>CM062816.1:11167455-11767455 GCA_031772625.1 Pinus tabuliformis
ATTATAGTGAAGTAATCTTGTGAGGATAAATATGTTAATTGATTTTTAATTATCCAAAGCTTTTAAAATAGAGTAAACTTGATATGGAACCCTATTCCATATGTAATGCATCAACCCTTAAATCCATGCAAAGACAATACTGTAGTTACAATCCAAATTAATATTGATATTATATATTAAATTCCACATGTTAAATTTGTAAATGCATGCAGCTCTGCAGTTACTATTTATCTACAGAAAAAACATAAATGCACATAAAATTTCATGTCATTGGATTTGAATTTGAATTTCTTTCAAATTTAATTATGTGAAATTATTCATAACAACATTAAGTATTGTGCAAAATTTGATTGAATAAACACAGTGACCATTTGACACAAAACATTCAAAGCACCCAGTATCCTCTGAAATTTGTCTGACACTAATATGGCATTATAGAGTAAATGTTATACAGCCAACTATAATGCGTCAACCCATTCGTAAATCCATTCATTAAATGCTATATACCCAATTTAATGCATTGATCCATTCATAAATCCATACGACTCTATAGTCAATGGTGTAAATGCAACTACTAAAAATCCAAATCAATATTGATATTATAAATTAAATGTTAAACGAAAATTGAAATGCATCAATTTTTCCATGCAACTTTACAGATTCGTGAATTGAGGCATCTCTGTAGTAAATTTAGAAATTGATGGAGCATTTAATGTTGTTGCGTGATTGTTGCAACAAGTTTGTACATTATTGTTAGATTTGAATTTGAATTGTTTTCAAGTCCCAACCATTTTTTTAAATGTTGCATAATAGCGAAATGGATAAACATAATCGATTGACATCAGCCACTGAAATCAACCACCATCCTCTGAACTCTGTTTGTAAATGCAATGATGGAGAATCCAAAACTCAATATTGAATTGAAAGTTAGATGTTCAATTGGAATGTGTGAATCCCTAAATCCATGCATCTTGTAGTCTCTTGGGCACTTGAATGAGGAACTAATCGCCCTTTATCTTCTGTAATGCATCTCACAGTGATAGTTGATCATCAACATAGTTGTATAATCTAGATTCCCACCATCAACTCTTTCCCAAGAACGTACAAATCAAGCTTTTGAATGGTATATCAACCCTAAACCCTAAAATCCTAAACCCTAAACGTTGAACGTTTAGTATTGAACCCTAAACCCTAGAACTGACACCCTAAAACCCTAAACCATAAAACCATAAAACCCAAAACCCAAAATCCTTAAACCCTAAAACCTCAAATTCATGTGCCTTGCCCATTCTCATGCATTTTGCATACATGTCTATCATGACATTTATCACAGCCATATAAGATCTAAATCCATCTCTCATGAATTTCCTATGTTTAGAAAACCATGTTCTATAAATATGCTAACTTGACACATATAGAGAGAATACTCAAACGAGTTTTTGAATCTAGCTTTGAACCCTGCCAATTGCATTTCATGAAAAAAAATACCCTACAATCAATGCCATCAATGTCATCCATGATACTTCTAGTTGATGCATTCGGTTAATCAGTTCAAAGGATTTTTGTAGCCTTCCATGATACATGCTTATCAAAGTATTCACCACAATGACCTCGGACTGACCCAAACTTAATTACATTCTCATGAACCTTCATACCCTGTTGTAGAGTTGCCAAACCAGTGCACACTGGGACAACACTAGAAAATGTTTTCAAATAAGTGCTCACTATTGGAAAGGTGGAGGAGGCAAAGTAGAAATAATTCAAACATAAAACACGAGCTGCTTCTCTTCTATTGATCACATAAAACATGATTCTTACAATGAACCTGGTGAAGGGTATTTAAACCTTTTCGACTAGACACTCACCTAAGATATCTTGACATGCAACTACATGCAATCACACACTCAAAATTGTCTATCAATTAACTCGAATTGACTCAACACTCAAACACTCAACTACTCAATCACCGAGTTAATTGAATCTCTATGTTTAGCCAACTCCACATGTAGGAGTGTTACACAACATTATGTCACTGTCCCTGTACTTGTCGTTCCTTGATCCCGGAGGACCTCTACAATGAATCTCGCATGCTTTGCCTTCATGAAGAAACTCCCATTGTGTCCCTCTTCATGAGCAGATTAATTCCCTTTTGCACCATTTCCCCTGAAACTTCTGTTTTGCCTAGTTTACAAGATCGATGCTAATGGCCTTTGTCTCCTCGGCGCCGATGTGTAGAGATTAGCACTACTCCTCGTGTCGACCAGAGTGACTAGTCTGTGTCTCAGTCGCGCCAGTCTTGTTATGGATTTTTTTTAAAATTAGAGTTGAAGCTTCCAGCTCTAGAAGCTCCATAACGGAAGTCTGGTAAATGGTTTCGCCAGATTGGGTCAAGGATGACAATCTGGGCTCCTTTCCCCTATAATCATGGAACTACATCAAGGGATAAGTACTTCTCCCATGAGAAGAGGATTCATCTCCCATCCATATTTCCTATATAAACCTCCCTTCTTCCCTAGAAC
Organism: Pinus tabuliformis; assembly: GCA_031772625.1. Taxonomy (NCBI): domain Eukaryota; kingdom Viridiplantae; phylum Streptophyta; class Pinopsida; order Pinales; family Pinaceae; genus Pinus; species Pinus tabuliformis. The sequence continues at coordinate 11,169,975 of CM062816.1, forward strand.
AAACTAGTCACAATTGATATTTTTGGCTGAGTGTGAGTGTTATAGTTGCAAAGTGTTGATGCTATTTTGGAGTAGAAAAGAAAGCTATTACTAGTTGTACCTATCTAGTTGTGTGAGGGAGAAGTGTGTTTTGGTTTGGAGTGAAGCCTAAAGGGAAGAGCTTTTAAACTATTGTTGTTTGAAGTCATTGTGGAATGCTAGCAAAAGTGTGTGGGAACCTGGTCTTGTTAGAGGAAAACTGCAATGTTAAGATGAATGGTTGTAATCTCTCTTTGATATTAATATATGCAACTATCGATTGATTTCCTGCATGTTTTGTAATATTACATATCCATGTCTTAATGTTTCTTGACTTGTTAAGTAGGTTGAATTGCAATTTGTCTATTATTATGTTTGTGTGTTGTTGTTGTTTACTTGTTTCAAGAGATTGAAGAAGGAAGCAAGAGATTGCTGGAGCGAGCAAGCGAGGACATCATCAAGCAGGATAAGCTACCAAGAGGTAGGCCCTCTTGATTGATTATAACTTAAGGAAATATTCCATAGAATGTATTTGTTGTGGCTAGACCCATTATCGGGCTAAAGGAATTCATTCGTGTCTACACTTATAATTTTACTTCACCACAAGGAGTAATTATCTTATTTTAACACTCCCCCTTAATTACGACTGCTAAACTAAAACATGACTAATGACAACTCAAACATGCCTTCTGGTCTATGTCTTAGCTGGCTTACAACACCTAAGTTTCTTCTATGAAACTCAAACACATCTTGTGCTAATTATTGAGTAAATATATCAGCCAATTGATCACTAGATTTACAAGGCTTCAAGTGAACTTCTCCATTGCTCACAAGTTATCTAATAAAGTGATATCTAGTATCAATATGCTTGCTCTTCTGATGAAACACACTATTTTTGGATAGTGCAATCGCTGAGGTGTTGTCACAATATATTATTGTTAATCCTTATTGTTTATGCTTGAGTCTATCATATACTCTTCTTAACCACACTTCTTGACATGCTATGAATGTTGCTGCTACATATTCTGCTTCTGCTGACGAAAGTGGCACAATGGGTTTCTTCTTAGATGCCCATGAAATCAAACCTGAACCAAGGTGGAACACAAAATCAGAAGTGCTCTTCCTATCATCCAAACTTCCTGCAAAATCACTATATGTATATCCAATCAAATCCTTCTTTTCTGTGCTTGGATACATTATGCCACAGTCTCTAGTTCCTGTTATGTTTCTCATAATTCTTTTTTTTGCACTCTGATGTGTGTCTTTTGGAGTGTCCATAAATCTGTAAATCAAACTCACTCCTTGCATGATATCCAGCCTTGTAATTGTGATATACATGAGGCTGCCAACCAATCTTTTGAATAGAGTTGGATTGACATATGATCATTCATCATCGTTGCTTAACTTTGTACCTGTTGCAACTAGTGTAGGGACAGGTTTGCAATTTTCCATCCTCAATCTTTTCAACAAATCTTTGGAATATTTAATTTGATAAATAAAAATTTCTTTTTCAGATTGCTCAACTTCGATGCCAGGAAAATATTTCATGAGACCAAGATCTGTCATCTCAAATTCTTTCATCATGGCTGCTTTAAATTCATCTATCTCAAAATCACCTGCAAAATCATGTCATCAACATATAAGTAAACAATCAAAATATGTCCATGCTCATTTACCTTTGTGTATAAGGTAGGCTCATTGTTACTTCTGCAAAATCCATTCTTAATCATGTAGTTGTCGATTCTGTGATACTAAGATCTAGGCGCTTGCTTCAGTCCATAGAGTGCTTTCTTCAACCTATAAACTTTGTCATCGTTTTTTCCAACTTCATTTCTTGGAGGCTGCTGCACATAAATTTATTCTTCTAGAATTCCATTCAATAAGGTTGATTTCACATCCATATGATATACTTTCAACTTGTTCTGAGCTGTTGTGTCTAGAACTGCTCTTACAGCATCGAATCTGGCTACTGGAGCAAACGTTTCTCCAAAATCTATTCCCAGTTGCTGCGAGAATCCTTTTGCTACAAGTCTAGCTTTAAATTTGTCAATTTCACCTTTCTCATTCAACTTTGTCTTGTACACCCACTTCACATCAATGAGATTTTTGTCCTTTGGTAAATCAACCAAATCCGATGTATCATTCTTTTCAATAGCTTCAATTTCTTCATCCATGGCTTGCACCCAATTTTCATCTTTGATTGCCTCTTCAAATGAAGAAGGTTGGAATGAAAGTAGTGCAAAATTTGAACTTACATCCAAATCATCATAAATATCTTTCAAACTTCTCATCTTTCTCTTACCATTGCTTGATTCATCACCTGATTGATCGCTGGGAGAATCTTGATCTATTGATATTCTTGAGGATCCATGCTGCTCTGAAAGACTTGGAGTCTTTGTTGGTGTGTCTCTGCTTTGTGTCTTCACCTGTGATTCTTGCTGCTCCTTTTCTGCTACATCATCTTCTTCCATTAGTGGCACTTGTGCATCAACTATTTTGTCTATAGTTCCATTCCATGACTCTTGTTCCTTGAACATAACATCTCTGCTAATTATGGTCTTCTTTGTGACAGGTTTATACAATTTGTAAGCTTTTGATTGCTCACTATAACCAATGAATATGCATTTTTCACTTTTATCATCCAATTTTCCTCTTTGCTCCTTAGGCACATGTGCATAAGCTACACATCCAAATACTCTGAGATGAGATACACTGCAAGACATACCTGACCATGCTTGTTCTGGTACTCTGTTCATCACACTCTTTGTAGGAGATCTGTTGATCACATAAATAGCACATGAAATTGCTTCTGCCCAATACTCATTAGACAAGTTTCTTCCTTTCAACATGCTTCTTACCATGTTCATAATTGTCTTGTTCTTTCTCTCTGCTACACCATTCTGATGCAGTGTATACCTAGTTGTAAACTATCTTCTGATCCCATGTTTTTTGCAGTAATGATGGAATGCCTTTGAGTCATATTCTCCACCACGATCTGACCTCAATACCTTGATCCGTCGATCACTTTGTTTCTCTGCTAAGGCTTTGAATTCCTTGAACTTTGCAAAAGTTTCATACTTCTGTTTGTAAACGCTTTCTGCGTTGTAGTCAACTTTCTGTGTCTATAGTCATCAATGAAAGTGAGGAAGTAGCAACTTCCACCAATCAACTGTGTCCTCATAGGTCCACACAAGTCTGTATGCACTAGCTCAAGAGGTTGCTTTGCTCTGTATGCAACTTCCTTTGGAAAACTTTCATGGTGTTGCTTTCCCAAGATGCAACACTCACAAGTACTAGTAGGTTCTTTTATGGGAGGTAATCCTCTGACCATCTGTTTCTACTGCAACAATATTAAACTAGAAAAGTTCAAGTGTCCAAATCAAAAGTGCCATAACCAATAATCATCAGAACATGCAACTGTAAAAGAACTCACCTGACCACTGTAATTCAAAATTAGAGGAAAGAGTTAGTTCCTCATCATCTGCACCTTTGCTATTCACTGTTTTCTTGGGGGCTTATCATATATAACACATTCTTGACCTTGAAAGATAACTTTGTATCCTTTTTATGTCAATTGACCAACACTTAACAAATTATGTTGAGACTAGGAACATAATATACCTCTGAGATTGTCTTCGGCTCCCCTTTCTTGGTCAAAATGTTGACCACTCCTTTGCCATCTACTTCCACAATCTTGTCAGTCCCCAACTTTACTTCTGTTTTCACAGATTGATTGGAATTTGCAACCAAATCCTTGTTGCTTGTCATGTGGTTACTGCAACCACTGTCTAACAATCACACACTAGCAAAAGGTTCATGCATGGTATGGCAAGCTAAGAACATGGAGTTAGAACTCTCTATAGTGACATTAGCTCTTTGGTTCCCTTGATCAACTATCTTCTTCCTGCAATCACGAGCATAGTGACCAAATTTATTACAATAATGACATCTCACCTCTGATTTGTCAATTCTTTGATTATTGTTGAAGCTTCTGTAGTTGCTTCCACTTTCATGTTCATGCTATTCTCAGCCATCTCTCTAACCACCATATCTTCCACTTCATCCTCTACCTCTCGATCTGCTTCTGCCTCGACCTCTGTCTCTTGAAATAGAAACCTGACTTTTGAAAGCGGTCTCTAAAGTGGAATCTTTATTTTAGTCTATCCTTGCCTCATGCAATGGAAGTGATCCCATTAGCCAATCAATTGTCAGTGATGCCAAATCCTTGGTTTCTTCTATGTTTGCTATCACAACATCAAATTTGGTAGATAAAGATCTGAGGATCTTCTCAACCATTGTTTGATCTTTAATTTCTTCACCATAAATCTTTAACTGATTTACGACAGTTATGACCTGATTCATGAAAGCATCGATGTCCACTGTCTCCTTCATCTGCAAACTTTCAAATTCTCTCCTAGTATTCTACAACTTAACAATATTTACATTGGCCATACCTGTATAGTTTGTTGCCAAAGTATCCCATGCTACTTTTGCTAAAGATGTGATCATAATCTTCTAGAACACTACTTGGTCCACTCCGCGCTGAATAAGCTGCAATCCCTGTGCATTATTCTTCTTGTCTTTCTTCCATTGTTCCTTCTCTGTATTACTAAGAGCTTGTTCTTCTGCTTCATCCTTAAGTTCTGAAAACCCAAGCTAGACATAATCCCAAACATCATGTGCCTGCAACGTGGTGGACATCTTAATGGCCCACACATCATAATCTCTCCCTGTAAAAGGTGGGAATTGGGGCTGAAAATTTGAGAAAGCTATCATTCTCCAAAATTACCTTTTTAAAAAAACCTTAAATTTCTCCTTTGTAATTTTTTTTTTCAAAAAAAAATACCCTTTCAATAAAACCCTAAATTTAAAGAAAAAAAAAAAAAAAATTAAAAAATTCCTTTTGCAAAATGCCCTTTTCAAAAACTCTTCATTATAAAATACCCTTTTCAAAAACTCTTCATTATAATTTTTTTTATAGAAAAGAAATTTAAAAAAATCTTTATATCTAAAAATAATAACCTTTATATAACACACCTTCACGTAAACTCTTTTTCAAAAACTTAATAATTCACGGTATAACAAAGACTTCGAATAACACACCCTTCACGTAAACTCTTTTTCAAAAACTTAACAAGTCACGGTAACTTATAACAAAGACTTTGAATGTTTTAAAAGTTGACCTTTTAAAAAGCTATCATATAAACCACGTGCGTGATTGTTGGTTTATTAACGCAATTCAACTAACGCATATCACAATGGCTAGATGTGCAACCAATGCCTGTCTTCTGATTTAGTCCGCTAACGCTACAACAACCGAAGGGACCCGCTCTGCTCTGAGTATAACTTTAAGATGCGTTAATGCATAAATCATGCGAAAAAAATAGATTTTTCTTCTCACATGGACCACCGCAAATATTTTTTTCTCTTCTCATATGGACCATTGTAAATCTGTTTTTCTTCACTTTGATACTAATTTATTGGAAAGGCGGAGGAGACAAAGAAGAAATAATTCACATATAAAACATGAGCTGCTGCTCTTCTATTGATCACACAAAACATGATGCTTACAATAAACCTCGTGAAGGGTATTTAAACCTTTTTGACTAGACACTCGCCTAAAATATCTTGACATTCAACTACATGCAATCACACACTCAAAGTCGTCCATCACTTAACTCACTTGACTCAACACTCAAACACTCAACCACTCAATCACCCAGTTAATGACTCTCTATGTTTAACCAACTCCACATGCAAAAGTAATTATCTTATTTTAACACTCATGTCTGTCAATCACATCATATTTCTATGAAGAATGAAAGCTTCTGATAAAAATGACAATGTTGTATTAAAATAAATGAAACCCAGTGGTCAGCTCTACGAAAGAGAGTCTGAACCAGGAGAGTCTGGCTCTACATAACGCTCTACATTTTTCATGTATATCACATATTATATAATAATCATGGTTTTAGAAAAGTTAGAACAATAACCTAAGAAATAGAAACGAATTCCTATCTTGAGGTCACGTGAACCAACTCACACTATTCTAGGATATTCTCCATTATCTTCGACACTCCCCCTTAATGGAGAAGGGGTTCACAAATATGCCTAACATCTCCCTAAACATTTCAAACTTAATCCTGCCAAGAGGCTTAGTGAAAATGTCTACAACATTATCACATGTATTACAATATACCAAATGGATTTCTTTGGATTGCACTTTCTCCCTGACGAAGTGGAATTGTGTATCAATATGTTTAGTGTTTTTGTGGAACATCAGATTAGTACCAAGTTTAATTGAACTCCGATTGTCGCATCTGATTGTTGTTGTGTCTATCTGTTCTTCCCCGACATCCTGGAGAAGTCTTCGCAACCAAACTGCCTCACACGTTGCTGCACACATGGCTTGATACTCTGCTTCCGTTGAGGACAAGGAGATTGTGTTCTGCTTCCGCTGAGGACAAGGAGGCTGTGTTCTGCTTCTTGCTGCTCCATGTGATCACCCCGGATCCAATGCTGAATGCATAACCTGTTATGGATCTGCGATCATCTACATTTCCAGCCCAATCTGAATATGCAAATCTTGTCAATCTAACATCAGAAGAGTCAGTGTAAATAATACCATAATCTACAGTACCTTGTAGATACCTCAAAACACTTTTCGCTGCATTCCAATGGCTTTCAAGTGGCTTGGACATATATTGGCTTAGCATACTGAATGCATAAGACAAATCTAGTCTAGTGGTGGTTAGGTAGATTAGACTCCCAACCAGCTGTCTGTAAATTGTCACATTTGCCTCCTTTGGGCCATCTTCACTCTGTAGTTTGATGTTCTGTTGTAATGGTACTACTGCAGGCTTACAATGATCCATTCTAAATCTCTCTAACAGGCCTTTGACATACTTTCCTTAGGACATAAATGTTTGTCCTAATCTCTCCAGATCTCAAGACCCAAACAATATCTTAATTCACCAAGGTGTTTCATTTCGAATACTTGTGACATCTGTTGGTTGATTTCTTTGATTAGATATGTACCATCACCTGTAATGATCAAATCGTCTACATACAGAGAAATCATCACTATGCGCCCTTGTTCATCTTGCATGGTTTAAAGATTAGGGTCATTTTTTCTTCTGTTGTAGCCAACGTGCAGAAAAAATGAGTCAATCTTTTCATACCAAGCCCTGGGTGCTTGCTTTAGTCCATAAAGTGCTTTCTTCAATCTACAGACTAAATGTTCTTTCCTTTTCTGGAAAAACCCTTCAGGTTGCTCTAAATAAAGCTCCTCTTTTAGTTCTCCATTTAAAAATGCAGACTTTACATCTAGTTGGTGTATCATCCAATGTTTCTTAGTAGCTAAAGCAATTAAAATTCTAATAGTGTTTAGTTTAGCTACAGGGGAGAAGGTTTCTTCATAGTCTATACCTTCTTTTTGTGAATAACCCTTTGCAATCAATCTAACTTTTAATTTTTCTATGGTTCCATCTGCATTGATCTTCAGTTTGTATAACCATTTACAACCTATGGTTTGTTTTCCTTTAGGAAGTTCAACTAGTTCCCAAGTGTTGTTCCTGATTATTGATCCATATTCCTGTTCCATGGTTATTTTCCATTCTCTACATTCATTCTCTTTTTCTTCCCGCTACTGTTCTTCATCTTCTGCCTTTGTTTGTTGCTGATCCTGATTGTTTTCTGCTTCTTCTTCTGCCAAGTACGGAATATCCCATTCCTCATTGTGCTTATCAGATGCTTCATGATCTTGCTCATGGAATATGACATCTCTACTAACAAAAATCTTGTGAGTAGTGGGATTAAATAATTTGTAAGCTTTATGTTTTGAACAATACCTTATAAAAATACATTTGATGGCTTTCGAATCTAATTTTCTTCTATCTTCCTTTGGAATATGGGCAAATAGTTTAGATCCAAATACTCTTAAGTGTTTTACTGCATGCTTAAATCCATATAATGCTTCATAAGGAGTTTTAAACTCAAGACTCTTTGTAGGACTCCTATTTTTCAAATACATTGCAGTATTCAATGCTTCAGCCCAAAAACCATTCAAAAGATTCTTACCTTTCAACATGCTCCTAGCACATTCCACCAGTGTTCTGTTCTTTCTTTCAGTTACTCCATTTTGCTATGGAGTATGGGGTACTGTGAACTGCTGCAATATTCCATGGTCTTTACAATACCTGATAAGCTCATCTTTCCTATATTCTCCCCCTTGATCGGACCGGAGAATTTTTATCTGTTTCCTGTTTGCCTTTCAATCATGTTTTTGAACTACTTAAAGTATTCAAATGTGTGACTCTTCTTACTCAAGAAATATACCCAAGAAAACTTTGTGTAGTCATCAATAAATAGTAAAAAATATAGTGTACCTCCTAATGATTTTGTTTGCATGGGTCCACACAGGTTTGTATGCACTAATTCAAGTATATCCCTCTGTTTCTTTTCTACTCGAACAGGGAATTCTTCTCTATGCATTTTTCCTAATGTACACGCATCACAATCATTATGTACTTGTTTTAGCATAGGAAGATCTCTTACTATTTCCTTCTTTTGTAGTAACAGAAAATCATTGTAGTTGATATAACCAAATCTTTGATGCCATAGCTCTTCTATAGTCAAACTCGTAGCTGTCAAGGCTCAAACTGGTGCAGGCCTTACATCCAACTTGTACAGACCTCCTGTTCGGATCCCTGTAGCAATTGTATTCATGCCATCTAGCAGATCTTTAATATAATAGTTAGATTTAAAAAATTCAACTTTAAGATCTTGATCTGTGATCATGGATACAAAAATCAAGTTCTTTGTTACACGAGGCACATACATGACATTATGAATTTGTTTTACATTACCATTAGGTAGAATGACAAAAATTTTCCCACACCCTTTGATATGATGACTTCTATCATCACCTAGGTAAATCTGTGCTCCTTCGTTGATTTCTTTAAAATCTTTGAACCAATGCTTGTTCCCTGTCATATGTGTTGATGCTCGCAAATCTACATACCAGATGTTTGCATCAACATTTTCCATAAACAATTTGAAATTCTACACGTGATTTTCACTCGCGAGGTTACTTGCATGTTGTTTATGCTTTTGCTGTTCTTCATGATATTTCTTCTTCTTGCACTCCCTGGCAAAATGACCAAGTTTTCCGCAATAAAAACATTTAATTTTAGAGTTGTTTCTATTCGGATGCATACCTTAGGTATGATTTGGTTTTTTATGTGAATGTCCTCCGTTTTATTGTTGCGGATTTCCTTTCCCTTTGAAGAATTCTTCTTCGCAATCAATTCAAGATTGGCACTCTGGGGCTTCAGAGTCGATCTTCTTTCTTCTTCTTGCATCAGTATTCCTGTCAGCTCTTCAAACTTCAGGATTTTCTCTCTCGCATTTATCCTAGTGATGAACATTTGGTAGTCATCGGTCACACAATTCATGGTAATTGTTACAAGATCTGTATTGTCAATTGTATGACTAATGTCTGCCAATTTGTTCTTCAAATCTTTGATCCTTGCTATGAAGTTAGCAACTGTTTCATTCTCCTCCATCTTCAGGGATAAGATCTTGCTCTTCAGAAATAGAAGACGATTTGTATTCCTGATCTCATACAGATCCTTCAAAATTCCCCAAATTTCTCTTGCTGATTTACATTCTCTAATATGTGGTATGATGCAGTCTTTCACTGGATCCAGTCGCTAGCTTCTGTTCATCCCCATTTGCAATCATCCAAGCACTCTGCACTTCTGGCAGAGTCTGCATCTTGAATTTCCAATTCGCATAATTGGAGCCATCGAGCTTGTTATGCTCATTCAAACATACTTCAAACATCTGATTATTCATCTTGGTGATTAAAACAAATTTGATAGGTAAAAAAGAAATGATGGATTTACCCTAGATCTATGACAAATACAAATCACTGATCTTCAATGTTGTTTGATCTCGCAGCACACCCGCAGATCACCGTGGCCGCCTTCACAGCCTCCAGACAACTTCCTGTTGTTAGCCTTTGCAGCCTTCTCCAGGATGCATCCTTCTCTCGGCCTCCACGGAGCCTTTTTGTTGTTTAAATGATCGTCACAGATAATTAGAGCTTAAATTTTCTTGTAGATAATTTGAATAATTTGTAAATAATTTTTCTAATCCTCGTATTTTATTTTCATTTTGTAAATAATTATTGGGGGTTTTATTTTCAATTTTTTTCTAGATCTTGTGGACGACTCTTTTAATATAACTTGTAGGTGTCAAGGATCAAAATTTCAAAGACAAATTTGGAGTTAGAGGATCCTAGTCCTCACCTAACTTAGAAGTCTAGGGTTTTGTTAAACACACATGGGCAGCAATAGAATATGAAGGATAAAACATGAGAGTACAATTTTATTAACAAGAGATATATATTTATAGTACATTATGTGACCGTTGGGTTTCACATCCCAAGGCCTCTTGGACTCCTTTTGTCCATTCAGCTTCCACACTAACCCATTGAAGATTAGGTGTCCAACATTCCCCCCCTTAATTCGAAGGCTTATGTATGAGTCCAAGAAGAGAGTTGTAATAAAAATGTACAAAAATGCATGGCAACACTAGGCTGAATGTGCTCTCTGAAATGTTGGAATAAAGGGCGGTGGTTTAAGGATGACCACCAACACTGGAACGCTTAGTGCAGTTCCCGAAACTCTTCCAAAACTGGCAAGAAGCTGGAGTCTTCTGCTAGAGGAAGTGTTCTCAATTTTGTCCCTGGAATCCTTCCGAAGTTGGCAAGAAGCTGAAGTCTTCTGCTAGAGGAAGTGTCCTAGATTACCAACTGAAGGCATGTTCACGAGCATCTTTGTCTCTGGCTACAACTCTGAAACTGGTGTGGTAGGTTGTGGCTCAGACTCGCTTGATGTGGCTTTGAAGCTTGTAGATGACCATCATTTCCCCCCCTGTTAGATACAAGGTGAGATGATGGAGAAAACTCAACTGCAAGACTGTTCAATACTCTGGAACAAGTTCTGACATGTGTTTGGAATATCTTCTTGGCTGTTGATGCCCATTGCCAAGAAGCGATCCATCCAAGATGAATCTTTGTTCTTGTAGGACGTTTGTTTCTAAAGCATCTGTGTGAAGAATGACTGGTTTTATGACAATGCTTACATGGATGAAGATCAAAACAGTGATCTTTCAAATGGCCAACTCGGTCACAGTGTTGGCATTTCATAATTTGTTGTTGTTGTTGTTGCTGTGGAAGAGGGGCAGAATCTGGAATAGCTGGAGGTGAACTGTCATGAATGAATCCAGCACTCTGAAACTGAATGGGTTTTGAGTAGTCTAGAATATGAAAGGACAAGTCCTTGTCATATCCAAGACCGGTTCTGTGCTTGTTGTGGACAAGCTATTCCCAAGGTCTGATGATGGGCTTGGGAATTGCAGATTGAGTTTCTGCATCTGCATGTACAACTGCTGCTTTATGAACTGTAACATTATTATCTTGTTGTTTATGGGAGTTTGTTTCAATCTTCTGAACAGAAACAGGTTCAGAATGATGACTCCACTGCTGTAATTCTTCCTGTTGTAGCTTTGTCTCAAGCTGCAAAAACTCAATATTCTCCTATGCATTTTGTAGACATATTTTAATATTGAATAGAGAGGTTTTGTTGATCTTAACCATCTCATCAACAGTGGAATGTATCAGAGTATTTAACAACTCTAATGCATTATCAAGTCTGGTCATTTTCTTCATTATCTTATACGTTAAAGAAACTGATCACAACTATTAACCAGTGAAGAAGAAGCAACAATCACTCACAATTCAATGTCACTGCAATATCCTCCATAAATGTGCACCAAATAGCTAGTGTGCAATAACTCTATTCAATGTACATACCAGGACTTCAACTCAAAGACTTATCCTCCAACCAACAGACAACAATGATTGTAATGTATTCACAATCCACTACATATGCATAACAATTCACTCATGACCAGCATATAAAATTAAATAGAGCAACCACCAGACATCCACGAGATTAAAACAAAAGGATCCATGACCACCAAGACAAATCTTAAACCGTGGTTACACATGCTATTTTTTTTTCTTCTGCTTTGCAAGTCAAGCACAACCCCCTGCCCTTAGTCGCGATGCAGAAATCAGGCCCCTATTCTCAAATCCAACAATCAACAAAAATATTGAACAACAACCTTAAACATAATGTGACAATGAGCTACTAAAGTCGTTGGAAGCACAGTAAAATGGCTGCAATATGAGGTCTATTGATGCACAGTTCTCAAGATTGTTTTTGTGGCAGATTGTTGACTCCTCTATGTGGTGATGATTCGAAATTCTGATGAATCAATAAACGCTTATACCCCACTATCTAATGCTTCTTCAACGCTCATGTGCAGAATAAGAACAAGGAACCAATCCTTTGTGAGAAGACTTGGTCACATCCAGTCCAAAACTCAATCTCTTTACACCACATCAATTGCAACTTTTATTAACAGTAGCTCAAAATTTGCATACGCAAGCTGGGTATTCGAAGTGTTTTATTAGATGCTCTTTGCCCTTTACATTAAATGCTTCTCGCCTGCACAGATCCTTCTCCCAACTGCGCACTTCCCTCTGGAGTTAAGACTATTAGTGGTGACAACTGAGTTAAAAAATATGGGAGTATGATAGGAGTCCGGTCAACGATTAACCAGGAGTCGACACCCGATGAATAACGTATATGGATCAATTTATATGGAACAATGTATATGAGCAATTTTATACCAATGAGCAATGTTATAGGTCTTCTTCGGCGTGGCAAATCATCATCTGACAGTGGTGGAGGTCGACGCAGTGTACACAAAACCCTTCGAGACAAAGGCTATAGTAATTGCTCCAGGACATACCACCAATGCTTTTCTCCATGCAGGCAAAAAAGCTGGAAGGTATTTAGTAATTGCTCTTCTTCAATCACACTACTTCAACATCAGTGGCGTCTTCACTACTGATTTCCCAGATAATCTATCATTGTAGCCCAATTCCCAGGGCGAACAGAAAACGACATAAAAACTACTGGAACACGCAGCTAAAGAGAAAATTGCTTGGAAAATACAACAAGGACAACGATAATCAGCAAATCCAACGCCTACTAGCAAAAGAAGCAGTTAAAGGGTGGTTGTGGCAAGCAGACTCTTATTCCTTATTCATATTGTCCTCTCACAAAAGTTCTGGAACCTATTCCACGGTTCACTTCAAATAAATTTTCTGTCCCGGGCGATGAAAATGGCATTTACATGGTGGAGATGTTGGAACCATTTGCTGTATCAAAACTTGAAACTCGAAAAGGGCCTCCCAGTGCTTTCTTTGTATTCTTAGATGAGTTGCGAAAGGAAAAATCAAACCCTAACGCGAATTTAGTTTCCCCCGTCGGGAAAGCAGGAGAAACATCAGGATAGTTCAATGCATGTCAGGCCAGCATTGAGCAGCGTGATAATGTTATGAGCAGCGTTCAGCACACAGCATGTCAGATAGGCAAGCGGACTCTGGTATGGCAGTTCAACGTATGGACAGTGAGTCAGAGACCAAAACTAGAGGCCTGCAGATTTCAGAGGTCAGGAATGTAAGGATGGCAGGATAATGGCTAAAATTGGTCTTTCTTCAACGCGGAATACAACTGCAACAATCGAACAGATAGAAACCCTGAAATTGATGCACAATGACAAAGAGAATGCACACAAGAGGAGAGAGAGTGCAATGATTCTATACGTTGTGGAATGAATGGTGAAATTGGGTCATGAAAATGCCGCAGTTTGTCAGCATGCATGTGTCTAGCTGAGCCATGGGGAAAGGAAAGGCGCACACAGATTATTTTACCAGCTGGCCATATCGCATCACTGCAGAGTCTAGTATACTGTATGCCACAGGGAGAGAGCAATTCTAGCAAAAACTGATTCCAAGAATCATCACTCAAATCTGTCCGCAGAGAACTTCGTAACAAAACAACATAGTTGATAGGCCACACTGACACATATACAGAGGGACAGTCCCGCCTCCATGGGAATCGGAGATACAGTGACAGGCATAAAATGGAATAAACATTTTTGAGCTAATCTTGGAACCTTCAGATCACCAGGCACGGGGACATTCAAAACGTTTAGAATTTCTTTAACCGGCGTATAGAGACACAACGTAGGGAAAATCGATTTTCCATTCCAACACGTGGATATAGATGCCTTCAAACGTTTTGTATTCCCGTGAATTTCGCTTAAACTTCAAGCTCAACGCCAACGCATGAATCAATGAGAAATATGATTGCACCCAGACTTCACAACGCACATAACATTAGAGTAGGTAGCTTGAACAGAAATGAGCCAACGCTCCAGGACTTTTAACTCTCACCATTTTTGCACGGCCTTCAACACATAGCAGAGGTCATATTTATAACCACATTCCACAGTCAATCTGCCTCAACGCATCCGCCTCACACTATGTCAATGCTTTCCATACACCACATTGTGGTATTCATTCAACGCACCAAAAAATTATACATATGCCAGCGCAAATATATACAATGAATTCAATCTTATATAAATATTTAGACCAACACATATATAGAGTTTTGATTAGGAGCAGGCATATAAACTTCAAAATGTGTACCACTATTTCAATGCTCTATTCTGAGTAAAGCTTCAACACCAGCGCATGAATTAATTAACCAACAACATCACTCCACCGAGAGTTCACGATCCACATAATATTAACGGTCAATGCATAGGTCTGGTGAAAGAAACACAACAAAAGGCCACAAGAAAACAGTGACTCAAATATGAGCAGGGCCAGAATTCGCCTGCTCTGATACCATGTTAAACACACATGGGCAACAATAGAATATGAAGGATAAAACATGAGAGTACAATTTTTATTAACAAGAGATATATATTTATAGTACATTATGTGACCGTTGGGTTTCACATCCCAAGGTCTCTTGGACTCCTTTTGTCCATTCGGCTTCCACACTAACCCATTGAGGATTAGGTGTCCAACAGGTTTGCACACATATTCACTTAAGGAGGAGCCTTCTAACACAAAGAAGAAGTGTACTCAACCTATAAGCATAGATCCAAGGTCTAGAAGACCTGATCTACCAAACCTAAGTCTTCAATTTCAACGCCAGCCGCTCAAACCAACCACCATCCTTTGAAATCCATCTGTAAATGCCATGATGGAGAATCCAAAACTCAATATTGAATTGAATGTTACATGCTTAACTGGAATCCTAAACCCTAAATCCCAAACCCCAAATCGCAAACCCTAAATCCCAAACCCCAAATCGCAAACCCTAAACCCCAAACCCCAAACCCTAAACCCTAAAATCCAACCCCTAAACCGTATACCCTAAACCAACCTAAAACCATGAAACCTATAAACCTTAAACCATGAATCTTGAACCCTAAACCTTAGAACGCTAAACCTTAAACCCTAAAATCCTCAACCCTAAAACCCTTAACCATCAATCATAAACCTTAAACCCTAAAACACTAAACTCTAAACCCTAAAAAACCTTAAAACACTAAACCATAAAACCTAAACCATAAACAAACCCTAAAAAAACCCATAAACCCTCAAAAAACCCCTAAACCCTAAACCCTAACCCCTAAACCCTTAACCTTTAACCCTAAACGTTTTGGCTATGTGAATGGAATGTATTGAAATAGTGATTTAGATTGCAGTAAAGTAAAATTGTGAGGATAAATTAGTATAATTGTTTTCTACTTATCCAAAGTTTTTAAATAAAGTGAACTTGATATGAAACACTATGCCATATGTAATGCATCAACCCGTAAATCCATGAAGAGACAATACTACAGTGACATAATCCAAAGTAATATTGATATTATACATTAAATGCCACACGATAAATTTGTAAATCCATGCAGCTCTGCAGTTACTATTTCTGTATAGTAAATACATAAATGCACGTAAGATTTAATTATGTGTATATCATTCATAGCAACATTGAATACTGTGTGAAATATGATTGAATAAACACAATGACCATTTGACACAAAACATTCAAAGCACCCAGTATCTTCTGAAATTTGTTTGACATTGATATGGGACTATAAGTAAATGTTATACATCCAATTATAATGCATTAATCCATCTGTAAATCCATACACTAAATGTTATATATCCAATTTAATGCATTGATTATTAAAATTGGCAAATAGGGCCAAACTCCACATGGGTCATCTTATTTATGACATATGATATATGATATTTTTCTTGGATTCCTCTCTCCGGGAGGTGTAGGATTTATCTAAATATCCCCTGATTCCGACATGTACAAATGACATTATAAATTTATTTTGATTATGGACAAATTGTCAAGGTCGGACAACAAACTTATGTAGGCTCAGAAGCTCAACAATCATGTCTATTCATCCTCAACGTTTGCTATAAATACATGATGCCTTAGCCTCATTTGGACACACTAATTTTCACACTTATCTCTCTCTCTCCTCATTGATTGGGTACATATTTCTGGTCCTCTCTCTCTCCACACGTCTGAAATTTCAGGAGAGCGAAATTTTAGGAGGCCGAAATTTCAGGAGAGCGAAATTTCAGGAGGCCGAAATTTCAGGAGGCCAAAATTTCAGGAAAGCAAAAATTTAGGAGACCAAATTTCTGGACAGTTTTACCATCATTAAATACAGCTAGGGCTGATCGTAGGTGGGTTGTTTGAATAGAATTTGACTGGGCTGAATTTGACTGTTTTGAGGGTTGTTTTATCTTGCTGTTTGGAGGCCGAAGTTGACTGATTTGCTGAGGGTCAAATATTTCATGTTGACCAATGTTGACTTTTTTGGTTAGTGATCTTTTTTATGTTGTTATAAACTATCAGATTTTTAAATTGTACTATCTCTCTCCGCTGAACTATTGAAAACTAAAATAAGATTTGATCAAGGGTTTCCCCACATCGGGGTTTGTCCCTCGCTGGTGCCACAACTTGTGTCCTCTTGTCTTGGATTGTATTCTACTATTTATGTTTATGTTCTATCTGCATTTTACTATCATGTTGATGTGATTTCTAATCTGAATATTGATACTGGGCTAGTAAATAAATTGAAGTAAAATTTCTCTAAAGTATAGAACATACCCTTGTTGTCTAAAATTAACATGGTATCAGAGCTGAGGTGAAGACAAAGCCCAAGCAGGAGTGAAAGAGAAATCACCAAAGACGGTTGGGCAAGGACAAAAGGCTCAATGGGTTCCTCATCCTAGTTCCCGGCCAAAGACAAGCTCCATGATAAATTTGACTATCATGGAGGGAAGATGTCTCTTGATTATACCTTGGAAGAAAAAGAAGTGATGGACTATGTGCAAGGTAAAATCCCTGAACCTGCTTCAAATGCACTGGCTGCTGCGAAGACCAAGTATAATAGGGCTAAAGTCAAAGCAAAGAAGATTATCAGGGATTCCATTAACAAGCATCTGGTGGCCTACATCTCCAAATTGAAGACCTCCAAAGAGATCTATGACAGGTTGGTCGACATGTTCAAGGTTAGTAATGCTAATCAAATTCTATTTCTTAAGAATAAGTTGAAGGATATTAAGAAGGGCAAGGACAAGGACATTCAATCCTATTTCTTGAGGAATAATGAGATCAAGAATGATCTACTCTCGATTGGAGAAGTCATTCAAGATAGGGAACTTACTCTCACCACCCTTGGAGGACTCCCACCTAAGTGGTATGTATTTAGAACCACCGTCCTCAACAATGATCGAATTCCAGGGTTTGAAGAATTGATGTGAAGATCCATTCAAGAAGAAACAAGAATTGTGGAGAAATAAATGCCTTCTAATATAACCAACCCCACTGCATTCTCTTCTCATGCCAAAAGGAGAAATAATGCAGGGTCTAAAGGTCATTCAATGGAAACCCTTGTTCTAAGGGAGGAAGGAAGGGTAGGTGCTTTGTTTGCAATAAGTTTGGCCACTGTGAAATGGAGTGTCCAAATAGAAGGGACCCATCGCATGATGAAAATCATTCCAGGGGAAACTTCAACAACAACGATCAAAGGAACGACATGTCCAATGGAAAAGGAAAAAGGAATGTGGGACATCAAGAAAATGGTTGACCCTCCAAGAAATCAACTACAGGTATGAAGAATCAAATGTTGTTAACAATAAGCAAAAGGAGTACTATCTTATATCGGCCCTCTCCACTACCTCTCCCTCGAACACTTGGGGAAATTGGCTGATTGATAGTGGTGCCTCAAGGCACTTCACCAGATACAAGGAAGCCCTCACTAATTTGATAGAAAAGGAGACAAACATGGAGATCATACTTGGAGACGATGCCATGTATCCCGTGAAGGGAGTAGGGAATGTTACCCTTCAATTGAATCAAGGTAAAACTATTCATTTACAAGAAGTACTATATGTACCTGATCTCAAGAAGAACCTGGTTCCATTTCAGCCATGGAGGACAAAGGATTCAAGGTGGCATTCATCGAAGGAAAGGCACATGTTTGGAAAAGAAATTTTAAATATTCTTTTACTCTTGGGTTCAAGGTTGACACTTTGTATCAAGTTGGAGGAAGTCCATTAGGAGCCATGTCTTGTGACACATCTCTACAATTTGAACTATGGCACCGGAGGTTTGCCCATCTTCATTATAAGGCCCTACCCAATGTGAGACAAATGGTGACAGGGTATGCCTGAGTTCAAAGTAGAGCAAGGAGGTGTATGTATGGGATGTGCCAAAGGAAAAATTACAAGGGGACCATTCCCCTCAAGTAATAACAAGACCACATATATATTTCAATTGATCCACTCCAACATTTCTGGTATAATGCCCGTAAACTCTTTGGGAGGATACTTATATTATCTCACCTTTAAGAATGATTATTCTCGCAAGACCTGGATCTACTTCTTGAAGTGAAGAAGAATCACAAAGCCATATAACCATATGCACAACAAATTAACACACAAAAATTAAACTGGCAGAAAAGACAGAGAGCCATCATGTGGTCTCTCATGCTCATGTAATTCTCTCTTATTCAAATAATTTAATAATACATTTAAATACATGAGTAAGTGGTCTTAAGATAGTGCACCTATCTTAGATTCACTTGGTTGAGACAATTTCTCAAATTACACACTAATTTAGGAGAGCTAGTTGGAGAGAATCTCTCATCGAAACTAGAATCCTTAGTTTGAGGAATTCTCATGATTTTATTTATTTAATTTAATAATTGGATTTATTATTTATTTGTAAGAGAGTGAGGCTAACATTCCCCCCCTCAATGATAAATCCAAAACAAACAAGGAACCATCTTCCAAGTTCTCAAGTTGATCCGCAAAAAACATTTGCTTGAAAAACTATCAAAACTGGATGCTCGAAAATCTCAAATCTGAAGAGAGCATGAATTAGTTGCATGTCTGATTCATCTCTGAATGTCACTTGACAACTCCATCATGTGCCAAGCCGCAAAAGGATCCATATGTCCTTTGCTTGAAATCATCATCCAGTGTCCACTGACACAATTTAATCAACGCCCACTGGCGTATTTGCTGATGATGATTGCCCACTGGCTGTTGAAGATGCCCACTGGTTGCTTCACTGATGTTGTCGAAACTTTTAGTCTAACAACCACTTGTCAATTTCATTGACATTTTCCCCCCTTTGTTAGTTGAAAGGAGAGGCAATCTTCTCCAAATTATATCTGAACTCCCCCCCTGTAGGTGGAGGAGTATTTCACTAGTGTACTCCCCCATTCAACTACACGAGAGTACCATATTCATTTGACTGTTGGCTGCAATATGTGTGAGTGAATCCGATTGTAAAACTTGTACAATCTTCTGGCTGTGGATGACCATTCCAAGGGATCAATCCATGAATAATTGATCTTCAATCTGGTAGGTTGGTTGTGTTTGCAGCATTTCTCTGATGAATGATTCTACTTGCCGCAATGGCTACAAGGCTAGAGATCAAAACAATGATTTTCCAGATGAACGATTGTTTGACAATGAGAAAATTTCGGTTTGTCTACAACTTGAGTTTGTGTGCATTTTTGTTTGTCTGTAACTTCAGTTTGTGTGTATTGAATTTGGTCTGAAAGTGGCTGAGAACTTGCTGAGGTGATTTGTTCAAGTAATCCGGCACTAACAAACTGATTGGGATTTGAATAATCATGGATATGTAAGTTGTCGTTATCTTTGACATATCCTAAGCCTCGTCGATTTTTTTTACATTGGAGTTCTTCCCATGGCTTGATGATGGGTTTGGAAGAAAGTTGAACTGGAACAACTTCAACACTTGAAGCTGGTTGGATGAATGAAGTTGAATGATCGACTGTCTCTGGATTGGTCAAAGACTTGGAAGCAACAAGCTTCTCTTGCAACTCATTTCTCTGCAGTTGTGACTCCAGTTGAAGGAACTCAATCGTTGCATGTGCATGTTGAATATGCACTTGAATGTCAGCAATAGTTGCTTTGCTTATTTGTACCATGTCTTTAGCAGTTGAGAGGATCAAATTGTTAATAGTCTTTAACAACTGAATGCATGTCACCATGTAAACTTGTTGGAACTCACACTCACTTGCTTTTAATACTTGCTGGATTGTAGAACTCACTCGCTTGATGTTTGAATGATTGTTCCACGCTCGCATGAACTTGTTTTAACAATTGATTGTTTGAACTCACACTTGCGTGCTTTCTCGCTCGCTTGATGACGATCGCTTTGCTTGAATGCTTCACTCACACTATGTGAATGCTTCAATCAACTTCACATTGACTCATTTGTTGTAGATGTCGTGCTTTGAACTTTCGCACTTGACACGCTTGCTTGCTTTGTTATTTAAATGACACGCTCGCTTGCTTGGTTGTTTGAATGACACGCTCGTTTGCTTGGTTGTTTGAATGACACGCTCGCTTGCTTGGTTGTTTGAATGATGATTGCTTGCTAGATGGCTTTCTTGAACTTGCTTGAATGATTATTGACACTTTGTTCTTTCTTGAATGTACTCATTGAATGTGCCGAGGTTAAAAAAGGAAGGGTGTCGAACACTGTCAAAAATGCACCCAAGATACAAATGACAAGTTCAATCTTGATGACTTAGTTGAAGACTTACTTGACTTAATGTATTCACCTTAACAAGTCAAATTAGGGTGTCAGTTACAACCAAAAATGCACCCTGACAATTCAGTTTAAAACAAGTTTATTTGCAAGTGAAACAAAAGTGTTGTTGATGTCGTTAGGCTTGAAGTGCTTGATTTGTAGCATCCTTAACTTGATGGAATGAATTAGCTATTGTGAAATGTTGTTGCAGAAGACTGATTTTATCAAGTCGATGATGTGACGCTTTGTGTTTATGAACTTAAGTGATTACAAGAGTGTTGATTTCAGGAGCTTGATCGAGCATGCTTATACTTAAGCGTTTATTATACCCATTTAGTTTGTGTAAATAGATGGCAAAGAAAGCATTTAATGAACACGACACAAACCAAGCAAAAACATTCACGACACATAGTGTACTTAAGATCCCCTTATTCAATTTCGGGCAGATCTAGGACACGATCACCACAAAAAGATATGTTTGTATTAACCTTCAAGATACATCATCATGACAGACTAAGAACTCTCTAGCATCAATTTGTCTTCAAAAATTGACTCAACCTTTCTTTGGATCACCATAACGACTTTCACTTGACTCCAAATTTACAAAAAAGTAAAGCAGCTTATCTCTCCACAAAAAGGTATTTTAAATACTCTTAATCACCCTTTTAACAATTATTTTCCATGCTACCCCTTTTAAAAATGTGAATTGATAGGGAGAAATGCTACAATACTATAGCCACAAGGGGTCATGATAGAGTATTGACATCTTGTCACCGATGAAATCAAGCTCACAGCTGCAAGTATACAAAATTACCGAAGTTTGACATTTCACATTGCTTGTCTGCAGCATAGGACAATGCATAAAACAAAACACAAATGAGTCGTTAATTGGATGTTTGTTGATGACCCAACATAAACTCCTTATTGCTTTCACAGAAATGATTCATGATTTTGTGATCTCGTTCTCTTTCCATCTTCTCTGATCTTTATCATCCAACGTATTTCCAGCCTTACCATTATCTTTGTACCTTATCATTATCTTCGTATGCAATTATTGCTTCTGGATTTTCGACGGTCTTTTCGAGATAATTGTACTCATCAAAATCCATCGTATCTCATTGGCTGCCAAGCCAAAACAAAAGCTACCTGATCTTGCTTCAACTGAATCGCATGAGAAACTTCTGAGAAATGAATATAAAATAATTTTGTGTCTACTTTATTGGTTTTGAATCGGGAAAAAAAAATCCTCAAATCACTATGGCGCCATGTCGGACTCGAGCAGCAGGAAGCTTCTCTATTTTCCACCACCATTTATGAAAACATTGTCCACACATGCAAGGGCACTTTAGAGAATCTTTTTTGTCTGCCACGCAAAAGTCTTGCAATGCTTCTGGATCTCCATTGATGCTGTTAGCTCAAGAAGAAATGTAATAATATATTCCAACTCTGAAATCTACACACAACAATTTCAAGATTCATGCAAGCATTAACACCATGGAAGGAATGGTAGGAAGAAACCATCGTTTCTTCCCAAAGAACGTAGTCATAGACGACTAGAGCACACGCAAAAGAGTAGAGCACACACCGTCGACATAATTCTATTTAACTTACCGCCCAAAGATATGTCAGTGGTTACAATGTAGCTATCGTTCACACTTTTAGATGTTTAAATAAAAAAACATTTACAAACTGCTATACCCACACAAGGCTTTTCTGTATGCGGTATGGGTTGGATCAGGCGTTGGATTGTAATTCACGCAAATCTCCATTTGCAGCGTCCACACAAGTTTCCACGCAGAAATTTCCTTTTAAATGTTTCACACCTTCAATCAACAAACTTTCATCACGGCTTCTCACACATAGAAAACGTACTTCGCAGTATCTTTAATGTAGTATCACCTGCAATACGCTTCCAATCCATGCAAAATTATGTAGGGATAGCTTTCAACTCCTTCTGAATAGCCTTCACGCCATTTCGACTCAACATCTGTAATTTAATTGAAATACCCACATGAACAGAAACCGTTGTTCAAATAAATTTCCCCTCCTTTGATTTTGGCTTCTCCATACAGACAGCAGCAGTGTATGCAAACTAGAGAAAACACACTCATCTTCTAACGCAAATGATTTATTAATAGCCAAACCATCGCACCCCAGATGCTAATAAACCCAATGATTCCTACAATTTTTCAACAACGCTTTTTGCAACGACATCTTCAATCAGTGATCAAAGACATAGTCCGCCATCAACCAAATTATGTGCTTTCCCCTAGATGAATTAAAAACAGAACTAATTCAACCACTGCACAATAGCACTCATCTTTCACCCTGTCTCTAATACCACATGAAGAAGAATCACAAAGCCATATAACCATATGCACAACAAATTAACACACAAAAATTAAACTGGCGGAAAAGGCAGAGAGCCATCATGTGGTCTCTCATGCTCATGTAATTCTCTCTCATTCAAATAATTTAATAATACATTTAAATACATGAGTAAGTGGTCTTAAGATAGTGCGTCTATCTTAGACTCACTTGGTTGAGACAATTTCTCAACTTACACATTAATTTAGGAGAGCTAGTTGGAGAGAATCTCTCATCCAAACTAGAATCCTTAGTTTGAGGAGTTCTCATGATTTTATTTATTTAATTTAATAATTGGATTTATTATTGATTTTTAAGAGAGTGAGGCTAACGTGAAGAAGAAGGGTGAAGTGTTCACGTGGTTCCCACACTTCAAAGCCTTCATCAAAAACCAATCCGAGAAGAAAATCAAGATATTGAGGACTGATAATGGGACTGAGTACAAATCGAATGAATTCCAAGACTATTGCAGATAAGATAGTATTAAGAGGGATACTAAATTCCATACACTCCTAGAAGAATGGTATGGCTGAAAGGAAGAATCGTTTCTCTTGTAGAAGCAGTTTGTGCCATGCTTCATGATCAAGGCTTTTTGAAGTTCCTATGGGTTGAAGCTGCAAATATCACCGTGTATGTTCAAAACCGATGCCCTCATCAAGCATTGGACTCCAAGTCTCCCAAAGAAATGTTCACTAGTAAGAAACTCGATGTCTCTCATTTTATAATTTTTGAAAGTCCTGTATATTTTCATGTGCCGAAAGAGAAAAGAAGCAAAGAGGGTGCATCTGGGAAGAAAGGAATGTTTGTGGTCTATAGTGAAAATTCTAAGGGATATAGAATTTATGTGGCTAGTAAAAAGGAATTTGAGATAAGTCATGATGTCACCTTTGATGAAGATATGGTTGTCAGGAAGATCAACAACCTTCCTATCCTAAGGAAAGACAAAGAAGCTAACACCAGAAATTAGGGTGAAAAAGAGGACGAAACGATGCATGATGTTGATGAACCTATGGGTCCTATAGATCCTCCTCCTCCAAGAGGAGACCATCATGGCTTAGGAAGACTCTCGAAGATGTCGAGAGACATATTGCACCAAGGGGGATTTTCTGTGAAAGCAAGAAGTCGAACATGTATCAAGGATATTTGATCTCCATGAGCATTATCATTCAAAATGAGCCTTCATCATTTGAAGAAGCCATGAAGCATCAAGTATGGAAGGATGCTATGAATGAAGAATACGAGTCAATTATGAAGAATGATGTCTGGGATTTGGTCCCTAGACCCTGGGACAAATCGGTTGTCACCTTTTAGTGGCTCTACAAAATCAAGCATGGAGTTGATGGAAGTGCAGAAAAGTTCAAGGCTTACTTTGTTGCTCGAGGTTTCTCTGAAAAGGAAGGTGCAGATTACAATGAAATATTTTTGCCTGTTGCCTGATACACCACCATCTACTCGATCATAGCCCTTGATGCCTCGCAAGGATGGAACCTACATCATATGGATGTCAAGACCGCTGTCTTGCATGGTTCAATCAAAGAGGAAGTATATGTGGAACAACCTGAGGGTTTTGAGGTTCATGATCAAGAATCTCATGTATGCAGGTTGAAGAAAGCTCTCTATGGATTGAAGCAAGCAACTTGGTCTTGGTATGAGAGGATCGATAGCTATCTGATGAAGTTGGGATTCACTAGAAGTGAAGCCAATCCGAACCTTTACTTTAAGGTTGAAAATGATAAACCTCTCATTCTGGTACTTTATGTGGATGACCTTTTTATGACAAGTACAAACCCTCTCATTCACAAATGTAAGAGGAAGCTGGCTTCTGAATTTGAGATGAAGGACCTAGGACCGATGCACTATTTCCTAAGGTTGGAGGTCTAGCAAAAGGCAAGTGAAATTTTCCTCTCTCATGGAAAATGTGTTGTGAAGATATTGGAAAGATTTGGGATGGTGGACTGCAAACCTATGACTACTTCGATGGAACTTAAATTTAAGAAGTTATGTGGTAGTGGTACTGGACCTAAATTGGGAAATGCTTTTGAGTATCGTCAACTCATAGGAGCACTAATTTTCTTGGTGAACTCTCGTTCGAACATATGTTTTGCAGTTAACACATTGAGCCAATATGTCGTTGAGCCTCATCATATACATTGGATTGGTGCCAATAAACTTCTGAGATATCTTTGGGGCACAATCACTCATGGACTGAGATACACTATTGGAGATGTGAGGCTGCATGGTTATTTTGATGTTGGTTGGGATGGTAGTGTGGTGGATCGCAAGAGCACTTATGGATTTTGTTTTACTTTTTTTTTTGCTCTGACATCCTGGATGAGTAGGATGCAAAAACCAGTTGCCTTGAGCATCGCCGAGCTGAATACATAGTTTCTAGTATGACCTCCTGTGAAGCTATCTGGTTGAGGAAGCTCTTCAATGAGCTATTTGGAAATGTGTTGGATACCACCGTGATCCTCTAGAAAACCAGAGTGGGATCAGATTATCAGAGAATCTCGTGTTTCATGATCACTCCAAGCATATAGATATCAGGTACCACTTTATCTGGGGCATGGTACAATGAGGAGAAATAAGGCTCCATCACATTGGGACTTATGAGTAGGTTGTCAATATTCTGACGAAGGCCTGGGGAAGTTCAAGTTCTTGGCCCTCTGAGAACGACATGGAGTCATGGAGAGACCCTCTTATGAGGGTCCTGTATGAGACAAACATTGAGCTTTGGGAGCTCCGGGGGGCTTGGGGTACTTCTTGGAGCGATGAGAAACTATAGGGTGAGTGGTTCAGCCTTCCCCTAGTGGTCTGTTATGTACAGGGTGAGTGGTTCAACCTTCCCCTGTGATACCCCTTGGCAATATGTAGGCAGGATGAGTGGTTTATCCTTCTCTTGTTGAGACATCCTACCCATGAGTCTAGGACACATGGGAAGTACATCTCATCTATCCAATGAGTAGGGAAATGAGGATAGGGACCATAGTACTATCGATGGATGCATCGTGTACTACCATACTCCCTATGCTAGGATGAGTGATATTGATCTAAGATCAATTGGAATTGAATTCGGGTTAGTAAGAGTGGTATGAGACACTCTCTTTTATTTGGGACTGACTTTGGGTCAGTAGAGAATGGTATGATACATTCTTGATCACTTCTTCTTCTTCATAGTTCAACAATGTAGAGCAGTGCATTGATGGCAGAGATAGTATAGATTGGCAGATCGATTAGCATATGGAGTTCTCCCTAGTTGAGAGGGAGTGTTAGAATTGGAAACTAGGGCCAAAATCCGCATGGGTCATCTTATTTATGACAACTGATATTTTTCTTGGATTCCTCTCTCCGAGAGGTGTAGGATTGATCTAAAGATCATCTGATTCCGACATGTGCAAATGAAGTTATGAATTTATTTTGATTATGGACAAATTCTCAAGGTCGACCAACAAACTTATGTAGGCTCAGAAGCCCAACAGTCACCCTATTCATCCTCAACGTTTGCTATAAATACATGATGCCTTAGCCTCATTTGGACACACTCATCTTCACACTTCTCTCTCTCTCCTCATTGATTGGGTACATATTTCTGGGCCTCTCTCTCTCCACACATATGAAATTTCAGGAGAGTGAAATTTCAGGAGGCTGAAATTTCAAGAGGCTGAAATTTCAGGAGAGAGAAATTTCAAGAGACCGAATTTCTGGATAGTTTGACCAAACTGTTGACTAGCCTTGACTGTAGCTAGGGCTGACCATAGGTGGGCTGTTTGACTAGACTTTTACTGGGTTGAATTTGACTCTTTTGAGGGTTGTTTTATCTTGTTGTTTGGAGGCCAAAGTTGACTGAAGTTTACCAATTTGCTGAGGGTCAAATCTTCCCTATTGACCAGTGTTGAATTTTCTAGTTAGTGCTCTTTTTGATCTTGTTATAAATTATCAGATCTATAAATTGCACTATCTCTCTCTGCTGAACTATTAAAGAATAAAAGAATATTTGATCAAGGGTTTCCCCACATTGGGGTTGGTCCCTGGGTGGTGCCACATCTTATGCCCTCTTGTCTTGGCTTGTATTCTACTGTTTATGTTTATGTCCTATCTGCATTTTACTATCATGTTGATGTGATTGCTAATTTGAATATTGATATTGGGCTAATAAAGAAATTGAATTAAAATTGCTCTAAAGCATAGAACATACCATTGTTGCCTAAAATTAACATTGATCCATCTATAAATCCATACAACGCTACAGATAATGTTGTAAATGCAACTACAAAAAATACAATACAATATTTATATTCTAAATTAAATGTTCGATGAAAATTAAAATGTGTCAATATAGCCATGCAACTTTACAAATTCGTGAATCGACGCATCTCTACAGTAAATTCAGAAATCAATGGAGCATTCAATGTTGTTGTGTAAATGTTGCAACAAGTCTGTACATTACCATTATATTTTAATATGAATTGTTTTCAAGTCCCAACATTTTTTTAAATGTTCCACGACAGCAAAATGGATAAACATAGTTGATTGACACCAACCACTGAAACCGACCACCATCCTCTGAAATCTGTCTTTAAATGCAATGATGGAGAATGCAATACTCAATATTGAATTAAATGTTAAACACTCAATTAGAATGTGTGAATCCCTAATCTCATGCAGCTCTATAGTCTCATGGGCATTTGAACGAGGAACTCAAGTTGCCACGTATCCTCTATAATGCATCTCATAGTGATCGTTGATCATCAACATAGTTGATAATCCATATTTCCACCATTAACACATTCCCAAAATGTACACATCAAGCTTTTGAATGTCACATCAACCATAAACCTTGAATGTTAAAACACAAACCCTAAACCTTAGAACCTAGAACCTAGAACCTACGCCTTAGAACCTAGAACACTAAAACCTAAGCCCTAAAATCCTAAACACCAAACCCTAAAAATCTAAAACCTTGCAACCCTAAAACTAAACCCTAAAAAAAAATATACCCTAAACTCCAAACCCCCTAAACCTATAACCCTAGACCCAAAACACTAAAATCTTAAACCCCAAAACTCAAACCCTAAAACCTAAACCTAAACCTTAAAGCCCAACCCCTAAACCCCCAAACCCCAAACCTCAACCCCTAAACCCCTCAACCCCAATTCCTAAACCCTAAACTCTATAATCCCTTATGAAATACCTAATAATCCTTTATATTTTGAATAAAATAGAACTCAACATCACATTAGACAACATTAACTTGAAAAGTAAATATTGAACTATATTAACATAAAAGTTTTGGCTATGTGAATGGAATGCATTGAAATAGTGATTCAGATTATAGTGAAATAATCTTGTGAGGATAAATATGTGTAATTGATTTTTAATTATCCAAAGTTTTTAAAATATAGTAAACTTGATATGGAACCCTATTCCATATGTAATGCATCAACCCGTAACTACATGCAGAGACAATACTGCAGTTACAATCCAAATTAATATTGATATTATACATTAAATGCCACATGTTAAGTTTGTAAATGCATGCAGTGCGGTTACTATTTATCTATAGAAGAAACATAAATGCACATAAAGTTTCATGTCATTGGATTTGAATTTGAATTTCTTTCAAATTTAATTATGTGTAATTATTCATAAGAACATTAAGTATTGTGAAAAATCTGATTGAATAAACACAATGACCATTTGACACAAAACATTCAAAGCCCCCAGTATCCTCTGAAATTTGTCTGACACTGATATGGTGTTATAAAGTAAATGTTATACAACCAACTATAATGCATCAACCCATTCGTAAATCCATTCATTAAATGCTATATACCTAATTTAATGCATTGATCCATTCGTAAATCTATACAACTCTATAGTCAATGGTGTAAATGCAACTACTAAAAATTCAAATCTATATTGATATTATAAATTAAATGTTAAACTAAAATTGAAATGCATCAATTTGGCCATGCAAATTTACAGATTCGTGAATCGAGGCATCTTTGCGGTAAATTTAGAAATTGATGGAGCATTTAATGTTGCTGCGTGATTGTTGCAACAAGTTTGTACATTATTGTTAGATTTGAATTTGAATTGTTTTCAAGTCCCAACCATTTTTTTAAATGTTGCATAATAGCGAAATAGATAAACATAGCCAATTGACATCAGCCACTGAAATCAACCACCATCCTCTGAAGTCTGTTTGTAAATGCAATGATGGAGAATCCAAAACTCAATATTGAATTGAAAGTTATATGTTCAACTGGAATGTGTGAATCCCTAAATCCATGCATCTTGCAATCTCTTGGGCATTTGAATCAGGCACTCAAATTTCCCTTTATCCTCTGTAATGTATCTCATAGTGATCGTTGATAATCAACATAGTTCCATAATCTAGATTCCCACCATCGACTCTTTCCCAAGAACGTACAAATCAAGATTTTGAATGGTGTATCAACCCTAAACCCTAAAATCCTAAACCCTAAACGTTGAACGTTTAATATTGAACCCTAAACCCTAGAACTGACACCCTAAAACCCTAAACCATAAAACCATAAAACCCTTAAACCCTAAACGCTAAACCCTAATACCTCAAATTCATGTGCCTTGCCCATTCTCATGCATTTTGCATACATGTCTATCATGACATTTATCACAGCCATATCAGAACTGAATCCATCTCTCTTGAATTTCCTATGTTTAGAAAACCATGTTCTATAAATCTACTAACTCAACACATATAGAGAGAATACTCAAACGAGTTTTTGAATCTAGCTTTGAACCTTGCCAATCGCATTTCATGAAAAAAAATACCCTACAATCAATGCCATCAATGTCATCCATGATACTTCTAGTTGATGCATTCGGTTAATTAGTTCAAAGTATTTTTGTAGCCTTCCATAGTTAGCATACATGTGTATCAAAGTATTCACCACAATGAACTCAGATTGACCCAAACTTAATTACATTCTCATGAACCTTCATACCCTGTTGCAGAGTTGCCAAACCAGCGCACACTGGAAAACACTAGAAAATGTTTTCAAATAAGTGCTCACTATTGGAAAGGAGGAGGGACAAAGCATAAATAATTCACACATAAAACACGAGTTGCTGCTCTTCTATTGATCACATAAAACATGATGTTTACAATGAACCTGGTGAAGGGTATTTAAACCTTTTCAACTAGACACTTGCCTAAAATATCTTGACATGAAACTACATGCAATCACACACTCAAATTCATCTATCAATTAACTCGACTTGACTAAACACTCAAACACTCAACTACTCAGTTACTGAGTTAATTGACTCTCTATGATTAGCCAACTCGACATGTAGGAGTGTTACATAGAATTTTGTCACTGTCCCTATACTCCCCATTCCTTGATCTCGGAGGACCTTTGCAGTGAACCCCGCATGCTTTACCTTCATGAAGAAACTCCCATTATGTCCCTCTTCATGAGAAAATCAATTCCCTTTTGCACCATTTCCCTTGAAACTTCTGTTTTTCCTAGTTTACAAGACCGATGCTAATGGCCTTTGTCTCCCCCACGCCAATGTGCCGAGATTAGCACTACTCCTCGCGCTGACCAGAGCGACTAGGCTATGTCTCAGTCGTGCCAGTCCTATTATGGAAAGTTTTTAAATTATAGCCGAAGCTTCTAGCTCTAGAAGCTCCGTAACAAAAGTCTGGTAAATGGTTTGGCCGGATTGGGTCGAGGATGACAGTGTGGGCTCCTTTCCCCTATAATCATGGAACTACCTCAAGAGATAAGTCATTCTCCCATGAGAAGAGGATTCATCTCCCATCCATATTTCCTATATAAACCTCCCTTCTTCCCAAAAACTAGTCATAGTTGATAGTTTTGGCTGAGTGTGAGTATTATAGTTGCAAAGTGTTGATGCTATTTTGGAGTACAAAAGCAAGCTATTACTAGTTGTACCTATCTATTTGTGTGAGGGAGAAGTGTGTTTTGGTTTGGAGTGAAGCCTAAAGGGAAGAGCTTTTAAACTATTGTTGTTTGAGGTCATCGTGGAATGCTAGTAGAAGTGTGTGTGAACCTGGTGTTGTCAGAGAAAGACTACAATGTCAAGACGAATGGTTGTAATCTCTCTTTGATATTAATATATGCAACTATCGATTGATTTCCTACATGTTTTATAATATTACATATCCATGTCTTAATGTTTATTGAATTTTTAAGTAGGTTGAATTGTAATTTGTCTATTATTATGTTTGTGTGTTGTTGTTGTTTACTTGTTTCAGGAGCTTGAAGAAGGAAGCGAGAGATTGTTGGAGTGAGCAAGCGAGGACATCATCAAGTAGGATAAGTGACTAAGAGGTAGGCTCTGTTGATTGATTCTAACCTAAGAAAATCTTCCATAAAATGTATCTGTTGTGGCTAGACCCATTATCGGGCTAGAGGAATTCGTTCGTGTCCGCACTTATAATTTTACTTCACCACAAGGAGTAATTATCTTATTTTAACACTTCCCCTTAGTTACAAATGCTAAACTAAAACATGACTCATGATAACTCAAACATGCCTGTTGGTCTATGTCTCAGCTAGGCTTACAACACCTAAGTTTTTTTATGAAACTCAAACACATCTTGTACTAATGACTTTGTAAATATATCAGTCAATTGATCGCTAGATTTACAAGGCTTCAAGTGAACTTCTCCATTGCTCACAAGTTCTCTAATAAAGTGATATCTAGTATCAATATGTTTTCTATTCTGATGAAACACACTATTTTTGGATAGTGCAATCGCTGAGGTGTTATCACAATATATTACTGTTAATCCTTGTTGTTTCTTCTTGAGTCCATCAAATACTCTTCTTAACCACACTGCTTGACATGTTGTGGATGTCATTGCTACATATTCTGCTTCTGCTGACGAAAGTGTCACAATGGGTTGCTTCTTAGATGCCCATGAAATCACACCTGAACCAAGGTGTAACACAAAACCAGAAGTGCTCTTCCTATCATTCGAACTGTCTGCAAAATCACTATATGTATATCCAGTCAAATCCTTCTTTTCTGTGCTTGCATACATTATGCCACAATCTCTAGTTCCTGCTATGTATCTCATAATTATTTTTTCTACACTCTGATGTGTGTCTTTTGGAGTCTCCATAAATCTGGAAATCAAACTCACTCCTTGCATGATATCCTCCCTTGTAATTGTGAGATACATGAGGCTGCCAACCTATCTTTTGAATAGAGTGGGATTGACATTTGATCCTTCATCATTGTTGCTTAACTTTGTACCTGTTGCAACTGGTGTAGGGATATGTTTGCAATTTTCCATCCTGAATATTTTCAATAAATCTTTGGAATATCTATTTTGACAAATAAAAATTCATTTTTCAGATTGCTCAACTTCTATGCCAGGAAAGTATTTCATGAGACCAAGATCTGTCATCTCAAATTCTTTCATCATGGCTGCTTTAAATTCATCTATCTCAAAATCACCTGTAAAAATCATGTCATCAACATATAAGAAAACAATCAAAATATGTCCATGCTCATTTACCTTTGTGTATAAGGTAGGTTCAATGTTGCTTCTGCAAAATCCATTCTTAATCATGTAGTTGTCGATTCTACTACACTAAGCTCTAGGCACTTGCTTCAGTCCATAGAGCGCTTTCTTCAACCTATACACTTTGTCACCATTACTTTCAACTTCATTTCCTAGAGGTTGTTGCTATAATGCTCTTAACCTGCAAAATGATACCCAAATACAGAATATGCGAAGAAAAGATACCCAGAACACAGAATAGCAATGATTTTATTATTCAGAGAGTAATGTTCACTTGCCTCTTCGAGGGGGAAACCTCCAATAGAGCAGAGCTCGATTACAAAATAAGACACGATGCTCCTAGCAAGGAGTCTCTATCCTTTATATATGACTCATACATGCAATACCACGGACCAATACCGTGGGTTTTATTAATACCATCTATCTAATACTACGGCCCATTTGCAACTAACTGTGGTTCCATCATTAATTGTGGATTAACCACTTACAATTATTAATATGGGCTTTATTGACTCTTGACTATGACGTGATCCCATTACATAAATAAGGGGGTTAGGGTGGGACCCTAACAGTTGCACATAAATTTATTCTTCTAGAATTCCATTCAAGAAGGTTGATTTCACATCCATCTGATATACTTTGCACTTGTTCTGAGTTGCTGTGGCTAGAACTACTTTTACAGTATCCAATATGGCTACTAGAGCAAACGTTTCTCCAAAATCTATTCCTAGTTGCTACGAGAATCCTTTTGCTACAAGTCTAGCTTTAAATCTATCAATTTCACCTTTCTCATTCAACTTTGTCCTATACACCCACTTCACATCAATGAGATTTTTTTCCTTTGGTAAATCAACCAAATCCCATGTATCATTCTTTTCAATAGCTTCAATTTCTTCATCCATGGCTTGCACCCAATTTTCATCTTTGATTGCCTCTTCAAAGCAAGAAGGTTGGAATGACAACAATGCAAAATTTGACCTTACATCCAAATCATCATAATTATCTTTCAAACTTCTCCTCTTTCTCTTACCATTGCTTGATTCATCACAAGATTGATTGCTGGGAGAATCTTGATCTAATGATCTACTTGAGGATCCATGCTGCTCTGAAAGTCTTGGAGTCCTTGTTGGTGTATCTCTGTTTGGTGTCTTCACTTGTGATTCTTGTTGCTCCTTTTCTGCTACATCATCTTCTTCCATTAGTGGCACTTGTGCATCAACTATTTTGTCTACAATTCTATTCCATGACTCTTGTTCCTTGAACACAACATCTTTGCTAATTATGCTCTTCTTTGTGACAGGATTATACAATTTGTAAGCTTTTGATTGCTCACTATAACCAGTGAATATGCATTTTTCACTTTTATCATCCAATTTTCCTCTTTTCTCCTTAGGCACATGTGCATAAGCTACACATCCAAATACTCTGAGATGAGATACACTGCAAAACATATCTGACCATTCTTGTTCTGGTACTCTGTTCATCACACTCATTGTAGGAGATCTGTTGATCACATAAATAGCACATGCAATTGCTTCTACCCAATACTCATTAGAAAAGTTTCTTCCTTTCAACATGCTTCTTACCATGTTCATAATTTTCTTGTTCTTTCTCTCTGCTACACCATTATACTGCAGTGTGTACCTGGTTGTAAACTGTCTTCTGATCCCATGTTTTTTGCATTATTGATGGAATGCCTTTGAGTCATACTCTCCACCATGATCTGACCTCAATACCTTGATCTGTCAATCACTTTGTTTCTCTTCTAAGGCTTTGAATTCCTTAAACTTTGCAAAAGTTTCAGACTTATTCTTTAAGAAGTAAACCCAAGTCTTTCTATTGTAGTCATCAATGAAAGTGAGGAAGTAGCAATTTCCACCAATCGACTGTGTCCTCATAGGTCCACACAAGTCTGTATGCACTAGCTCAAGAGGTTGCTTTACTCTGTATGCAACTCCCTTTGGAAAACTTTCACAGTGTTGCTTTCCCAAGATGCAACACTCACAAGTACTAGCAGGTTCTTTGATGGGAGGTAATCCTCTAACCATCTATTTCTGCTGCAACAATCTTGAACTAGAAAAGTGCAAGTTTCCAAATCGAAAGTGCCATAACCAATAATCATCAGAACGTGCTGCTGTAAAAGAACTCACTTAACCACTGTAATTCAAAATTAGAGGAAAGAGTCGGTTCCTCGTCATCTGCGCCTTTGCTATTATTTGTTTTCTTGGGAGCTTATCATATATAACACGTTCTTGACCTTGAAAGATAACTCTATATCCTTTCTGTGTCAATTGACCAACACTTAACAAATTATATTGAGACTAGGAACATAATATTCCTCTGAGATTGTCTTCGTCTCCCGCTGCTTGGTCAGAATGTTGACCACTCCTTTGCCATCTACTTCCATAGTTTTGTCAGTCCCCAACATTACTTCTGTTTTCACAGATTGATTGAAATTTGCTACCAAATCCTCATTGCTTGTCATGTGGTTATTGCAACCACTGCCTAACAATCACACACTAGCATAAGGTTCATGCATGGTATGGCAAGCTAAGAAAATGGAGTTAGAATTCTCTATAGTGACATTAGCTCTCTGGTTCCCTTGATCAACTATCTTCTTCCTGCAATCACGAGCATAGTGACCAAATTTATTGCAATAATAACATCTCATCTTTGATTTTTCAATTCTTTGATTATTGTTGAAGCTTTTGTAGTTGCTTCCACTTTCATGTTCATGCTCTTTTCGGCCATCTCTCTAACCACCATATCTTCCATTTCATCCTTTGCCTCTCGATCTACTTCTACCTCGACCTCTGTCTCTTGAAATAGAAACCTGACTTTTGAAAGCGGTCTCTAAAGTGGAATCCTTATTTCTGTCTATCCTTGCCTCATGCGATAGAAGTGATCCCATCAGCTCATCAACTATCAATGATGCCAAATCCTTGGCTTCTTCTATGGCTGCTACCACAACATCAAATTTGGTAGATAAAGATCTGAGGATCTTCTCAACCATTGTTTGATCTTTAATTTCTTCACCATAAATCTTTAACTGATTTACGACAGTTATGACCCAGTTAATTCTTCTTCTTGTCTTTCTTCCATTGTTCCTTCTCTGTATTACTAAGAGCTTGTTCTTTGCTTCATCCTTAGGTTCTGAAAACTCAAACTGTACATAATCCTAAACATCATGTGCCTGCAACGTGGTCGTTATCTTAATGGCCCACACATCATAATCTTTCCCTGTAAACACTGGGAACTGGGGCTGAAAATTTGAGAAAGCCATCTTTCTCCAAAATTACCTTTTTGAAAAAACCTTAAATTTCTCCTTTGTAAAAGGATTTTTCAAAAAAAAATACCCCTTTCAATAAAACCCTAAATTTTTTATTTAAAAAAAAAAAAACTTAAAAAAATCTTTTTGCAAAATACCCTTTTCAAAAACTCCTCATTATGTATATATTTTTTTTATATAAAAGAAATTTAAAAAAATCTTTATATATAAAAACAATAACCTTTATATAACACACCTTCACGTAAACTCTTTTTCAAAAACTTAATAAGTCACAGTATAACAAAGACTTCGAATAACACACCCTTTATGTAAAATCTTTTTCAAAAACTTAATAAGTCACGGTAACTTATAACAAAGACTTCGAATGTTTTAAAAGTTGACCTTTTAAAAACCTATCATATAAACGACGTGCGTGATTGTTTGTTTATTAATGCATATCACGATGGCTAGATGTGCGATCGATGCCTGTCTTCTGATTTAGTCCACTAAGGCTACAACAACCGAAGGGACCTGCTCTGCTCTGTGTATAACTTTAATATGCGTTGATGCATAAATCATGCGAAAAAAATAGATTTTTCTTTTCACATGGACCACTGCAAATCTGTTTTTCTCTTCTCATATGGACCACTGCAAATCTGTTTTTCCTCACTTTGATACTAATTTGTTGGAAAGGTGGGGGAGACAGAGCATAAATAATTCACATATAAAACACGAGCTGTTGCTCTTCTATTGATCACACAAAACATGATTCTTACAATAAACCCTATGACAGGTATTGAAACCTTTTAGACTAGACACTCACATAAAATATCTTGACATTCAACTACATGCAATCACACACTCAAAGTTGTCTATCACTTAAATCACTTGACTCAACCACTCAATCACTCAGTTAATGACTCTCGATGTTTAACCAACTCCACATGCAAAAGTAATTATCTTATTTGAACACTCATGTCTGTCAATTACATCATAGTTCTATGAAGAATAAAAGCTTCTGATAAAAATGGAAATGTTGTATTAAAAGAAATAAAACCCACTGGTTAGCTCTACGAAAAAGAGTCTGAACCAGGAGAGTCTGGCTCTGTAGAATGCTCTAAATTGTTCATGTACATCATACATTATATAGTAATCATGGTTTTAGGGAAGTTAGAACAATAAACTAAGAAATAGAAACTAATTCCTATCCTGAGGTCACGTGAACCAACTCACACTATTCTAGGATATTCTCCATTATCTTCAACACTCCCCATTAATGGAGAAGGGGTTCACAAATATGCCTAACATCTCCCTAAACATTTCAAACTTAATCCTGCCAAGAGGATTAGTGAAAATGTCTGCAACATTATCACATGTATTACAATATACTAAATGGATTTCTTTGGATTGCACTTTCTCCTGACGAAGTGGAATTGTGTATCAATATGTTTAGTGTTTTTGTGGAGCACCAGCTTATTAGCAAGTTTGATTGAACTCTGATTGTCACATCTGGTTGGTTTTGCGTCTATCTGTTCTTCCCCGACATCCTGGAGAAGTCTCCGCAACCAAACTGCCGCACACATTGCTGCATAAATGGCTTGATACTCTGCTTCCACTGAGTACAAGGAGATTATGTTCTGCTTCTTGTTGCTCCATGTGATCACCCCAGATCCAGTGCTGAATGCATAACCTATTATGGATTTGCGATCATCTACATTTCCAGCCCAATCTAAATCTACAAATCCTGCCAATGTAACATTAGAAGAGTCAGTGTAAATAATGCTGTAATATACAGTACCTTGTAGATACCTCAAAACACTTTTCGATGCATTCCAATGGCTTTCAAGTGGCTTGGACATATATTGGCTTAGCACACTAACTGCATAAGACAAATCTGGTCTAGTGGTGGTTAGGTAGATTAGACTCCCAACCAGCTGTCTGTAAAGTGTCACATCTGCCTCCTTTGAGCCATCTTCACTCTGCAGTTTGATGTTCTGTTGTAATGGTATTACTGCAGGCTTACACTGATCCATCCTAAATCTCTCTAACAGGCCTTTGACATACTTTCCTTGGGACAGAAATGTTTGTCCTGAATCTCTCCAGATCTCAAGACCCAAACAGTATCTTAATTCACCAAGGTGTTTCATTTCGAATACCTGTGACATCTGTTGCTTGATTTCTTTGATCAGATATGTAGCATCACCTGTAATGATCAAATCATCTACATACAGATAAATCATCACTATGTGCCTTGTTCATCTTGCATGGTGTAAAGATTAGGGTCATTTTTGCTTCTGTTGTAGCCAGCTTGCAGAAAAAATGAGTCAATCTTTTCATACCAAGACCTAGGTGCTTGCTTTAGTCCATAAAGTGCTTTCTTCAATCTCCAGACTAAATGTTCTTTCCATTTCTGGACAAACCGTTTAGGTTGCTCTAAATAAACCTCCTCTTTTAGTTCTCCATTTAAAAATGCAGACTTTACATCTAGTTGGTGTATCATCCAATGTTTCTTAGTAGCTAAAGCAATTAACATTCTGATAGTGTTTAGTTTAGCTACAGGGGAGAAGGTTTCTTCACAGTCTATACCTTCTTTTTGTGAATACCCCTTTGCTACCAATCAAGCTTTTAATTTTTCTATGGTTCCATCTGCATTGATCTTCAGTTTGTATAACCATTTACAACCTATGGTTTGTTTTCCTTTAGGAAGTTCAACTAGTTCCCAAGTGTTGTTCTTGATTATTGATTCATATTCCTGTTCCATGGCTGTTTTACATTTTCTACATTCATTTGCTTCTTTATAACTAGAAGGTTCAACCGCATTCATAATACTAGTTATAAAAGCATTTTCCCTATATCTTGCAGGCAATTGAGCTTTCCTACCTGATCTCTTGAGAGGTGGGGTAGCCTCAAACCTTGTCTGATCATCATTCTCTTTTTCTTCCTGTTGCTGTTGTATCTGCTACTGTTGCTCATCTTCTGCCTTTGTTTGCTACTGATCCTAATTGTTTTCTGCTTCTTCTTCCACCAAGTACGGAATATCCCATTCCTCATTGTGCTTATCAGATTCTTCATGATCCTGCTCATGGAATATGAAATCTCTACTAACAAAAATCTTGTGAGTAGAGGGATTAAATAATATGTAAGCTTTATGTTTTGAACAATACCCTATAAAAGTATATTTGATGGCTTTCGAATCTATTTTTCTTCTATCTTCCTTTGGAATATGGGCAAATGCTTTAGATCCAAATACTCTTAAGTGTTTTCTCGCAGGCTTAAATCCATATAATGCTTCATAAGGAGTTTTAAACTCAAGACTCTTTGTAGGACTCCTATTTTTCAAATAAACTGCAGTATTCAATGCTTCAACGCAAAAACCATTCCAAAGATTCTTACATTTCAACATGCTCCTAGCACATTCCACTAGTGTTATGTTCTTTCTTTTAGTTACTCCATTTTGTTGTGGAGTATGGGGTACTGTGAATTGCTGCAATATTCCATGGTCTTTACAATACCTGATAAGCTCATCTTTCATGTATTCTCCCCCTTGATCGGACCGGAGAATTTTTATCTGTTTCCTTGTTTGCCTTTCAATCATGTTTTTGAACTGCTTAAAGTATTCAAATGTGTGACTCTTCTTACTTAAGAAATATACCCAAGAAAACTTTGTGCAGTCATCAATAAACAGAAAAAATATAGTGCACCTCCTAATGATTTTGTTTGCATGGGTCCACATGGGTCTGTATGCACTAATTCAAGTATATCCCTCTGTTTCTTTTCTACTCGAACAGGGAATTCTTCTCTATGCATTTTTCCTAATGTACACACATCATAATCACTATGTACTTGTTTTAGCATAGGAAGATCTCTTACCATTTCCTTCTTCTGTAGTAACAACAAATCATTGTAGTTGATATGAAAAAATATCTGATGCCATAGCTCTTCTGTAGTCAAACTCGTAACTGTCAAGGGTTGAGCTGGTGTAGGTCTTACATCCAACTTGTACAGACCTATTGTTCAGATTCCTGTAGCAATTGTCTTCATGCCATCTAGAAGATCTTTAATATAACAGTTATATTTTAAAAATTCAACTTTAAGATCTTGATCTGTGATCATGGATACAAAAATCAAGTTCTTTGTTACACCGGGCACATACATGATATTATGATTTTTTTTTTACATTACCATTAGGTAGAATGACAACAATTTTCTCACACCCTTTGAAATGATGTCTTCTATCATCACCTAGGTAAATCTGTGCTCCTTCGTTGATTTCTTTAAAATCTTTGAACCAATGCTTGTTCCCTGTCATATGTGTTGATGCTCCTGAATCTATATACCAGATGTCTGCATCAACATTTTCATCAAAATCTGCCGTAAACAATCTGAAATTCTGCACGACTTTCATTTGCGAGATGACCTACATGTCATTTATGCTTCTGCTGTTCTTCATGATATTTCTTCTTCTTGCACTCCCTGGAAATATGACCAAGTTTTCTGCAATAAAAACATTTAATTTCAGAGTTGTTTCTATTCAGATGCATACCTTGGGTCTGATTTGGTCTTTTCTGTGAATGTCCTCCATTTTGTTATTGCGGATTTCCTTTCCCTTTGAAGAAGTTCTTCTTCGCCATCAATGCAAGATCAGCACTCTGGGGCTTCAGAGTCGATATTATTTCTTCTTCTTGCATTAGTATTCCTGTCAGCTCTTCAAACTTCGAGATTTTCTCTCTCGCATTTATCCCAGTGATGAACATTTGGTAGTCATCGGTCACACCATTCATGGTAATTGTTACAAGATCTGTATCATCAATTGTATGACCAATGTCTACCAATTTTTTCTTCAGATCTTTGATCCTTGCTATGAAGGCAACAACTGTTTCATTCTCCTCCATCTTCAGGGATAAGATCTTGCTCTTCAGAAACAGAAGACGATTTGTATTCCTGATCTCATACAAATCCTTCAAAATTCCCCAAATTTCACTTGTTGATTTACATTCTCTGATATGTGGTATGATGCAGTCTTTCACTGACATCTTCAGCAGCGTCCTTGCTTTACCCTCACTCTTCTCCCAATATGGGACTTTTGTGGTGATCCAGGTGGATCTTCAGACACCATGGCATGGAAACGCTCGAAAATCAAAGTGTTTGGAATAATGTTGACATAGGACCAAAGCGTATATCTCGTCGTCCTGATCGTGGAGGTATGAACGGTTCGTCAATCCAAGTCCGGATGAAAAAGTTATCGCGAAAAGTGTTTGCCTTAGTTCCTTTGGAGAAGGAGCATTTTCTCATAAAAATGGGTTTTAAGCCTTTATAAAGAAAATCGCAATCGGAGGCAAGCGATGGCTGATATCGGTACTATTCAGGTAGTGATCAACAATATCGGCACTAGTAAATCAATGATGGAATATCGGCGTCGGCGAAACCCAAAGGCCGAGGACTAGAACCTTGGGCCGATTGAGATTGCGATTAGCGATCGTCGATATCGATGATCGGCGTCGTCAGATCCCTTGATATGTAGGGCTATTGGAAGAAGCGATAGCGATATGCGACATGTTCTCAGCCGCCGGATCAGAAAACCGATCAACGGCCAAGATTAAATCGACGATCCCGATACTAAGGGGTGATGCAATTGCGATATAGCGTAGACACGATCGATTTATAGGTCCGATCTTATAAAATTTTAAATCCAAACATTTGGATTTTTCAATGTTTTTCAGTGTTTTTCGGGTTTTTGTATTATCACTGTAAAACGATAAAAAGGCTATTTTTTTAAAGGTTGTTGTGCCCACCGATTGTTCTATACAAATGGCTTCTATTCTTAAGCAACAGACCTCTGGTTTTGAAGCAGCCTTGTCCCAAACGTGTTATAAAACATGATGGGTGACAGAGAGCCGAGGGAAGAAGGGAGAGAGCCTGCATGCCAGAGAGTGCCCGAGAGCCCAAAAGCCTGTGCTAGAGTGCCGAGAGCATGGATGCAAAGAGATGAGAGCGGCGAAAGGTTGCGTAACAGAGGGCGAGAGCGGTGTAACAGAGAGCCCAAAAGGTTGCGTGGAGAGGTTGAGTGGAGATAGGCCCGAGAGCCTAAGTATGCAGAGAAGCATGAAGCCAGAGCAGCGCTTCAAATCCACAGAGCTACAGAGCTACAAAGAAGCATGAAAGCCAGAGAGCGCTTGAAATTCTGGCAGATCGCAGAGCTGCAGTGACATAAGCCAGAGCACTACAGAGCCAGATAGCCACCGAGCTACAGAGCCAAGAGTCCAGAGCAGTTATTCTCTTTGAGATCGATTCTTATTCTTTGATCAATTCTTCTCCTTATGATCGATTCTTCTTGATCGGTGCTGTGAGAATCAACATGTCAGCAAGCTTTAGCACGTTGACAACTATGTTTCAGATGTCCAAATGCTTGTGTGAAGTAGCCATCTTCATATGATCGTCGCCTTGAGATCGATGGTCTGAGTGGTTTCAGCAGTGAGGCATCCACTTCTTTAGATGACCCGTGGTGTGAGGTATATGGTTATTGTCCATGTACTTCTTCTTTTACATTATGCTACATGTATCCTTGATTGATATTGATGCGGGATCTTGTTTATTTCATGTTGTCATGATTCCTTGCTTCAAGTTATGCGGAATCTTTTATATGATGTACTTGTTGTCATAACTCATCATGTTATGCTTTGAGATTCCTTGTTGTATGTTGCTGGGATACTCTTGTTGTCGTCATGCATGTGTTTTGCTTTGACATCCCTTTTGTGCCATGTTGACGAGATGCGCACCATGCATGTTTTTGTATCATATTGATAGGAGTATTTTGATTGAGAGTTCCAAGTTGTGGGATATCTCTTAGAGCCACTCCTGTGTGAGGGAATTTTTCCTTGTATGATCAGACATCATATCTTGTGTACATCACCTTTATTGACAACACTTAATGCAGCGGCCTACACCATCTTGACACTGGGGCCCGGAGACATAGTCACTCCTGGATGAACTTCATTATCAATGTCTTGTTATTTCATGTGTTGATGATTGATATGTTCCTCTTCTTTACAGCATGCGGATGTATTTGTTAATGTTCTTTTAAAAAGAAATTTTAACACATCACGAAAGTAAAAGGTCTTGGAAGGGTCCTTCTTCACACCTAGACCTGGATCAAGTGGTATCAGAGCAGTCTTTGTGTTGATGTGAATTGCAGTGTGAAAAATGGAAAGTGTAATGATAGAGGATGAAAAAGCAATGTACGAGACCATGCTCGACATTTCCAAGAAAGCGGAAATTGTGTATGAAACTCTATAGAAAGAAACAGAGGAAAAGGAGCGATTACAACTTCAGTTGAAAGCCACAGAAGAGGCCATGGAAGAACTGAAGCAAAACAAACATAAAATTCAAATAGAGAATGATGAATTGACGATGCATCTACATGAAGAGAAGGAGGAGAAACAAAGTTTGCTACAACAGCTGCAAGCAAAGGATGAGGCCTTGGAAAAGCTACAACAAGACTCATGTGAGGTAAAAAGTAGTTCTCCATCCTCATGTATGTTTCCTGATGATGATTTCGCTGTGTTTGAAAATCATACCACATGAATTGGCTCCAAATTTTTGAAGAGAATGGGATATGAAGGGAAAGGCTTGGGCGTTAATGGCCAAGGCATTGTCAATCCCATCAAAGTAGAGGAATTACCCCGTTAGGCAGGACTTGGGTATGTCAGGAAAGAAGTTGGGGAATGCACGGAGACAATTAGCGAACCACCAACGACGGATGATGAGCAGCCCTCATCAGTTCTTTCCAAATCAAAAGAGAAGGTAAAAGATGTTGATTTCCTTTCGGTTTCATCTTCTCATAGTATGATGTCTGTTGGAGATTTGGAGATCCCAATTACAGGGACAAACATGAGGCTCCTTACAAGGATGAGGCACGAGGAGAAAGAAGA
Source organism: Pinus tabuliformis (assembly GCA_031772625.1). NCBI lineage: Eukaryota > Viridiplantae > Streptophyta > Pinopsida > Pinales > Pinaceae > Pinus > Pinus tabuliformis. The sequence goes on from CM062816.1 coordinate 11,214,210, forward strand.
ACTTGGTGTTAATAACCAAGGCATAACTCCACCTTTGGAGATTATGCACAAACATCCATTTTTAGGCTCGAGATACACTAAAGGAGAGTGCTCAAAGGTGTCAGATTTGTCCGAGACATCGTCAAGGAAATAGAATGATGGGAAAACATCCCCATCATCACATGGCAGTTTCCATTGCAGGAAGAGAGCGAAGGCAAGCTCTCATTGCCATACGGACATCAGAAACATCAAAGGAAGGTATAACCATTCTCGATCTTCGAATTTTCATTTTGATTATGATCATGTTTTTAATAATGAACGAAGATCAAGGCATCGAAAAACATGTACTTTTTGTGGTTTACCTAACCATACCTTTTCCAAGTGTTGGAAAAGAATGGCAGCACTCATGAGGCGTGAAAGACCCTCTCAACAACATGAAAAGAAACAGGTTAAGTAGATATGGAGGAAGAAATCCCACTGTAGTCATTTAGACAGAAATGGCCATCAAAAGGCCACTTGCTGGAAGCTCCATCTAGAGCAGTGCCCTAAAGACAAAGCGTCGGCGCGTGAACTAGGTAAAGTAGTTGTTCGACAAGAAAAACCACCTCAAGGAGGTGACCCATTCACAAAGATAAGTGAGAAATGGTTTCTAGACATGTTGTCGTTTCATGGTCATTCTTTTGTAAATCACTTGTTGCATTTTAAATGTAAACATGATGATGTGTTTCCATCACGTGGTCAACAACAATGATGTTTGGTCATGTTTTGAGTCACATATTAAAACTCTAAAAGTGATTTTATGTTCCATCACTTTTCCACACAATAGTGCTTGGCCTTATGATTGTAAATCATGTGTTGCAGTGATGATGTGTTTTCCATCACTTTTTTAAGCAACCATGATAGGTTGGCCTTGTTGTCATAGCTGGAGTATTACGTCCATCTTGATGTAAACTTGACCACCGAGTATGTATTATAAACTCGTGGCAAGTGTGGGACATTTGGGTCTTTAGTTGGTCATGTCATTCAAAGCATGTAATTTGCGAAAACAATATACTACAGGTTGCAGGTGTAGCAGGTGTTGGTTCGTCGCTTAAGGTTCCGAAGAACAAAGGTAAAGGAGATGGAAGCGAAACCTTTCAGAATGCTTGTGATGCAGACAGGGTATAGAGAGAGTTGGATATTACTTTTTATGCTTTTGGAGGACCAAAAGCTCCTCAGTGGGGAGGATTGATCTAGGTGGATCTTCAGACACCATGGCATGGAAACGCTCGAAAATCAAAGTGTTTGGAATGATTTCGACACAGGACCAGGTTCATCAATCCGAGTCCAGATGACGAAGTTATCATGAAAAGTGTTTTCCTTAGTTCCTTTGGAGAAGGAGGATTTTCTCATAAAAATGGGTTTTAAGCCTTTATAAGGAAAATCACATTCGGAGGCAAGCGATGGCTGATATTGGTGCTATTCAGGCAGCGATCGGTGATATCAGTGCTTGTAAATCAGCGATGGAATATCGGTGTCGGTAAAACCCAAAGGCCGAGGACCAGAACCTTGGGCCGATTGTGATTGCGATTAGCGATGGCGAATATCAGCGATTGGAATGATTGGTGATTGGCATCGTTGGATCCCTCAATATGCAGGGATATTGGCAGAAGCGATAGCGATATGCGATGCGATCTCATCCGTCGGAAAACCGATCAACAACCAAGATTAAATCAGCGATCGGGAGATCGGTGATCCCAATACCAAGGGGCGATGCGATTGCGATATAGCACGGACCCGATCGATTTATAGGTCTGATTTTATAAAATTTGAAATCCGAACTTTTGGATTTTTTAATGTTTTTCAGAGTTTTTCGAGTTTTTGTATTATCGCTGTAAAACAATAAAAAGGCTATTTTTTTAAAGGTTGTAGTGATCGCTTATTGTTTTATACAAACGACTTCTATTCTTAAGCAACAAACCTCTAGTTTTGAAGTAGCCTTGTCCCAAACGGTTATAAAATACGATGGGTGACAGAGAACCCGGGGGAGAAGGGAGAGAGCCTGCATGCCAGAGAGTGCCTGAGAGCTCGAAAGCCTGTGCTAGAGTGCCAAGAGCATGGATGCAGAGAGACGAGAGCGGTGAAAGGTTGCGTAACAAAGGGCGAGAGCAATGTAACAGAGAGCTTAAAAGGTTGCATAGAGAGGCTGTGTGGAGAGAGGCCTGAGAGCCTGAGTATGCAGAGAAGCATGAAGCTAGAGCAGCGCTTCAAATCAATAGAGCCATAGAGCTACAGAGAAGCATGAAAGCCAGAGAGCACTTGAAATTCTGGCAGATCGCAGAGCTGCAGTGACATAAGCTAGAGCGCTACAGAGCTAGATAGCCAGCGAGCTACAGAGCCAAGAGTCCAGAGTATTTAATCTCTTTGAGATCGATTCTTCTTCTTTGATCGATTCTTCTCCTTATGATAGATTCTTCTTGATCAGTGTTGTGAGAATCAAGAAGTCAGAAAGCTTCAAAACATTGACAACTATGTTTCAGATGTCCACATTCTTGTGCGAAGTAGCCATCTTCATATGATCGTCACCTTGAGATCGATGGTCTAAGCAGCTTCAACAGTGAGGCATCCACTTCTTCAGATGGCCCGTGGTGTGAGGTATATGGTTATTGTCCATGTACTTCTTCTTTTACATTATGCTGCATGGATCCTTGATTGATATTGATGTAGGATCTTGTTTATTTCATGTTGTCATGATTCCTTGCTTCATGTTATGTGGAATCTTTTATATGATGTACTTGTTGTCATAACTCATCATGTTATGCTTTGAGATCCCTTGTTGTATGTTGTTGGGATACTCTTGTTGTCATCATGCATGTGTTTTGCTTTGACATCCCTTTTGTGCCATGTTGATGGGATGCGCATCATGCATGTTTTTGTATCATACTGATAGGAGTCTTTTGATTGAGAGTTCCAAGTTGTGGGATATCTATTAGAGCCACTCCTGTGTGAGGGAATTTTTCCTTGAATGATTGAGACATCATCTCTTGTGTACATCAACTTTATTGACAGCACTTAATGCAGCGGCCTACACCATCTTGACACCGAGGCCCAGAGACGTAGTCCCTCCTGGACAAACTGCGTTATCAATGTCTTGTTATTTCATTTTTTTGATGATTGATATGTTCCTCTTCTTTACAGCATGCAGATGTATTCGTTAATGTTCTTTTAAAAAGAAATTTTAACACATCACGAAAGTAAAAGGCCTTGGAAGGGTCCTTCTTCACATCGGGACATGGATCATGCAGATCTAGTTGCTGGCTTCTGTTCATCCCCATTTGCAATCGTCTAAGCACTGTGCACTTCTCACAGAGTTTGCATCTTGAATTTCCAATTCGCATAATTGGAGCCATCGAGATTGTTATGCTCATTCAAGCATGCTTCAAACATCTGATTATTCATCTTGGCGATTAAAACAAATTTGACAGGTAAAAGAAATGTTGGATTTACCCCAGATATGTGACAAAGACAGATCACTGATCTTCAATGTTGTTTGATCTCGCAGCACACCCGCAAATCACTGTGGCTTCCTTCACAGCCTCCAGACAACCTCCTGTTATCAGCCTTTGCAGCCTTCTCCAAGATGCAGCCTTCTCTCAGCCTCCACGAAGCCTTTTTGTTGTTTACACGATCGTCGCAGATAATTAGAGCTTAAATTTTCTTGTAGATAATGTGAATAATTTGTAAATAATTTTTCTAATCCTCGTATTTTATTTTCATTTTGTAAATAATTATTGGGGGTTTTATTTTCATTTTTTTTCTAGATCTCATGGATGGCTCTTTTTATATAACTTGTAGGTGTCAAGGATCAAAATTTCAAAGACAAATTTGAAATTAGAGGATCCTAGCCCTCACCTAACTTAGAAGGCTAGGGTTTGCACACATATTCACTTAATGAGGAGCCTTCTAACACAAAGAAGAAGTGTGCTCAACCTCTAATGGTAGACCCAAGGTCTATAAGACCTGATCTACCAAACCCAAGTCTTCAATTTTTAACGCCAGCCACTCAAACAAACCACCATCCTCTGAAATCCATTTGTAAACGCAATGATGGAGAATACAAAGCTCAATATTGAATTGAATGTTACATGCTTAACTGGAATCCTAAACCCTAAATCCCAAACCCCAAATCGCAAAACCTAAACCCCAAACCCCAAACACTAAACCCTAAAATCCAAACCCTAAACCATATACCCTAAACCAACCTAAAACACTGAACCCTAAAAACCCTAAACCATGAACCTTGAACCCTAAACCTTAGAACGCTAAATCTTAAACCCTAAAACCCTCAACCCTAAATCATAAACCTTAAACCCTAAAACACTAAACTCTAAACCCTAAAACACTAAACCATTAAAACCTATACCATAAACAAACCCTAAAAAACCCCTCAAAAAACCCCTAAACCCTAAACCCTAACCCCTAAACCCTTAACCTTTAACCCTAAAAGTTTTGGCTATGTGAATGGAATGTATTGAAATAGTGATTCAGATTGCAGTAAAGAAAACTTGTGAGGAGAAATTAGTGTAATTGTTTTCTACTTATCCAAAGTTTTTAAATAAAGTGAACTTGATATGAAACACTATGCCATATGTAATGCATCAACCCGTAAATCCATGAAGAGAGAATACTGTAGTTACATAATCCAAATTAATATTGATATTATACATTAAATGCCACATGATAAATATGTAAATCCATCCAGCTTTGCAGTTACTATTTCTGTATAGTAAATACATAAATGCACGTAAGATTTAATTATGTGTATATCATTCATAGCAACATTGAATATTGTACGAAATACGATTGAATAAACACAGTGACCATTTGACACAACATTCAAAGCACCGAGTATCTTTCGAAATTTGTTTGACATTGATATGGGACTATAAATTAAATGTTATACATCCAATTATAATGCACCAATCCATCTGTAAATCCATACATTAAATGTTATATATCCAATTTAATGCATTGATTGTTAAAATTGACAAATAGGGCCAAACTCCACATTGGCCATCTTATTTATGACATATGATATTTTTCTTGGATTCCTCTTTCCGAGAGGTGTAGGAATGATCTAAATATCATATGATTCCAACATGTACAAATGATGTTATGAATTTATTTTGATTATGGAAAAATTGTCAAGGTCGGCCAACAAACTTATGTAGGCTCAGAAGCTCAACAATCACGTCTATTCATCCTCAACGTTTGCTATATATACATCATGCCTTAGCCTCATTTGGACACACTAATTTTCACACTTCTCTCTCTCCCTCCTCATTGATTGGGTACAGATTTCTGGGCCTCTCTCTCTCCACACGTCTGAAATTTCAGGAGAGCGAAATTTCAGGAGGCAGGAATTTCAGGAGGCTGAAATTTCATGAAAGCAAAAATTTAGGAGACCGAATTTCTGGACAGTTTGACAATCATTAACTGTAGCTAGGGCTAACTGCAGGTGGGTTGTTTGAATAGACTTTGACTGGGTTGAATTTGAATATTTTGAGGGTTGTTTTATCTTGCTGTTTTGAGGCCGAAGTTGAATGATTTGCTGAGGGTCAAGTATTACATGTTGACCAACGTTGACTTTTCTGGTTAGGGGTCTTTTTGCCGTTGTTATAAATTATCAGATTTTTAAATTGTGCTATCTCTCTCTGCTGAACTATTGAAAACTAAAAGAAGATTTGATCAAGGGTTTCCCCACATCGGGGTTTGTTCCTGGCTGGTGCCATATCTTGTGTCCTCTTGTCTTGGCTTATATTCTACTATTTATGCTTATGTTCTATTTGCATTTTACTATCATGTTGATGTGATTACTAATCTTAATATTGATACTAGGCTAGTAAATAAATTGAAGTAAAATTGCTTTAAAGCATAGAACATACCATTGTTGCCTAAAATTAATATGGTATCAGAGCTAAGGTGAAGACGAAGCCCAAGCAAGAGTGAAAGAGAAATCACCAAAGGCAGTTGGACAAGGACAAAAGCCTCAATGGGTTCCTCATTTTAGTTCCCGGCTGACGACAAGCTCCATGATAAATCTAACTATCATGGATGGAAGATATCTTTTGATTTGACCTTGGAAGAAAAAGAAGTGATGGAATATGTGCAGGGTAAAATCCATGAACCTCCTTCAAATGCACCAGCTGCTGCGAAGACCAAGTATAATAGGGCTAAAGTCAAAGAATAGAAGATTATCTGGGATTCCATTAACAAGCATCTGGTGGCCTACATCTCCAAATTGAACACCTCTGAGGTGATCTACGACAGGTTGGTTGACATGTTAAAGGTTAGTAATGCTAATCAAATTCTATTTCTTAAGAATAAGTTGAAGGATATTAAGAAGGGCAAGGACGAGGACATTCAATCCTATTTCTTGAGGATTACTGAGATCAAGAATGATCTACTCTCAATTAGAGAAGTCATTCTTTACAGGGAACTTACTCTCACCACCCTTGGAGGACTCCCACCTGAGTGGTATGTATTTATAACCACCGTCCTCAACAATGATCGAATTCCATGGTTTGAAGAATTGATGTCAAGATGCATTCAAGAAGAAACAAGAATTGTGGAGAAATAAATGCCTTCTAATATAACCAGCCCCACTGCATTCTCTGCTCATGCCAAAAGGAGAAATACTGTAGGGTTTAAAGGTCATTTCCATGGAAAGCTTGGTTCTAAGGGAGGAAGGAAGGGTAGGTGCTTTGTTTGCAATAAGTTTGGCCACTATGAAAGGGAGTGTCCAAATAGAAGGGACACATCGCATGATGAATATCACAATCATTCCAGGGGAAACTTCAACAACAACGATCAAAGGAATGGCATATACAATGGAAAAGGAAAAATGAATGTGGAACATCAAGGAAATGGTGGACCCTCCAAGAATTCAACTCCAAGTATGAAGAATCAAATGTTGTTAACAATAAGCAAAAAGAGTACTATCTTATATCGGCCCTCTCCACTGCCTCTCCCTCGGACACTTTGCGAAATTGGTTGATTGATAGTGGTGCCTCAAGGCACTTCACCAGATACAAGGAAGCCCTCACTAAATTGATAGAAAATGAGACAAACATGGAGATCATACTTGGAGATGATGCCACGTATCCTGTGAAGGGAGTAGGGAATGTTACCCTTCAATTGGATCAAGGTAACACTATTCATTTGCAAGAAGTACCATATGTACCTGATATCAAGAAGAACCTGGTGTCCATTTTAGCCATGGAGGACAAAGGATTCAAGGTGGCATTCATCGATGGAAAGGCATGTGTTTGGAAAAGAAATTTTAAAGATGCTTTTACTCTTGGGTTCAAGGTTGACACTTTGTATCAAGTTGGAGGAAGTCCATTAGGAGCCATGTCTTGTGACACATCTCTACAATTTGAACTATGGCACCAGAGGTTTGCCCATCTTCATTATAAGGACCTACCTGATGTGAGACGAATGGTGAGAGGTATGCCTGAGTTCAAAGTAGAGAAAGGAGGTGTATGCCCCGGATGTGCCAAAGGAAAAATTACAAGGGGACCATTCCCCTCAAGTAATAGCAAGACCACATATATATTTCAATTGATCCACTCCAACATATCTGGTATGATGCCCGTAAACTCTTTGGGAGGATACTTATATTATCTCACCTTTACGAATGATTATTCTCACAAGACTTGGATCTACTTCTTGAAGTGAAGAAGAATCACAAAGCCATATAACCATATGCACAACAAATTAACACACAAAAATTAAACTGGCAGAAAAGGCAGAGAGCCATCATGTGGTCTCTCATGCTCATGTAATTCTCTCTTATTCAAATAATTTAATAATACATTTAAATGCATGAGTAAGTGGTCTTAAGATAGTGCATCTATCTTAGACTCACTTGGTTGAGACAATTTCTCAACTGTGTAGATCATCTTCCGGATTCATCTCGCATTAGGCTTATTTTGATCGATGTTTCGAACGAGCAACGATGGTTCATCTTCAGGATGTGAAAGATTAGTGGAAAACTGGTCTTCTTATAAATGGATGTTCGAGATGCATTGCCGAAAGATCTTATGGATTGTTAATTTATTAAATTATTGCTGAATTTTATTTTATATTTTAATATTTTAAATTGTATTTCATTTTAATTGTTTTAATTTTTGTTTTATTATTTTAATTATATTAATTCATAAGTTATCATTTGTTTATAGTTTCTATTGTTAAATTTAAATTATTGTTAAATTATATTTTATTATGGTCATAATTCATTTTTATTTTCTTATTTTAATTATTTAAAATGAAATAAGATGAACCACCGTTTCTAGTTTGAAACGTCAATAAAAACAAACCTAATGCGAGATGAATCCGGAATATGATCTACACAATTATAAAGATCGCAAAAACCTAAAATATGAAATTTCTCAACTTACACACTAATTTAGGAGAGCTAGTTGGAGAGAATCTCTCATCCAAACTAGAATCCTTAGTTTGAGGAATTCTCATGATTTTATTTATTTAATTTAATAATTGGATTTATTATTGATTTTTAAGAGAGTGAGGCTAACATTCCCCCCTCAATGATAAATCCAAAACGAACAAGGAACCATCTTCCAAGTTCTCAAGTTGATCCTCAAAAAACATTTTCCTGAAAAACCGCCAAAGCTGGATGCTGAAAAAACTCAAATTTGAAGAGAACATGAATCAACTGCATGTCTGATTCATCTTTGAATGTCGCTTGACAACTCCATCATGTGCCAAGCTGCAAAAGGATCCATCTGTCCTTTGCTTGAAATCAACATCTGGTGTCCACTGACACAATTTGATGAACGCCCACTGGCGTATTTGCTGATGATGATCGCCCACTGGCTGATGAAGATGCCCACTGGTTGCTTCACTGATGTTGTCGAGACTTTTAGTCTGACAACCACTTGTCAATTTCATTGATATTTTCCCCCCTTTGTCAGTTGAAAGGAGAAGCAATCTTCTCCAAATTATATCTGAACTCCCCCCTGTAGGTGGAGGAGTATTTCACTGGTGTACTCCCCCGTTCAATTGCACGAGAGTACCATCTTCATTTGACTGTTGGTTGCAATATGTGTGAGTGAATCCGAGAGGTGTAGGATTGATCTAAAGATCATCTGATTCCGACATGTACAAATGAAGTTATGAATTTATTTTGATTATGGAAAAATTGTCAAGGTCGACCAACAAACTTATGTAGGCTCAAAAGCCCAACAGTCACGCCTATTCATCCTCAACGTTTGCTATAAATACATGATGCCTTAGCCTCATTTGGACACACTAATATTCACACTTCTCTCTCTCTCTCCTCATTGATTGGGTACATATTTCTAGGCCTCTCTCTCTCCACACATCTGAAATTTCACGACAGAGAAATTTCAGGAGGCCGAAATTTCAGGAAAGATAAATTTCAGGAGACCGAATTTCTAGACAGTTTGACCAAACTGTTGACTAGCATTGACTGCAGCTAGGGCTGACCATAGGTGGGCTATTTGACCAGACTTTGACTGGGTTGAATTTGACTCTTTTGAGGGTTGTTTTATCTTTCTATTTGGAGGCCAAAGTTGACTGAAGTTTACCGATTTGCTGAGGGTCAAATCTTCCCTGTTAACCACCGTTGAATTTTCTGGTTAGTGCTCTTTTTGAAGTTGTTATAAATTATCAGATTTGTAAATTGTACTATGTCTCTCTGCTAAACTATTAAAGAATAAAAGAAGATTTGATCAAGGGTTTCCAAACATTAGGGTTTGTCCCTAGGTGGTGCCACATCTTATGTCCTCTTGTCTTGGTTTGTCTTCTACTATTTATGTTTATGTTCTATCTGCATTTTACTATCATGTTGCTAATCTGAATATTGATAATGGGCTAATAAAGAAATTGAAGTAAAATTTCTCTAAAGCATAGAACATACCATTGTTGCCTAAAATTAACATTGATCCATCTGTAAATCCATACAGCGCTACAGATAATGTTGTAAATGGAACTACAAAAAATCCAATACAATATTTATATTCTAAATTAAATGTTATGTGAAAATTGAAATGCGTCAATATAGCGATGGAAATTTACAAATTCGTGAATTGACGCATCTCTACAGTAAATTCAAAAATCAATGGAGCATTCAATGTTGTTGCGTAAATGTTGCAACAAGTTTGTACATTACCATTATATTTTAATATGAATTGTTTTCAAGTCCCAACATTTTTTTTAAAAGTTGCATGACATCGAAATGGATAAACATAGTTGATTGACACCAACCACTGAAACTGACCACCATCCTTTGAAATCTGTCTATAAATGCAATGATGGAGAATGCAATACTCAATATTGAATTAAATGTTAAACACTCAATTAGAAAGTGTGAATCCCTAATCTCATGCAGCTCCATAGTCTCATGGGCATTTGAACAAGTGAATCCCTAATGAGTGTTAAGTGAACTATTCAAAAATCATGAGAAATTAGTCAGTTACGACTATCTCTCATGGAAATGGTCATACGTGAATGACTTACATAACGCAGTTGAATCCCAAAATGATATCTAACATTAAGTATTGTGCAAAATTTGATTGAATAAACACATTGACCATTTGACACAAAACATTCAAAGCACCTAGTATCCTCTGAAATTTGTCTGACATTGATATGGTGTTATAGAGTAAATGTTATACAGCCAACTATAATGCATCAACCCATTCATAAATCCATTCATTAAATGTTATATACCGAATTTAATGCATTGATCCATTGCTAAATCCATACAACTCTATAGTCAATGGTGTAAGTGAAACTACTAAAAATCCAAATCAATATTGATATTATAAATTAAATGTTAAATGAAAATTGAAATGCATCAATTTGGCCATGCAACTTTACAAATTCGTGAATCGAGGCATCTTTGCAGTAAATTTAGAAATTGATGGATCATTTAATGTTGTTGCGTGATTGTTGCAACAAGTTTGTACATTATCGTTACATTTGAATTTGAATTGTTTTCAAGTCCCAACCATTTTTTAAATGTTGCATAATAGCGAAATGGATAAACATAGTTGATTGACATCAGCCACTGAAATCAACCACGATCCTCTGAAGTCTGTTTGTAAATGCAATGATGGAGAATCCGAAACTCAATATTGAATTGAAAGTTATATGTTCAACTGGAATGTGTGAATCCCTAAATCCATCTCATAGTGATAGTTGATCATCAACATAGTTGTATAATCTAGATTCCCACCATCGACTCTTTCCCAAGAGCGTACAAATCAAGCTTTTGAATGGTATATCAACCCTAAACCTTAAAATCCTAAACCCTAAACATTGAACGTTAATATTGAACCCTAAACCCTAGAACTGACACCTTAAAACCCTAAACCATAAAACCCTAAACCCTAAAACCTCAAATTTATGTGCCTTGCCCATTCTCATTGATCTGAATATGAGTTCTTAGACAATTATTAAGGTATTACAGACTCATGTGGATGGATTTGCCTATATTACTTAGTGCAATGGATCGATAAGATTGTGAATAACATAGACAATGAAACAGTTAAAGAAACATAATAGACACACACACACATAACACAACAAGATAATCAAGGAGTTCACCCAACACTCTTGGGCTATGTCTCCTGGTCCAGCCTTCGATGGTGAACTCTCTATTATGTCTTTGAAAACAAAGTTTTACAAAAGTGAGCTCAATTTGAGTCTCACACAACAGATACAAAACAACAAGGCTTTACTTGGATCCCCCAAGTATTTCTGAGTACACAAACTCTCCTCACCGACTCTCTATATCTAGTTTCTCTCTATCTCAACACTGCTTGTCCCTATCTTCTGTCAGTCTGTGGCTTTAAAGCCAATTGGTGTTGTTTGTTCATTTCCCCTTCTCCGGCTCTTTGGCTCCTAGCCTCTGTCTGCTCGAATCCCGTTCTGAGCATTAGTAATCATGGCATAATGACTTCAGGGAAGGTGGTCGCCTATTCTGCAATGAAAGGGACCATCGAGCCTTTGAAATACCAAAAAATAGTGTTCTTTGTTTACACAAGGAAATACACTAAAAACACAGGAAAATTCCCCAAACTGCCATTTATCGGATTTCAGATATCCTTAAATCTGCTCTATACTCCTATCGGGTCCTCTTATATGGCACTATCACATATCCACTGTTGATCTAAGTGATCTTGATCCAACGGTTGAGATCTATTTCAGGTGGCTCATGTGTGCGGGGGTTAACCACCTGAAAAGGGTGCTTTTCTCTCTCCGGCGCTTGGCCACATGGCAGCCAGTGTATGGGCTTGGGCAGAGCCTGACAAAAACCACTTACCTCCTATGGCTCGCCCAAAATCCACTCATTACGAAACTCAAAATATATATATGTCTTCATGTATAAACCCTTTCGGGTCCGGTTTCATCGCATCAGGCACATTTCCTTTGCAATTCATTTATTTGGCGGAAATGCGAAATACAGAGGAAAATGTCATTTTCTGGATTTCAAAATATATAAAATATCGCCCATAACCCTCTCGGGTATGGCTATCGTAAGCCATATTTACATTGTACCTGCTCCTTTGTGTAGCTCCGATGTGATATTGCAATGCGATTGATCACAATCACATATCGCATAGACCCCCGAGCCATTTGTAAGCGCTCCTCTGTAATCGCCGATTGCGATATCATGAGTTAACCTGGGCTGTCGATCTGCACGCTTGATCGATGGTCCTCGTTGACCCGCGCTGGTCGCGATCACAATTGTTATGTGATAGGCTCCGATATCCTCCGCTTGCCACTGCCGATTGCGATATGTCGATCGGATCTAGACCGTTGATCGGCCAGATTCGACGGCTCCTATGCATCATTCCTTTGACCTCAAATAGGCCTTATTTCACTATTTTCTTCATGTTTTTTCTTCTCGATAGTGTAATCCACCTTTTTTAAAGGTTCTTCTCATGCGGTAATTTTTAATGTTTAAAAGACTTTGAAGACTTAGAGGGTTTTCTAGGATCCATTTTGGATCACACCTTCCCATTGAAAAAGCTTTTGGACCACCAAAAGTTGGTTTTTAAGCATCAATCAAGTGAGGATATAGCTTCCTCACTTGTCCAATTTCTATCCATCTTGCACTGCTTGGTTTTGAACCTTTGAGTCCGATTCTAAGGTACTCAACATCCCCTCTGCACGTACTTCTCACCTTCCTGTCCAGAACTCTATCTTCTTGCAACTCATTGAGATATTCAGGCAACAGATAATCAATAGAAGGCAACTGTCTTTTCTCTTCAGGATCTTCAAACAATGAAGGTTCAAATAGTCCCAAGTTCTTTGCATTAACTACTGAATATATATGCATGTAAGCTGGCAAATCAAGGCGAAAAGCGTTTTCACCAATTTTCTCAAGTATCTTGAAAGTCCCATACCTTATTGGCTTTAGCTTCTTACCATCACCTTGCATTCTGTCTTTGCTGATGTACAGCTAGACTTGATCACCAACTTGGAAGCTATGCTCAATTCGATGCTTTTCATGCTTTGCCTTGTACTTGGCCTGGCTCTTTTCCAGCTGTTCCTGCACTGCCTGGTGAATTTCTTGGATCTGTTCAATGAACTTGGTTGCTTTTTCCACATCACTGTGTCCATCAACTGCTATGTCTTTAATAAAGACAAAATCCAAAGGAGACCTTGGTGTAATACCAAAACAAGTCTCAAAAGGAGATCACTGTGTAGAAGAGTGTTTAGCACGGTTGTAAGCACGTTGCACATAACATAAATGTTCATCCCAAAGCTTGGCATACTTGCTGCAATATCCCCCGAGCAACTGGATCACTGTCCTATTGACCACCTCTATTTGGCCATCTGTTTGTGGATGAAATGTTGTGCTCTTCTTCAATCTGTTGTCCATCAACTCCCATAGGCTTGACCAAAACTTCCCAACAAATCAAGAATCTTGATAAGATACAACAGAAGTGGGTAACCCAAAATGAACCCATACATGTTGAAAGAACAACTTTGTTGTTTGTTCAGCTGTAATCTACTTTTTACAAGGTATTAAAATACACATTTTGCTGACGTTGTCCACAATAACATATGAATAATCATGAACTTTTCTATATTTTGGCAATCCCCCAACAAAGTCCATGGAAACACTTTCCCAAAGATGAGAAGGAACTGGAAGTGGAGTGTACAAGCCTATTTTTCTATTGCTGGACTTGCTTTTAGCACACATGGTACACCCTTTAATATATCTAGAAACTGTTTCATGCATTCTTGGCCAATAACAGAACCTTTGCAGCTATGCAACTGTTTTACTTACACCAAAATGACCTGATATTAGAGAAGTATGTTCTTCTCGGATTATGTTAACTCTTTTAGTTTGAGGAATGCATAAGTTTCCCAAATGATACAAGTGTTGGCCCTTAACATGATAATCCAATTCTTCTACTTGTTTGCTATGAATTAAAGTTGCATATACATCTTTAAAATCTACATCTTGGGCATATTGTTCAATGTAGCTTTCATGCAATACTGAGTTACGCTTAAGTATAGTAGATGCATTTATGATTGGTCTTGATAACATATCTTCAACCTTATTGTGTATGCCTTTCTTATACCTGATGACAAGATGAAACTGCTGTAGAAAACCCTTCCACCTATAGTGTCTTGATTGCTGCAATTTAGTTTGTGAGTGTAAATATTGAAGTAGTTGATGATCAGTATGTATAACTGTTTCTTTTCCCATTAGGTAATGTTTCCACTTTTTCACACTCTGTACTAATGCATACAATTATTTATCATCTGTGGGATAATTAACTACTACAGAATTAAATGTATCAGAATGATGGCATATGGGTTTACCATGTTACATCAACACTTCTCCCATGGCATAGCCACTGGCATCTGTTTCAATCTCAAATGGTCTTTGAAGATCTGGCAATGTTAGTACTGGTTCTGTACTAATTTTTTCTTTCAAGGTGTTGAAGGCTTTCTATTGTTTGCCTCCCCACTGAAACACCTTGTTCAATCCTATTAAAGCATGTAAGGGAGCTGCAATTAAGGAAAAGTTAGCAATAAACTTTCTCCAATATTGTGCTGGTCCTAGGGGACTCCTAACTTCTGTAGCAGATTTGGGTTTATGCCAGTTCACAATGACTTCAACCTTAGAGGGATCTATCTTCAATTCACCACCCCCTACAATAGAACCCAAATAATTTAAAGATGTGTTGCCAAATTCACATTTTGATAACTTAACATAGAGATTTTCACAATGACCATTTGACACAAAACATTCAAAGCCCCCAGTATCCTCTGAAATTTGTCTGACACTGATATGGTGTTATAGAGTAAATGTTATACAACCAACTATAATGCATCAACCCATCCGTAAATCCATTCATTAAATGCTATATACCTAATTTAATGCATTGATCCATTCGTAAATCTATACAACTCTATAGTCAATGGTGTAAATGCAACTACAAAAATTCAAATCTATATTGATATTATAAATTAAATGTTAAACTAAAATTGAAATGCATCAATTTGGCCATGCAAATTTACAGATTCGTGAATCGAGGCATCTTTGCGGTAAATTTAGAAAATGATGGAGCATTTAATGTTGCTGCGTGATTGTTGCAACAAGTTTGTACATTATTGTTAGATTTGAATTTGAATTGTTTTCAAGTCCCAACCATTTTTTTAAATGTTGCATAATAGCGAAATAGATAAACATAGCCGATTGACATCAGCCACTGAAATCAACCACCATCCTCTGAAGTCTGTTTGTAAATGCAATGATGGAGAATCCAAAACTCAATATTGAATTGAAAGTTATATGTTCAACTGGAATGTGTGAATCCCTAAATCCATGCATCTTGCAATCTCTTGGGCATTTGAATCAGGCACTCAAATTTCCCTTTATCCTCTGTAATGTATCTCATAGTGATCGTTGATCATCAACATAGTTCTATAATCTAGATTCCCACCATCGACTCTTTCCCAAGAACGTACAAATCAAGATTTTGAATGGTGTATCAACCCTAAACCCTAAAATCCTAAACCCTAAACGTTGAACGTTTAATATTGAACCTTAAACCCTAGAACTGACACCCTAAAACCCTAAACCATAAAACCATAAAACCCTTAAACCTTAAACGCTAAACCCTAATACCTAAAATTCATGTGCCTTGCCCATTCTCATGCATTTTGCATACATGTCTATCATGACATTTATCACAGCCATATCAGAACTGAATCCATCTCTCTTGAATTTCCTATGTTTAGAAAACCATGTTCTATAAATCTACTAACTCGACACATATAGAGAGAATACTCAAACGAGTTTTTGAATCTAGCTTTGAACCTTGCCAATCGCATTTCATGAAAAAAAATACCCTACAATCAATGCCATCAATGTCATCCATGATACTTCTAGTTGATGCATTCGGTTAATTAGTTCAAAGTATTTTTGTATCCTTCCATAGTTAGCATACATGTGTATCAAAGTATTCACCACAATGAACTCAGATTGACCCAAACTTAATTACATTCTCATGAACCTTCATACCCTGTTGCAGAGTTGCCAAACCAGCACACACTGGGAAAACACTAGAAAATGTTTTCAAATAAGTGCTCACTATTGGAAAGGAGGAGGAGACAAAGCATAAATAATTCACACATAAAACACGAGTTGCTGCTCTTCTATTGATCACATAAAACATGATGTTTACAATGAACCTGGTGAAGGGTATTTAAACCTTTTAAACTAGACACTTGCCTAAAATATCTTGACATGAAACTACATGCAATCACACACTCAAAGTCATCTATCAATTAACTTGACTTGACTAAACACTCAAACACTCAACTACTCAATTACTGAGTTAATTGACTCTCTATGATTAGCCAACTCGACATGTAGGAGTGTTACATAGAATTTTGTCACTGTCCCTATACTCCCCGTTCCTTGATCTCGGAGGACCTTTGCAGTGAACCTCGCATGCTTTACCTTCATGAAGAAACTCCCATTATGTCCCTCTTCATGAGCAAATCAATTCCCTTTTTCACCATTTCCCTTGAAACTTCTGTTTTTCCTAGTTTACAAGACCAATGCTAATGGCCTTTGTCTCCCCCGCGCTGATGTGCCGAGATTAGTACTACTCCTCGCGCTGACCAGAGCGACTAGGCTATGTCTCAGTCGTGCTAGTCCTATTATGGAAAGTTTTTTAAAATAGAGCCGAAGCTTCCAGCTCTAGAAGCTCCATAACAAAAGTCTGGTAAATGGTTTGGCCGGATTGGGTCGAGGATGACAGTTTGGGCTCCTTTCCCCTATAATCATGGAACTACCTCAAGAGATAAGTCATTCTCCCATGAGAAGAGGATTCATCTCCCATCCATATTTCCTATATAAACCTCTCTTCTTCCCAAAAACTAGTCATAGTTGATAGTTTTGGCTGAGTGTGAGTGTTATAGTTGCAAAGTGTTGATGCTATTTTGGAGTACAAAAGCAAGCTATTACTAGTTGTACCTAGCTATTTGTGTGAGGGAGAAGTGTGTTTTGGTTTGGAGTGAAGCCTAAAGGGAAGAGCTTTTAAACTATTGTTGTTTGAAGTCATCGTGGAATGCTAGTAGAAGTGTGTGTGAGCCTGGTGTTGTCAGAGAAAGACTACAATGTCAAGACGAATGGTTGTAATCTCTCTTTGATATTAATATATGCAACTATCGATTGATTTCCTACATGTTTTATAATATTACATATCCATGTCTTAATGTTTATTGAATTTTTAAGTAGGTTGAATTGTAATTTGTCTATTATTATGTTTGTGTGTTGTTGTTGTTTACTTGTTTCAGGAGCTTGAAGAAGGAAGCGAGAGACTGTTGGAGTGAGCAAGCGAGGACATCATCAAGTAGGATAAGTGACTAAGAGGTAGGCTCTGTTGATTGATTCTAACCTAAGAAAATCTTCCATAAAATGTATCTGTTGTGGCTAGACCCATTACTAGGCTAGAGGAATTCGTTCGTGTCCGCACTTATAATTTTACTTCACCACAAGGAGTAATTATCTTATTTTAACACTTCCCCTTAGTTACAAATGCTAAACTAAAACATGACTCATGATAACTCAAACATGCCTGCTGGTCTATGTCTCAGCTAGGCTTACAACACCTAAGATTTTTTATGAAACTCAAACACATCTTGTACTAATGACTTTGTAAATATATCAGTCAATTGATCGCTAGATTTACAAGGCTTCAAGTGAACTTCTCCATTGCTCACAAGTTCTCTAATAAAGTGATATCTAGTATCAATATGTTTTCTATTCTGATGAAACACACTATTTTTGGATAGTGCAATCGCTGAGGTGTTATCACAATATATTACTATTAATCCTTGTTGTTTCTTCTTGAGTCCATCAAATACTCTTCTTAACCACACTGCTTGACATGTTGTGGATGTCATTGCTACATATTCTGCTTCTGCTGACGAAAGTGTCACAATGGGTTGCTTCTTAGATGCCCATGAAATCACACCTTAACCAAGGTGTCACACAAAACCAGAAGTGCTCTTCCTATCATTCGAACTGTCTGCAAAATCACTATATGTATATCCAGTCAAATCCTTCTTTTCTGTGCTTGCATACATTATGCCACAATCTCTAGCTCCTGCTATGTATCTCATAATTATTTTTTCTACACTCTGATGTGTGTCTTTTGGAGTCTCCATAAATCTGGAAATCAAACTCACTCCTTGCATGATATCCTCCCTTGTAATTGTGAGATACATGAGGCTGCCAACCTATCTTTTGAATAGAGTGGGATTGACATATGATCCTTCATCATTGTTGCTTAACTTTGTACCTGTTGCAACTGGTGTAGGGATATGTTTGCAATTTTCCATCCTGAATATTTTCAACAAATCTTTGGAATATCTATTTTGACAAATAAAAATTCATTTTTCAGATTGCTCAACTTCTATGCCAGGAAAGTATTTCATGAGACCAAGATCTGTCATCTCAAATTCTTTCATCATGGCTGCTTTAAATTCATCTATCTTGAAATCACCTGTAAAAATCATGTCATCAACATATAAGCAAACAATCAAAATATGTCCATGCTCATTTACCTTTGTGTATAAGGTAGGTTCAATGTTGCTTCTGCAAAATCCATTCTTAATCATGTAGTTGTCGATTCTACTACACTAAGCTCTAGGCACTTGCTTCAGTCCATAGAGCGCTTTCTTCAACCTATACACTTTGTCACCATTACTTTCAACTTCATTTCCTAGAGGTTGTTGCTGTTATGCTCTTAACCTGCAAAATGATACCCAAATATAGAATAGGCGAAGAAAAGATACCCAGAACACAGAATAGCAATGATTTTATTATTCAGAGAGTAATGTTCACTTGCCTCTTCGAGGGGGAAACCTCCAATAGAGCAGAGCTCGATTACAAAATAAGACACGATGCTCCTAGCAGGGAGTCTCTATCCTTTATATATGACTCATACATGCAATACCACAGACCAATACCGTGGGTTTTATTAATACCATCTATCTAATACTACGGCCCATTTGCAACTAACTGTGGTTCCATCATTAATTGTGGATTAACCACTTACAATTATTAATATGGGCTTTATTGACTCTTGACTATGACGTGATCCCATTACATAAATAAGGGGGTTAGGGTGGGACCCTAACAGTTGCACATAAATTTATTCTTCTAGAATTCCATTCAAGAAGGTTGATTTCACATCCATCTGATATACTTTGCACTTGTTCTGAGTTGCTGTGGCTAGAACTACTTTTACAGTATCCAATCTGGCTACTAGAGCAAACGTTTCTCCAAAATCTATTCCTAGTTGCTACGAGAATCCTTTTGCTACAAGTCTAGCTTTAAATCTATCAATTTCACCTTTCTCATTCAACTTTGTCCTATACACCCACTTCACATCAATGAGATTTTTTTCCTTTGGTAAATCAACCAAATCCCATGTATCATTCTTTTCAATAGCTTCAATTTCTTCATCCATGGCTTGCACCCAATTTTCATCTTTGATTGCCTCTTCAAAGCAAGAAGGTTGGAATGACAACAATGCAAAATTTGAGCTTACATCCAAATCATCATAATTATCTTTCAAACTTCTCCTCTTTCTCTTACCATTGCTTGATTCATCACCTGATTGATTGCTGGGAGAATCTTGATCTGTTGATCTACTTGAGGATCCATGCTGCTCTGAAAGTCTTGGAGTCCTTGTTGGTGTATCTTTGTTTGGTGTCTTCACTTGTGATTCTTGTTGCTCCTTTTCTGCTACATCATCTTCTTCCATTAGTGGCACTTGTGCATCAACTATTTTGTCTACAATTCTATTCCATGACTCTTGTTCCTTGAACACAACATCTTTGCTAATTATGCTCTTCTTTGTGACAGGATTATACAATTTGTAAGCTTTTGATTGCTCACTATAACCAGTGAATATGCATTTTTCACTTTTATCATCCAATTTGCCTCTTTTCTCCTTAGGCACATGTGCATAAGCTACACATCCAAATACTCTGAGATGAGATACACTGCAAGACATATCTGACCATTCTTGTTCTGGTACTCTGTTCATCACACTCATTGTAGGAGATCTGTTGATCACATAAATAGCACATGCAATTGCTTCTACCCAATACTCATTAGACAAGTTTCTTCCTTTCAACATGCTTCTTACCATGTTCATAATTTTCTTGTTCTTTCTCTCTGCTACACCATTATACTGCAGTGTGTGCCTGGTTGTAAACTGTCTTCTGATCCCATGTTTTTTGCATTATTGATGGAATGCCTTTGAGTCATATTCTCCACCATGTTCTGACCTCAATACCTTGATCTGTCAATCACTTTGTTTCTCTTCTAAGGCTTTGAATTCCTTAAACTTTGCAAAAGTTTCAGACTTATTCTTTAAGAAGTAAACCCAAGCCTTTCTACTGTAGTCATCAATGAAAGTGAGGAAGTAGCAATTTCCACCAATCGACTGTGTCCTCATAGGTCCACACAAGTCTGTATGCACTAGCTCAAGAGGTTGCTTTGCTCTGTATGCAACTCCCTTTGGAAAACTTTCACAGTGTTGCTTTCCCAAGATGCAACACTCACAAGTACTAGCAGGTTCTTTGATGGGAGGTAATCCTCTGACCATCTATTTCTGCTGCAACAATCTTGAACTAGAAAAGTGCAAGTGTCCAAATCGAAAGTGCCATAACCAATAATCATCAGAACGTGCTGCTGTAAAAGAACTCACTTAACCACTGTAATTCAAAATTAGAGGAAAGAGTCGGTTCCTCGTCATCTGCACCTTTGCTATTATTTGTTTTCTTGGGAGCTTATCATATATAACACGTTCTTGACCTTGAAAGATAACTCTATATCCTTTCTGTGTCAATTGACCAACACTTAACAAATTATATTGAGACTAGGAACATAATATTCCTCTGAGATTGTCTTCGTCTCCCGCTGCTTGGTCAGAATGTTGACCACTCCTTTGCCATCTACTTCCATAGTTTTGTTAGTCCCCAACATTACTTCTGTTTTCACAGATTGATTGAAATTTGCTACCAAATCCTCATTGCTTGTCATGTGGTTATTGCAACCACTGCCTAACAATCACACACTAGCATAAGGTTCATGCATGGTATGGCAAGCTAAGAAAATGGAGTTAGAATTCTCTATAGTGACATTAGCTCTCTGGTTCCCTTGATCAACTATCTTCTTCCTGCAATCACGAGCATAGTGACCAAATTTATTGCAATAATAACATCTCATCTTTGATTTTTCAATTCTTTGATTATTGTTGAAGCTTTTGTAGTTGCTTCCACTTTCATGTTCATGCTCTTCTCGGCCATCTCTCTAACCACCATATCTTCCACTTCATCCTCTGCCTCTCGATCTACTTCTACCTCAACCTCTGTCTCTTGAAATAGAAACCTGACTTTTGAAAGCGGTCTCTAAAGTGGAATCCTTATTTCTGTCTATCCTTGCCTCATGCGATAGAAGTGATCCCATCAGCTCATCAACTATCAATGATGCCAAATCCTTGGCTTCTTCTATGGCTGCTACCACAACATCAAATTTGGTAGATAAAGATCTGAGGATCTTCTCAACCATTGTTTGATCTTTAATTTCTTCACCATAAATCTTTAACTGATTTACGACAGTTATGACCCAGTTAATTCTTCTTCTTGTCTTTCTTGCATTGTTCCTTCTCTGTATTACTAAGAGCTTGTTCTTCTGCTTCATCCTTAGGTCCTGAAAACTCAAACTGTACATAATCCCAAACATCATGTGCCTGCAACGTGGTCATTATCTTAATGGCCCACACATCATAATCTTTCCCTGTAAACACTGGGAACTGGGGCTGAAAATTTGAGAAAGCCATCTTTCTCCAAAATTACCTTTTTGAAAAAACCTTAAATTTCTCCTTTGTAAAAGGATTTTTCAAAAAAAAACACCCCTTTCAATAAAACCCTAAATTTTTTATTTAAAAAAAAAAAACTTTAAAAAATCTTTTTGCAAAATACCCTTTTCAAAAACTCCTCATTATGTATATATTTTTTTTATATAAAAGCAATTTAAAAAAATCTTTATATATAAAAACAATAACCTTTATATAACACACCTTCACGTAAACTCTTTTTCAAAAACTTAATAAGTCACAGTATAACAAAGACTTCGAATAACACACCCTTCATGTAAAATCTTTTTCAAAAACTTAATAAGTCACGGTAACTTATAACAAAGACTTCGAATGTTTTAAAAGTTGACCTTTTAAAAACCTATCATATAAACCACGTGCGTGATTGTTTGTTTATTAATGCATATCATGATGGCTAGATGTGCGATCGATGCCTGTCTTCTGATTTAGTCCACTAACGCTACAACAACCGAAGGGACCTGCTCTGCTCTGTGTATAACTTTAATATGCGTTGATGCATAAATCATGCGGAAAAAATAGATTTTTCTTTTCACATGGACCACTGCAAATCTGTTTGTCTTCACTTTGATACTAATTTGTTGGAAAGGTGGAGGAGACAGAGCATAAATAATTCACATATAAAACACGAGCTGTTGCTCTTCTATTGATCACACAAAATATGATTCTTACAATAAACCCTATGACAGGTATTGAAACCTTTTAGACTAGACACTCACATAAAATATCTTGACATTCAACTACATGCAATCACACACTCAAAGTTGTCTATCACTTAAATCACTTGACTCAACCACTCAATCACTCAGTTAATGACTCTCGATGTTTAACCAACTCCACATGCAAAAGTAATTATCTTATTTGAACACTCATGTCTGTCAATTACATCATATTTCTATGAAGAATAAAAGCTTCTGATAAAAATGGAAATGTTGTATTAAAAGAAATAAAACCCACTGGTTAGCTCTACGAAAAAGAGTCTGAACCAGGAGAGTCTGGCTCTGTAGAATGCTCTACATTGTTCATGTACATCACACATTATATAGTAATCATGGTTTTAGGGAAGTTAGAACAATAACCTAAGAAATAGAAACTAATTCCTATCCTGAGGTCACGTGAACCAACTCACACTATTCTAGGATATTCTCCATTATCTTCAACACTCCCCCTTAATGGAGAAGGGGTTCACAAATATGCCTAACATCTCCCTAAACATTTCAAACTTAATCCTGCCAAGAGGCTTAGTGAAAATGTCTGCAACATTATCACATGTATTACAATATACCAAATGGATTTCTTTGGATTGCACTTTCTCCCTGACGAAGTGGAATTGTGTATCAATATGTTTAGTGTTTTTGTGGAGCACCAGCTTATTAGCAAGTTTGATTGAACTCTGATTGTCACATCTGGTTGGTTTTGCGTCTATCTGTTCTTCCCCGACATCCTGGAGAAGTCTCCGCAACCAAACTGCCGCACACATTGCTGCATAAATGGCTTGATACTCTGCTTCCGCTGAGTACAAGGAGACTATGTTCTGCTTCTTGTTGCTCCATGTGATCACCCCATATCCAATGCTGAATGCATAACCTATTATGGATTTGCGATCATCTACATTTCCAGCCCAATCTAAATCTACAAATCCTGCCAATGGAACATTAGAAGAGTCAGTGTAAATAATGCTGTAATATACAGTACCTTGTAGATACCTCAAAACACTTTTCGATGCATTCCAATGGCTTTCAAGTGGCTTGGACATATATTGGCTTAGCACACTAACTGCATAAGCCAAATCTGGTCTAGTGGTGGTTAGGTAGATTAGACTCCCAACCAGCTGTCTGTAAAGTGTCACATCTGCCTCCTTTGAGCCATCTTCACTCTGAAGTTTGATGTTCTGTTGTAATGGTATTACTGCAAGCTTACACGGAGCCATCCTAAATCTCTCTAACAAGCCTTTGACGTACTTTCCTTGGGACATAAATGTTTGTCCTGAATCTCTCTAGATCTCAAGACCCAAACAGTATCTTAATTCACCAAGGTGTTTCATTTCGAATACCTGTGACATCTGTTGCTTGATTTATTTGATCAAATATGTAGCATCACCTGTAATGATCAAATCATATACATACAGATAAATCATCACTATGTGCCCTGTTCATCTTGCATGGTGTAAAGATTAGGGTCATTTTTGCTTCTGTTTTAGCCAGCTTGCAGAAAAAATGAGTCAATCTTTTCATACCAAGACCTAGGTGCTTGCTTTAGTCCACAAAGTGCTTTCTTCAATCTCCAGACTAAATGTTCTTTCCATTTCTGGACAAACTGTTCAGGTTGCTCTAAATAAACCTCCTCTTTTAGTTCTCCATTTAAAAATGCAGACTTTACATCTAGTTGGTGTATCATCCAATGTTTCTTAGTAGCTAAAGCAATTAACATTCTGATAGTGTTTAGTTTCGCTACAGGGGAGAAGGTTTCTTCACAGTCTATACCTTCTTTTTGTGAATACCCCTTTGCTACCAATCAAGCTTTTAATTTTTCTATGGTTCCATCTGCATTGATCTTTGGTTTGTATAACCATTTACAACCTATGGTTTGTTTTCCTTTAGGAAGTTCAACTAGTTCCCAAGTGTTGTTCTTGATTATTGATTCATATTCTTGTTCCATGGCTGTTTTACATTTTCTACATTCATTTGCTTCTTTATAACTAGAAGGTTCAACCGCATTCATAATACTAGTTATAAAAGCATTTTCCCTATATCTTGCAGGCAATTGAGCTTTCCTACCTGAACTCTTGAGAGGTGGGGTAGCCTCAAACCTTGTCTGATCATCATTCTCTTTTTCTTCCCGTTGCTGTTGTATCTGCTACTGTTGCTCATCTTCTGCCTTTGTTTGCTACTGATCCTAATTGTTTTCTGCTTCTTCTTCCACCAAGTACGGAATATCCCATTCCTCATTAGGCTTATCAGATTCTTCATGATCCTGCTCATGGAATATGAAATCTCTACTAACAAAAATCTTGTGAGTAGAGGGATTAAATAATATGTAAGCTTTATGTTGGGAACAATACCCTATAAAAGTATATTTGATGGCTTTCGAATCTATTTTTCTTCTATCTTCCTTTGGAATATGGGCAAATTCTTTAGATCCAAATACTCTTAAGTGTTTTCTCGCAGGCTTAAATCCATATAATGCTTCATAAGGAGTTTTAAACTCAAGACTCTTTGTAGGACTCCTATTTTTCAAATAAACTGCAGTATTCAATGCTTCAACGCAAAAACCATTCCAAAGATTCTTACATTTCAACATGCTCCTAGCACATTCCACTAGTGTTATGTTCTTTCTTTTAGTTACTCCATTCTGTTGTGGAGTATGGGGTACTGTGAATTGCTGCAATATTCCATGGTCTTTACAATACCTGATAAGCTCATCTTTCATGTATTCTCCCCCTTGATCGGACCGGAGAATTTTTATCTGTTGCCTTGTTTGCCTTTCAATCATGTTTTTGAACTGCTTAAAGTATTCAAATGTGTGACTCTTCTTACTTAAGAAATATACCCAAGAAAACTTTGTGCAGTGATCAATAAACAGAAAAAATATAGTGCACCTCCTAGTGATTTTGTTTGCATGGGTCCACATGGGTCTGTATGCACTAATTCAAGTATATCCCTCTGTTTCTTTTCTACTCGAACAGGGAATTCTTCTCTATGCATTTTTCCTAATGTACACACATCATAATCACTATGTACTTGTTTTAGCATAGGAAGATCTCTTACCATTTCCTTCTTCTGTAGTAACAACAAATCATTGTAGTTGATATGAAAAAATATCTGATGCCATAGCTCTTCTGTAGTCAAACTCGTAACTGTCAAGGGTTGAGCTGGTGTAGGTCTTACATCCAACTTGTACAGACCTATTGTTCAGATTCCTGTAGCAATTGTCTTCATGCCATCTAGAAGATCTTTAATATAACAGTTATATTTTAAAAATTCAACTTTAAGATCTTGATCTGTGATCATGGATACAAAAATCAAGTTCTTTGTTACACCGGGCACATACATGATATTATGATTTTTTTTTTACATTACCATTAGGTAGAATGACAACAATTTTCTCACACCCTTTGAAATGATGTCTTCTATGATCACCTAGGTAAATCTGTGCTCCTTCGTTGATTTCTTTAAAATCTTTGAACCAATGCTTGTTCCCTGTCATATGTGTTGATGCTCCTGAATCTATATACCAGATGTCTGCATCAACATTTTCATCAAAATCTGCCGTAAACAATCTGAAATTCTGCACGACTTTCATTTGCGAGATGACCTACATGTCATTTATGCTTCTGCTGTTCTTCATGATATTTCTTCTTCTTGCACTCCCTGGAAATATGACCAAGTTTTCTGCAATAAAAACATTTAATTTCAGAGTTGTTTCTATTCAGATGCATACCTTGGGTCTGATTTGGTCTTTTCTGTGAATGTCCTCCATTTTGTTATTGCGGATTTCCTTTCTCTTTGAAGAAGTTCTTCTTCGCCATCAATGCAAGATCAGCACTCTGGTGCTTCAGAGTCGATATTATTTCTTCTTCTTGCATTAGTATTCCTGTCAGCTCTTCAAACTTCGATATTTTCTCTCTCGTATTTATCCCAGTGATGAACATTTGGTAGTCATTGGTCACACCATTCATGGTAATTGTTACAAGATCTGTATCATCAATTGTATGACCAATGTCTACCAATTTGTTCTTCAGATCTTTGATCCTTCCTATGAAGGCAACAACTGTTTCATTCTCCTCCATCTTCAGAGATAAGATCTTGCTCTTCAGAAACAGAAGATGATTTGTATTCCTGATCTCATACAAATCCTTCAAAATTCCCCAAATTTCACTTGTTGATTTACATTCTCTGATATGTGGTATGATGCAGTCTTTCACTGACATCTTTAGCAGCTTCCTTGCTTTACCCTCACTCTTCTCCCAATATGGGACTTTTGTGGTGATCCAGGTGGATCTTCAGACACCATGGCATGGAAACGCTTGAAAATCAAAGTGTTTGGAATAATGTTGACATAGGACCAAAGCGTATATCTCGTCGTCCTGATCGTGGAGGTATGAACGGTTCGTCAATCCGAGTCCGGATGAAAAAGTTATCGCAAAAAGTGTTTGCCTTAGTTCCTTTGGAGAAGGAGCATTTTCTCATAAAAATGGGTTTTAAGCCTTTATAAAGCAAATCGCAATCGGAGGCAAGCGATGGTTGATATCGGTACTATTCAGGCAGTGATCAACAATATCGGCACTTGTAAATCAACGATGGAATATCGACGTCGGCGAAACCCAAAGGACGAGGACTAGAACCTTGGGCCGATTGAGATTGCGATTAGCGATCGTCGATATCGATGATTGGCGTCGTCAGATCCCTTGATATGTAGGGCTATTGGAAGAAGCGATAGCGATATGCGACATGTTCTCAGCCGCTGGATTAGAAAACCGATCAACGGCCAAGATTAAATCGACGATCCCGATACTAAGGGGTGATGCAATTGCGATATAGCGTAGACTCGATCGATTTATAGGTCCGATTTTATAAAATTTGAAATCCAAACTTTTGGATTTTTCAATGTTTTTCAGTGTTTTTCGGGTTTTTGTATTATCACTGTAAAACGATAAAAAGGCTATTTTTTTAAAGGTTGTTGTGCCCACCGATTGTGCTATACAAATGGCTTCTATTCTTAAGCAACAGACCTCTGATTTTGAAGCAGCCTTGTCCCAAACGTGTTATAAAACATGATGGGTGACAGAGAGCCGGGGGAAGAAGGGAGAGAGCCTGCATGCCAGAGAGTGCCCGAGAGCCCGAAAGCCTGTGCTAGCGTTCCGAGAGCATGGATGCAAAGAGATGAGAGCAGCGAAAGATTGCATAACAGAGGGCGAGAGCGGTGTAACAGAGAGCCCAAAAGGTTGCGTGGAGAGGTTGAGTGGAGATAGGCTCGAGAGCCTGAGTACTCAGAGAAGCATGAAACCAGAGCAGCGCTTCAAATCCACAGAGCTATAGAGCTACAAAGAAGCATGAAAGCCAGAGAGCGCTTGAAATTCTGGCAGATCGCAGAGCTGCAGTGACATAAGCCAGAGCACTACAGAGCCAGATAGCCACCGAGCTACAGAGCCAAGAGTCCAGAGCAGTTATTCTCTTTGAGATCGATTCTTATTCTTTGATCAATTCTTCTCCTTATGATCGATTCTTCTTGATCGGTGCTGTGAGAATCAACGTGTCAGCAAGCTTCAACACGTTGACAACTATGTTTCAGATGTCCACATTCTTGTGTGAAGTAGCCATCTTCATATGATCGTCGCCTTGAGATCGATGGTCTGAGTGGTTTCAGCAGTGAGGCATCCACTTCTTTAGATGACCTGTGGTGTGAGGTATATGGTTATTGTCCATGTACTTCTTCTTTTACATTATGCTACATGGATCCTTGATTGATATTGATGTGGGATCTTGTTTATTTCATGTTGTCATGATTCCTTGCTTCAAGTTATGCGGAATCTTTTATATGATGTACTTGTTGTCATAACTCATCATGTTATGCTTTGAGATTCCTTGTTGTATGTTGCTGGGATACTCTTGTTGTCGTCATGCATGTGTTTTGCTATGACATCCCTTTTGTGCCATGTTGACGAGATGCGCACCATGCATGTTTTTGTATCATATTGATAGGAGTATTTTGATTGAGAGCTCCAAGTTGTGGGATATCTCTTAGAGCCACTCCTGTGTGAGGGAATTTTTCCTTGTATGATCGGACATCATATCTTGTGTACATCACCTTTATTGACAACACTTAATGCAGCGGCCTACACCATCTTGACACCGGGGCTCGGAGACATAGTCACTCCTGGATGAACTTCGTTATCAATGTCTTGTTATTTCATGTGTTGATGATTGATATGTTCCTCTTCTTTACAGCATGCGGATGTATTTGTTAATGTTCTTTTAAAAAGAAATTTTAACACATCACGAAAGTAAAAGGTCTTGGAAGGGTCCTTCTTCACACCTAGACCTGGATCAAGTGGTATCAGAGCAGTCTTTGTGTTGATGTGAATTGCAGTGTGAAAAATGGAAAGTGTAATGACAGAGGATGAAAAAGCAATGTACGAGACCATGCTCAACATTTCCAAGAAAGCGAAAATTGTGTATGAAACTCTATAGAAAGAAACAGAGGAAAAGGAGCGATTACAACTTCAGTTGAAAGCCACAGAAGAGGCCATGGAAGAACTGAAGCAAAACAAACATAAAATTCAAATAGAGAATGATGAATTGACGATGCATCTAAATGAAGAGAAGGAGGAGAAACAAAGTTTGCTACAACAGCTGCAAGCAAAGGACGAGGCCTTGGAAAAGCTACAACAAGACTCATGTGAGGTAAAAAGTAGTTCTCCATCTTCATGTATGTTTCCTGATGATGATTTCGCTGTGTTTGAAAATCATACCACAGGAATTGGCTCCAAATTTTTGAAGAGAATGGGATATGAAGGGAAAGGCTTGGGCGTTAATGGCCAAGGCATTGTCAATCCCATCAAAGTAGAGGAATTACCCCGTTAGGCAGGACTTGGGTATGTCGGGAAAGAAGTTGGGGAATGCACGGAGACAATTAGCGAACCACCAACGACGGATGATGAGCAGCCCTCATCAGTTCTTTCCAAATCAAAAGAGAAGGTAAAAGATGTTGATTTCCTTTCGGTTTCATCTTCTCATAGTATGATGTTTGCTGGAGCTTTGGAGATCCCAATTACAGGGACAAACATGAGGCTCCTTACAAGGATGAGGCACGAGGAGAAAGAAGAACTTGGTGTTAATAACCAAGGCATAACTCCACCTTTGGAGATTATGCACAAACATCCATTTTTAGGCTCGAGATACACTAAAGGAGAGTGCTCAAAGGTGTCAGATTTGTCCGAGACATCGTCAAGGAAAAATAGAATGATGGGAAAACATCCCCATCATCACATGGCAGTTTCCATTGCAGGAAGAGAGCGAAGGCAAGCTCTCATTGCCATACGGACATCAGAAACATCAAAGGAAGGTATAACCATTCTCGATCTTTGAATTTTCATTTTGATTATGATCATGTTTTTAATAATGAACGAAGATCAAGGCATCGAAAAACATGTACTTTTTGTGGTTTACCTAACCATACCTTTTCCAAGTGTTGGAAAAGAATGGCAGCACTCATGAGGCGTGAAAGACCCTCTCAACAACATGAAAAGAAACAGGTTAAGTAGATATGGAGGAAGAAATCCCACTGTAGTCATTTAGACATAAATGGCCATCAAAAGGCCACTTGCTGGAAGCTCCATCTAGAGCAGTGCCCTAAAGACAAAGTGTCGGCGCGTGAACTAGGTAAAGCAGTTGTTCGACAAGAAAAACCACCTCAAGGAGGTGACATGGTTTCTAGATAAGTGAGAAATGGTTTCTAGACATGTTGTCGTTTCATGGTCATTCTTTTGTAAATCACTTGTTGCATTTTAAATATAAACATGATGATGTGTTTCCATCACGTGGTCAACAACAATGATGTTTGGTCATGTTTTGAGTCGCATATTAAAACTCTAAAAGTGATTTTATGTTCCATCACTTGTCCACACAATAGTGCTTGGCCTTATGATTGTAAATCATGTGTTGCAGTGGTGATGTGTTTTCCATCACTTTTTTAAGCAACCATGATAGGTTGGCCTTGTTTTCATAGCTGGAGTATTACGTCCATCTTGATGTAAACTTGACCACCGAGTATGTATTATAAACTTGTGGCAAGTGTGGGACATTTGGGTCTTTAGTTGGTCATGTCATTCAAAGCATGTAATTTGCGAAAACAATATACTACAGGTTGCAGGTGTAGCAGGTGTTGGTTCGTCGCTTAAGGTTCCGAAGAACAAAGGTAAAGGAGATGGAAGCGAAACCTTTCAGAATGCTTGTGATGCAGGCATGGTATAGAGAGAGTTGGATATTACTTTTTATGCTTTTGGAGGACCAAAAGCTCCTCAGTGGGGAGGATTGATCCAGGTGGATCTTCAGACACCATGGCATGGAAACGTTCGAAAATCAAAGTGTTTGGAATGATTTCAACACAGGACCAGGTTCATCAATCCGAGTCCAGATGACGAAGTTATCATGAAAAGTGTTTTCCTTAGTTCCTTTGGAGAAGGAGGATTTTCTCATAAAAATGGGTTTTAAGCCTTTATAAGGAAAATCACATTCGGAGGCAAGCGATGGCTGATATTGGTGCTATTCAGGCAGTGATCGGTGATATCAGTGCTTGTAAATCGGCAATGGGATATCGGTGTCGGTAAAACCCAAAGGCCGAGGACCAGAACCTTGGGCCGATTGTGATTGCGATTAGCGATGGCGGATATCAGCGATTGGAATGATTGGCGATTGGCATCGTTGGATCCCTCAATATGCAGGGATATTGGCAGAAGCGATAGCGATATGCGACGCGATCTCATCCGTCAGATCGGAAAACCGATCAACGACCAAGATTAAATCGGCGATCGGGAGATCGGTGATCCCGATACCAAGGGGCGATGCGATTGCGATATAGCACGGACCCGATCGATTTATAGGTCTGATTTTATAAAATTTGAAATCCGAACTTTTGGATTTTTCAATGTTTTTCAGAGTTTTCCGGGTTTTTGTATTATCATTGTAAAACAATAAAAAGGCTATTTTTTTAAAGGTTGTAGTGATCGGTTATTGTTTTATACAAACGACTTCTATTCTTAAGCAACAGACCTCTAGTTTTGAAGTAGCCTTGTCCCAAACGGTTATAAAACACGATGGGTGACAGAGAACCCGGGGGAGAAGGGAGAGAGCCTGCATGCCAAAGAGTGCCTGAGAGCTCGAAAGCCTATGCTAGAGTGCCAAGAGCATGGATGCAGAGAGACGAGAGCAGTGAAAGGTTGCGTAACAAAGGGTGAGAGCAATGTAACAGAGAGCTTAAAAGGTTGCATAGAGAGGTTGCGTGGAGAGAGGCCTGAGAGCCTGAGTATGCAGAGAAGCATGAAGCTAGAGCAGCGCTTCAAATCAACAGAGCCATAGAGCTACAGAGAAGCATGAAAGCCAGAGAGCACTTGAAATTCTGGCAGATCGCAGAGCTGCAGTGACATAAGCTAGAGCGCTACAGAGCTAGATAGCCAGCGAGCTACAGAGCCAAGAGTCCAGAGTATTTAATCTCTTTGAGATCGATTCTTCTTCTTTGATCGATTCTTCTCCTTATGATAGATTCTTCTTGATCAGTGTTGTGAGAATCAATAGGTCAGAAAGCTTCAAAACATTGACAACTATGTTTCAGATGTCCACATTCTTATGCGAAGTAGCCATCTTCATATGATCGTCACCTTGAGATCGATGGTCTAAGCAGCTTCAACAGTGAGGCATCCACTTCTTCAGATGGCCCGTGGTGTGAGGTATATGGTTATTGTCCATGTACTTCTTCTTTTACATTATGCTGCATGGATCCTTGATTGATATTGATGTAGGATCTTGTTTATTTCATGTTGTCATGATTCCTTGCTTCATGTTATGTGGAATCTTTTATATGATGTACTTGTTGTCATAACTCATCATGTTATGCTTTGAGATCCCTTGTTGTATGTTGCTGGGATACTCTTGTTGTCGTCATGCATGTGTTTTTCTTTGACATCCCTTTTGTGCCATGTTGATGGGATGCGCATCATGCATGTTTTTGTATCATACTGATAGGAGTCTTTTGATTGAGAGTTCCAAGTTGTGGGATATCTATTAGAGCCACTCCTGTGTGAGGGAATTTTTCCTTGAATGATTGAGACATCATCTCTTGTATACATCAACTTTATTGACAGCACTTAATGCAGCGGCCTACACCATCTTGACACCGAGGCCCAGAGACGTATTCCCTCCTGGACGAATTGCGTTATCAATGTCTTGTTATTTCATTTTTTTGATGATTGATATGTTCCTCTTCTTTATATCATGCAGATGTATTCGTTAATGTTATTTTAAAAAGAAATTTTAACACATCACGAAAGTAAAAGGCCTTGGAAGGGTCCTTCTTCACATCGGGACATGGATCATGCAGATCTAGTTGCTGGCTTCTGTTCATCCCCATTTGCAATCGTCTAAGCACTCTGCACTTCTCGCAGAGTTTGCATCTTGAATTTCCAATTTGCATAATTGGAGCCATCGAGATTGTTATGCTCATTCAAGCATGCTTCAAACATCTGATTATTCATCTTGGCGATTAAAACAAATTTGACAGGTAAAAGAAATGTTGGATTTACCCCAGATATGTGACAAAGACAGATCACTGATCTTCAATGTTGTTTGATCTCGCAGCACACCCGCAAATCACTGTGGCTTCCTTCACAGCCTCCAGACAACCTCCTGTTGTCAGCCTTTGCAGCCTTCTCCAAGATACAGCCTTCTCTCAGCCTCCACGAAGCCTTTTTGTTGTTTACACGATCGTCGCAGATAATTAGAGCTTAAATTTTCTTGTAGATAATGTGAATAATTTGTAAATAATTTTTCTAATCCTCGTATTTTATTTTCATTTTGTAAATAATTATTGGGGGTTTTATTTTCAATTTTTTTCTAGATCTCATTGATGGCTCTTTTTATATAACTTGTAGGTGTCAAGGATCAAAATTTCAAAGACAAATTTGAAATTAGAGGATCCTAGCCCTCACCTAACTTAGAAGGCTAGGGTTTGCACACATATTCACTTAAGGAGGAGCCTTCTAACACAAAGAAGAAGTGTGCTCAACCTATAAGGGTAGACCCAAGGTCTATAAGACCTGATCTACCAAACCCAAGTCTTCAATTTTTAACGCCAGCCACTCAAACAAACCACCATCCTCTGAAATCCATTTGTAAACGCAATGATGGAGAATCCAAAACTCAATATTGAATTGAATGTTACATGCTTAACTGGAATCCTAAACCCTAAATCCCAAACCCCAAATCGCAAACCCTAAACCCAAAACCCCAAACCCTAAACCCTAAAATCCAACCCCTAAACCATATACCCTAAACCAACCTAAAACCCTGAACCCTAAAAACCCTAAACCATGAACCTTGAACCCTAAACCTTAGAACGCTAAATCTTAAACCCTAAAACCCTCAACCCTAAATCATAAACCTTAAACCCTAAAACACTAAACTCTAAACCCTAAAACACTAAACCATTAAAACCTATACCATAAACAAACCCTAAAAAACCCCTCAAAAAACCCCTAAACCCTAAACCCTAACCCCTAAACCCTTAACCTTTAACCCTAAAAGTTTTGGCTATGTGAATGGAATGTATTGAAATAGTGATTCAGATTGCAGTAAAGTAAACTTGTGAGGATAAATTAGTGTAATTGTTTTCTACTTATCCAAAGTTTTTAAATAAAGTGAACTTGATATGAAACACTATGCCATATGTAATGCATCAACCCGTAAATCCATGAAGAGACAATACTGTAGTTACATAATCCAAATTAATATTGATATTATACATTAAATGCCACATGATAAATATGTAAATCCATGCAGCTCTGCAGTTACTATTTCTGTATAGTAAATACATAAATGCACGTAAGATTTAATTATGTGTATATCATTCATAGCAACATTGAATATTGTGCGAAATACGATTGAATAAACACAATGACCATTTGACACAAAACATTCAAAGCACCCAGTATCTTCCGAAATTTGTTTGACATTGATATGGGACTATAAGTTAAATGTTATACATCCAATTATAATGCATCAATCCATCTGTAAATCCATACATTAAATGTTATATATCCAATTTAATGCATTGATTGTTAAAATTGTAAAATAGGGCCAAACTCCACATGGGTCATCTTATTTATGACATATGATATTTTTCTTGGATTCCTCTCTCCGAGAGGTGTAGGATTGATCTAAATATCATTTGATTCCGACATGTACAAATGATGTTATGAATTTATTTTGATTATGGAAAAATTGTCAAGGTCGGCCAACAAACTTATGTAGGCTCAGAAGCTCAACAATCACGTCTATTCATCCTCAACGTTTGCTATAAATACATCATGCCTTAGCCTCATTTGGACACACTAATTTTCACACTTCTCTCTCTCCCTCCTCATTGATTGGGTACAGATTTCTGGGCCTCTCTCTCTCCACACGTCTGAAATTTCAGGAGAGCGAAATTTCAGGAGGCTGAAATTTCATGAAAGCAAAAATTTAGGAGACCGAATTTCTGGACAGTTTGACCATCATTAACTGTAGCTAGGGCTAACTACAGGTGGGTTGTTTGAATAGACTTTGACTGGGTTGAATTTGAATATTTTGAGGGCTGTTTTATCTTGCTGTTTTGAGGCCGAAGTTGAATGATTTGCTGAGGGTCAAATATTACATGTTGACCAATGTTGACTTTTCTGGTTAGGGAACTTTTTGCCGTTGTTATAAATTATCAGATTTTTAAATTGTGCTATCTCTCTCTGCTGAACTATTGAAAACTAAAAGAAGATTTGATCAAGGGTTTCCCCACATCGGGGTTTGTTCCTGGCTGGTGCCACATCTTGTGTCCTCTTGTCTTGGCTTATATTCTACTATTTATGCTTATGTTCTATTTGCATTTTACTATCATGTTGATGTGATTACTAATCTTAATATTGATACTAGGCTAGTAAATAAATTGAAGTAAAATTGCTTTAAAGCATAGAACATACCATTGTTGCCTAAAATTAATATGGTATCAGAGCTAAGGTGAAGACGAAGCCCAAGCAAGAGTGAAAGAGAAATCACCAAAGGCAGTTGGACAAGGACAAAAGCCTCAATGGGTTCCTCATCTTAGTTCCCGGCTGACGACAAGCTCCATGATAAATCTAACTATCATGGATGGAAGATGTCTTTTGATTTGACCTTGGAAGAAAAAGAAGTGATGGAATATGTGCAGGGTAAAATCCATGAACCTCCTTCAAATGCATCAACTGCTGCGAAGACCAAGTATAATAGGGCTAAAGTCAAAGAATAGAAGATTATCCGGGATTCCATTAACAAGCATTTGGTGGCCTACATCTCCAAATTGAACACCTCCAAGGTGATCTATGACAGGTTGGTTGACATGTTAAAGGTTAGTAATGCTAATCAAATTCTATTTCTTAAGAATAAGTTGAAGGATATTAAGAAGGGCAAGGACGAGGACATTCAATCCTATTTCTTGAGGATTATTGAGATCAAGAATGATCTACTCTCAATTAGAGAAGTCATTCTTTACAGGGAACTTACTCTCACCACCCTTGGAGGACTCCCACCTGAGTGGTATGTATTTATAACCACCGTCCTCAACAATGATCGAATTCCATGGTTTGAAGAATTGATGTCAAGATGCATTCAAGAAGAAACAAGAATTGTGGAGAAATAAATGCCTTCTAATATAACCAACCCCACTGCATTCTCTGCTCATGCCAAAAGGAGAAATACTGCAGGGTTTAAAGGTCATTGCCATGGAAAGCTTGGTTCTAAGGGAGGAAGGAAGGGTAGGTGCTTTGTTTGCAATAAGTTTGGCCACTATGAAAGGGAGTGTCCAAATAGAAGGGACACATCGCATGATGAATATCACAATCATTCCAGGGGAAACTTCAACAACAACGATCAAAGGAATGGCATATACAATGGAAAAGGAAAAATGAATGTGGAACATCAAGGAAATGGTCGACCCTCCAAGAATTCAACTCCAAGTATGAAGAATCAAATGTTGTTAACAATAAGCAAAAAGAGTACTATCTTATATCGGCCCTCTCCACTGCCTCTCCCTCGGACACTTTGCGAAATTGGTTGATTGATAGTGGTGCCTCAAGGCACTTCACCAGATACAAGGAAGCCCTCACTAATTTGATAGAAAAGGAGACAAACATGGAGATCATACTTGGAGATGATGCCACGTATCCTGTGAAGGGAGTAGGGAATGTTACCCTTCAATTGGATCAAGGTAACACTATTCATTTGCAAGAAGTACCATATGTACCTGATATCAAGAAGAACCTGGTGTCCATTTTAGCCATGGAGGACAAAGGATTCAAGGTGGCATTCATCGATGGAAAGGCATGTGTTTGGAAAAGAAATTTTAAAGATGCTTTTACTCTTGGGTTCAAGGTTGACACTTTGTATCAAGTTGGAGGAAGTCCATTAGGAGCCATGTCTTGTGACACATCTCTACAATTTGAACTATGGCACCAGAGGTTTGCCCATCTTCATTATAAGGACCTACCCGATGTGAGATGAATGGTGAGAGTTATGCCTGAGTTCAAAGTAGAGAAAGGAGGTGTATGCCCCGGATGTGCCAAAGGAAAAATTACAAGGGGACCATTCCCCTCAAGTAATAGCAAGACCACATATATATTTCAATTGATCCACTCCAACATATCTGGTATCATGCCCGTAAACTCTTTGGGAGGATACTTATATTATCTCACCTTTACGAATGATTATTCTCACAAGACTTGGATCTACTTCTTGAAGTGAGGAAGAATCACAAAGCCATATAACCATATGCACAACAAATTAACACACAAAAATTAAACTGGCAGAAAAGGCAGAGAGCCATCATGTGGTCTCTCATGCTCATGTAATTCTCTCTTATTCAAATAATTTAATAATACATTTAAATGCATGAGTAAGTGGTCTTAAGATAGTGCATCTATCTTAGACTCACTTGGTTGAGACAATTTCTCAACTGTGTAGATCATCTTCCGGATTCATCTCGCATTAGGCTTATTTTGATCGATGTTTCAAACGAGCAACGGTGGTTCATCTTCAGGATGTGAAAGATTAGTGGAAAACTAGTCTTCTTATAAATGGATGTTCGAGATGCATTGCCGAAAGATCTTATGGATTGTTAATTTATTAAATTATTGCTGAATTTTATTTTATATTTTAATATTTTAAATTTTATTTCATTTTAATTGTTTTAATTTTTGTTTTATTATTTTAATTATATTTCATTTTAATTATATTAATTCATAAGTTATCATTTGTTTATAGTTTCTATTGTTAAATTTAAAGTATTGTTAATTTTAAATTAAATTATTGTTAAATTATATTTTATTATGGTCATAATTCATTTTTATTTTCTTATTTTAATTATTTAAAATGAAATAAGATGAACCACCGTTGCTAGTTTGAAACGTCAATCAAAACAAACCTAATTCGAGATGAATCCGGAATATGATCTACACAATTATAAAGATCGTAAAAACCTAAAATATGAAATTTCTCAACTTACACACTAATTTAGGAGAGCTAGTTGGAGAGAATCTCTCATCCAAACTAGAATCCTTAGTTTGAGGAATTCTCATGATTTTATTTATTTAATTTAATAATTGGATTTATTATTGATTTTTAAGAGAGTGAGGCTAACATTCCCCCCCTCAATGATAAATCCAAAACAAACAAGGAACCATCTTCCAAGTTCTCAAGTTGATCCTCAAAAAACATTTTCCTGAAAAACTGCCAAAGCTGGATGCTGAAAAAACTCAAATTTGAAGAGAACATGAATCAACTGCATGTCTGATTCATCTTTGAATGTCGCTTGACAACTCCATCATGTGCCAAGCTGCAAAAGGATCCATCTGTCCTTTGCTTGAAATCAACATCTGGTGTCCACTGACACAATTTGATGAACGCCCACTGGCATATTTGCTGATGATGATCGCCCACTGGCTGATGAAGATGCCCACTGGCTGCTTCACTGATGTTGTCGAGACTTTTAGTCTGACAACCACTTGTCAATTTCATTGACATTTTCCCCCCTTTGTCAGTTGAAAGGAGAGGCAATCTTCTCCAAATTATATTTGAACTCCCCCCTGTAGGTGGAGGAGTATTTCACTGGTGTACTCCCCCGCTCAATTGCACGAGAGTACCATCTTCATTTCACTGTTGGTTGCAATATGTGTGAGTGAATCCGAGAGGTGTAGGATTGATCTAAAGATCATCTGATTCTGACATGTATAAATGAAGTTATGAATTTATTTTGATTATGGAAAAATTGTCAAGGTCGACCAACAAACTTATGTAGGCTCAAAAGCCCAACAGTCACGCCTATTCATCCTCAACGTTTGCTATAAATACATGATGCCTTAGCCTCATTTGGACACACTCATCTTCACACTTCTCTCTCTCTCTCCTCATTGATTGGGTACATATTTCTAGGCCTCTCTCTCTCCACACATCTGAAATTTCACGACAGAGAAATTTCAGGAGGCCGAAATTTCAGGAAAGATAAATTTCAGGAGACCGAATTTCTAGACAGTTTGACCAAACTGTTGACTAGCATTGACTGCAGCTAGGGCTGACCATAGGTGGGCTATTTGACCAGACTTTGACTGGGTTGAATTTGACTCTTTTGAGGGTTGTTTTATCTTTCTATTTGGAGGCCAAAGTTGACTGAAGTTTACCGATTTGCTGAGGGTCAAATCTTCCCTGTTAACCACCGTTGAATTTTCTGGTTAGTGCTCTTTTTGAAGTTGTTATAAATTATCAGATTTGTAAATTGTACTATATCTCTCTACTAAACTATTAAAGAATAAAAGAAGATTTGATCAAGGGTTTCCAAACATTAGGGTTTGTCCCTAGGTGGTGCCACATCTTATGTCCTCTTGTCTTGGCTTGTCTTCTACTATTTATGTTTATGTTCTATCTGCATTTTACTATCATGTTGCTAATCTGAATATTGATAATGGGCTAATAAAGAAATTGAAGTAAAATTTCTCTAAAGCATAGAACATACCATTGTTGCCTAAAATTAACATTGATCCATCTGTAAATCCATACAGTGCTACAGATAATGTTGTAAATGGAACTACAAAAAATCCAATACAATATTTATATTCTAAATTAAATGTTATGTGAAAATTGAAATGCTTCAATATAGCGATGCAACTTTACAAATTCGTGAATCGACGCATCTCTACAGTAAATTCAAAAATCAATGGAGCATTCAATGTTGTTGCGTAAATGTTGCAACAAGTTTGTACATTACCATTATATTTTAATATGAATTGTTTTCAAGTCCCAACATTTTTTTTAAAAGTTGCATGACATCGAAATGGATAAACATAGTTGATTGACACCAACCACTGAAACTGACCACCATCCTTTGAAATCTGTCTATAAATGCAATGATGGAGAATGCAATACTCAATATTGAATTAAATGTTAAACACTCAATTAGAAAGTGTGAATCCCTAATCTCATGCAGCTCCGTAGTCTCATGGGCATTTGAACAAGTGAATCCCTAATGAGTGTTAAGTGAACTATTCAAAAATCATGAGAAATTAGTTAGTTACGACTATCTCTCATGGAAATGGTCATACGTGAATGACTTACTTAACACAGTTGAATCCCAAAATGATATCTAACATTAAGTATTGTGCAAAATTTGATTGAATAAACACATTGACCATTTGACACAAAACATTCAAAGCACCTAGTATCCTCTGAAATTTGTCTGACATTGATATGGTGTTATAGAGTAAATGTTATACAGCCAACTATAATGCATCAACCCATTCATAAATCCATTCATTAAATGTTATATACTGAATTTAATGCATTGATCCATTGCTAAATCCATACAACTCTATAGTCAATGGTGTAAGTGAAACTACTAAAAATCCAAATCAATATTGATATTATAAATTAAATGTTAAACGAAAATTGAAATGCATCAATTT
Source organism: Pinus tabuliformis (assembly GCA_031772625.1). NCBI lineage: Eukaryota > Viridiplantae > Streptophyta > Pinopsida > Pinales > Pinaceae > Pinus > Pinus tabuliformis. Next base: position 11,255,391 of record CM062816.1, read on the forward strand.
GGCCATGCAACTTTACAGATTCGTGAATTGAGGCATCTTTGCAGTAAATTTAGAAATTGATGGAGCATTTAATGTTGTTGCGTGATTGTTGCAACAAGTTTGTACATTATCGTTACATTTGAATTTGAATTGTTTTCAAGTCCCAACCATTTTTTAAATGTTGCATAATAGCGAAATGGATAAACATAGTTGATTGACATCAGCCACTGAAATCAACCACGATCCTCTGAAGTCTGTTTGTAAATGCAATGATGGAGAATCCGAAACTCAATATTGAATTGAAAGTTATATGTTCAACTGGAATGTGTGAATCCCTAAATCCATGCATCTTGCAGTCTCTTGGGCATTTGAATGAGGCACTCAAATCACCCTTTATCCTCTGTAATGCATCTCATAGTGATAGTTGATCATCAACATAGTTGTATAATCTAGATTCCCACCATCGACTCTTTCCCAAGAGCGTACAAATCAAGCTTTTGAATGGTATAACAACCCTAAACCTTAAAATCCTAAACCCTAAACATTGAACGTTAATATTGAACCCTAAACCCTAGAACTGACACCTTAAAACCCTAAAACATAAAACCCTAAACCCTAAAACCTAAAATTTATGTGCCTTGCCCAATTGATCTGAATATGAGTTCTTAGACAATTATTAAGGTATTACAGACTCATGTGGATGGATTTGCCTATATTACTTAGTGCAATGGATCGATAAGATTGTGAGTAACATAGACAATGAAACAGTTAAAGAAACATAATAGACACACACACACATAACACAACAAGATAATCAAGGAGTTCACCCAACACTCTTGGGCTATGTCTCCTGGTCCAGCCTTCGGTGGTGAACTCTCTATTATGTCTTTGAAAACAAAGTTTTACAAAAGTGAGCTCAATTTGAGTCTCACACAACAGATACAAAACAACAAGGCTTTACTTGGATCCCTCAAGTATTTCTGAGTACACAAACTCTCCTCACCGACTCTCTATATCTAGTTTCTCTCTATCTCAACACTGCTTGTCCCTATCTTCTGTCAGTCTGTGGCTTTAAAGCCAATTGGTGTTGTTTGTTCATTTCCCCTTCTCCGGCTCTTTGGCTCCTGGCCTCTGTCTGCTCGAATCCCATTCTGAGCATTAGTAATCATGGCATAATGACTTCAGGGAAGGTGGTCGCCTATTCTGCAATGAAAGGGACCATCGAGCCTTTGAAATACCCAAAAATAGTGTTCTTTGTTTACACAGGGAAATACACTAAAAACACAGGAAAAATCCCCAAATTGCCATTTATCGGATTTCAGATATCCTTAAATCTGCTCTATACTCCTATCGGGTCCTCTTATATGGCACTATCACATATCCACTGTTGATATAAGTGATCTTGATCCAACAGTTGAGATCTATTTCAGGTGGCTCATGCGTGCGGGGGTTAACCACCTGAAAAGGGTGCTTTTCTCTCTCCGACGCTTGGCCACATGGCAGACAGTGTATGGGCTTGGGCAGAGCCCAACAAAAACCACTTACCTCCTATGGCTCGCCCAAAATCCACTCATTACGAAACTCAAAATATATATATGTCTTCATGTATAAACCCTTTCGGGTCCGGTTTCATCGCATCAGGCACATTTCCTTTGCAATTCATTTATTTGGCGGAAATGCGAAATACAGAGGAAAATGCCATTTTCTGGATTTCAAAATATATAAAATATCGCCCATAACCCTCTCGGGTACGGCTATCGTAAGCCATATTTACATTGTACCTGCTCCTTTGTGTAGCTCCGATGTGATATTGCGATGCGATTGATCACAATCACATATCGCATAGACCCCCGAGCCATTTGTAAGCGCTCCTCTGTAATCGCCGATTGCGATATCATGAATTAACCTGGGCCGTCGATCTGCACGCTTGATCGATGGTCCTCGTTGACCCGCGCTGGTCGCGATCACAATTGTTATGTGATAGGCTCCGATATCCTCCGCTTGCCACCGCCGATTGCGATATGTCGATCGGATCTAGACCGTTGATCGGCCAGATTCGACGGCTCCTATGCATCATTCCTTTGACCTCGAATAGGCCTTATTTCACTGTTTTCTTCATGTTTTTTCTTCTTGATAGTGTAATCCACCTTTTTTAAAGGTTCTTCTCATGCGGTAATTTTTAATGTTTAAAAGACTTTGAAGACTTAGAGGGTTTTCTAGGATCCATTTTGGATCACACCTTCCCATTGAAAAGGCTTTTGGACCACCAAAAGTTGGTTTTTAAGCATCAATCAAGTGAGGATATAGCTTCCTCACTTGTCCAATTTCTATCCATCTTGCACTACTTGGTTTTGAACCTTTGAGTCCGATTCTAAGGTACTCAACATCCCCTCTGCACGTAGTTCTCACCTTCCTGTCCAGAACTGTATCTTCTTGCAACTCATTGAGATATTCAGGCAACAGATAATCAATAGAAGGCAACTGTCTTTTCTCTTCAGGATCTTCAAACAATGAAGTTTCAAACAGTCCCAAGTTCTTTGCATTAACTACTGAATATATATGCATGTAAGCTGGCAAATCAAGGCGAAAAGCGTTTTCACCAATTTTCTCAAGTATCTTGAAAGTCCCATACCTTATTGTCTTTAGCTTCTTACCATCACCTTGCATTCTGTCTTTGCTGATGTACAGCTAGACTTGATCACCAACTTGGAAGCTATGCTTAATTCGATGCTTTTCATGCTTTGCCTTGTACTTCGCCTGGCTCTTTTCCAGCTGTTCCTGCACTGCCTGGTGAATTTCTTGGATCTGTTCAATGAACTTGGTTGCTTTTTCCACATCACTGTGTCCATCAACTGCTATGTCTTTAATAAAGACAAAATCCAAAGGAGACCTTGGTGTAATACCAAAACAAGTCTCAAAAGGAGATCACTGTGTAGAAGAGTGTTTAGCACGGTTGTAAGCACGTTGCACATAACATAAATGTTCATCCCAAAGCTTGGCATACTTGCTGCAATATCCCCCGAGCAACTGGATCACTGTCCTGTTGACCACCTCTGTTTGGCCATCTGTTTGTGGATGAAATGTTGTGCTCTTCTTCAATCTGTTGTCCATCAACTCCCATAGGCTTGACCAAAAATTCCCAACAAATCAAGAATCTTGATAAGATACAACAGAAGTGGGTAACCCAAAATGAACCCATACATGCTGAAAGAACAACTTTGTTGTTTGTTCGGCTATAATCTACTTTTTACAAGGTATTAAAATACACATTTTGCTGACGTTGTCCACAATAACATATGAATAATCATGACCTTTTCTATATTTTGGCAATCCCCCAACAAAGTCCATGGAAACACTTTCCCAAAGATGAGAAGGAACTGGAAGTGGAGTGTACAAGCCTATTTTTCTATTGCTGGACTTGCTTTTAGCACACATGGTACACCCTTTAATATATCTAGAAACTGTTTCATGCATTCTTGGCCAATAACAGAACCTTTGCAGCTATGCAACTGTTTTACTTACACCAAAATGACCTGATATTAGAGAAGTATGTTCTTCTCGGATTATGTTAACTCTTTTAGTTTGAGGAATGCATAAGTTTCCCAAATGATACAAGTGTTGGCCCTTAACATGATAATCCAATTCTTCTACTTGTTTGCTATGAATTAAAGTTGCATATACATCTTTAAAATCTACATCTTGGGCATATTGTTCAATGTAACTTTCATGCAATACTGAGTTACGCTTAAGTATAGTAGATGCATTTATGATTGGTCTTGATAACATATCTTCAACCTTATTGTGTATGCCTTTCTTATACCTGATGACAAGATGAAACTGCTGTAGAAAACCCATCCACCTATAGTGTCTTGATTGCTGCAATTTAGTTTGTGAGTGTAAATATTGAAGTGGTTGATGATCAGTATGTATAACTGTTTCTTTTCCCATTAGGTAATGTTTCCACTTTTTCACACTCTGTACTAATGCATACAATTATTTATCATCTGTGGGATAATTAACTACTGCAGAATTAAATGTATCAGAATGATGGCATATGGGTTTACCATGTTACATCAACACTTCTCCCATGGCATAGCCACTGGCATCTGTTTCAATCTCAAATGGTCTTTGAAGATCTGGCAATGTTAGTACTGGTTCTGTACTAATTTTTTCTTTCAAGGTTTCGAAGGCTTTCTATTGTTTGCCTCCCCACTGAAACACCTTGTTCAATCCTATTAAAGCATGTAAGGGAGCTGCAATTAAGGAAAAGTTAGCAATAAACTTTCTCCAATATTGTGCTGGTCCTAGGAAACTCCTAACTTCTGTAGCAGATTTGGGTTTATGCCAGTTCACAATGACTTCAACCTTAGAGGGATCTATCTTCAATTCACCACCCCCTACAATAGAACCCAAATAATTTAAAGATGTGTTGCCAAATTCACATTTTGATAACTTAACATAGAGATTTTCTCTTTTCAAAACATCTAGAGTTTGCTTTACATGCTTCAAATGTTCTTCCCATGTTTTACTGAAAAACAAGAATGTCATCTAAATATACAATTACAAAATCATCAATAAAAGGTCTGAGTACATCATTCATAACTCTCATGAAAGTGGCAGGAGCATTAGTTAAGCCAAAAGGCATAACTAGCCATTCATACAACCCTTGCTTTTTTTTGAAAGCAGTCTTCCATGCATCTTGTTCTGCTAATTTGACCTCATGATAGCCTCTATGCAAGTCCAACTTGGGAAAGTAAACTGCCTCTTTCAACTGATCTAATAGATCATCTATGTGAGGAAGAGGATAATGATTCTTGATCATTATTTTATTTAGTGCTTTGTATTCAATGCACATCCTCCACGAACCATCTTTCTTTCTCACCAACATAATTGGAGATCCACATGGTGATGTGCTTGGACTTATGAACCCTTTATCGAGTAGCTCCTATAACTGCTTCTTGATCTCTACATTCTCTAAAGTGGATAACCTTTTATACCTGTGGTTGTGACTGTTGTTTCATCACCTGATTCTGACCCCAAATCTTTTTGAATAGCAGCAGTAGTCTTCTTTTTCTTACCACCGAACTTCTTGGGTTTCAGCACCATATGCAAAGACTAGTAGTGTTCATCATCTTGCCCATCCTTCTTACAGTGAGTGCATGAAGGTTTGTCTTTTTGTATAGTGTTTGTCTTCCTCTCCTTCCATTTCTGCTTCTTCTTTTCCTTGTTCTTTCTTGCAGAGGGTTTTGATGATCCCCCAATCTCTAGGTTCACATTCTTGACTCTAGCCTCTAGATGTGTAGCCTGAACTGATACTATTGGAAATAATAATGGGGGGGGGGGGGGGGGGGGGTGAATTAGTATTAGAAAATCAATAACTTTTTCATTTCCATAATCATATTCATATATGCTACTTCAGTTAAGGGAACTTGCATGTACATGCAACTGTGTTTAATGAAACTAGCGTATATCCAGTAAAATTATGATTCAGTTAATTCATCATATGTTGATCTTTAATCAGTGCATCAAAACTTCATTAACCATATAAACAGTAACCAGGTGCATTAAAAACAAAATAGATCATCACACATAAGAAACACACATGAACACCATGATATAAGGTGGAAACCCAATGCGGAACAAAAACCACCTACTACTATCTTCCTTTTAATATAAGAAAACCTGTTTACAATCTTGTATTGGTGCAAACTCATACCAATACGTAGGCACCCACCTGCAGAAGGCTACAACCTTCTCTCATTCTCCACCTACCACTGGAAGGGAGCTACAACCTTCTCTCATTCTCCACCTACCACTGGAAGGGAGCTACAACCCCCTGGCTCTTGTACTAGCCGATATATTTACTAATATGTAGGCGTCGGCCTATAGAAGGCTAAAACCCTCTCTTGTTTTCCAGTTGCTACTAGAAGGGAGCTCTAACCTTCTGGCTCTTGTACTAGCTGATATGTTTACTAGTACTTAGGCCGTGGCCTCCTTAAGGCTCCAACCTTCACTCTTCCTCCAGGGACCACATTTCATAAATTTTCATATTGGATACACCTGGATCACAACACCATAATATGAAGGCCACGTTTCATCCAATTTTCATATTGGACCCATCAACAACATTGAAGCTCAAAATCAATTACCATTGTTATAAAACCATCAACTACACCCGCATCATCAATCTCTTAATCACCCACAACTGAATCAGAATACTGTCATCATAACACAGTCACCAGAACACAGAGTAGAACCCAGAACTCTGCGACAACAACCAGATCCAACTACCACTTCAAATATCATACTTCATACTATATACGTGACTTTGATGAGCTGAACCAGCGTGTATACACGTTTTTCCCAAAGCTAACCCGCGTACAAATTTGCAAATATTAAGTCAAAACTTTGCAGCTTTTCTAGACATCAGTCATACCCATATCATAACATTTATAGAATAAAACATGCGTCAGTAAATCAGATCTAGTCTATCCTTGATCAAACCAACTAATGATAATACATTCCAAGCCTTAAGATCCCGATCCATCATCCATCATCCATCATCATCCACATAGGTGCATCCTTAGTTCAGATCAAGCACAACATCACAAACCCATAACTTGCATACTAGATCTCACACTTCATCAGATATTCAATACTTGCACCACTTGCACACCTTGGCCTAATGATCTTCTCCTCCTTATATAGGTTTAGGCCTCTCTCAATACCATGGTCCAAAATCACGTAGGACCAATACCTTGGACCCAATACCTGGGGTCAATACCTTTTACCAAATACCATGGACCAAAACTTAGTTTTGCAACATGTACACGCCTTTCCTTCTGTGAAAGTGCATGTGTACATTATACGGTCTTTTTGGTCTTCTAACCCGCGTGTATATGCTCCTTTGTCACGGCGAACCTGCGTATACCTCTCTCTGATCATTAATTCTTTGCTCTTGACCTACTGCACTATGATTTGTCATCTGAGTGAGTTTCCATTAAGGACAACATCTGTATCATAATGCCAACAATCTCCCCCTTTGGACTTGATGGAAACAACTACACCAAGTCACTCTCCCCATTTGACATCAAGGGCAAAGGGCGGACCAAGATATTCTCTCCCTTTGATATACATTATGTTGTCCATACTCCCCCTGAGTATTGCTGAAATCTCTGATTGAGCTCCCCCTTTGTACCTACTAAGATGTACCAATTCGTCCATGCTCCCCTTGAGCACAAGGCAAGTCTGAAGAAATATTTTCAAGAGAATAACATGACTCTATAACTCAATTATGTGAGTATGACCTTCTTATCATCACTGACTCATACATACATCAATCTCCCAACCAAGTGGGGATACACCAATTTTGACTCATCCACCCAACCAAGTGGGGATATACCAATTGTTTCATCATCCTTCCCATGCATAGTGGGGTTACAGCTAAGGTCATTTCATGACCTTTTCATCAAATGATATACATGACTTTTAAAACAAATACCAGCAATCTAAACAAGACCATGATAGTCATCAACAACTATTATACACCATATATGATCTGCATAATAAGCATCTGTCAACAGCATCCAGACCTGTAACCTGCAATACCATTCTCTTGCCCAACCAACAATAAGTAGAAAGATGTATCATTTAGCCACATAAGCATCATCACCAAAGACTTCTAACCATAATGCCAACAATGCATTATTCGAAGCATATGCTCCCCCTGAACTTGTTCCATCTGTTCACTGTTAGATCTAATCATACATATATAAACAAGAAGTATCAAGGCGTCATCATCAATCAAATATACATCAAGTTAACTTGTGAGGATCAAAATCACATCATCAATAGATTGTAACAATCATCAAACAGAGCAAATAATTGACTGAACCATATCAGAAGCTTTTTTTTAGTCTGTCCCACTACTTTTCCTCAAACCAACATATACGCGACTGTGTAGCTTCGAACTCGCGTATATATGTGACTTGTCTTCATGAAACTTGCGTATGAGATTTAGAACACTGAAGTTTCACACTTTTAGCTCCCTCTGAGTGTGCCATGTCTGTATACTCTGCTATGCCACATCTTTCTGACTGTACTTCCTTTTTCTTCCATATCTTTGCGTGTGATGATGTATTCTCCCTTTGGTATGGTGGCCGGATTTTGCTCATGCATTCCTTTGCTATATGTCCAAACTTGTTACAAGCATAACATCTCATATGTTTCCTATTCCTTCTATAGAATTCAATGGCTTTGTGACCAAACATATTGCAATAAAAGAATATCCCTTAAATTATCTGGAAGCTGATGATCTTTCTGTGTGATGGCCTTGAACCATTCTACTTCTGCATCTTGCTGCAACATGTCCAAGATTATGACATACATAACACTCAACATTGTTCTTCTGAGAAAATAACCAACTATCACTTCCATAGTTTGGAGTAAAACATTTTCTTTGAAGGATTTCTTTCCTTGGTTGTTGATGGGGTTGACCCTTCATCTCCTTGTTGAGAATTTTAGATTTTATGTTAGAGTTCCTTGCCTCACCTTGTGAGCTAGATTCACCTTCTACAGATTCATGAAAACCAAGACTAGTTTTGATGGTAGGAGACCTTTGACTACTAAGAATATTATCCAGAATCTTAGTACTGTATTTAAATCGTAACAATTTATCCTTTTCTTCTAATTTACCTTTTAAGATATTTACCTCAACTTGATGTTGTTCTTCCTTTTCCAGATGTTGCTTCTTCAGGATTTCTTCAGCCTTTCTTCCTTCTTCCACTTGTTGCCTTAATTTGAGAATCTCATCTGCTTGAGGTAGTTCTTCATTCTGCTTATTTTTTAATGATATCACTTCATCCGGTAGCATTTGACTTACTTTGAAGGAACACTCCAGTTGAGCTCTTAATCTGGTAAATTCTTCTTTGAGGGCACACTCCCTTTTGTTAACTAGATCTTGTTGATCTCTGATTTTATCTGATGCTTCTTCAACCTGCAGTGATTCGGAATCTGAATCCTTGCTTCTCCTACTGTCACTGTTCCTTTGAGCTATGTTCTTCTTTTGAGGCGCTTTCTTCTTTAGTTTCTTTCCCATTGTTTCTAAGGATCTCCTTCAAGCGATCAAGCTTCTACCAAAGGACCTGATCTGATACCAATTGTTGGAAATAATACTGAGGGGGGGGGGGGTGAATTAGTATTAGCAAATCAATAACTTTTTCATTTCCATAATCAGATTCATATACACTACTTCAGTTAAGGGAAGACGCGTGTACATGAAACTGTGTTTAATGAAACTAGCGTATATCCAGTAAACTTATGATTCAGTTAATTCATCATATGTTGATCTTTAATCAGTGCATTAGAACTTCATTAACCATATAAATAGTAACCAGATGCAGTAAAAACAGAACATATCATCACACATAAAAAAAACACACATGAACACCATGATATAAGGTGGAAACCCAATGCGGGGCAAAAACCACCTACTACTATCTTCCTTTTAATATAAGAAAACCTGTTTACAATCTTGTACCGGTGCAGACTCATACCAGTACGCAGGCACCCACCTGCAAAAGGCTACAACCTTCTCTCATTCTCCAGTTAGCGCCAACCCATAGAAGGCTACAACCCTCTCTCATTTTCCAGCTGCTACTGGAAGGGAGCTCCAACCCCCTCACTCTTGTACTGACTGATATGTTTACCACTATGTAGGCGCCAGCCTATTGAAGGCTCCAACCTTCACTCTTCCTCCAGGGACCACATTTCATAAATTTTCATACTGGATACACCTAGATCACAACACCATAATATGAAGGCCACATTTCATCTAATTTTCATACTGGACCCATCAACAACATTGAAGCTCAAAATCAATCACCACTGTTATACAACCATCAACTACACCTGCATCATCAATCTATGAATCACCCACAACTAAATTAGAATACTGTCATCATAACACAGTCACTAGAACATAGAGTAGAACCCAGAACTCTGCAACAACAACCAGATCCAATTGCCACTTCAAATATCATACTTCATACTGTATACGTGACTTTGATGAGCTGAACCAGCGTGTATATGTACTTTTCCCAAAGCTAATCTGCATACAGATATGCAAATATTATCTCAAAACTTTGCAGCTATTCCAGACATCAGTCATACCTAGATCATAATATTTATAGAATAAAATATGCGTCAGTAAATCAAATCTAGTCTATCCATGATCAAACCAACTAATGATAATACATTCCAAGCCTTAAGATCCTGATCCATCATCCATTATCATCCACATAGGTGCATCCTTAGTTCAGATCAAGGACAACATCACAAACCCATAACCTGCATACTGGATCTCACACTTCATCGGATATTCAATACTTGCACCACTTGCACACCTTGGCCTATTGATCTTCTCCTCCTTATATAGGTTTAGGCCTCTCTCAATACCATGGTCCAAAATCACGTAGGACCAATACCTTGGACCCAATACCTGGGGTCAATACCTCAAACCAAATACCGCGGACCAAAACTTAGTTTTCCAACATGTACATGCCTTTCCTTCTGTGAAAGTGCGTGTGTAAGTTATATGCTCCTTTTGGTCTTCTAACCCACATGTATACACTCCTTTGTCACGGTGAACCTGCGTATACCTCTCTCTATTCATTAATTCTTTGCTCTTGACCTGCTGCACTATGATTTGTCATCTGAGTGAGTTGCCATCAAGGACAACACCTGTATGATAAGGCCAACAGATACATCATCTAGGCTAGTGGGATTAAACATGAGAATGGTGTGCCTCAAATAGCTATGTAGACCACCTATATACTTCAGCAAAGTTTCAGGTGAGTCTAGAGAAATGCCTAGAGTTAAAGCTCTTTTTCTAAATTCCCGGGTATAACTTTGTACACTTTGCCCCTTTAATTGGTGAAGAGTTTTCCAACTCATCATTACTTGTTGCATATAAGCTAGTGGATAGAATTGTTTTTTAATGGCAGAAACAAATTCATTCAAGGTGGAAAGAATTTTACCATGCTTCTTCAAATTAGCTTGTGTCCTACCTTCCCACTACACTAGGGAAGTTCCTCCAAGGCGAAGGCTGGCCAGCTGAATCTTTCTCCTTTCTAAATTAATGTTCTGCACCCAACAATATACATCAATCTGTCTAATCCAATTATCTAGCTTCTTTGCATTTAATTCACCATCATAAATTGGCAAATAAAATTTCACATCTAATTTAATCACAACAGTTTTCTTCTTTTTCTTTTCAGGGCTAGTTTTATGTGAAGAAGATGATGATGATGGTGATGATGGAGTAGATAGTGGAGAGGGCCTCTCTTCTTTTCCTTTGCCTTCTGGATGGCCATCTAGAAGAGGTTCCTCTGCTCCTTTTTCTATTTGAGATGCTGAAGTGCTTTCACCTCGGCCTTTCTTAAATTCTCGATACATCTCTTCCACCATGGATCTCATGGTCATGAAACTGTCCATGAACTGAGATTCTGATTCCAATGAGGTTTGTTCTGCCATCCTCCTCCTAGTATAGACTCTTACAATTTCTGGATTAGCCTCAACAAGTTCTCCTTCTCCTATTTTGAGCTTTGACCTAATTAACATTCAACAATCCAGTATAAGCTTGTGTAACCTTAGCAAACCTAGAGCTCTGATACCACTTAATCTGAATATGGGTTCTTAGACAATTATTAAGGTATTACAGACTCATGTGCATGGATTTTCCTATATTAATTAGTGTAATGGATCGATAAGATTGTGAATAACATAGACAATGAAACAGTTAAAGAAACATAATAGACACACACACACATAACACAGCAAGATAATCAAGGAGTTCACCCAACACTCCTGGGCTACTTCTCCTGGTCCAGCCTTTAGTGGTGACCTCTTTATTATGTATTCGAAAATAGAGTTTTACAAAAGTGAGCTCAATTTGAGTCTCACACAATAGATACAAAACAACAAGGCTTTACTTGGATCCCCCAAGTCTTTCTGAGTACACAAACTCTCCTCACTGACTCTCTGTCTCTGTTTGCTCTCTGTCTTAGCACTGCTTGTCCCTGTCTTCTGTCAGTCTGTGGCTTTAAATACAATTAGCGTTGTTTGTTCGTTTCCCCTTCTCGGGTTCTCTGGCTGCCAGAATTTGTCCGCTCGAATCCCCTTTTGAGCGTTAGTAATCATGGCATAATGACTTCAGGGAAGGTGGCCACCTGTTCTGCAACGGAAGGGACCTTTGGGCCTTTGAAATCCACAAAAATAGCATTCTCTATTTCAACAGAGAAATACATTAAAAACATAGGAAAATTCGCCAAACTCCCATTTATTGGACTTCAAATATCCTTAAATCCACTCTATACTCCTATAAGATCTACCTGTATAGCACTATCGCATATCCACCGTTGATCTTAGTGATCTTGATCCAACAGTTGAGATCTATTTCAGGCGGCTCATGCGTACGAGGGTTAATTACCCGAAAAGGGTGGTTTTCTCTCTCCGGCGCCTGGCCATGTGGTAGCCAGTGTATGGGCTTAGGTGGAGCCCGGCCAAAACCACTTATCGCCTCAGGCCCGCTCGAAATCCACTCATTACGGAACTCAAAATATATATATTTCTACATGTATAAACCCTTTCAATTCTGGTTTCATCCTATTGGGAACATTTCCTTTGCAATTCATTTATTTGGCTGAAATGCGAAATACAGAGGAAAATGCCATTTTCTGGATTAAAAAATATATAAAATATCACCCATAACCCTATCGGGTCCGACTATCACAAGCCATATTAACATCGGCCCCGCTCCTTTGTGTAGCTCTTCTTATGTTCCTATACCAATAGGTGTCATAATTTTTGAATATCTGGGGTTAAATTTGTAATATGTACATACCTTTGCCTTCTGCAAATGTTTTCCATATTCAAAAAATCAAAAAAAATTAAAAAATGTAAAGAGGGTATGTCCTAAAAGAAAAATCAAAGGACAAAAAGAATGAAAAAAAGGTCAAAAAAGATGAAAAACGAACCCCAAGAAAAAGAAAAAGACCATGAAAGTGTGCAAGTCCAAATGCCACTGATATTGTACTTTGATGCAAAATAAAAAGATTGTGTGCAGTTTGTTACCTTTGCCACAATCCATGGATGGTCAAACAGTTTAAACTTGGCTATTTCATGTTTATAGATAGAGAATAAAATCTGACCAAACTGTTCAATCTTGGCAGATAAGTTGATAAGTAGAGTAAATGAAAGGAGCTCAACAGTTTAATCTGAGCCCTTGGATGTAATAAGGATAGACTTAGATAGATTTCTATTGTAAAAGAAAAGAAAAATGTTTTGATAAGGGTTTGCCAGCTTAAGTGCACCCTAATAAAGAGTAGAAAAAATGGTAGGATGAGTAGGTGGGTAAGTAGTTGTATGGTTGTAGAATTATGGTGATTAATTGGATAAAATCATGTCATTTACTTTCATCATCAAGTTGCTAGAAGTATGGATGATAATGGAACATTTACAACGTCAAGTGATTAATTTCCCCATTCATCTAACCTTTAATTTCACTAATTTCCCATAAGTAAAGGCAAAAGTACCTAAAACCTTAAGTTAAAGGGGCTTAGAGCATTTCTCTAACTTCTGGAGGGACTGAACCCTCGGCCCAATAACTTATAAGGTCTAAGTACTAAAATCCCCTCACCAACATTCATCCCCCTCCATAATTCATTCATTTCATCTAAAATATCCCTTTTCCTAAGGTGAAATCACCATTTGCCTAAGGAAAATAATTAACCCTACATAAAACCCATTTTTTCCACAAAAATCCCACCAAAAGCATTTAGCCTAAGTTATAATGTGTAGGTGTGAATATGTAAATAAATGTTAAACACATTATACTTAGCGCAAAAACCAACTTTTCTGCTTTCATGTCATATTAACTTTTAATTTCCATTATATTTATTTAACTCTGGAAAATAAAAACCATTTCCTGTATATTTTATTTAAATCCCATATGATAAGTATCCCACCCCAAGGTTTGAAATATAAACCTTATTAGTAAGTTAATTAAATGGATTAATTAGTTGATAAGCGACTAATTAAGAACCATAACCCTCTGCTGAAATAAAGAGAGTAATTAGTCAATCAGTGATTAATTAAATCTGTCCTCGCCAATCTAATCGCCCCTGATGTGATTAAGCCTCCCTAATCCACATCTAGTTAACCCTTCCGCTCATTAAAACCCTGTCGGGCCCCTCCATTAACTCTCCAGTCAAATCATTGGCCCGATCACCATGCCATTTGACCCCTTCAGATCCAATCGTTGACACTCATATCGGGCGGCCTCCGAAGGTTGACCTTTACCTGCCCGATGTGAGCGGTTTCACTGTTCACCCCACTGCCAAAACCAGTTATCCCAAAAAGCGGTGCGATGGATTCCGCTTACCGCCTCTGCTTACCACCTCTGCTACACGCCAAAATGTCACATCCCCCGATTGGCACCAACTGTTGTTTTCCCAATATACCCGCCAATATCATTGACTTTACACATAAAACCAAAAAACTTATAGTTTTTTTGTTTTTTATCGTGAAAAGAACATTCTGACTTCCATGCAAAGCACATAGTATGTTCAACTATCAACCTGCTGCCAACCGTCAACTTTACACAGCTGTTGAACTCCAGACCACCTTGCAGACCCGTGCGCTTCCTGCAAATAGTGCACAAAACTATTACTCCGTTCAAACAACTAAAACCAGATATTTACCCCATTTCCACTGAGAAACCCTCTTTTCTTGCCAAACCTGAGCTAAATTTCTTCAAAAACTAAGTAATTTAGTAAATTAAGCTACCTGGTGATCTTGAAATACTTCGTAATAGACCAATTCATCCCAATTTCTCTGAAACACTTTGCCCCCATCCTTGAATCCACAAGAACCAAGGATGGACGCCCCAATTGCATTGAATATCATGCCCATTACAACTCCTCACATAGATTTAGACCATCTCCCACTTGTAGACAAAGATTTCTAGATTAAATATACCTCTGTCTCAAAATCCCCTTTGAAACTATTTTGCAGATACAGAGACCAGTACCTAAACCATGAAGACTACATTGGACTTAGGGAATTAGGTTTACCAAAGTACTAGTTCCCTAGAGTGCATATATTCCCAGAGATTGTACATTACTGCCACATGAACTATGATCCTATCCAAAGGGCAGTGAGAACCCCTGACCAGTCTATTCTGTTTACTATCACTGCTGAATCCATTAACCAAATGCTACAATTACAACCAAGCCAAAGTCTGACTCCTCTTTCCATTGGAGATATGCTGAATAGATACCCTACCCTTTCTTCAATCAAACTTGCTAGGTTGTACTAGACCTTTATCAGAGAAGAGCATTACACCCCAAAGGACTCCCCCCCTTATCTATGGACTATATTCTCCAACCTTGGCCGAGACATCATAGATATGATATCCAGTGTGTTAGGCTACACCACAAGTGAATTTGTTGATGAAATCATAATATCATTCATGTCCATCTACTCTCCTGGCCAACCACCAGCCATCATGTTTGACTATGCTAAGTTTATTGCTGACCAAAATGCATGATCAATTCATGAGGTTGGAAAATGAAAGAGTTTTCTAGTGTTCTTAAGTTTTATATCATTTATTCTTGTATTACCAAGCTGGTAGATTTCCAATTGCCCTCCAAAAGCTTGATACCAGAAGCGACCCCAGATCAGTGATCTTATGGACTTCATTGATCCATCGATTTGATTCTCAATACTCTTATACAGATTTCATATACCTCTTTGTGTACCCTATGACAACCATGCTACTAGGAAGCCCTCCACCTAGAATCAGTGTAGACATCAGGAGGGTCCTATAGTTGTCAAAGCAATATAAAGTGGGGGATTGGTACTTGTACCAAAACCACACTGAAATAAGAATTTATGGATGTGAATTGCCACCTTACAAATTTCGAAAGTACCTCCCCATGATATTATTTGCTTTGGAGTACTACAGACAAATGATCAATTTAGGTGAGGCGCACTTTGTGAAAGCCAAGAAGAAAGCCCAACTTAGAATAAAATATCAACTGGGCCCATTCATTTTTAATAGTAGGGAAGTAGGAAAGGAGGCAGATGAAATCCTCCAAAGGTTTAAACTGAAATAGAGTTTTGTATGGAATTATGATCCCTTAGACTTCGTTTGTAATAGGAGACAAAAAGAATAAATTATCTCCATACATCCACCATAGAATCCCTGAAATTGAACAATATGCTAATCAATCTGAATGGGTGGAAGGCACTTTGATAGATCGAGATAGCACAGAGGTTACTGTTGATAATGTATTAATAGACTTAGACAGAAGACTTGATGATTCCTTTGTACAGGTGCCAAGATAGTCGCAATCTCAGAGGCAATCCTAGGGACACAGTGGGCAGACAGCAGAGGCAAGACCATCAGGGCAACCAGAGTCTTCAGATCAAGCAGGGTCATTAAAGCAACCAAAACTTTCAGAACAGCCAGAAGAATCTGAACAACCTGAACAAATCATGAGCAATCCCCCTGTTTTGCAGACTCCTCTAAATGAGGAGAGGAACCTCAAAAGGGATAGAGATGAGGCCACTCCTTCCAGCAGGCCTATTGCCCAAACCTATGCTAAGAGGCAAAGGTTAAATCCATATTCAGAGCAGGAATAAACTGAAGAGACAACAGGAACTTTAGGAGTAGAGAGGACAGAAAGCAGGCATACCACTCCTTCAGGAGGGACACAAGAACCTTCCACCTCACATGCTCAAATGTTGGAAAGGCAACAGAGCGTGCAAGTATCCTCCTTCAGGGCTCCTGCTGGACAGAGCTAGATATCAACTAAAAATACAAGGAAATCAAAGAAAGGAATGAAAGGTTAAAGGTGCAAAGCTATGCACATTATCTGAATATGGCTCCAACAAACCAAACGAGGCTAATGTCAGCCTTTCATATAAAAGAAGGTAAGAAGCATATGAGTTTTCTGAAGCCAACCATACAACAACCTAAATCAATGGGAGATTACCTAAAAAAAATTTTGAAGTATTGGCAAAGGATATCCATCCTATTGACCAAATAGAGTTACATAAGAAAACTGGTGAAATGGTCTATTCCACCTTGACCAACAAGGCAATGGTAGCCCACCAACTTCAAAATTCACTAAATAACATCTCAGCACACTTCCAGTTGGAAAAGGCCTCTTCACAGGCTAAAGACACCAGAATAAAGTCCTTAGAGAACTTGGTCATAGAGATGGGACATGATGCCAAGGATGTCAAAGCAACAGAGAAGCTTATAAATAAGAAAAACGATGACATAGCTGCACTAAAGAAGTAGCTTAAGATTCCTCCTCTTCATCATCCTCAAACAGCTGAAGTGTTGGAAACACAGAAGGAGGAAGAGCTTATGGACCTAGTCCTTAAGTTGAATGACCAATTAAAGGAAACTGAAAAAGAATTGGATAATTTGATACAGTCAAAGCAGAGTGAGTTGGCCACCACTCCTTAGACTGTAATACCTACAGTTTCCACAGCAGTGCCCTCCACCTTGGCTACTGCATTAGCACCAACAATTCCACCAGCAACTGCTTTGCCAGTAACAGGTACTTCAGCAGGTATAGGTACATCGACAAGCATAGAGACACCAATAGAGAAAACTGCAGAATTGATCAAGGCCATGGAAGAAATGAGTATCCAGGCCACTGAGCTCAAGAAACTCAGCGAGAAAGTGACAAGTTTAGAGACCAATTGTAAACTTGCACAAATACAACAGAAGTAAGAAGCTTAGAAAAACCAAAGGATGGTTGAAAGGATAAAAACCCTTGAGAAGGACTTAACACTACAAGATCCATTGGAGATATGAAAGAAATTCTTTGGGCCAACATCATTGATTCCATCAATGATGTTTGGCCTTCTATTCAGATTATTTTTGAGCAAACAAAATTATTCAAAATGGCTACAGAGGCAATCCACAAGACAGTGGAAGAATTGGGAAATAAACCTGAAGAAGCCAATCAGTTGATCACCTTTTTGAATAGCAAAAACAAATATCAGTTTGATGAATTGGAAATAGAGGACAGAATGGCAACAATCATAGAAATCAAAAAGGTTCTCGCTAAAAGGAACTTAATGCTAAATTTGGAGAAAAGATGTCAGAGAATCCAAGCAGACATTGACAGCTTCATGCTGAAATATGGCATCTTAAGAGAAAAAGGACTTCCCAGTCCTATGGTAATAAACGACAAACTGATGACCCAGGAAGATTACATTGAAAAGTTAAACAAGCTGGCCAAAAACCAAGCTAGTACTTCAGGGGTGAAATCTTTGCCCACTGGAAAGGTGATTTATGATGGCCTTGAGAATCTGTTCTACATAGAACATGAAGTTAAGCACTTGTTCACAAGCAAACCGAATTTTTCCAAGTACACAGAAGTTGGTGAAGTTTGCAGAAAAATGATAAGGATGAAATTACCTAACAGTGAATGGTGGAAAAACTTGACTGATTTACTATAAGTTACTGTAGTAAATCTATATGGTAAAACATGGTTGTCAGGTAAAATAGGTAAAATAAGATCAAAGTAGAACAGGTAAAGAGTATAAGTAGGTAAAAGGTAAAAAGTGATTCCAGCACATAACTATGAAGCAACTGCAAGAGCCTAATTTGAGTTACAACAGCCAACACAGTCACAATAAAAGGGACAGCAAGAAAACAGTTCTCCATCTATCTATATCTTTGTGTTGAAGATATGTTTTGTTTCCTAGAATAATTCTCATATGGTTATGAGATATTTTGTATCAATTTTTGTATAAATACTTCACAAAATGAACTAATTAGGGTGGATTAAAATACATTTCTATAGACATTTTATTTTTGAGCCAAGGAGCTATTGTACTCAATATTGGACTGGTTTTGTTGGAAATGAAATAAAGCTATGGACATTTCACTGGATTCCTGTGCATAGTTGGAAAAAATAAGTATCATCTTCTCGTGTTTAAATATTGTCTTCTCTTTATGTTATGAAATATTCATATGTGTTTCTTATTAAATCTGTAAAAGCAAACAAGGAATGATATCATCAGAATTAGCTTAAGTGCTCTCTATTTTAATTGTTTGCTTTCTTTATGTTTTGTACTAAACTTCCTTTGTCTGGGAATTCTTAATTGCTCCCTTA
The DNA here is from genome assembly GCA_031772625.1 of Pinus tabuliformis. Classification (NCBI taxonomy): domain Eukaryota; kingdom Viridiplantae; phylum Streptophyta; class Pinopsida; order Pinales; family Pinaceae; genus Pinus; species Pinus tabuliformis. The sequence goes on from CM062816.1 coordinate 11,274,572, forward strand.
CTTCCATAGTTTACCCCCCCTTTGGTCCATAGTAAAGGATTCTTCATTACCCTTTACTGCTGATCATCCTTACTTTCTTCATCTTAATCCTAGTTAAGGATTCTTCATTGCCCCTTGGGCCTGGTTAGGACTATTTCATCCATTTAAACCAGCAGATTTGCTTTTGCTGTGCTAATCGGCCCTGTGGATTCTTACCTTAGTGATAGATCAGATCCAGTTAAGCCTTTCTTGATTGACTCCATAGCCCAATGGCCTAAATACTTGCTCTGCCCATCTGTTTTCTTAATTCCACCACACAACTAAAACAAAACAATCATGAACACTAAGAACTAGCCTGAAATCTTATTTAAAACAAAGTTAAATTATAAAGAGAGAGCCCTCTTTGGACTTAGGTTGGCTAGAACCTGAGTTTAAAAGATTAGGTTTGTGGTTACCTTGGACTATTCCTTCTTTGATGACTTCTAAGGAAAAAATCTGAGTGATAACATAGTGGCGACCATACTGGGGATTCAAAACCCTCAGTCTTAATAAACCTCTCACAAATTCAAATTTTTATTTTTAAGCATCTTAAAGGGTTATTAGAAGTTATTTCGAAAAAATGAAAATAATCATAAAAATATCGAAATCTGGCTTCAGGGAGAACTCACTATACCAGGTGTTAGCGCCTAGATCGATCTCACGCTGAAGGGAGGAGATCCTAGGGTAACTACAAACCACGCTTAACTTGGTAGCTAGCCCTACCAGGTCGGGAGAGGGCTATCTCCTTGTCAATCTTAGTGAGGATGGTTGCAATTATGTCTCGAGATGACTGAAATGAATGCTGATTTTAGGCTAGGTATAGTAGATTAGGGTTTTTGATTTGATTTTTAGGTTTTGGTTGCTAGATCAATTGGAGAAGGCAGATGGGTACGAGAAATAAACTCAGGGATACAGTCACGTTCTATGAGGCGAGGTAGACAAGGGTATGTACTCGAAATGGATTGAGATGGTAGATTAAGACAACTAAGGAGTTGAGGAGGGCATAAAGAAACTATGAATCCTCTTCAAACAGTTGAAAACATTGAAAACCAAATGCATTCCCAAGACAAAGCACAACAGTGTATTTTGTCCATTCACCTTGATTCATTTAGTTTTAGAAGAGAAAGATAGATTTGGATACATATAAAACATAAGAAAAACTCATTACAAAGAAGAAACAATACATAAACTCACTGTCATAAGAATCCCACAAAAATAACTATGAAACCTAGTTTTATTCCTTGCCAAACTGCTGATACAAATGTTCAATGAATGCCACCACTTCCACCAAAGTCCAACCTTTACAAATGAATCAAAAAGTACATGATATAGGCAAGGAAACTACTCAAGCTAGCTATTAGGGGTTGAAACCATGAGAAGAGGAGTAGTTTCAACCATATCTAAACTAGGAACACAAAAGTAGGCAGTGGAACAGCTTGCCTCTAAAACTTAGGAAACCAATTCATTCAGTTCAAAACCACCTTTGACTTGATGTATCTACCCTATGAGGTGTTTTTCATCCATATTTACATCAAATTCATCATTTACCATGCATACATTTACCAAGGAATGAAGAAAAAGTCATTTTCCAAGAAAACTAGGAAAAAACTGGAAATTAAGGCAAAACTGGCAAAATCAGTTTAATGTGCAGCACCAAAATTTTAATGTGTAGTGCCATTTCAAGGCTAGTTTTGGAGGCCTTCTTAGTGTCCAAATCAGGTGAAAGTTGGCTTGTTGGAAAGCCCTGCCTGTCTAGTTTCTGGAACAATTTGATTTTTCTGATTTGGAGCTCATTTGCCCCTCCAAAAGTTGATTCTCCCAAGACTGCTTCCTGTGTAGCAAAAAAGTGGCAGAGAGGGCACTTTTTGGGTGTTTTTTTCCCTTTTGGTGACCAAGACCTTGTCCAAAATTTCTCACTATTTTTGGGTTTACATATTTTTCCATGTTGATTCCAGATATGTAAGCCATTTTGCAAGAAGATGCCTCCATCAAAAGCGCAATGCCACTATTGGAAAAGCCTGTTTTTCAATTTCAAAAATTCAAAAATGTCAAAAATTTCTCCAAATTTCTTGAAATTTGGCATGAGTGATCCTTGTTAGGTGCTTTGTTGAGCCAATGATGCTTCAGCCAAGATTTTGAGTTTATCTTGCTCTTTCTTGTTCCTCAAAACTCTTCTTAGCTTGGCTTTTAGCCTCTTTACCCTTATTTTGCAAATCTTGTTCCGAGTTAAGTAATGATAGGCCATATGGCGCAACATTCTCTTCTTTTTGTTGTCTTTCTCAAGAAACTTCTCAAGGTGAATGTTCACCCTTTCCAACCATGTCCCTCGGTCATTCTCAATTTCTTACTCAAGGGAGGTCATCTCGACCTTTGTTTTCTTTGCTTCTTGCCTATCTGCCCTAATCATCTGCAGCTCCATAATAGCTTGCTTATCTGTCAATTGTTTGTTTTCCTGCTCAAGATAGTTAATGATCCATTTGGCCCTCTCAAGGTTAAGTGATATTTCTTGTATTTCAGCCTCCTTCTCTTTGATAATCATGTCCTTGATTCTTGAGCCTTGAGAGCCCAAGTCAGTGACATCCTCCTCAATCAAAGTAAACTCTTTGTCTTGCCCTTTAGTAGGGCTCTCCTCATGCATCTTTTGCTTCCCTTTGTCTCTGCTCTTTGACTGCTGGCCAACCTGTATAGCTGGAGAAGAAGGCAAAGCCCCTTCCACCCCCGATGGAGATAGCATTTTCCTGTAATCTGGTGAAGGAGGTGAGACCCCTTCCACTCCTGGTGGAGATAGTACTCGCCTGGCAGCAACAAAAAGACTCCTTGTGCCTCTCTCATAAGTAACAAATACTGGCACACCTGTAGTCTCGGTCTCATGGACACCTGGCTGTCCTGATGGTCCTCCTTCCTCCTGAGGCACTGATGAAACCTGAGGGCCTTTGAACATCTCATGGGAAATAAAGGTCTCCCATGGTATGTTCAGCAAGTTTAACTGGTGCAAGACAACAATCTTAATCAATGAGAAGTGATAAATGCTGCTGAGTTGCTGAGGAAAAGGTTTTCTTTGAACATAATGGGCCATCTTCTCAATGTTCTTGTATATAAAGTAAGGGAGGTTCATCATCCTCACCCTAGTAAAGTGCATCAACAACCTGATATGATATGCATACAAGCGGGAAAACCTTCCTTCACAGGTGAAATATTTAATGATAAGCTTCATAAGAGGAACAAAACTGTTCTCCAAGTATTTGAAAGGAAATACTCTGCTGATTTGGCTGTGATATCCAACCTTAATGTAAGGCTCATAATGTTCTCTATCCACATACTGCCCTTTATTCCATTTCTCACCTACATTAGGGATGCCTGTTGCTTCTGAGATGGTGGTAGGTGACAAGGTGAAGGAGACACTAGCAAGAATCACTTGGATATTATGTAGATGGGTGACAAACAACTGGGTAAGCTCATGATGAAACTTTACCCTCTCCACCATTTCACAAAACTCATAGCAAGATTGATGTCTGAAACTAGATATAGCAAGAGGAAAAGAAAGCAATTCTGTCAGAGTGAAAGGTTCCTCTTGGATGATCTTCCCCCTTTGTGTGGCTTTCTTGACACATGTGCTTCTCTGGAAGTATCAATGAAAGTTTCCTCCTCCCTCTCATAGTCTGAGTCTCTCTCCATGGTCTTTTGATGATGTGATAAGTGATGAGAAATGAAAGTTTGTAGTGAGAACAGATGAGTATGAAGAGATTTTAAAATATAGGGTAAGGGAGATGTATGGGGAATGTGACTGCTTGAGGGAATGTTGGGGTTTTAGGGAATGAGGGGAATGGGTAGGTTTTAGAATGTGGAATAGGGATTTAGTAATGAAGTGGGTGTAGTGAAGATGTATTTAGGAGTTTAGGGTTTAGGGAATAGTGTAATAGGGCTAGGGTTTTGTAAATGAGAGTGGGGTTTTTAGGGAGTGAACTTTGATGATTGTGGGATAGGGAATAGGATTTGGAAAACTCACTGTGAGAGAACATCAACAACCTTTGATAACTTATGAGAGGTGGTTTAGTAATTATTTAGGGTTTGGTTTTGAAAATTTGTTAGGGTTTGTTCTAACGGAAACCAAACACAACCCTAGCAACCAAACATTACTCTTCAAGGCAAGGAAGAATGATGTACTTGGAACAAGAATCAAAAAGTTTTTAAGGAAGTTTGAAGGCGATTTGAGGCAATTTTGGGCTTCTCCAACAGGTGCGTAGTGCTCACTAATAGGTGCGTAGCGCCAGACCAAATTAACACTGTAAAACTGCAATAGGTGCGTAGCGCCAGTTTAATGCGTAGCGCTAGGGAAATAATGTGCAGCGCCAGCAACTCTTTGCCAAATTTCCTCTATTTTCCTCCCTTGGCTCAAAATCGTGTTTTCAATTCTCCTTAGCTCTTCAATAAACAAGGAATGAATAAAATATATGAATTGGCCCTTTATATACTTTTCCCTCTTTTGATTTTTCATAAACAAAAACCCTCTTTCCTAATGTTTTGTCACTTTTGAACAATACTCTGTTTTTCTGAATTTTGGACATTTTGAATTTTTGCAGGTGGACTTACTCTCTTCATGGACCTTTTGTAGTGGCAGAAGCTGACATTGTTACCAGGTCACCAGGAACACTTATGAAGAATTATTACATATAGGAACTATAAAATTACATAATTTACATGAAATGAAACCATGAAGTACAAATGCTCTGTTTCACCTCAAAACAGAGTTTGGAGGTGAAAGAGATTTATTTCAACATATCAAAAGTAAACTCATGACTATATGAACCTTTCTATCCTCCTCATGTGCCTGCTGACCTTTTTATTCAATCTTGGATGACCATGATAACAAAACCTAAGACCTAGTGAAACTAAACCCTAAAACTGGTTTTTATAAATGAAATGACTATAAATGAGTAAAAAGAGGTTTGAACAAGCCAACAGGTATATGACATGAGGGAAACTAAAATGAAACCACTACCACCAGTTGATCCATGACTTAATGGAATGCAGCTGATTGAATGAGACACCTAACATGCATGCGAGAAAGAGCAATTTTGATCACTGATGGCAGTATGAAGATACTGACACTAACACCAGGGCCAACCCTGATCCAAATCCTCCCCTTGTATTTGAAACTCCCAACCTTATTCCAAGAATAATCAGAAGACAGGAAAGTCTAGTAATCCCTAGACCTCTTTTTAGATCCTACTCATGCCTTGCTGAGTGGTTATTCATTGAAGACATCCCTTTTGATGAGTATTTTGACCTCTCTCTGTTTAGAACTAAGTCTGAGAGTGAACTTGTTAAAATAGTTCTAGATCCAGAATTCATAAGAGAACTTGAAGTCCAACGAGCCAATTTGCCAATTAATCAGTACCTTCTAAACTCACCTCAGTCATCCCTTACCATTGATAGACTCTCTGAACTTTCTGAAACAGATTCAACATCTTTTAGCTCACCATCGCTTCCCCACACCTCTGAAGATCACTCCTCACCTCCATTCATACCTTCCCTTTCCCATCAACCCATCACTACCCTTCAAACACCCATTACCCCTGTTACCCCAACTCCCCTTGTTGTCCCAAATCCTCTAGTTACCCCAACTCCTGTTCTCAATCCTATCCAACTTAGAGCTATGGCATTCAAATATGGTCCCCTTATGATGCCTGCTCCTCAAGGTTCTTTACCAGCAAATTATCAGAGTAAAATTACCTTATTCGATGGCACTGGAACATACACAGCATAGCAGCACACTAAGAAAATGACAGATTATTTTGAACTACATGAGATTGACATAGGAGATGTCCAAATGAGAATCTTTGTCCAAACTCTAGCTGGAGAAGTGAGAACATGGTTTAGATATTTTCCCCCTCAGAGCATAGATAGTTTAGAAGTTCTTTACCAACAATTCCTAAATAGGTGGGAGAAGAAAAAGAACCCCCTTCAAATTTTATCTGAATATGAAAACCTTAAAAGGGGACCAAACGAAAATGTTCAGGACTACTGTACTAGGTTTAACAATGTATATAATGCCATCCCACTTGACCTTAGGTCTCCACCTGGCTTAGCCCTGATTAAATTCCTAGACGGATTTGACACAGATATGGCTTTTCGACTTAGAGAAAGGAATCCACCTACACTTGAAGATATGCAAAGTGTAGCAGTTAGTGTAGAAGGTAATCTGCTATCCAAAAGATCTAGGGTTAGAAATGAGAGAAGAACACCTCTGAAGGATGAAACTTCACCCTTTGATCAGAAAATGGATGCTTTGGCTAAAGGAATGGAAAGGTTGATGGATAGAATAGAAGTCATTGAAAGGAAACCTCACTGGGATAACCAACAAGCTAACCTAGTGAGGAATCCAAACTTCAGGAAAAACCAGAACCAAAACACTGGTAAAAATGGGCCTGATCAGAACATTAGACCACCTTTCCAAGAAAATTATGCTGAAACTTCCCACTAAGAAGACCCTGAGATAGACACCCAAATCAACCTTATGGGCTTAGATGATGAAGAAACTATTTTTATAACCTAGGATGATCAAGAATTATATATGATTCAACAGTTATAGACTCAAACTAGAGAATCTTTCGACTATAAGCAAGGGTATGACTCTGCTATTTTCGAAGTGCATAAACAATACAGTTTAAGAAGAAAAAAGAACACCGATGATCCTGATTAGAATAAAAAAGCAGTACCCAACCAACCTAAGAAAATAAAAACTGCCGATCAAAATCCTCAAGTTACAAAAACCTTACAAATCCTTTGTAGACCACATCAAAACCCTCCCAGTCCCACCATTGAAGATGTAATTGATAACCAAATGTCTAATGAGAAACCTTCCACTTCAGTCCCCCTCAAAGGAACAGTGGAACAACCTCCACAAATTATATTAGAAAATCCAATTGAAAACACTCCAAACAATGAAAAAGAAGAAAAGACTACTCAGAACCCTGGTGCTAATATTTCAAATGTTCAAATAGACAAATCCCCTCCACCTTTCAATTTGGGAGCAGAGGTGGCTAAACTCAAAATCTCAGTGCCTCTGACAGAATTGGTTAAACATGAAACTTACAAATCTCAAATTAGTAAATCTCTAAACTTTGTTGAAAATGAAGACTCTGTGAATCTATTTGATGACCAACCTGAGTTAATTTTCGGACCAGATGTTAATGGAAAGCCAGTTGATGGAGGGATACCACCCTTCTACATTAGCCTTAACATCCATGATAAAATCCTACATAATGCCATGCTAGACTCTGGGGCTTCACATAATCTTATGCCTAAGTCTGTAATGGAAAAACTTAACTTGGACATCACTAGGCCTTACAAGGATCTGTTTTCCTTTGATTCAAGCCAAGTTAAGTGTTTATGGCTTATAAAAGATTTATGTGTTTCCCTAGTGCAGTTCCCTGCTAAGACCATACTTATGGACATAGTTGTTGCTGATATACCACCTACGTATGTATGTTGTTGTCTAGATCTTTGGATTCCAAACTCCAGGGATCTCTGCAACTGGACATGTCATATGCTACCATATCAATATTTAGACATCCCAAGAAACTATATAGAGAGACTCTGATGAAGTATGTGGTGAGTACCCAGGAGAGACCTCAAAAATTTCCTATATATTCAATACATTCTGATATTGATTCCTTCATACTTTACAATGCTGAAACTAATCAAGAAGACGCTACAAGCAGCATAACAGGAGAACCAAAAGAAATTTCAGTATCAAAATAAAATCACAATGTCCAAATTCATGAGATTTCAGATAAAAAGGATGACCTAGGTACCTTAGTCAAGAAAGATTTCATTCCCCCAGACAGTAAAAATTATGAGCATGAAATCCTATGGCATCTTGAATTTGATGGGTCAGTCAACAAACTAGGTGCAGGAGCAGGTGTATGGATTTACAACTTAGAAAACGATCATTTAGATGGTCATGCCTACAGACTAAACTTTAAATGTACAAACAACATGGCCGAATATGAAGCACTTCTATTAGGTTTGAAACTAGTCAAGAGGTTAGGAGCCATAAGAGTCTCTATTATGGGAGATTCTGAGTTGGTAATCAAACAAATTAATGTTGTTTATATGACTAGGGATCCTAGGCTATGATTTTATAGAGGAACAGTGATAGAAATACTAAATACTTTTTTAGAAACCAAACTTGTTGTCATTCCAAGAAAACACAACATGCAAGCTCACAGCTTAGCCATGTTTTCTAGTACTTGCAAGCTGCCATTTTAGCCCAACCATCAGTACACTGCTGAGGTTAGGCACAAGCCTTCCATTCTTGACAACTTGAAGAACTGGCAAGTATTCGAGAATGATCAACAAATTAACAATTTTTTGACTTTAGATAATGAATTTGTAAATAGCAACATAGACACAGATATAGCATTAGATTTTGATTTCTCAGATAAAGTAGAAATTAACAAACTAGAAGAAGATCAGATAGATAGATTTCATCCTACAAAGATTACAAAAGTAGATATTCAAAACCTAAAACAAATGGAAATTGATGAAGAAATTGAAGTCATTAACCTTAAAGACAATTTTTTACCCAAAGGATTAACTCCTTTGGAGGACTTATTTGATTCAAACGATATTCCTAAAAAGCCTAAAATGGAGCCCTTGAAATTAGACATTGAGGAATGTAATATAGGCTCTGAAGAACATCCCAAACTGATAAAACTTTGAAAGTCATTACCTCCCAATGAAAAAATGAAATATATGGAGCTGCTAAAGGAATTCCAAGATGTTTTTTCCTGGAATTATGAGGACCTAAAGTCCTATGATACCAGCATAATACAACACACCATTCCCTTAAAACAAAATCAAAAGCCTTTTAGACAGAAGCTTAGAAGAATTAACCCTGTTCTATTGCCTTCTATTGAAAAGGAGATGAAAAGAATGTATGAAGCTAAGATTATTGCACCAATTATATTCTCAAAATGGGTTTCTAATTTAGTACCTACAAGAAAGAAAACTGGCGAAATAAGGTTGTGTGTTGACCTTAGGAATTTGAATAAAGTTTCACTTAAAGATAACTATCCTCTCCATAAAATGGATCACATACTACAGAGGGTAGTACATGTTGTGTGTTGACCTTAGGAATTTGAATAAAGTTTCACTTAAAGATAACTATCCTCTCCCTAAAATGGATCACATACTACAGAGGGTAGTACATTCCACCAGAATCTCACTGCTAGATGGGTTCTCTGGTTATAACCAAATCCTAGTCCACCTAGATGATCAAGCAAAGACTGCATTCACTACCCCATGGGGCACTTTCATGTATGTGAAAATACCATTTGGGTTAAAAAATGCAGGGGCCACCTTTCAAAGAGCAATGGAAATAACCTTTGCTAAGGAAATCCATGACTTCCTTGTAATATACCTTGATGATATCACAGTTTCTCCAAATCAGATCAGCAACACCTGAATCATCTTAGGCAGATCTTTACTAAGTGCAGGAAATATGGAATTTCTATGAATCCTAAAAAATCTCTATTTGGGTTGGAAGAAGGGAAATTGCTAGGCCACATTATCTCCAAAGATGGTATTAGGATTGACCCAACAAGAATTGAAGCAATTTTGCAGATACCACACCCTAGAAACATCAAAGAACTTCAAGCATTCTTAGGAAAAATAAACTTTTTAAGGCAATTTATCTCTAATTTAGCTGAGTTAATTAGATTACTAAACAACATGTTAAAGAAAGATTCGACTATTAAATGGACTCTAGAGGCTAAAAAGTCTTTTGAATATATAAAGTTAGCCTTGACACAAACACCAGTTCTTATCAGTCCAATGTTTGATAGGGAATTCATCATATTTTCTTTTGCTTCAGAACACACAATTGCTGCAGTCCTCCTGCAGAAAAATGATCAGGGTTTTGAACAACCAATAGCTTTCTTTAGTAAAGATCTCAGAGATGCACCTTTGAAGTTTAATAAAATGGAGAATCAGGCTTTTTCTCTGGTTAAAGCTATTAAAGATTTCAGAGTTTATATCTTGTACTCTCTTATAGTAGCTTATGTTCCCAATGTTGTAGTCAAGGACATTCTAACATAGGATGGAACTGATGGAAAGAGAGGGAAGTGGATAGCTACAATATTAGAGTATGACTTAGAAATTAAACCTACAAAATTGATCAAAGGCCAAGGTTTGGCTAAGGAGATGGCGACTCCACAGATCAGCCAAGCCTTTATAGATTCACCATGGTATGCTAACATAATATACGTTCTACAAAACCTTCAAGCTCCTCCACAGCTATCCAGGACTAAAAGTAGGTTTTTAAATATGAAGTCTTTGAAGTTTTGCATAATCGATAATGCTTTATTTTGGAAAAATCATGAAGGCATCTTTCTAAATTGTTTGTTAAAAGAAGAATCTGATAAAACTTTGCAAGAGTTTCGTGCAGGTGACTGTGGGGGACATCTCTATTGGAAGACAATGGCTGATAAGATCTTGAGGGCTGGTTTTTACTGGCCCACTCTGTTTGCTGATGTTAAGAAGTTTGTAACCTCATGCCACAAATGTCAGATTTTTGAAGGGAAAAGAAAACTACTTCCATTACCTTTGAAACCTACATCTACTGAAACATCATTTCAACAGTGGGGTCTTGACTTCATTGGTGAAATTCATCCCCCTTCCTCTGCCCAACATAAATGGATCTTAACTGCCACAAATTATTTTACAAAGTGGATTGAAGCCATACCCTCAAGACAAGCCACTGATGTTGTCATAATAGGTTTTCTTCAGGCCAACATTCTGTCCAGATTCGGTTGCCCTACCAAAATCATCACAGATAATGCAGTAGCCTTTAAATAGAAAAGGATGATTTATTTTTGCAACAAATATCACATAACCCTTGGCCATTCCACAGCCTATTATCCCCAAGGAAATGGACTTGCAGAGTCTTCCAATATGAGCTTAATGAATATTATCAAAAAATTGTTGGAAGATAATAAGAAGACCTGGAATAAGAAACTAGTGAATGCCTTGTGGGCAGACAGGCTGACCATAAAGAAATCTATTGGTACTAGTCGTTGTCAGCTAGTTTATGGAATGGAGGCTATTTTCCCATCTTCTTTGGGAACTCTAGTGATGAAATTACTCCAAGAAGCATAGGTTGAGCCAAATGATATTCAGAGAAGGATCAACCAAACAATTCATTTGCAGCAAACCAGGGAGGAAGTCTACATCAAGTCCCAAGTTGTGCAAGAGAGAATCAAGAAAGCATTTGACAAAGTGAACCAAGGCAGAAGATTTCCATCTAGGGGATAAAGTCTTGAAATGGGACTCAAGAAGGGAAGATAAAGGGAAACATGGGAAGTTCAACTTCCTATGGAAAGGTCCTTACATTATTTATGCTTTTAGAGGTAATAATGCTTATTTTCTCAAAGAATTGGATGGTGTAGAAGTAGAAGGAGGACCAGTCAATGGTCGAATGCTTAAGCACTATATAGATCCCAGTCACTGATTTTACTAATCACTTGTACATATTATATCCTTCACAAAGTTTAGTTGGATTGGATGGTAAATTTTGGAGTTGAAGCCCGAAAAGAAGGCCCTAAGCTTCAAAAGTTTCACTATCAGTGAATATCAATAAAACATCAAAGTAAAAGGGAAAGTTACAGAGTAAAATCATAGAAATTCAGAAGGCCATTGATCTACTAGTTCTTGACATTTCACCAGGAAATTCCATCCCCAAGCGGAGCCACTGTTATGTTCCTATACCAATAGGTGTCATAATTTTTGAATATCTGGGGTTAAATCTGTAATATGTACATACCTTTGCCTTATGAAAATGTTTTCCATATTCAAAAAATCAAAGAAATTAAAAAAATGTAAAGAGGGTATGTCCTAAAAGAAAAATCAAAGGACAAAAAGAATGAAAAAATGGTCAAAAAAGATGAAAAATGAACCCCAGAAAAAGAAAAAAACCATGAAAGTGTGCAAGTCTAAATGCCACTACTATTTTACTTTGATGCAAAATAAAAATATTGTGTGCAGCTTGTTACCTTTGCCACAATCCATGGATGGTCAAACAGTTTAAACTTATCTATTTCATGTTTTGAATTTCATGTTTATAGATAGAGAATAAAGTCTTACCAAACTGTTCAATCTTAGCAAATAAGTAGATAGGTAGAGTAAATGAAAGGAGCTCAACAATTTAATCTGAGCCCTTGGTTGTAAAAAGGATAGACTTAGATAGATTTATATTGTAAAAGAAAAGAAAAATGTTTTTATAAGGGTTTTCCAGCTTAAGTGCACCCTAATAAAGAGTAGAAAAAATGGTAGGATGAGTAGGTGGGTAAGTAGTTGTATGGTTGCAGAATTATAGTGATTGATTGGATAAAATCATGTTATTTACTTTGATCATCAAATTGCTAGAAGTATGGATGATAATGGAACATTTACAAAGTCAAGTGATTAATTTCCCCATTCATCTAACCTTTAATTTCACTAATTTCCCATAAGTAAAGGCAAAAGTACCTAAAACCTTAAGTTAAAGGGGCTCAGAGCATTTCTTTGACTTCTGGAGGGATCAGACCCTCTACCCAATAACTTATAAGGTTTAAGTCCTAAAACCCCCTCACCAACATTCATCCCCCTCCATAATTCATTCATTTCATCTAAAAAATCCCTTTTCCTAAGGTGAAATCACTATTTGCCTAAGGAAGATAATTAACCCTACATAAAACCCCTTTTTTCCACAAAAAACCCACAAAAAGCATTTATCCTAAGTTATAATGTGTAGGTGCAAATATGTAAATAAATGTTAAATAAATTATACTTAGCGCAAAAACCCACTTTTCCTCTTTCATGTCATATTAACTTTTAATTTCCATTATATTTATTTAACTCCCAAAAATAAAAACCCTTTCCTGTATATTTTATTTAAATCCCATATGATAAATATCCCGCCCCAAGGTTTGAAATATAAACCTTATTAGGAAATTAATTAAATGGATTAATTTTTCAATCAGCGACTAATTAAGAACCATAACCTTCCATCGAAATATAGAGAGTAATTAGTCAATCAGTGATTAATTAAATCTGTCCCCACCAATCAAATCACCCCCGGCATCATTAAGCCTCCCTAATCCGCATCTAATTAACCCTTCCACTCATTAAAACCCTGTCGGGTCCCTCCATTAACTCTCCGGTCAAATCATCGCCCCGATCATCGTGCGATCTGATGCCTTCAGATCCAAAGGCTGACACTCATATCGGGCGGCCTCCGAAGGCCGACCTTTACCCGCCCGATGTGAGCGGTTTCACTGTTCACCTCACCGCCACATGGTGCCCAATGAATGGCATTGGGTGGCCTCCACGCAAAACCACTTATCCCAAAAAGTGGTGCGACGGATTCTACTTACCACCTCCACTTACCAACTCCGCGACACGCCAAAATGTCACATCCCCTGATTGATGCCAACTGGCGTTTTCGCAATATACATGCCAATATCATTGACTTTACACATAAAACCAAAAAATTTATAGTTTTTTTTGTCTTTATTGTGAAAAGAACATTCTGACTTCCATGCAAAGCACATAGTACATTCAACTGTCAACCTGCTGCCAACCGTCAACTTTCCACAGCTGCTGAACTCTAGATCACCTTGCAGACCTGTACGCTTCCTACAAACAGTGCACAACACCATTACTCCGTTCCAATAGCCGAAACCACGTATTTACCCCATTTCCACTGAGAAACCCTATTTTCTTGCCAAACCTGAGCTAAATTTCTTTAAAAACTAAGTAATTGAGTAAATTAAGCCTCCTCGTAATCCTGAAATACTATGTAATAGACCAATTCATCCCAATTTCTCTGAAACCCTTTGCCCCTATCCTTGAATCCACAAGAACCAAGGATGGACGCCCCAATTGCATTGAATATCATGCCCATTACAACTCCTCATAGAGATTTAGACCATCTCCCACTTGCAGACAAAGATTTCCAGATTAAAGATACCTCTGTCTCAAAATCCCCTTTGAAACTATTCTGCAAATACAGAGACCAGTACCTAAACCATGAAGACTACATTGGACTTTGGGAATCAGGTTTACCAAAGTACCAGTTCCCCAGAGTGCATATATTCCCAGAGATTGTACATTATTGCCACATGAACTATGATCCTATCCAAAGGGCAATGAGAACCCCTGACCAGTCTGTTTTGTTTACTATCACTTTTGAATCCATTAACCAAATGCTACAATTACAACCAAGCCAAGTATGACTCCTCTTTCCATTGGAGATATCCTGAATAGATACCCTACCCTTTCTTCAATCAGACTTGCTAGGTTGTACTAGACCTTTATCAAAAAAGAGCAGTACACCCCAAACGACTCCCCCCCTTATCTATGGACTATATTCTTCAACCTTGGCTGAGACATCATAGATATGATATCCAGTGTGTTAGGCTACACCACAAGTGAATTTGTTGATGAAATCATAATATCATTCATGTCCATCAACTCTCCTGGCCAACCACTAGCCATCATGTTTGACTATGCTAAGTTTATTGCTGACAAAATGCATGATCAATTCATGAGGTTGGAAAATGAAAGAGTTTTCTAGTGTTCTTTAGCTATATATCATTTATTCTTGTATTACCAAGCTGATATATTTCCAATTGCCCTCCAAAAGCTTGATACCAGAAGTAACCCCAGATCAGTGATCTTCTGGACTTCATTGATCCATCAATTTGATTCTCAATACTCTTATATAGGTTTCATAGACTTCTTTGTGTACCCTATGACAACCATGCTACTAGGGAGCCCTCCACCCAGAATCAATGCAAACATCAGGAGGGTCTTACAGTTGTCAAAGCAATATAAAGTGGGGGATTAGTACTTGTACCAAAACCACACTAAAATAAGAATTTATGGATGTGAATTGCCACCTTACAAATTGCCAAAGTACCTACCCATGAGATTATTTGCTCTGGAGTACTACAGACAAATGATCAATTCAGATGAGCTGCACTTTGTGAAAGCCAAGAAGAAAGCCCAACTTAGAATAAAAGATCAACTAGGCCCATTCATTTGTAATAGTAGGGAAGCAGGAAACGAGGCAGATGAAATCCTCCAAAGTTTGAAACTGAAACAGAGTTTTGTATGGAATTATGATACCTTAGACTTCATTTGTAATAGGAGACAAAAGAATAAATTATCTCCATACATCCAGCATAGAATCCCTAAAATTGAACAATATGCTAATCAATATGAATGGGTGGAAGGCACTTTGATAGATCGAGATAGCACAAAGGTTGTTGTTGATAATGTATTAATAGACTTAGACAGAATACTTGATGAGGATACCTTTGTACAGGTGCCAAGGGAGTCTCAATCTCAGAGGAAATCCTAGGGACATAGTGGGCAGACAGCAGAGGTAGGACCATCAGGGCAACCAGAGTCTTCAGATCAAGCAGGGCCATTAAAGTAACCAGAACTTTTAGAACAGCCAGAAGAATCTGAATAGCCTAAAATTTCAAAGGAACTTGCTCAACCTAAACAAATCATGAGCAATCCTCCTGTTTTGCAGACTCCTCTAAATGAGGAGAGGAACCTCAAAAGGGATAGAGATGAGGCCACTCCTTCCAGTAGGCCTGTTGCCCAAACCTATGCTAAGAGGCAAAGGTTAAATCCATATTCAGAGCAGGAATACATTGAAGAGACAACAGGAACTTCCGGAGCAGAGAGGACATAAAGTAGGCATACCACTCCTTCAGGAGAGACACAAGAACCTTCCACCTCACACGCTCAAATGTTGGAAAGGCAACAGAGTGTGGAAGTATCCTCCTTCAGGGCTCCTGCTGGATAGAGCCTAGATATCAAGGAAAAATACAAGGAAATCAAAGCAAGGAATGAAAGGTTAAAGGTGCAAAGCTATGCACATTGTCTGAAGATGGCTCCAACAAACCAAATGAGGCTAATGTGAGCCTTTGATATAAAAGAAAGTAAGATGCAGATGATTTTTCTGAAGCTAACCATACAACAACCTAAATCAATGGCAGATTACCTAAAAACAAATTTTGAAGTATTAGCAATGGATATCCATCCTATTAACCAAATAGAGTTACATAAGCAAACTCGTGAAATGGTCTATTCCACCTTGACCAGCAAGGAAATGGTAGCCCACCAACTTTAGAATTCACTGAATAACATTTCAGCACAATTCCAGTTGTAAAAGGCCTCTTCACAGGCCAAAGGCACCAGAATAAATTCCTTAGAGAACTTAGTCATAGAGCTGGGACATGATCCCAAGGATGTGAAAGCAGCAGAGAAGCTTATGAAGAAGAAAAACGATGACATAGCTACACTAAAGAAGCAGCTTAAGATTACTCCTCTTCATCATCCTCAAACAACTGAAGTGTTGGAAACACAGAAGGAGGAAGAGCTTATGGACCTAGTCCTTAAGTTGAAGGACCAATTGAAGGAAACTGAAAAAGAATTGGATAATTTGATATAGTCAAAGCAGAGTGAGTTGGCCACCACTCCTCAGATTGTAATACCTATAGTTTCCATAGCAGTTCCATCTGTTTGGTCAATTTAGTGTGTCCTAAATTACTACATTAATTTCATAAACTGATGAAGTGTGGCGCACTATATGTGCAAGACAGCCTCTTTCTTATCTTTTTGTCGTTTTCAATTTTTATTTTGTTTTGGGGGTTTTTATCTTTGTTTATCTCCAATATGAATGGAAATCCTATTCCTAAGTTTTAAGAATACTCTAGAAGGCAAGTATGGATATAGATTTTAAGGCAATTATGTCCTCTATAATGATTTCCAGAACTTAACACTTCAGAGGGTCTTAGAACATACTAGTGATGAAATTAATACTTGAACAAAAATGAAAATGTGCTGCTATTTAAATCAAGCAAATAATGAACTACTGATCATGAAACTATTATCTCTGTTGTTGTCTAAATACAGAAAGATGAATTAAGCTACTGCACTCAAATAAATAAAAAATTGCAATCTAGTAAAAGTAAAATCAATTCACATCATTCATAATCTGATTCCTCTCCAGTTAGTCTAAGCTATGGCTTTCAGAGATAATCGTCAATGATATGAGCAAGTTGTTGTCTAATTACAGAAAAGTAAAACTAAAATCAAATCACATCATTCATAATTTGATTCCTCGCCAGTTAGTCTAAGCTATGGCTTTCGGAGATAATCGTCAATGATATGAGCAATCTGATATCTAAACTAACTACTAAAGCAAGTGAACAAGACTGGAATCAAAGCATAACTGGAATTAAAAAAACTAAGAAAAGCAAAGTCAGTAGAGAGGTTAATTCCATGTCACTAGTTATTACAAAAATTGCATGAAAAATGCCCGGGCCTACTCTGTCCTGAAACATACACACACTGATCAGCGTTAACAACAATATACAAAGCTTGTAAAATCATAAACAGGAAGGAAATGTTAGAAATATATACACAGGTGAATAACTATGAAACATGTGTAGTGAAAATAAGGAAACAAGACGTAAAAACTGTACAGCAACAAGGAAAACGAAACCTCAGCGTACAGGGGCCCTCTGCACAGCCTCGGTCAACAGGCTATCAATCCAAAATTATGTTCACGCAATCATGTAGAAACAGAGTCTTCTTTATATATCAAAACAGAGGAATAATCCTCTCGTTAACACAATGGAACTAGTGTCACGGCACAGTAACTTTAACAGCAAAATTACATTAACAAGAACTAACTTCTATGCATATAGAAACGCGTTATTTATAACAAAAACTTCATAATTGTTTTCCTGTGAAACTACGTCAATAGAAGACACGTAAAAGACAGCGTCCATGGATTTAGCATAATGGTTGCCGAGACTATTAAATCTATCAACTGTGGCTGTTGGATTCGCATCGTGGGGCAGTCTACAGCTGTCGACATGACCCCAAGGATCTAGGAACAGCCACGAATCCTTCACGTGCTTGAAGACGGAGTCCTGTTGCTGTAGGATTCCTCTGTTTGACCACCGCTTGACCACCATTGACCACAACTTTCCTTGATGAATTCGGCTGAACCAATAGGACCTGATCCATGTCCAGGTCATTTCTAACTTGCCCATGTGGCTTGTTTTGCCTGATGACACCTGTAACCTAGAGTTTAACAAAAACAGCTGCGGAAAGTTGAATCAGCTGTGGAAAGTGACTGGATTCCGCAGCTAATGAGAAAAATCTAGTTCAAACAGCAAACACAAAAACATAGTTAGAAAACCACTTAAATGCTCTTTTAGAATCAATATGCAATGATTTATGATAGCTTATGGAGTACTGGTGAGGGGAAAAAGTTTGGGAAAATGTGTAGGAGAGGTGTAATTTCAAAGCTCAACATACCCCCACTGTGAAGGTGTTGCATGTCCCCATGCAACCAAAACTTTGATCATCCTCCTTCAGTTCATGTGTTCTGAGACCTCTGCCAATACATCCAGCCTTCTTTTCTTCTTTCTTGGGACCATTGTCGTCCTCGGCTTCCTCATTAGACACCCGAATATGAGGTTGATGAGAGCCTTGCTCAACCTCCTGTTCTTTTTCTTTAATTTTCTATTTTTCTTCTGCCATAGCCCAAGATGCAACATGGTGTTATCATGAATAATCTTATCTAACCTGCCCTGTTCCTTCAATGCTTCATTTCGTTAACACAATGGAACTAGTGTCACGACACAGTAACTTTAACAACAAAATTACATTAACAAGAACTAACTTCTATGCGTATAGAAACGCGTTATTTATAACAAACACTTCATAACTGTTTTCCTGTGAAACTACGTCAACAAAAGACACGTAAAAGACAGCATCCATGGATTTAGCATAATGGTTGTCGAGACTATTAAATCTATCAACTATGGCTGTTGGATTCGAATCATGGGGCAGTCTACAGCTGTCAACATGACCCCAAGGATCTAGGAACGACCATAAATCCTTCACGTGCTTGAAGACTGAGTCCTGTTGCTGTAGGATTCCTCTGTTTGACCACCACTTGACCACCGTTGACCACAGATTTCCTTGATGAATCCGGCTGAACCAATAGGAACTGATCCATGTCCAAGTCATTTCTAACTTGCCCATGTGGTTTGTTTTGCCTGATGATACCTACAACCTAGATTTTAACAAAAACAGTTGCGGAAAGTTGAATCAGCTGCGGAAAGTGACTGGATTCCGCAGCTAATGAACAAAGTCTAGTTCAAACAACAAACACAAAAACATAGTTAGAAAACCACTTAAATACTCTTTTAGAATCAATATGCAATGATTTCTAATAGCTTATGGAGTACTGGTGAGGGGAAAAAGTCTGGGAAAGTGTGTAGGAGAGGTGTAATTTCAAAGCTCAACACCATCCACCTTGGTTGCTGCATTAGCACCAACAATTCCACTAGCAACTGCTTTGCCAGTAACAGGTACTTCAACAGGTATAAGTACATCGACAAGCACAGAGACACCAACATAGAAAACTGCAGAATTGATCAAGGCCATGGAAGAAATGAGTATCTAGGCCACTGAGCTTAAGAAACTCAGAGAGCAAGTGACAAGTTTAGAGACCAATTATAAACTTGCACAAATACAGTAGAAGGAAGAAGCTCAGAAGAACCAAAGGATGGTTGAAAGGATAAAAACCCTTGAGAAGGACTTGACACTACAAGAGCCATTAGGAGATATGAAACAAATTCTTTGGGCCAACATCATTGATTCCATCAATGTTGTTTGGCCTTCTATTCAGATTATTTTTGAGCAAACATAATTAGTCAAAATGGATACATAGGCAATGCACAAGACAGTGGAAGAATTGGGAAATAAACCTGAAGAAGCCAATCAGTTGATCACCTTTTCGAACAACAAAACAGATATCAGCTTGACGAATTGGATATAGAGGATAGAATGACAACAATCATAGAAATAAAAAATGTTATCACTAAATGGAACTTAATGCTAAATTTGGAGAAAATATGTTAGAGCATCCAAGAAAACATTGACAACTTCATGCTGAAATATGGAATCTTAAGAGAAAAAGGTCTTCCCAGTCCTATGGTAATAAATAACAAACTGATGACCCAGGAAGATTACATTGAAAAGTTAAACAAGCTGGCCAAAAGCCAAGCTAGTACTTCAGGGGTGAAATCTTTGCCCACTGGAAAGGTGCTTTATGATGGCCTTGAGAATCTGTTCTACATAGAACATGAAGTTAAGCACTTGTTCACAAGCAAACCGAATTTTTCCAAGTACACAGAAGCTGATGAAGTTTACAGAAAAATGATAAGGATGAAATTACTTGACAGTGAATGGTGGACAAACTTGACTGATTTACTATAAGTTACTGTAGTAAATCTATATGGTAAAACATGGCTGTCAGGTAAAACAGGATCAAAGAAGAACATGTAAAGAGTATTAGTAGGTAAAAGGTAAAAAGTGATTCCAGCACATAACTACAAAGAAACTACAAGAGTCTAATCCGAGTTACAAAAACCAACACAGTCACAATAAAAGGGACAACAAGAAAACAGTTCTCCATCTGTCTCTATCTTCGTGTTGAAGATATCTTTTGTTTCCTAGAATAATTCTCATATGGTTATGAGATATTTTGTATCAATTTTTGTATAAATACTTCACAAAATGAAGTAATTAGGGTGGATTAAAATAAATTTCTATAGACATTTTGTTTTTGAGCTAAGGAGCTATTGTACTCAATACTGGACTGGTTTTGTTGGAAATGAAACAAAGCTAAGGACATTTCATTGGATTCTTGTGCACAGTTGGAACAAATAAGTATCATCTTCTCATGTTTAAATATTGTCTTCTCTTTATGTTATGAAATATTCCTATGTGTTTCTTATTAAATTTGTAAAAGAAAACAAGGAATGATATCATCAGAATTAGCTTAAGTGCTCTCTGTTTTAATTGTTTGCTTTCTTTATGTTTTCTACTAAACTGCCTTGGTATGGGAATTCTTAATTTCTCCCTTACTTCCGTAGTTTACCCCCGCTTTGGTCCATAGTAAAGGATTCTTCATTTCCCTTTACTACTGATCATCCTTCCTTTCTTCATCTTAATCCCGGTTAAGGATTCTTCATTGCCCTTGGCCCTGGTTAGGACTACTTCATCCATTTAAACCAATAGATTTGCTTTTGTTGTGCTAACCTGCCCTATGGATTCTTACCTTAGTGATAGATCAGATCCAGTTAAGCCTTTCTTGATTGACTCCATAGCCCAATGGCCTAAATACTTGCTCTGCCCATCTGTTTTCTTAATTCCACCACCCAATCAAAACAAAACAATCATGAACACTAAGAACTAGCCTGAAATCTTATTCAAAACAAAGTTAAATGATAAAGAAAGAGCCCTCTTTGGACTTAGGTTGGTTAGAATTGAGTCTAAAAGATTAGGTTTGTGGTTACCTCAGACTATTCCTTCTTTGATAACTTCTAAGGAAAAAATCTGAGTGATAACATAGTGGCAACCATACTGGGGATTCAAAACCCTCAGTCTTAATAAACCTTTGAGAAATTCAAATTTTTATTTTTAAGCATTTTAAAGGGTTATTAGAAGATATTTCGAAAAAAGTAAAATAATCATAAAAATCTCGAAATCTGGCTTCAGGGAGAACTCAATATATCAGGGCCAACCCTAGTCCAAATCCTCCCCTTGTATGTGAAAATGCCAACCTTATTCCGAAAATAATCAGAAGACAGGAAAGTTCTGTAAGCCCTAGACCTCTTTTTGGATCCTATTCATGCCCTATTGAGTGGTTATTCATTGAAGACATCCCTTTTGACGAGTATTTTTACCCCTCTATGTTTAGAACTAAGTCTGAGAGTGAACTTGTGAAAACAATTCTAGATCCAGAATTCACAAGAGAACCCTCAGTCATCCCTTACCACTGATAGACTCCCTGAACTTTCTGAAATAGCTTCAACATCTTTTAGCTCACCATCATTTCCCCACACCTCTAAAGATCACTCCTCATCTCTATTCATACCTTCCCTTCCCCATCAGCCCATCACTACCCTTCAAACACCCATTACCCCTATTACCCCAACTCCCCTTGTTGTCCCAAATCCTCTAGTTACCCCAACTCTTGTTCTCAATCCTGTTCAACTTAGAGCTATGGCACTCAGATATGCTCCCCTTGTGATGCCTGCTCCTCAAGGTGCTTTACCAACATATTATCAGAGTAAAATTACCTTATTCGATGGCACTGGAACCTACACAGCACAACAACACACTAAGAAAATGACAAATTATTTTGAACTGCATGAGATTGACATAGGAGATGTCCAAATGAGAATCTTTGTCCAAACTCTAGCTGGAGAAGTGAGAACATGGTTTAGATCTTTTCCCCCTCAGAGCATAGATAGTTTAGAAGTTCTTTACCAACAATTCTTAAATAGGTGGGAGAAGAAAAAGAACCCCCTTCAAATTTTATCTAAATATGAAAACCTTAAAAGGGGACCAAATGAAACTGTTTAGGACTACTGTACCAGGTTTAACAATGTATATAATGCCATCCCACTTGACCTTATGCCTCCACTTGGCTTAGCCTTGATTAAATTCCCAGATGGATTTGACACAGATATGGCTTTTCAACTTAAAGAAAGGAATCCACCTACACTTGAAGATATGCAAAATGTAGCAGTTAGTGTAGAAGCTAATATGCTATCCAAAAGAGCTAGGGTTAGAAACGAGAGAAGAACACCTCTGAAAGATGAAACTTCACCCTTTGATCAAAAAATGGATGCTTTGGCTAAAGGAATGGAAAGGTTGATGGATAGAATAGAAGTCATTGAAAGGAAACCTCACTGGGATAACCAACAGGCTAACCCAGTGAGGAATCCAAACTTCAAGAAAAACTAGAACCAAAACACTGGTAAAAATGGGCCTAATCAGAACATTAGACCACCTTTCCAAGAAAATTATGCTGAAACTTCCCACCAAGAAGACCTTGAGATAGACACCCAAATCAACCTTATGGGCTTAGATGATGAAGAAACTGTTTTTCTAACCTTGGATGATCAAGAACTATATACGCTTCAACAGTTACATACTCAAACTAAAGAATCTTTCGACTATAAGAAAGGGTATGACTCTGCTATTTTCGAAGTGCATAAATAGTACAATTTAAGAAGCAAAAAGAACACCGATGTTCTTGATCAGAATAAAAAAGCAGTACCTAACTAGCCTAAGAAAGTAAAAACTACCGATCAGAATGCTCAAGTTACAAAAACCTTACAAATCCTTTCTAGACCACATCAAAACCCTCCCAGTCCCACCATTGAAGATGTAACTGTTGCACAAAATATTGTCACCATGACATTTTGCAGTCAGTGTGAGTCTATCACCACTCATACTGTCCTCCTTTGCAAGTCTTAAACCTCAACTCTGTTGAGAATGCAACAAGATGATGGAGCTTAGTGGAAAGGAGTTGCCTTCACTAAGTGGGCCCGCAGGCAAATTATGGCGCAAAGTATATTTTTAGACTATGTCTATTTTTAGACATATGGATCATGGTCTATGAGTTGCAGGATGTTGTTTATGGATGATTGTTCATGCTGGGAAAAATAGATGGATTTCTATTTCTGGTTCACAGTGGAGTGATCAAAGTCTATTTTTAGACTGCCAGGCTAAAAATAGAAAAGTCAAATATTATTGTCTCATAATAATATTTAGACTATAAACATTATCTTATCCTCTTGGAGCACTTCAGTTTGAGCTACAGATGTGGCATATGTAGCTGTCAAAAGGAAATATGCTTTTCTTATGAGTCAGTTGAGCTATTGCATGTAGAACTTCAGTTAGAACTCAAGCAGTTGAGTTTGGTGGAGTTGGAAGTGGAGTTGATGGAGTTTTGTTCAGTTTGACTTGGTTAAACTAGTTGTAATTAGTCTAACTAAAAATAGACTAGTGATGAGTGACGTGAATTAATTGATTAAATTAATTCACTAATTATTAACTCATAATGCAACTGAAGAATACATCAGTTAACTCAGTGCATGTACAATTCAGTGGAGACAGGTGTTATAGGTTGAGATTGCTATCAATTGTGACTATAGTTGTGCATGAGATCTTGCACAATCAATGGATTGAGTATGCCCATGAGGATTGCCCAGTATATGCCCAGTATTATAGCTTGTGCTCACGTGATTTTCAGTGTGAGTGATTTTCACATGGTATTGTGCAATAGAGGCAGGCAAAGCAGCGGAGGAGATTTGAACCTGTGACTTGTTCGGATCTGAGCTAGTTTTGTGTGTAACAGGTGGAGATAGTGCTGGATACTTGTGAGGAGTATTGTACTATGTATTGTTACATGTTATCAATCATTAATATACAGATAGTGTGGGGTTTTTAGCTGTAAGCTTTCCTCGGGTTACATACTGTGTTAATGTGTGCATGCGATTTATGTTTCATTGTTTTTGATGCTGCTAAATTGATGATCAACGTAGAGGAGGTTATGTATTATGCATGTATTCCGCAATAGTGTATAATCAAGATAATCTCATGAATAAGTGTCATATTATTCAAAATTTCTACATGGTATCAGAGCTGTTGATCATCAGATCTACTATTCAGGAAGTGTTTACATCTTATTTCTTTAGGCAGAGTCTGTAATCGGGCCAGGTAGCCTCTGGATACATCCTTCCTTTGGAAGGTGATATATCCGATAAAAGCCCATACAGTCAATCTCTGTACAAGAAATACTTTGTTCTCACGAATCTTAGATCAGAGGCGGCTGAGTTTGGAGCTGGTGGAATTCGAATTCGCAGCAGTGTTTTCTTGGTATCAACGTGGCAATGTCTTTCAACGGATTGCGATTGGAGTATGCTCTTGAGGGCAGCCGAAACTATATTGCATGGAAGGATAGGATGGAGGCAGTGTTGGATGATAATGGGCTGAAGGAGTTCATAGAGGCTGAGGTCCCAAAGCCTACTGATGCTACGCAGGTTGATGCTTGGCAAAATAAGATAGCAAAGTGTCGAAGGATTCTGTTGGAGGGCGTGAAGGATCACATTGTGTCCAGCCTGCATGGAAAAGCTTCTCCATACTTGATGTGGAAAGCATTGACAGATCTATTCCAAAGCAAGAGCGATCAGAGGAAGCTGACGCTCAAAGATAAACTCAGAAACATCAAATGTGAGAAGGGAGACAGTATGCCCAAGTATCTCACGAAGTTCACTCAATGTCGGGATGAGCTGGGAAGTGTGGGGGTGACTGTCGATGATGAGGACTTGGTTAGCTTGGCTCTCCTTGGTCTTCCGAAGAGTTGGAATTCCTATCAGGACTCTGTCAATGGTCAAGAGAAATTGCCAGGATGGGAGAGACTTTGGTCAGATCTTGTGCAGGAGGAGATCAGGCGGAATACCAGGGACGGATCTTCATCAAAGGGACCTGATGAAGAAAATTGCGCTTTGGCTACCAAAGCAAATAAGGGGAAGAACAAGAAGGCTTATCAGTCTGGCGTGAAAGGAAAGAAGCAGGACATGTCCAAGGTGAAGTGTTTTCACTGTCGCCAGCACCGACACTATGCCACTAATTGTCCACAGAAGAAGAAGAACAAGCAAGCTGCTGGATCTGCAGCAGGAGAGGCTCTAGCCTCACAGTTTGAGCTTGATTTTTCATTGATCGCATGCTTGGTTTCAAGTGTGATGGGATCGGTGTGGTTCTTGGACAGTGGTGCGTATTTTCACATGACAGGAGATTGAGATTTGTTTTCTGATCTGGAGGACAAAGATCTTGGAGTGCACATCGAGATGGGCGATGATGGTAGATACAGTGCGACCAGTATCAGTACCATTTCCTTTGAGAGGGAGTCTGGTAAACCCTTCATATTGAAGGAAGTGATGCATGTTCCAGGATTGAAAAAGAATCTTATCTCTGTGGCGATGTTAGAAGACAAGGGATATGATGTTGTTTTCAATGAGGGAAAGGCTTTCCTGCGCAGTAAGACAGCTGGAGAAACCCAGAAGATAGGGGTTCCAGTGAGGAACCTTTATCAGTTATATGTAGATGGATGCGCAACAATGGCATGCAAGGCAGAAGGATTGGTGAGCCGGGATGATGGCGAGCTGTGGCACAGGAGATTGGGTCACCTTCACCATGGAGCCTTGAAGATACTGCAGCAGATCACTACAGGGCTTCCTAAAGGCACTCTTACGCAGTCAGATCAGTGCAAGGGGTGTACTTTGGGAAAGTTTGTGAAAGCCACCTTTCACGAGAAGGATAGTCACGCCATGACAATCCTTGAGAGAATTCACACATATGTGTGTGGACCTTTCTCAGTAGATTCGATAGCAAAACACAGGTATTAAGAGATTTTTGTTGATGATTTCTCTAGAAAGTGCCGGATCTTCTTCATGCAGAAGAAGAGCGAGACATACTCAAAGTTTTGTGACTTCAAAGCACTGGTCGAGAAGGAGTCAGGAAATAAGGTGAAGGATCTTAGGAGTGATAATGGTGGTGAATACATCTCTGGTGAGTTCAAGGATTTCTGCAAAGCAGAAGGGATTCGAAGAGAGCTCATAGCTCCCCATAACCCACAGCAGAACGGGCTTGCTGAGTGGAAGAACAG
The DNA here is from genome assembly GCA_031772625.1 of Pinus tabuliformis. NCBI lineage: Eukaryota > Viridiplantae > Streptophyta > Pinopsida > Pinales > Pinaceae > Pinus > Pinus tabuliformis. The sequence goes on from CM062816.1 coordinate 11,301,201, forward strand.
AAAGATCGTGGGTGCTGCACAGGTGATGTTGCATGATCAGGGCCTACCCCTTCACTTGTGGGCGGAAGCATGCAATACAACAGTTTTTGTGCAGAACCGTTGTCCTCACAGGATACTTGGCATGAGTACACCTGAGGAGGCTTATTCTGGTAAGAAGCCTGATCTTTCTCATTTGAGGATTTTTGGTGCTAACGTTTACATGCATGTGACGAAGGATGCCAGGAAGAAGTTGGAGCCGACTGCAGAGGTTGGGATATTTGTGGGGTACACTGATATGCCCCACAACTATCGTGTGTATTTTCCAGATAGTGGTAAGACTATTCTGCGATGGGATATAAAATTTCAGGGGGAGAAAGCCATGAAGTGTTTGCTTGAAAGGGAGCTACACTTTCATGCAGATGAGGAGCTATTAGTTCCTAAGGATGAGCTTTAGGACGTGGATCAGCCACAGGACAAAGTTCATGGAGTGGAAGAGACCACTTATCTAGTGCCAACCATCAGAGGGCGAAAGCGCTTGACAGAAGCTGAGCGACTAGCTCAAGATGCAGAGAAAGTTGTAGGACCACCTACAACCCAACGCAGGCAGAGACAGTCACCTGATCGGTACACTGGATACATGGCTCTTATGAGCAAATGTGTTGTGACTGAGCCATCCTCTTTCGAGGAAGCTGTGGAGGATCCCGCATGGGTAGACGCCATGGTGGAAGAGTATGATTCGATTGTCAGAAACAGTGCATGGGAGATTGTTCCTAGATCGGAAGGGAAATCAGTGGTGCGTTCGAGATGGATCTACAAAGTTAAGCAGACAGCTGACAGGAGTGTGGAGAAGTACAAGGCAAGATTTTTTGCCCGAGACTTTTCACAGATAGAGGGGATCGATTACGAGGAGACCTTTGCACCTGTCGCAAGGTATTCTTCCATATGGACGATTCTTTCTCTCTCAGCACAGATGGGATGGCACATTCATCAGATGGATGTGAAGACTGCGTTCCTCAATGGAGTCATTGAGGAGGAGGTGTACATTGAGCAGCCCGAAGGTTTCGAGATCTTCAACAGCGAGTCACATGTGTGCAGGCTCAAGAGAGCGTTGTATGGGTTGAAACAAGCACCACGTGCTTGGTACACACGAATAGACAGTTATTTCACTGGACTTGGATTCTCCAAGAGTGAGGCAGATCCTAACCTATACCAGATTGTGGTGGAGGGTAAGTTGCTTATCATTGTACTTTATGTAGATGATTTGATTCTAACGGGTGATGAGCTGTTGATACTTTCATGCAAGGATGATCTTGCTAAGGAGTTTGAAATGAAGGACTTGGGCCTCCTTCATTATTTCCTAGGATTGGAAATTTGGCAGCGCAGTGATGGACTGTTTGTTTCTCAGGGTAAGTATGCTCGAGAGATACTGGAGAAGTTGAACATGCATGGCTGCAAGCCTGTTGATACTCCTCTTCCTAGAGGTTGGAGGAAGGAGGATTCCACTTCGGCAGAAGAAGTGGATGCCACTGTTTATCGACAGTTGGTGGGGTCACTTATGTATCTGGTCAATACACGACCCGATATATGTTATGCTGTTAACCAGCTTTCACAAGCTATGGTTAAGCCAACCAAGCTCTTCTAGAAGGTAGGCAAGCATGTATTGCGTTATTTGAGAGGCACATCGGGATATGGTTTGTGGTACAGACAGGAGGATGCAGATTGGGCAAGGAGCTCAATGGACGACATCAGGTACCATCATATCAGAGATTGTGTGCAACAGAGAATCATGTTAGTTTCATACATTACAACGGAGGATTAGGATGCTGATATCTTGATGAAGGCGCTCACCAGGAGAAAATTAGAATACCACCGAGGCATGATAGGGGTTTCTGATAATCCATATCTTGTTAAGAGGGAGTGTTGAGAATGCAACAAGATGATGGAGCTTAGTGGAAAGGAGTCGCCTTCACTAAGTGGGCCCGCAGGCAAATTATGGCGCAAAGTCTATTTTTAGACATATGGATCATGGTCTATGAGTTGCAGGATGCTGTTTATGGATGATTGGTCATGTTGGGAGAAATAGATGTATTTCTATTTCTGGTTCATAGTAGAGTGATCAAAGTCTATTTTTACACTGCCAGGCTAAAAATAGAAAAGTCAAATATTATTGTCTCATAATAATATTTAGACTATAAACATTATCTTATCCTCTTGGAGCACTTCAGTTTGAGCTACAGATGTGGCACATGTAGCTGTAAGAAGGAAATCCGCTTTTCTTATGAGTCATTTGAGCTATTGCATGCAGGACTTCAGTTAGAACTCAAGCAGTTGAGTTTGGTGGAGTTGGATGTGGAGTTGATGGAGTTGTGTTCAGTTTGACTTGGTTAAACTAGTTGTAATTAGTCTAACTGCAAATAGACTAGTGATGAGTGATGTGAATTAATTAATTAAATTAATTCACTAATTATTAACTCATAATGCAACTGAAGAATACATCAGTTAACTCAGTGCATGTACAGTTCAGTGGAGACAGGTGTTAGAGGTTGAGATTGCTATCAGTTGTGACTATAGTTGTGCATGAGATCTTGCACAATCAATGGATTGAGTATGCCCATGAGGATTGCCCAGTATATGCCCAGTATTATAGCCTGTGCTCACGTGATTTTCAGTGTGAGTGATTTTCACATGGTATTGTGCAATAGAGGCAGGCAAAGCAGCGGAGGAGATTTGAACCTGTGACTTGTTCAGATCTGAGCTAGTTTTGTGTGTAACAGGTGGAGATAGTGCTGGATACTTGTGAGGATTATTGTACTATGTATTGTTACATGTTATCAATCATTAATATAAAAATAGTGTGGGGTTTTCAGCTGTAAGCTTTCCCCGGGTTACATACTGTGTTAATGTGTGCATGCGATTGATGTTTCAATGTTTTTGATGCTGCTAAATTGATGATCAACGTAGAGGAGGTTATGTATTATGCATGTATTCTGCAATAGTGTGTAATCAGGATAATCTCTGTGAATAAGTGTTTATTATTCAAAATTTCTACAAGCTCTTCATGTCAAGCCTTAAAAATGAGAGAAAGTCCTTGAAAATCTCTAAAACTTTGGTTCCACACTTTCTCTTAGCATTACCTGCGGTCTCACACCCCCTGGTCATGTCCCCTGTGGACCTGCCCGCTCTGTCTCTAAAGGAAAGGGTGCAGACCCCTGTAAAATTCAAAAAGGCGCAAATTTATTATTAAAAACCCACTCTGGGTTAATTCTGGACGCTACTAGAAGGAATCTTGAGGTGGCAAGTTCGCTCCTAGGTGGTTCATGCATCCCATAACTAAAGGAGCTAACCCCTTGACGTGAGGAGCTTATCCCTTTGAAGGAGGAATCTATCCCTTTGAAGTTGGACCTGGTAACTTCCTTCCTCTGCACTATAAAATGAGGCATTGGGCTGGTTGATAGGGGGGTTGAAAGCTGAAGATTTTTGAGGGTAAATGTTGTTGGAATTTAGACTTCCTAATTGAGCTTGAGAGGAGAGATTACATACCTTTTGATCTCATTGGGAAGAGTGTGAAGCTTGTCAAAGTAGAGGAGATTCTTGCTGGACCCTGGGAGGAGCTTGTACAGCATCAAGGCACCAAGGTTGTAAAGTTCTTCTTTGTTTAAAGTTAATACAATCAAGTTCAATTTTCTCAATAAGCTGTCTTCTATGGTTTATTTCATTAATTCCTTGATCATCATGATAAATATGGTTTATTATATTGGCTATGCAGGTTTTATTTGATGTGTGCTTATTTGTGTTTGCAGGTTCTTTAAAAGGAAACTCATTCGGATGGTCGAAGCGTGGCTGCCACAAACTAGCGTTGGACTTAAGGTAGGGTCTAAAACACCTCTTGGCTTTTATTTATAAATCGCAATATTTAGAGAAAGATAGAATTTTCTTGTCTTGCTTGTCGCTAGATATCTGTAGATACTAGGGAGATCGGTCTTGTCCGCAAGAACGATTTATCTGACCGACAAAATGGCGACCATACTGGGGACTTGAATTTTGGTTTTTTGCCTTTACTTTTACTTTGACTTGAGAAACTTTTTCTCTGTTTCTGGTTTTTGCTTGATGTGTGTGGGATTGGGTAGTTTCTTTAGATTTTGAATTGTTTTTGTTTTTTCATGCTTTTGAAAGAGGACCGCACATTCTGGTTGTAACACAGTGCGGACATCCCCGCACTGTTGCTTTACTACACAGAGCGGTACCGCACCTGGTTATACTGGGAGCCTGCGGACCCTGTCAAAATTTTGAAAAAACCTAAAATCTTTTCATTCAGTTAAGCTTAGGATTCGTTTATGTGTTTTAGCCTATGCCCAGATCTGCATGTGTCTTGTCAGAAACGTTTTGTAGGTGAATTCCATTGGCATTTTGGTTTTAGGTGAATTTACAGAAGTTTTGTGTGCCTGGCTTGATTTTCGTTTGGTCTTTGTAGTAACTTAGAGTTTAGAAGCCTAAAAAACCTCAGATCACCCTGGTTTTTGCTGGTCTTCTTTGTGAGTCTGACCGATTTGTAAGATCTGCCTTTGGTGAGGAATACATCTCGTTTTTCTCTTTGCAAAGCTTTGAAAGAACTTGTTTTGAAAGTTTTGGATTTCATTTTTAAAAAGAAAACATAAGCTGGTTGTTTTTTGATTAATTTGTTATTCTGAACGAATTTGTCCTTAGTTTGTTGATAACTAAGTAAAACATCTTCAAAAGAAATTTTGTAAGCTTTTGCTTCAATTAGATTTTTAGAAGTTATAGATATCAAGATTAGATTTTTAATAGTTTTGAGTGTTTTTTAGGAATTTTAAAATCTCTTTTGAAAAGAATTTTTTTTTTTGCAGTGTTTGAGTGTTGAAAATAAAGGGATTTTTCATGAGCATAATTAGTAGTCTCGTTTTTGAGTTTATTGAAAAAGAAAAAAAAAAATTCTTTTCATTTGTTTGTTAAGGAAAGATTTGTTTTTCAAGCAACTGCATTCTCGACTCTTTCTTTAGCTAGAAATTCATTGAAGAAAAAGGATTGTTTATCATCTTAGGTGCATTTTTAGTGTTTTGGAGTCGAGTCTTCACACCATAAAGTTTCATCTCCACACCTTTTGACTTAAGAAACAACCAATAAAAATTACGCTTAAAGTAAAATTTATCTAGAAATCTTTTATTTCTAGGGCTCTTTATCACCAACATAGCTTAGGCTAGTATCTTGGAGTAGGAAGTAATTAACTCTCCAAGATAGTAAAAACAAACAAGTAGCTTTATCTTGCGGTAGGAGATAAATTCCAATTGTTACATCTATGCTCTGGGAAGTTCCTCTTATAGGAGTCAAGCACGAGATCATATCCGAACCAGTGGGGTAATCAATCCTTCCTCATTGGGAACGATAGAAGATATACACATATTAAAAATGGTAAACCTCGGATTAACCATTGTCGAGGAGCCTGGGGTCACTTGTTGGTAAACCTTGGATTATGTCAAGGAGCCTTCAAGGGGATTGAGCTTTGCTACTCTGCCCTTGCATGTGTATCGGATCACAGACTGTTCCCCCAGGTATATTTGTTTCTGTTGGTAACCATAGTGACCATAATCTATAGGATTCTTTCCTAAGGTGATGGTGGAGGGAAGATCCCACTGTACCTAGAACAGACGTCGACTAGACTCACTTGGAATCTCTGGGGGGTTCTCTTCACTCGAGACGGTTTAGTGGAGAAACTTGTGCCAGTCTATTTCATTAAGCAGGTTTTCGGGGTAACTGTTCCAACCGCCATTTCTGTATTGAATTCTGCGACGTTGGATTTCATCACCAACTAGTGTTTTCGGTATGGAAAGTTACTGTTTGTGTGTGGTTTGAACTCCTAGATTCTTTAGGCATGTGATTCAAATTGTTTGGTTCTTTAGAGACTTTAGGTGGCGTTATTGAGATTTTTCTTTTTTTGCATATGAAGTAATTAAAATATTTAATCGTGGCTGAATTACTGAGACAATCCCGTAGACTTCGGGGGCAACCTCCCGAGTATTCACCAAGCCAGCTTGAAGGGCTATGAGCTCTTGTAACTCCTAGTGATAGTAGAGTTGGGTCACTAGAAGAAGGAGAATCTTCTTTAGTTGTGCATCCTGATTATCAAGTTCAAGCAACAGAGTATATTACTGAACCAATTTCATTTTCCGAAGTTACTGGTAGTGTTTCTTCTACTAGTGAATTAGCTAAGGAACCTGAAATTTCTGAACCTGAAACTGAACCTGTTGCTACTCCATCATCAGGATTTGCTTCTCCAACTTCCAGTGGTCCTGGTTCACCCAGGGTAGGAAGAATCATTACCCAAAATCTTCCTTCTGGACTTATTGCTATTGAAGAAATTGTCACTCTAGAAGAAGGTATATCTATCCCTGAAAATCAACCAACTATAGAACTTAGGGAGCATGAATCGATCTTTTACAGTCCACCTAGGAGGGACACTTGGTATCTTTCATTGACCAATTTTCTAGAAAATTCGGGTCTAAGTTTTTCGCCACCTCACATTCCTTTTCATCCAACACCTAGAGGTTATTATCCTCCTTTGAATATGTCGAGACAGTCATCCATGTTTTCTCAATCTCCAGAAACATTTTTATATGGCAGTCCTTCTGTTCCTTCTGGGTATCAGTCACTTATTGGTACTTTTTCAGGAGCATCTCCTCAACCTGTTGAACAAGGGTTATTAACTGGTAATAACGGAACTAAGCCATTGAGTGTAGAAGATATTCTTATGATGTCAGGTACCATTCCAAATCCGCAGCCTCAAGGTAGTCAGTTACCGCCTGGGGGGCAACCTTAAGGTCCTCAATTATCACCTGGGGGGCAACCTCAAGGTACCCAGTTACCACCTAGGGGGCAGCCTCAAGGACAGTACATACCTTCGGGACAGTACATTCCTCAAGGTCAACCCCAGACTCAGTACGTACCTCAAGGTCAACCTCAGTATCAATATGTACCTCAAGGTCAACACTAGTTTCAGTACGTACCTCAAGGTTATCAACCTCAAGGTCAGTACCCAACCCAAGGTTTCCAACCACCTTTAGGTCAATCATTTGTCCAAGGAACTGGAAATGTACCTTTGAATTATCAACCCTACCCTCAACCCAATTATGGTCCTCAATATGCTCAACCTTCTATGGGTCCATACCCCGGAATGAACATAGTGTGGGATCCATCTCAATCTCAACAGGTCTTGCAATCGAATGTGCAGTTTTCATCTCAATCTGGACCACCTTTAGTTTCTGGTTCAACCCGGTAATCTGTCCAACCTATTATTCAAACTTCTGCACCTGGTGTAGTTTCTCAACCTGGGCCTAGCTTGCCTCGAACTCCGCCTCAAACGACTATTGCAACTGCTGCAACATCTTTTCAATCTACCCCACCTACTTCCGAAGTATCAGCAGCTCCAGTTTCTATTGTTCTTGCATCAACTCCTCAAGCATCTTTACCTCAGTCTAGACCTACAATTCAGACTTCGGTTTAGATGCCCACAGGACAACCTGGTCCAAGTACAGTTGTCACAAGTCAACCTCAGTTTACTTATCAACCATACCAGGGATAGTACCAATTCGGTCCTACTGTGCAGAACCCAGTCTATCAGTATCAACCGTACCCTGGATATACTTATCAACAACCTCAACAACCCCAGTATGGTTTGGTTAATCCTGGTTTTCTAGTAGGATATAATATCCCAAATGCAATTCCAATTCCAAGTTATCCTAGATATCCTCCTCCTGGCGCTAGTCTTATGACCCAGGGTTTTCGAGACCCTAATCGTCAGTTACCATTCATTGCAACTTTGGACTTGCCTGATTTGTCCCGCCTTACGAACGATCCGATTAATTATCTTCCATTTTGGCTGCCAATGCTGAATAAGTTTCCCAGTGATATCCCAAAGTTTGAAGGTAAATTAGGATAGGATCTGTCAAACCATGTGATGACTTATCACCTCTAGTGTGCATCTAACTCCATTACAGATGATTCAATTTGTTTACGTCTTTTTCAACGCACTCTAATTGGTCTTGCGACCAAATGGTACATTGAGTTACCGCGAGCCACTTTTTATAATTTTAGTCAACTAGCCACTTCGTTCTTAACTCATTTTCAGTTTCCTGTCAGATATGACAATGGCACGGAATTATTAACTTCATTAAAACAGTCAACATCCACTTATATTTCAGATCACATTCATGAATGGAGACGTCGATGGCGTTTAGTGAAAGTTTTTATTCCGGATCAAATCTTAGCATAATGGTTTGTTAAATCATTATTACCTAAAATCACTGAGGATGTAGCTAAGGCAAGAGTTGTTACTGAAGAGAAAGTAATTGCTCAAGCTCAGTACCTTGACCTCGTTTATACGCAGTCGAGTACTTTACACGAGAAAATCCCCGACCTTCTGAAACAAAATCAAATAACTGCAACTCCTTCAGGGTCTCTTGCCGCTGACGGTATGATTGGTTCAGTTAACACCAAAAGTAAGAAGAAATCTTCAAATAATTCTTCTCCTATCATAACTTTACCAAATTCCCCGACAGGAGACTCTTATGCGGAAATTCTTGCCAATATTCATGTCGTAGAATCATCTACGGCCAAATCAAAAACCGGCGATAAAAAGAAGGGGAAGAAGAAAAATAAGAAAAATTCGAAAGAGAAATCAGATAAAACGGAATCTACTGATGAGAAACTTAAACCTCGTTATCCTTGTCTCATTTGTGATGAAGAGAATTTTACAAGAGACTACCCTCATCGCGCTGAGGTTGCGAAAATTGTCAAAGGTTCTCAAACGCCTGTTGTCTTGAAGGATGCTTTTCCTACTCAAGATAGTAACATGATAGGTTATTCCTCAAATGCCTCAGAAGAACCCATAATGATGATGTCTCATGTTAGGATTGCGACACGATCACAAGATTATGGAAGTAAAATTCCTGTTGGTGGTAAGGAAGCAGAATCTTCTAATTTGAACCCATCAATTTCAACTCCTGGTTCTGATCTGCTACAGATCGAGAAACCTAACCCAGACTTAGTAATCAAGCCGCTTGCTAAAGGTATACTTCGAAAGTCAGCTTTCAATCCACATGCAAGAGCTGCTCAGAACTATAACATTGTTGAAGATTTAGCTATTTCACCTTCAGCAATGTCGGCTTTGGAGGTGCTGCAATCATGTCCAGCACAGCGTAAATTGCTATTGTCGGCTATAGGAGCTGTTGATATTCAGGACTTGAACCTTATAATCTTTGATTTAGAAAATAGTACACCTCACTTACCTCATCAAATGGCTTTCTAGATTCCAGTGTTAGTAAAAAACAGACCTTGCTATAGGACTGTAATTGATGAGGGAGCTTCAACGTGTATTATGTCGATCCAGTGTTGGAGATCACTTGGTTCTCCTACACTCAATAAATCCCCGATGATTCTAGAGGCTTTCGATGGCCATGGGTTCCATCCTTTTGGCATTCTACAGGATTTACCTATAGGGGTTGAAGGCAAAACTGTTAATCTAGATGTGGAAGTGGTTGATGCCCCACTAGATTACAACATTCTCTTAGGTCGTAGTTGGTCTTACGCTATGTCTGTTGTTGTTTCATCGGTCTTTCAGCTTATAAAGTTTCCTCATAATGGAAAGATTGTTACTATAGACCAGCTAATGTACTTTTCATCCGACCCAGCCTCTTCTGAAAGTATCCAGCATGTCGGCAAAACAACTATCCCTTATAAGGATGTTGGGGTAGGATTGGTTAAAGATTCTGGTTTACTAGGAACTTTTTCCTTTCCTCCTCCTAACGTATCGCCTTCTACTGCAACCATTCATATGATTTCATCAGACACTATTGTTTATGATGATCCTTGGATCGTACCTTCCGAATCTGAGATGGATTCATTTGGCGATGCTATGCCTTTGAGTCCCTATGAAATTGCGTATCAGGCTGTACAGTCGTTTTCCGACCCTTCTTCAACCAGAATTGACCGAATGAATGTGGTCCATGGAGAATCACTTTCAACATCAAACTCAGATTCAACAACTTTTTCCGAACTTGTTCATACTGATGAGCAGATTCGAGAAATTTTTTCTGTTGATGATTTACCATGGGAAGATCTTCATCATAGATCTTCATTCTTACCTGAGATTGATCATTTTGAAAATGATTTTTCATCTATTTTTACTACTGATTATGTCAAGGAACCACAGAATCCATTGCAAAATCCTGATTCTGAGTTAAATTTGGGAAATATTTCTCGAACGGTTCCTATTGACATTTCAGTTAAACTAGGAATTGTTGAAAACATTCATATAGGTGCCTCTTGTACGGAAAATGAACTTCAAACATATAAGGCCCTATTTCAAGAATTCTGCGACGTGTTTGCCTGGTCATATGAAGAAATGCCAAGAATTGATCCAACAATTGTTGTTCATGAAATCAAAACTTACCCAGATGCTAAACCCATCCGGTAATGTTTGCGTCAAATCCACCCACGCAAAGCTACTGCTATTAAAGCAGAAGTTGAAAAATTACTTAAAGCAGGTTTCATTTATCCAATTCCCTTAGCGGATTGGGTATCGAATATTGTTCCTGTTAATAAAAAGCAAGGGACGATAAGAATATGTATCAATTATAGGGATATTAATCGAGCCTGTCCCAAAGACAATTATCCGACTCCCTATATCGATAAAATCATTGATGATTGTGCTGGCAGTGAAATATTCCCCTTTATGGATGGTTTTTCCGGTTACAATCAAATCAACATTCTACCTGCTGATCAACCAAAAACGACTTTCATTTGTCCATGGGGGACGTTTACTTATTGTAAATTACCTTTTGGGCTAAAGAACGTCGGAGCAACTTTTCAAAGAGCTATGTGTTACGTGTTTCATAACATCAAGCACATTGTGCAACCTTATCTCGATGATTTACCTGCTCATTCATTACATAGAGCCAATCATCTTATTCATTTACAAGCAATCTTTATGAGATGTAGGCATTATCGGATTAGGTTGAATCCACACAAATGTGTTTTCTGTATAGAAACAGGTCGTTTACTGGGATTTGTTGTTTCGAAAGCCGGCATTCATGTCGATCCCTCGAAGGTTGAAGCTATTGTCAAATTGCCTCCTCCTTCGACTCTTCGCCAACTCCAAAGTTTGCAAGGGAAAGCAAACTTTTTACGTCAATTCATTCCTAACTACGCCGAGATAAAAAAGGGTTTTACCAGGTTGTTGAAATAGAATACTCCATTCTTTTGGGATGAGATAGCTGACAAATCTTTTGATGCACTTAAACACGCGTTGACCCATGCACCGTTATTGCATCCTCCCAACTACAACCAAGATTACTTCTTGTATCTCGCCGCATCTCATTCCACCATCGGGATGGTATTAGTTCAGGAAGATGAATTCGGTAGTGAACATGTGATTTATTACCTTAGTCGAACTTTGAATCTGACTAAGCTAAAATATTTGCATGTGGAGAAATTGTCCTTGGCAGCTATTCAAGCTATCCAACGATTTCATCATTACATCTTACTACTCAAAACTACCGTAATTTCCGACTGTAACCCTATGATCTATATTTTGACAAAACAATTGCTAGGGGGAAAGTATTCCAAATGGATTGTTATCCTGCAGGAATTTGATTTGGAATTTTCAAAATCTAAGTCAAAGAAATCTTTAGTTTTTGCGGAGTTGATGTGTGACTTTCCACGTGCTGATACTGAAACTGTGGCGGAAGAGCCCATTGCAGACGAATCCTTGTTTCTTATCAACACTCTTGATCCATGGTATGGAGATATCATAGTTTATCTCCAAACCCAATCCTTTTGGCTTGAAATTTCAAGATCTCAGCATCGGAAAATACGATTCCAATCCCAACAATACAAAATTATTGGAGATACACTTTATCGTCGTGGGGCAGACTCTGTTTTCCGATGTTGTTTAACTCATGAGGAAGTTGAAAGGGTTCTAAATGATTGTCACTCTGGAGCACGTGGCGGTCATATGTCTAGGTTTGACACAGCCCAAAAGATATTGCGCGCTGGCTATTTCTGGCCGTCTTTGTTTAAAGATTGTATTGATGCGGTCCGAAAATGCCACAATTGCCAAATTTTTGATCGAAAGATGCGTGCTCCACCTGCTCCTCTCCACCCTATAATTGTCGTCGGTCCTTTTGCAAAGTGGGGTATCGACTTTATTACATGTAACCCTCACTCGGCCGGGGGGCATGCATATATCATCCTTGCGGTAGATTATTTTACCAAGTGGGCCGAGGCGATGCCTACATTTGCGGTAGATGGCAAAACTGCTACGATTTTCATTTTCAATCATATAATTACTAGATTCAGTGTTCCACAAGCAATTATCACTGATCATGGGCGTCATTTTCGAAACATCATGATGACTGAACTAACAGATCAGCTTGGCCTGCGTCACGATAATTCTACTCCGTATTACCCACAGTCTAATGGTCTGGTTGAAGCCATCAACAAAGTTCTAGTCATTATGATCCGATGAATCATTGGGATTCATAGGTCGAATTGGCATAACATGTTATTTTCAGCGCTTTGGGCATATCGAACCTCAATAAAAACATCAACTGGTTTCACTCCTTTCCAACTAGTTTACGGTTTGGAAGCTATGTTACCCATTGAATGTGAAATCCCATCATTACAAATAGCCATAGAATTACTTCCAGCCACTTCCGAAGAGGAGAAACGTTTGTTGTGCTTGGCTCAGCTAGATGAGAATCGACGTGATGCTGCACTTGCAATCGAAACTCATGCCAAACATATTAAAGATCAGTACAATCGAAATGTTACACCTCGTAATTTTTCAAAAGGAGACCTAGTCTTACTATACGATCAAGCAAATGATAAGCTAGGGGCCGAAAAATTCGTACCTATGTGGCATGGTCCTTATGTTGTTAAGCGAAAGCTGGCGAAAGGGGCCTATGAATTGGTAGATTTTGACGGTGTCTCTTTAGGTAAGCCCAGAAATGGTCTTTATCTGAAGAGATATTATGCTTAAATCTGGGTGTGGAGATTTTAGTTATATTAGTTTTCTTTCTAGTTGGTGTGTTTTAGATTAGAAAAGTGTGCTTAGTTTAAAGAGTGTTTTTGTCATTATTCCTGCTTATCTTGATTTTACTCTTGATATTGCAGATGTCGACGTCTCTTCAAACATACATTGGTTTTGCTGATGGTGCTTGTCGTAATACACGGAACATTTCTTCCATAGCTTGGGTTATCTATTCACCCTCTGATGAGTTGGTATCTATGCATGCGGTAAGCCTCGGTTAAACAACGAACAACATTGCAGAGTATATTGCAGTGATTGAGTTATTATCTGAATCCATCTCATTTGGGATTTGGAGTTTGATTGTGAGGTTAGATTTCGAACTTGTTGTGTTACAACTTAATAGAGTTTATGCCATTAGAAATCCAGTGTTATTAAATTATTTTTGAGAGTTCATCTCTTGGAACGTGTTAGGCCCCTATACTACTAGTGTAACCCCTTATTGTTATTAGTACAACCCACTTATTATATTTATGTACCCATGTAGTGCCCATATTGTTACTATTGTGCCAAATAGAAGCCCACTATTGTTATTATTGTGCCCTTACATTATTATTGTTATGTCGACTCTGATTATGTTATGACCCCTTAGACTCCTATATATAGAAAGGAGGTCTTTTCATTTGTATCATCCAAGAATTGTTCATTTGTGTAATGTAAAGGAGGTTGCCCCCTCGAAGAGGCTGAATTCTAAGGCGTTCAATTATCTTTTCTATTTTTGTGAGCTGGTTTCATAACATTTGGTATCAGAGCTTTGGATTCTAGGTTTCGCTGCTCCAAACAGGTCATTGTGGCATTTTCGCTATAACTTTGTTTTTGCAACATTTCAGAAGCTAAAAAAAAAAATTGTTTGAGAATAAATCGCGCTGAATCTTGGGTCTAAATTTCAGATCTTTTTGCTCTATATTTGTGGAGATATGATCTGAGGAAGTTGGTCTTTTTGTAGACTCCTGAATTACATTCCAAATAGGTGATTTGGGGAAAATTGTCATAACTTTCTCTCTGAGCATCAGATTGAAATTTTGTCAAAAGGTACAGAAAGAGGACGGACTGTAGTTTCTTGTATATTTTTTCAGAGCCAAAGGTCGAAACAGTGATTCGTGGCATGTCGTACAAGTTCGCTCTACTGAAATAGTCTATAATCAGGTCATCTTGGGAGATTGTGCATAAATATTTCTTGGAGAATCCAGTTTGGATGAGACTAGTGGCATCAGAAAGAGGATGCAGAGGGCTACTATAGGTCACAATTTCAGAACTTAAAGATCCGAAAGTACATAGTTACAGTCGTTTCAAGATTGAGCTCCTAAAATCAAGAAAAAGCAAGATGAGGAAGTTTGATGGAAAGGATCCGGTAAATTGGATACTTCAGATGGAGCAATATTTTGATCTACATTGTGTACCACTGTTACAAAAGGTATGTATTGCATCTTCATATTTATAACCGAATCAATTTTTATGGTATGAAGGGCTTTGTTCTCGTAAACAACTTGTTACGTGGTCAATTTTCACGGAGGAAATGGTAGCACATTATGAGGATACAAAGAGCAACACCTTCTTTAGAGAAACAACACAACAATTGGAAATGGTAAGAGCGCTTTGTGACATAGTGGAAAGCAAAATTATGGAAACCAAGAAGCATACCCCTCACAACTATAAAGATGGAAGTGTTGTTTCTCCTAGCCTTCCAAAACCTACAAGGGTTACACCACAACAATTGGAAGAAAAAAGAGAAAAAGGGCTTTGTTACAATTGCGATAGCAAATGCACTAAAGGTCATAAGTGTACTGAGAAGAAATTATTTTACATAGAATATGAAGAGGAGGAAGAAGAGGATCAAGAAACATCAAAATAAGAGGATATACGCCAGGACCCCACCCTAGAGAAAGAAGAAATGAATCAGACCATATCTTGTAAAGCATTGGCAAGAATTAACACTCCTCAAACTCTCAAGATAGAAGGACATATCAAGAAGAAAAATGTGCAAGAAGTGAAAGATCACGTCAAGAAAGAAGAAATGAATCCAACCATATCTTGTAATTCATTGGTCGAAATTACCACTCCTCAAACTATCAAGATAGAAGGACATATCAAGAATAAAAATGTTCAAGAAGTGAAAGATCAAATTGAGCATCAAGAAATGAATCCGACCATATCTTGTAAAGGATTGGAAGAAATTACCACTCCTAAAACTCTAGAGATAGAAGGACATATCAAGAAGAAAAAGGTTCAAGCAGAGAAAGATCACATCAAGCATCAACAACAAGTTCTCCAACTTTTAAATGATAACGCCACTTCGGTGCAAAATCAAATGAAACAACAGGTAGATCAACATCGTAGTGAAAAATGTTTTGATGTAGGTGATTGGGTATTTTTACTGCTACATCTCAAGCAAGCTATTTATGAGAAGAAAATGTTGGCAATACTACATGAACTTAAAAAATGGCGACCTTACCGAACGGGAAGACTCTTAAAGGATGAGGATGTGGAAGCATTGTTTTGTGCTATTTCTATTATCCAACCAGATTGGATAAACGAAGCAAGGGATGAATGGAAGAAGGACGAAGAAGTATGGCCACTTATTCAAAAGTTGCAAAAGATCCCAATTCAAACAATATTGCCAAAAATTGAAGAGGAAGGAAAAATCATATTGGAACCTAGAGCAGTCACAGAAACAAGAACCCCACAGCTATGAAATCGATCAATTTCAAAGTATCTCATCAAGTGGAAGAACTTACCCGCTGAAGATTCCACATGGGAGGACAAGAATTTTATACAGAAGCATCAAGAACTACTCAAGCGTTGAGGACAATGCTTTTTGAAGGAGAGGGGCATGTTAGGCCCCTATACTACTAGTGTAACCCCTTATTGTTATTAGTACAACCCACTTATTATATTGATGTACTCATGTAGTGCCCATATTGTTACTATTGTGCCACATAGAAGCCCACTATTGTTATTATTGTGCCCTTACATTATTATTGTTATGTCGACTCTGATTATGTTATGACCCCTTAGACTCCTATATATAGAAAGGAGGTCTTTTCATTTGTATCATCCAAGAATTGTTCATTTGTGTAATGTAAAGGAGGTTGCCCCCTCGAAGACGCTGAATTATAAGGCGTTCAACTATCTTTTCTATTTTTTGTGAGCTGGTTTCATAACAGAACGTGAATTTGACTATATTGAATATCAGCATATTCCAAGATATTTAAATACATTAGCAGATGCAATTGCTTCTCGAATGTTAAGTAGACATTTGCAATAATCAAACAGTAAATTTAAAAACATTTCATAACATGTTTTACAAGATAGCGAGTAATAGTGATATAGCATAGCATAGAAGTGTGTCAAATATACATCGTCTTCGATCATAGGTTGAAAAACACCTTATGATCGGCAAAAATGATAGTACAAAAAGCAAAAATGTCAGATGAGTCTACAAAAGGTGATCATCCTATCACTAGTGATGATCACGATAAGAAACCACTGCTCGGGCCACCCTACAAAGGAACCTCCTGAAAGGTCCTGGGACCCCAATCACATAGCGTTGTAACCTAAGAGGAATGTCATCTATGCTAGTCTCTGGAATGTCTGTTGTCAAACACTCTAGATGGTTTTCTAATTCGGCCAGGGTCTCTGTAGATTCGTCCCATGGGGCTGGTACTGCTGCAGCTGGGTGTTTCCTCTCATAGGGCCGGAGAGTGGCTGGTCATCATGGACCTACATCTGCATTTGAAACTTTTACTATCAGTTTTGAGACGATTTAAAAACAAACAAAAAAAAATTAATGAGAAAATGTTGAAAATGATTTTACCTGAGTCATCCCATTGCTCTCCTGGTGGAAGAGCCATGTCTGGGTCACCACGATAATCCATCCCAGCATAAGGAAAATTCTGAATCGTGAAAACTTGGTTCTCTAACCAATGAAAATACTCAGGAGGAAATCGAACAACCTCTGAACCCTCCTCAGGATGACGGGCCATAACTGTAACCCAACGCATCAGCTTGGGCTCTCAGGGAAGTCCAGCTTCAACGGAAAGATGCTGTGGGACCAACATTGGGACCCTCTCTAGACCAAAGCTCACAACTAAGAAACCATATCCAAAGTTTTTCAGTTGTCCGTTCTTTGCTCTAGTCAGTTGGCCTTTTACATTAGCCAACACAGCTTCGCACCAGTTGAAGACGGTGCCTCGATAACAGTCTACTTCCATCCGCATTTGGGATCCGGTGGCCATATGCAGTGCTGCGCTTCTGCAGAGTCTGGTGACAGTAAATGCAATCACTTTGAATTTAGGACGAGAGATGGTTTTGATGTCCATCCCTTTGTCCTTGGTTTGGTCGTTACAAAACTCTAGCCGGAGACTATCGACAGACTGGCCACCTGGCCTAGTCCCGAATAGAGTCAATTGTTCACCTCTCTTGGGCAAACCAGTCAAAAAGTAAATTTCCTCTGGCTCCATTTCGAGCTGGTGGCCACCAATAATGAAACACTGGTCCTATATATTCCACTTGTCCACCAGCCACTACAGAAAGTCTACTTGGGCCCTCATGCCAGGTATGGCCCAGAATTTAAATAACCTGCATGCCTTCAATGCATCTATTGAAGGTTGATGATTAATTGTGGCAAGGTCCACATCTTGGTGCTCTCGTTCCCGCCAACTAAGCATGGTATATATCCTACATTGAAAGAAAAGGCGGATTAGAACATTTTAAATCAAAATTTTTGGGAGGAAATTGAAGAATTTGAAATTGTAAAACCTATGCCGCGGGGACCACACTCTCCAGTAAGAGACAGTGCGTAGGTTTGCACTCTGCCCGAACAATAGGTGCGGGCCCTTGGCTCTTTCCTGTGTAGGAAAAAGTCGGGGTCCGCAAGTTTCGCATGCTGCGCCTGCAGACCCCCGCGAGTGGTCTTTTAAACAAAATTCTTCCTAAACATCAAAATAGAAACCTAAAAATGAAATTCAAATGGTTGAAATGCAAGATTAAAGTGATTTTGATTACCTGGAGGTGACATTTTTCGATTCCAACGGACGGATTTTCCGCAATCTTCACAGGAAGTTTCTTACCCAAAAGCTCTCTTTTCTCACTCTGAAGTCAAACGGTAAAAATGAATTTACAAAAGCCCTTTTTATAAGATTTTTTGAATAAATGAATTTTTAATTTGTTTATTTTTCACTTTAAAGAGGTAACTTTTTGATGCATTTTTATTTATTTTTAAACAGGTATGAGTAATGTTTGAGTTTTTGTGCAAAATATCGGATTTTTCAGGAAAAATTGATCATTTTCAACAAAAAACATTAGAGTCATCTTTAAGCTCTTTTCTGACTCCTAAAATATGAAAAGATTGCCGAGTTTTTCTTTTTAAGCTCGTTAAAACGGAATTAAAAGGACGGTCCACTTACAGCTCTTTTCTGACCATATAAACATGAAAATATTGCCGGATTTTTGTCGTTTCAAATTCGATATTGGTTATAAAACGACGTGTCATTGATCGCTTTTTTACTTTTTCAGATCAGAGACACTAATTATGAAAATTACTCCTTGATCGTAATGGTAAAGCAGTTATCTAAAGTATTATTTTATACTTTTTCGGACTTGGGAGACACAAATTTACGAAAAAGGACAACCATGGAGTTTTCTTAAGTTTTTCTTCTAACTCCTTAAAATTGAAAAACGCCGAGTTTCTCCTATACTGGACTTGTTAAAATTTAATAGTAAAGGACCTGTTCAATTACAAACAGGAACGGACCACTCCTTCTTAGGGTTCGAATTTAAACTAAGTTTGACTCATCCGAAGGATGAGCTTATAATCAAGCAAATGTTATCCTCCTCAAGCTTGTCAAAAATAAAGAGGTACTTGCTAGAAATGGTGGGGGAAAAGAGAGAAAAATGAACCTGTTTGTTATACTTTGTGTCTCAGAAAAACATTTAACCACTCTTGAACACGACACTTTTTGTTCACCTGGCTTGGGAAATCCTTTGCCTAACAGTTAATCAAACCATATTGAAAGTCTTCAGCCGGTTTCTGGGTATTAGCTTTGGGTCAATTGTCACCAAACCATCTACAGTGTCGTTATGTGTTCAAGAGGTTAGTGCAAATAAGCCATTCATCTGCAAAATATCTGTCATCCATCTTGACCGTCCCTGAGTCAATCCTTGAAACTATATTTCTTGAAACTTGATCTATGATTTCATGTTGTGGGCTTGCCTATGACGGATCGCTTTCTATTGAATTCAGCTCATTATCTAGAAAGATGATCTAGAAATCGTCAGTACCTTGGAATCTGCACGCCTCAATGGCAGGTTTCTCGCCTTGGACGACAAGTTGCATCATTGACCTTCGATCAAAGGATTCTGTGACATGTTCGACATCAACACATCTATTCACATTTCATGGATTGTACTGAGTACTTTGAGAGCCATTGACATTACTGGTGGTTTCTCTCACACTTGTTAATAGTTTACATCAATGACTGGTAATCAAGTGGTTTCTACCATGTTCGACTTCGACACATTCATTCACATGGATAGAATCGTACTATTTCGGGAAGTAGAAATCAAGACCCTAGATCTAGTTTCCACCATCCAGGCTGCGAGGAATTTTGTTATTCATTATATAGTGGACTATTCATAAACAGATGGTTGTGCCCATACTGTGTCTACATATGTCTATACTTGTGATGTATTGCAAGATCATTCCTATATCAAAGCAGTTTAGTTAGTTTTCTAGTCAGTTTTGATCTGAGTATGGGAATTCCTACCTCAGCGATGATATGATCTCATATATATATTTTGTATTGAATGTTTTTACAGGTTCCAACCAGGCTCTCCACAGGATGATCCTCGAAATGATAAAGTACTTCACTCTTCTTAGATGACAAATACTATCTATTACAGACTTCGCACTTTAGGGGGCAATCTGTTGCACAAAATATTGTCACCATGACATTCTGCAGTCAGTGTGAGTCTATCACCACTCATACTGTCCTCCTTTGCAAGTCTTAAACCTCAGCTCTTCATGTCAAGCCTTAAAAATGAGAGAAAGTCCTTGAAAATCTCTAAAACTATGGTTCCGCACTTTCTCTTAGCATTACTTGTGGTCCCGCACCCCTTGGTCATGTCCCCTGTGGACTTGCCCGCTCTGTCTCTAAAGGAAAGGGTGTGGACCCCTGTAAAAGTAAAAAATGTGCAAGTTTATTATTAAAAACTCACTTTGGGTTAATTCTGGATGCTTCTAGAAGGAATCTTGAGGTGGCAAGTTCGCTCCTAGGTGGTTCATGCATCCCATAACTAAAGGAGCTAACCCCTTGATGTCAGGAGCTTATCCCTTTGAAGGAGGACTCTATCCCTTTGAAGGTGGACCAAGTAACTTCCTTCCTCTGCACTATAAAATGAGGCATTGGGCTGGTTGCTAGGGGGGTTGAAAGTTGAAGATTTTTTAGGGTAAATGTTGTTGGAATTTAGACTTCCTAATTGAGCTTGAGAGGAGAGATTGCATACCTTTTGATCTCATTGGGAAGAGTATGAAGCTTGTCAAAGTAGAGGAGATTCTTGCTGGACCCTGGGAGGAGCTTGTACAGCATCAAGGCACCAAGGTTGTAAAGTTCTTCTTTTTTTAAAGTTAATACAATCAAATTCATTTTTCTTAATAAGATGTCTTCTATGGTTTATTTCATGAATTCCTTGATCATCATGATAAATATGGTTTATTATATTGGCTATGCAGGTGTTATTTGATGTGTGCTTGTTTGTGTTTGCAGGTTCTTTAAAAGGGAACTCATTCGGACGGTTGAAGCGTGGCTGCCACAAACTAGCATTGGACTTAAGGTAGGGTCTAAAACACCTCTTGGCTTTTATTTATAAATCGCAATATTTAGAGAAAGATAGAATTTGCTTGTCTTGCTTGTCGCTAGATATCTGTAGATACTAAGGAGATCGGTCTTGTCCACAAGAACGATTAATCCAGCCGACAATAACTGATAACCAAATGTCTAATGAGCAACCTTCCACTTTAGTCCCCCTCAAAGGAACAGTGGAACAACCTCCACAAATTATATTAGAAAATCTAATTGAAAACACTCCAAACAATGAAAAAGAAGAAAAGACTACTCAGAACCCTGGTGCTAAGATTTCAAATGTTCAAACAAACAAATCCCCTTTACCTTTCAATTTGGGAGCAGAGGTGGCTAAACTCAAAATCTCAGTGCCTCTGACAGAATTGGTTAAACATGAAACTTACAGATCTCAAATTAGTAAATCTCTAAACTTCGTTGAAAATGAAGACTCTGTGAATCTATTTGATGACCAACCTGAGTTAATTTTCAGACCAGATGTTAATGGAAAGCCAGTTGAAGGAGGGATACCACCCTTCTACATTAGCCTTAACATCCACGATAAAATCCTACATAATTCCATGCTAGACTCTAGGGCTTCACATAATCTTATGCCTAAGTCTGTAATGGAAAAACTTAACTTGGAAATCACCAGGCCTTACAAGGATTTGTTTTCCTTTGATTCTAGCCAAGTTAAGTGTTTAGGGCTTATAAAAGATTTATGTCTTTCCCCAGTGCAGTACCCTGCTAAGACCATACTTATGGACATAGTTGTTGCTGATATACCACCTAAGTATGGTATGTTGTTGTCTAGATCTTGGGGTGCCAAACTCCAGGGATCTTTGCAACTGGACATATCATATGCTACCATATCAGTCTTTGGACATCCCAAGAAACTATATAGAGAGACTCTGATGAAGTATGTGGTGAGTACCCAGGAGAGACCTCAAAAATTTCCTATATATTCAATACATTCTGATATTTATTCCTTCATACTTTACAATGCTGAAACTAATCAAGAAGACGCTACAAGCAGCATAACAGGAGAACCAAAAGAAATTGCAGTATTAAAAGAAAATCATAATGTCCAAATTCATGAGATTTTAGATAAAAAGGATGACCTAGGTACCTTAGTCAAGAAAGATTTCATTCCCCCATACAGTAAAAATTATGAGCATGAAATCCTATGGCATCTTGAATTTGATGGGCCAGTCAACAAACTAGGTGCAGGAGCAGGTGTATGGATTTACAACTTAGAAAACGATCATTCAGAGGTTCATGCCTACATTCTAAACTTTAAATGTACAAACAACATGGCCGAATATGAAGCACTTCTGTTAGGTCTAAAACTAGTCAAAAGGTTAGGAACCATAACAGTCTCTATTATGGGAGATTTTGAGTTGGTAATCAAAAAAATTAATGTTGTTTATATGACTAGGGATCCTAGGCTAGGATTTTATAGAGGAACAATGATAGAAATACTAAATACTTTTTTATAAACCAAACTTGTTGTCATTCCAAGAAAGCACAACATGCAAGATAACAGGTTAGCCATGTTTGGTAGTCCTTGCAAGCGCCATTTTATCCCAACCATCAATACACTGCTGAGGTTAGGCATAGGCCTTCCATTCCTGACAACTTGAAGAACTGGAAAGTATTCGAGAACGATCAACAAATTAACAATTTTTTGACTTTAGATAATGAATTTGTAAATAGCAACATAGACACAGATATAGCATTAGATTTTGATTGCTCAGATAAAGTAGAAATTAACAAACTAGAAGATGATCAGATAGATAGATTTCATCCTACAAAGTTTACAAAAGCAGATATTTGAAACCTAAAACAAATGGAAATTGATGAAGCAATTGATGAAGAAACTGAAGTCATTAACCTTAAAGACAATTTTTTACCCAAAGGATTAATTCCTTTGGAGGACTTATTTGATTCAAACGATATTCCTAAAAAGCCTAAAATGGAGCCCTTGAAATCAGACATTGAGGAATGTAATATAGGCTCTGAAGAACATCCCAAACTGATAAAACTTTCAAAGTCATTACCTCCCAATGAAAAAATGAAATATATGGAACTGCTAAAGGAAATCCAAGATGTATTTGCCTGGAATTATGAGGACCTGAAGTCCTATGATACCAGCATAATAGAACACACCATTCCCTTAAAACAAAATCAAAAGCCTTTTAGACAGAAGCTTAGAAGAATCAACCCTGTTCTACTGCCTTCTATTGAAAAGGAGATCAAAAGAATGTATGAAGCTAAGATTATTGCACTAATTAGATTCTCAGACTGGGTTTCTAATTTGGTACCTACAAGAAAGAAAACTGGTGAAATAAGGTTGTGTTTGACCTTAGGAATTTGAATAAAGTTTCACTTAAAGATAACTTTCCTCTCCCTAAAATGGATCACATACTACAGAGGGTAGTACATTCCACTAGAATCTCACTGCTAGATGGGTTCTTTGGTTATAGCCAAATCCTAGTCCACCCAGATGATCAGGCAAAGACTGCATTCACTACCCAATGGGGCACTTTCATGTATGTGAAAATACCATTTGGATTAAAAAATGTAGGGGCCACCTTTCAAAGAGCAATGGACATAGCCTTTGCTAAGGAAATCTATGACTTCCTGGTAATATACCTTGATGATATCACAATATTCTCCAAATCAGATCAACAACACCTGGATCATCTTAGGCAAGTCTTTACTAAGTGCAGGAAATATGGAATTTCTCTGAATCCTAAAAATTCTCTATTTGGGTTGGAAGAAGGGAAATTACTAGGCCACATTATCTCCAAAGATGGTATCAGGATTGACCCAACAAGAATTGAAGCCATTTTGCAGATACCACACCCCAGAAACATCAAATAACTTCAAGCAATCTTCGACAAAATAAACTTTTTAAGGAGATTTATATCTAATTTAGCTGAGTTAATTAGATTACTAAACAACATGTTAAAGAAAGATTCGACTATTAAATGGACTCTAGAGGCTAAAAAATCTTTTGAAGATATAAATTTAGCCTTGACACAAACACCAGTTCTTATCAGTCCAATGTTTGATAGGGAATTCATCATATTCTCTTTTGCTTGAGAACACACAATTGTTGCAGTCCTCCTGCAAAAAACCGATCAGGGTTTTGAACAACCAATAGTTTTCTTTAGTAAAGCTCTCAGAGATGCACCTTTGAAGTATTATATAATGGAGAAGCAGGCTTTTGCTCTGGTTAAAACTATTAAATATTTCAGAGTTTATATCTTGTACTCTCATATAGTAGCTTATGTTCCCAATGTTGTAGTCAAGGACATTCTAACACAGGATGTACTTGATGGAAAGAGAGGGAAGTGGATAGCTACAAAATTATACTATGACTTAGAAATTAAACCTACAAAATTGATCAAAGGCCAAGGTTTGGCTAAGCTCATGGCTGAATCAAACTACCAGGCCCTAGACATAAACTTCATTGCAGAATTGGATAACGAGGAGGAGATGGCGACTCCACAGATCAGCCAAGACTTTACAGATTCACCATGGTATGCTGACATAATATACGTTCTACAAAACCTTCAAGCTCCTCTAGAGCTATCCAGGACTAAAATTAGGTTTTTAAAGATGAAGTCTTTAAATTTTTGCATAATTGATAATGCTTTATTTTGGAAAAACCATGAAGGAATCTTTCTAAATTGTTTGTTAAAGGAAGAATCTGAATTTTTTTTGCAAGAGTTTCATGCAGGTGACTGTGGGGGACATCTCTGTTGGAAGACAATAGTTGATAAGATCTCGAGGGCTGGTTTTTACTGGCCCACTCAATTTGTTGATGTTAAGAAGTTTGTAACCTCATGCCAGAAATTTTAGCTTTTTGAAGGGAAAAGAAAACTACTGCCATTACCTTTGAAACCTATATCTACTGAAACACCATTTCAACAGTGGGGTCTTGACTTCATTGGTGAAATTCATCCCCCTTCCTCTGCCCAACATAAATGGATCTTAACTACCACAGATTACTTTACAAAGTGGATTGAAGCCATACCCTCAAAGCAAGCCACTGATACTGTCATAATAGGTTTTCTTGAGGCCAACATTCTGTCCAAATTTGGTTGCCCCACCAAAATCATCACAGACAATGCTGCAACCTTTAAATAAAAAAGGATGATTAATTTTTGCAACAAATATCACATAACCCTTGCCCATTCCACAACCTACTATCCCCAGGGAAATGGACTTACAGAGTCTTCCAATAAGAGCTTAACAAATATTATTAAAAATTTGTTGGAAGATAATAAGAAGACTTGGAATAAGAAACTAGCGAATGCCTTGTGGGCAGATAGGCTGACCAAAAAAAAAATCTATAGATACCAGTCCCTATCAGCTAGTCTATGGAATGGAGGCTGTTTTCCCATCTTCTTTGGGAACTCCAGTGATGAAATTACTCCAAGAAGCACAGGTTGAGCCAAATGATATTCAGAAGGATCAACCAAACAATTCATTTGCAGCAAACCAGGGAGGAAGTCTACATCAGGTCCCAAGTTGTGCAGGAGAGAATCAAGAGAGCATTTGATAAGAGAACCAAGTCAGAATATTTCCATCTAGGGGATAAAGTCTTGAAATGGGACTCAAGAAGGGAAGATAAAGGGAAACATGGGAAGTTCAACTTCCTATGGAAAGGTCCTTACATTATTTATGCTGGATTTAAGAGATCTGTGGTTTGTATCTTTTGACTCAGTTACCGAAGAATCCACAGTTCATTTATTATTAAGTAATTAATTAAGTATTATTAATATTTATTAACGCTATTAATATCCATTATCATTAATAATATTGATTTATTAACATTATTAACATTTATTAATATTAATTAGTTTAATATATTAATTAATTTATATAGAAATTAATTAATATATTATTTATTATTAATATTAATTACTGTTAATTAATTATTAAGTGATTACTAATTTAATATATTAACATTATTAATTTTGATTTATTAACATTATTAACATTTATTTTTATATTAATTAGCTTAATATATTAATTAATATAACAATTAATTAATATATTAATTATTATTAATGTTAATTACTGTTAATTCATTATTAAATGTTTATTAATTAAGTATTATTAATATTTTAACCCTATTAATATCTATTAACATTATTAGTATTGATTTATTAACATTTATTAATATTAATTAATTTAATATATTAATTAATTTATAGCAATTAATTAATATATTAATTATTATTAATATTAATATAATTTTAAATCAAATAACTTTAAATATTAATACAATATACTTATTTCTCTATTCTTTAAATACTAATATATATAAAAATAAATAAATATTTCTCAACAAAAATCATAAATAAATAAATTAAATAAAAATAAAATAAAAATTTTTATATTAACATATATTAAATATTTAATTATTATTACCATTTAGGTTTTGAATTTTAAATTAATATATTAACTCACCTGTAAAAATTAATATATAAAACTCAGCAATAAAATAAAAATAATTTATTAAAAATAAATAATTGAATGAATAATTAATTAATAAATAAATTAAAAATAAATATTCAGCCGACATTCTGCTGATCCTAAAATTTATTATCTTCATTATTATTTATTTCCTTCTAAGCAACTCTTCTTTTATCATCATTCTTAAGTCCTGATGATGGATCCCAGTTGGGATTTGAAACGTTGGCATAAAAATGTTCATACTGTGGATTCTCCGGTAACTGAGTCAAAAAAAAAAAATTTATTTATGCTTTCAGAGGTAATAATGCTTATTTTCTCAAAGAATTGGATGGTGTAGAAGTAGAAGGAGGACCAGTCAATGGTCGAATGCTTAAGCACTATATAGATCCCAGCCACTGATTTTACTAATCACTTGTACATATTATATCCTTCACAAAGTTTAGTTGGATTGGATGGTAAATTTTGGAGTTGAAGCCCAAAGAGAAGGCCCTAAGATTCAAAAGTTTCACTATCAGTAAATATCAATAAATCAGCAAAGTAAAGGGAAAGTTGCAGAGTAAAGTCATAGAAATTCTGAAGGCCATTGATCTACTAGTTCTTGACATTTCACCAGGAAATGTCATCCCCAGGTGGAGCCACTGTTATGTTCCTATACCAATAGGTGTCAATTTTTGAATATCTGGGGTTAAATCTGTAATATGTACATACCTTTGCCTTATAAAAATGTTTTCCATATTCAAAAAAAAAAAAAAAAAAAAAGAATAAAGAGGGTATGTCCTAAAAAAGAAATCAAAGGACAAAAATAATGAAAAAAAGGTCAAAAAAGATGAAAAATTAACCCCAAGAAAAATAAAAAGACCGTGTAAGTGTGCAAGTCCAAATGCCACTACTATTTTACTTTGATGCAAAATAAAAAGATGGTGTGCAACTTGTTACCTTTGCCACAATCCATGGATGGTAAAACAGTTTAAACTTGGCTATTTCATGTTTATAGATAGAGAATTATATCTGACCAAACTGTTCAATCTTGGCAGATAAGTAGATAGGTAGAGTAAATGAAAGGATCTCAACAGTTTAATCTGAGCCCTTGGATGTAATAAGGATAGACTTAGATAGATTTCTATTGTAAAAGAAAATAAAAATGTTTTGATAAAGGTTAACTAGCTTAAGTGCACCCTAATAAAGAGTATAAAAAATGGTAAGATGAGTAGGTGGGTAAGTAGTTGTATGGTTACAAAATTATGTTGAGTGATTGGATAAAATCATGTCATTTACTTTCATCGTCAAGTTGCCAGAAGTATGGATGATAATGGAACATTTACAAAGTCAAGTGATTAATTTCGCCATTCATCTTACCTTTAATTTCACTAATTTCCCATAAGTAGAGGCAAAAGTACCTAAAACCTTAAGTTAAAGGGGCTCATAGCATTTCTCTGACTTCTGGAGGGACCGGACCCTCGACCCAATAACTTATAAGGTCTAAGTACTAAAAACCCCTCACCAACATTCACCCCCCTCCATAATTCATTCATTTCATCTAAAAAAATCCCTTTTCCTAAGGTGAAATCACCATTTGCCTAAGGAAAATAATTAATCCTACATAAAACCCCTTTTTCCCACAAAAAGCATTTAGCCTAAGTTATAATGTGTAGGTGAGAATATGTAAATAAATGTTAAACACATTATACTTAGTGCAAAACCCCTCTTTTCCACTTTCATGTCATATTAACTTTTAATTTCCATTATATTTATTTAACTCCCAAAAATAAAAATCATTTCCCGTATATTTTATTTAAATCCCATATGATAAATATCCCACCCCAAGGTTTGAAATACAAACCTTATTAGTAAATTAATTAAATGGATTAATTAGTCAATCAATGACTAATTAAGAACCATAACCCTCCACCAAAATAAAGAGAGTAATTAGTCAATCAATGATTAATTAAATCTGTCCCCACTAATCAAATCGCCCCCGCTGTCATTAAGCCTCGCTAATCCGCATCTAATTAACCCTTACGCTCATTAAAACCCTGTCGTGCCCCTCCATTAACTCTCCGATCAAATCATCGCCCCGATCACCGTGTGATCTGAGCCCTTCAGATCCAATGGCTGACACTCATATCGGGCGGCCTCTGACAATCTACCTTTACCCGCCTGATGTGAGCGGCTTCACTGTTCACCCCACTGCTACGTGGTGCTCGATGAATGGCATCAGGTGGCCTCCCCCCAAAACCACTTATCCCAAAAAGTGATGCGATGGATTCTGCTTACAGCCTCCGCTTACCACCTCCGCTACACACCAAAATGCCACATCCCCTGATTGGCGCCAACTGTTGTTTTCCCAATATACCTGCCAATATCATTAACTTTACACATAAAACCAAAAAACTTATAGTTTTTTCATTTTTTATTGTGAAAAGAACATTCTGACTTCCATGCAAAGCATAGAATATGTTCAACTGTCAACCTGCTGCCAACCGTCAACTTTCCATAGTCGTTGAACTCCAGACCACCTTGCAGACCCATGCGCTTCCTGCAAACAATGCACAGCAACATTACTCTATTCAAACAACCAAAACCAAGTATTTACCCCATTTCCACTGAGAAACCCTCTCTTCTTGCCAAACCTGAGCTAAATTTCTTTAAAAACTAAGTAATTTAGTAAATTAAGCTGCTTGGTGATCCTGAAATACTCCGTAATAGACCGATTCATCCCAATTTCTCTGAAACCTTTTGCCCCCCTCCTTGAATCCACAAGAACCAAGGATGGACGCCCCAATTGCATTGAATATCATGCCCATTACAGCTACTCATAGAGACTTAGACCATCTCCCTCTTGTAGACAAAGATTTCCAGATTAAAGATACCTCTATCTCAAAATTCATTTTGAAACTATTCTGCAAATATAGAGACTAGTACCTAAACCATGAAGACTACATTGGACTTTGAGAATCAGGTTTACCAAAGTACTAGTTCCCCAGAGTGCATATATTCCCAGAGATTGTACATTACTGCCACATGAACTATGTTCCTATCCAAAGGGCATTGAGAACCCCTGACCAGTCTGTTATGTTTACTATCACTTCTGAATCCATTAACCAAATGCTACAATTACAACCAAGCCAAATTCTGACTCCTCTTTCCATTGGAGATATGCTGAATAGATACCCTAACCTTTCTTCAATCAGACTTGCTAGGTTGTACGAGACCTTTATCAGAGAAGAGCAGTACACCCCAAACGACTCCCCCTCTTATCTGTGGACTATATTCTCCAACCTTGGCCGAGACATCATAGATATGATATCCAGTGTGTTAGGCTACACCACAAGTGAATTTGTTGATGAAATCATAATATCCTTCATGTCCATCTACTCTCCTGGCCAACCACCAGCCATCATGTTTGACTATGCTAAGTTTATTGCTGACAAAATGCATGATCAATTCATGAGGTTGGAAAATGAAAGAGTTTTCAAGTATTCTTCAGTTTTATATCATTTATTCTTGTATTACCAAGCTGATAGATTTCCAATTGCCCTCCAAAATCTTGATACCAGAGGCAACCCCAGATCAGTGATCTTCTGGACTTCATTGATCCATCAATTTGATTCTCAATACTCTTATACAGATTTCATAGACCTCTTTGTGTACCCTGTGACAACCATGCTACTAGGAAGCCCTCCACCCAGAATCAGTGCAGACATCAGGAGGGTCCTACAGTTGTCAAAGCAATATAAAGTGGGGGATTGGTACTTGTACCAAAACCACATTGAAATAAGAATTTATGGATGTGAATTTCCACCTTACAAATTGCCAAAGTACCTCCCCATGAGATTATTTGCTCTGGAGTACTACAGACAAATGATCAATTCAGATGAGGTGAACTTTGTGAAAGCCAAGAAGAAATCCCAAATTAGAATAAAAGATCAATTGGGCCCATTCATTTGTAATAGTAGGGAAGTAGGAAAGGAGGCAGATGAAATCCTCCGAAGGTTGAAACTGAAACTGAGTTTTGTATGGAATTATGATCCCCTAGACTTCATTTGTAATAGGAGACAAAAGAATAAATTATCTCCATACATCTACCATAGAATCCCTAAAATTGAACAATATGCTAATCAATCTGAATGGGTGGAAGGCACTTTGATAGATCGAGATAGCATAGAGGTTGTTGTTGATAATGTATTAATAGACTTAGACAGAAGACTTGACGAGGATTCCTTTGTACAGGTGCCAAGAGAGTCTCAATCTCAGAGGTAATCCCAGGTACACAATGGGCAGACAGCAGAGGCAGGACCATCAGTGCAACCAGAGTCTTTAGATCAAGCAGGGCCATTAAAGCAACCAGAACTTTCAGAACAGCCAAAAGAATTTGAATAGCCTGAAATTTCAGAGGAAATTTCTCAACCTGAACAAATCATGAGAAATCCTCCTAATTTACAGACTCATCTAAATGAGGAGAGGAACCTCAAAAGGGACAGAGATGAGGCCACTCCTTCTAGCAGGCCTATTTCCCAAATCTATGCTAAGAGGCAAAGGTTAATCCATACTCAGAGGAGGAATACACTGAAGAGACAGTAGGAACTTCAGGAGCAGAAAGGACAAAAAGCAGGCATACCACTCCTTTAGGAGGGACACAAGAACCTTCCACCTCACATGCTCAAATGTTGGAAAGGCAACAGAGTGTGGAAGTATCCTCCTTCAGGGCTCCTGCTGGACAGAGCCTAGATATCAAGGAAAAATACAAGGAAATCAAAGCAAGGAATGAAAGGTTAAAGGTGCAAAGCTATGCACATTATCTGAAGATGGCTCCAACAAACCAAACGAGGCTAATGTCAGCCTTTGATATAAAAGAAGGTAAGATGCAGATGAGTTTTCTAAAGCCAACCATACAACAACCTAAATCAATGGCAGATTACCTAAAAATAGATTTTGAAGTATTGGCAAAGGATATCCATCCTATTGACCAAATAGAGTTACATAAGAAAACTGGTGAAATGGTCTATTCCACCTTGACCAGTAAGGCAATGGTATCCCACCAACTTCAGAATTCACTAAATAACATTTCAACACAATTCCAGTTGGAAAAGGCCTCTTCACAGGCCAAAGACACCAAAATAAAGTCCTTATAGGACTTGGTCATAGAGCTGGGACATGATCCCAAGGATGTGAAAGCAGCAGAGAAGCTTATAAAGAAGAAAAACGATGACATAGCTGCACTAAAGAAGAAACTTAAGATTCCTCCTCTTCATCATCCTTAAACAGCTGAAGTGTTGGAAACACAGAAGGAAGAAGAGCTTATGGACCTAGTCCTTAAGTTGAATGACCAATTGAAGGAAACTGAAAAAGAATTGGATGATTTGAAACAGTCAAAGCAAAGTGAGTTGGCCACCACTCCTCAGACTCTAATACCTACAGTTTCCACATCAGTGCCCTCCACCTTGGCTACTGCATTAGCACCAACAATTCCACCAGCAACTGTTTTGCCAGTAACAGGTACTTCAGCAGGTACAGGTACATTGACAAGCACAGAGACACCAATAGATAAAACTACAGAATTGATCAAGGCTATGGAAGAAATGAGTATCCAGGCCACTAAGCACAAGAAACTCAGAGAGAAAGTGACAAGTTTAGTGAAAAAATGATGACCCAGGAAAATTACATTGAAAAGTTAAACAAGCTGGCCAAAAGCCAAGCTAGTACTTCAGGGGTGAAATCTTTGCCCACTGGAAAGGTGCTTTATGATGGCCTTGAGAATCTGTTCTACATAGAACATGAAGTTAATCACTTGTTCACAAGCAAACCAAATTTTGCCAAGTACACAAAAGCTGACGAAGTTTACAGAAAAATGATAAGGATGAAATTACCTAATAGTGAATGGCGGACAAACTTGATTGATTTACAAAAGTTACTGTAGTAAATCTATATGGTAAAACATGGCTGTCGGGTAAAACAAGTAGAACAGGATCAAAGCAGATTAGGTAAAGAGTATCAGAAGGTAAAAGGTAAAAAGTGATTCCAGCACATAACTACAAAGCAACTGCAAGAGCCTAATCGGAGTTACAACAGCCAACACAGTCACAATAAAAGGGACAACAAGAAAATAGTTCTCCATCTGTCTCTATCTTCGTGTTGAAGATATTTTTTGTTTCCTAGAATATTCTCATATGATTATGAGATATTTTGTATCAATTTTTGTATAAATACTTCACAAATTTAAGTAATTAGGGTGGATTAAAATACATTTCTGTAGACATTTTATTTTTGAGCCAAGGAGCTATTGTACTCAAGACTGGACTGCATTTGCTGGAAATGAAATAAAGCTAAGGACATTTCACTGGATTCTTGTGCACAGTTGGAACAAATAAGTATCATCTTCTCGTGTTTAAATATTGTCTTCTCTTTATGTTATGAAATATTCATATGTGTTTCTTATTAAATTTGTAAAAGAAACAAGGAATGATATCATCAGAATTAGCTTAAGTGCTCTCTGTTTTAACTGTTTGCTTTCTTTATGTTTTCTACTAAACTGCCTTGGTCTGGGAATTCTTAATTTCTCCCTTATTTCCGTAGTTTACCCCCTCTTTGGTCCATAGTAAAGGATTATTCATTGCCCTTTACTACTGATCATCCTTCCTTTCTTCATCTTAATCAGGGTTAAGGATTCTTCGTTGCCCTTGGCCCTAGTTAGGACTACTTCATCCATTTAAACCAGCAGATTTGCTTTTACTGTGCTAACTTGCCCTGTGGATTCTTACATTAGTGATAAATCAAATCCAGTTAAGCCTTTCTTGATTGACTCCATAGCCTGATGGCCTAAATACTTGCTCTGACCATCTATTTTCTTAATTCCACCACCCAATCAAAACAAAACAATCATAAACACTAAGAAATAGCCTGAAATATTATTCAAAACAATGTTAAATTATAAAGAGAAAGCCCTCTCTGGACTTAGCTTGGCTAGAACCTGAGTCTAAAAGATTAGGTTTGTGGTTACCTTGGACTATTCCTTCTTTGATAACTTCTAAGGAAAAAATTTGAGTGATAACATAGTGGCGATCATACTGGGGATTCAAAACCCTTAGTCTTAATAAACCTCTCACAAATTCAAATTTTTATTTTTAAGCATCTTAAAGGGTTATTAGAATTTATTTCGAAAAAAGTAAAATAATCATAAAAATCTCAAAATATGGCTTCAAGGAGAACTCACTATACCATGGCCAACCCTGATCCAAATCCTCCCCGTGTATTTGAAAATCCAACCTTATTCTGAGAATAATCAGAAGACAGGAAAATTCAGTAAGCCCTAGACCTCTTTTTAGATCCTATTCATGCCCTGCTGAGTGGTTATTCATTGAAGACATCCCTTTTGACGATTATTTTGACCTCTCTTTGTTTAGAACTAAGTCTGAGAGTGAACTTGTGAAAACAGTTCTATATCCAAAATTCACAAGAGAACTTGAAGCCCAACGAGCCAATTTGCCAATTAATCAGTACCTTCTAAACTCCCGTCAGTCATCCCTTACCACGATAGACTCCCTGAACTTTCTGAAACAAATTCAACATCTTTTAGCTCACCATCATTTCCACACACCTCTAAATATCACTCTTCATCTCCATTCATACCTTCCCTTCCCCATCATCCCATCATTGCCCTTCAAACACCGATTACCCCTATTACCCCAACTCCCCTTGTTGTCCCAAACCCTCCAGTTACCCCAACTCTTGTTCTCAATCCTGTCCAACTTAGAGCTATGGCACTCACATATTCTCCCCTTATGATGCCTGCTCCTCAAGGTGCTTTACCAGTAGATTATCAGAGTAAAATTACCTTATTCGATGGCACTGGAACCTACACAACATAGTAGCACACTAAGAAAATGACAGATTATTTTGAACTACATGAGATTGACATAGGAGATGTCCAAATGAGAATCTTTGTCCAAACTCTAGCTGGAGAAGTGAGAACATGGTTTAGATATTTCCCCCTCAAAGCATAGATAGTTTAGAAGTTCTTTACCAACAATTCTTAAATAGGTGGGAGAAGAAAAAAACCCCCTTCAAATTTTATCTGAATATGAGAACCTTAAAAGGGGACCAAACGAAACTGTTCAGGACTACTGTACCAGGTTTAACAATGTATATAATGCCATCCCACTTGACCTTAGGCCTCCACCTGGCTTAGCCCTGATTAAATTCCCAGACAGATTTGACACAGATATGGCTTTTCAACTTAGAGAAAGGAATCCACCTACACTTGAAGATATGCAAAGTGTAGCAGTTAGTGTAGAAGCTAATCTGCTATCCAAAAGAGCTAGGGTTAGAAATGAGAGAAGAACACCTCTGAAAGATGAAACTTCACCCTTTGATAAGAAAATGGATGCTTTTTCTAAAGGAATGGAAAGGTTGATGGATAGAATAGAATTCATTGAAAGGAAACCTCACTGGGATAACCAACAGGATAACCTAGTGAGGAATCCAAACTTCAGGAAAAACCAGAACCAAAACACTGGTAAAAATGGGCCTGATAAGAACATTAGACCACCTTTCCAAGAAATTATGTTGAAATATCCCACCAAGAAGACACTGAGATAGACACCCAAATAAACCTTATGGGCTTAGATGATGAAGAAACTATTTTTCTAACCCAGGATGATCAAGAACTATATATGCTTCAACAGTTACAAACTCAAACTGGAGAATCTTTTTACTATAAGCAAGGGTATCACTTTGCTATTTTCAAAGTGCATAAACAGTACAATTTAAGAAGTAAAAAGAACACCGATGTTCCTGATCAGAATAAAAAAGCAGTACCCAACCAGCCTAAAAAAGTAAAAACTGCTGATCAGAATGCTCAAGTTACAAAAACCTTACAAATCCTTTCTAGACCACATCAAAACCCTCCCAGTCCCACCATTGAAGATGTAACTGATAACCAAACGTCTAATGAGCAACCTTCCACTTCAATCCCCCTCAAAGGAACAGTGGAACAACCTCCAGAAATTATATTAGAAAATCCAATTGAAAACACTCCAAACAATGAAAAAGAAGAAATGACTACTTAGAACCCTGGTGCTAAGATTTCAAATGTTCAAACAGAAAAATCCCCTCTACCTTTCAATTTGGGAGTAGAGGTGGCTAAACTCAAAATCTCAGTGCCTCTGACAGAATTGGTTAAACATGAAACTTACATATCTCAAATTAGTAAATCTCTGAACTTCGTTGAAAATGAAGACTCTGTGAATCTATTTGATGACCAAACTGAGTTAATTTTCGAACCAGATGTTAATGGAAATCCAGTTGAAGTAGGGATACCACCCTTCTACATTAGCCTTAACATCCATGATAAAATCCTACATAATGCCATGCTAGACTCTGGGGCTTCACATAATCTTATGCCTAAGTCTATAATGGAAAAACTTAACTTGGACATCACTAGGCCTTACAAGGATATGTTTTCCTTTGATTCAAGCCAAGTTAAGTGTTTATGGCTTATAAAAGATTTATGTGTTTCCCTAGTGCAGTTCCCTGCTAAGACCATACTTATGGACATAGTTGTTGCTGATATACCACCTAAATATGGTATGCTATTGTCTAGATCTTGGGGTGCCAAACTCCAGTGATCTCTGCAACTGGACATGTCATATGCTACCATATCAGTCTTTGGACATGACAAGAAACTGTATTGAGAGACTCTGGCGAAGTATGTGGTGAGTACCCAGGAGAGACCTCAGAACTTTCCTATATATTCAATACATTCTGATATTGATTCCTTAATACTTTACAGTGCTGAAACTAATCGAGAAGACACTGCAAGCAGCATAACAGTAGAACCAAAAGAAATTGCAGTATTAAAAGAAAATCACAATGTCCAAATTCATGAGATTTCAGATAAAATGGATGACCTAGGTACCTTAGTCAAGAAAGATTTCATTCCTAGAAAGTGAAAATTATGAGCATGAAATCCTATGGCATCTTGAATTTGATGGCTTAGTCAACAAACTAGGTGCAGGAGCAGGTGTATGGATTTACAACTTAGAAAATGATCATTCAAAGGGTCATGCCTACAGACCAAACTTTAAATGTACAAACAACATGGCCGAATATGAAGCACTTCTGTTAGGTTTGAAACTAGTCAAGAGGTTAGGAGCCATAAGAGTCACTATTATGGGAGATTCTAAGTTGGTAATCAAACAAATTAATGCTTTTTATATGACTAGGGATCCTAGGCTAGGATTTTATAGAGGAACAGTGATAGAAATACTAAATACTTTTTTAGAAACCAAACTTGTTGTCATTCCAAGAAAGCACAACATGCAAGCTCACAACTTAGCCATGTTTGCTAGTACTTGAAAGCTGCCATTTCAGCCCAACCATCAGTACACTGCTGAGGTTAAGCACAGGCCTTCCATTCCTGACAACTTGAAGATCTGGTAAGTGTTCGAGAACGATCAACAAATTAACAATTTTTTGACTTTAGATTATGAATTTGTAAATAGAAATATAGACACAGATATAGCATTAAATTTTGATTGCTCAAATAAAGTAGAAATTAACAAACTAGAAGATGATCAGATAGATAGATTTCATCCTACAAAGTTTACAAAAGCAGATATTCAAAACCTAAAACAAATGGAAATTGATGAAGCAATTGATGAAGAAACTGAAGTCATTAACCTTAAAGACAATTTTTTACCCAAAGGATTAACTCCTTTGGAGGACTTATTTGATTCAAACAATATTCCTAAAAAGCCTAAAATGGAACCCTTGAAATCAGACATTGAGGAATGTAATATAGGCTCTGAAGAAGATCCCAAACTGATAAAACTTTCAAAATCATTACCTCCCAATGAAAAAGTGAAATATATGGAACTGCTAAAGGAATTCCAAGATGTTTTTTCCTGGAATTATGAGGACCTGAAGTCCTATGATACCAGCATAATACAACACACCATTCCCTTAAAAGAAAATCAAAATCCTTTTAGATAGAAGCTTAGAAGAATCAACCCTATTCTACTGCCTTCTATTGAAAAGGAGATCAAAAGAATGTATGAAGCTAAGATTATTGCACCAATTAGATTCTCAGACTGGGTTTCTAATTTGGTACCTACAAGAAAGAAAACTAGTGAAATAAGGTTGTGTGTTGACCTTAGGAATTTGAATAAAGTTTCACTTAAAGATAACTATCCTCTCCCTAAAATGGATCACATACTACAGAGGGTAGTAGGTTCAACCAAAATCTCACTACTAGATGGGTTCTCTTGTTATAACCAAATCCTAGTCCACCCAGATGATCAGGAAAAGACTGCATTCACTACCCCATGGGGCACTTTCATATATGTGAAAATACATTTGGGTTAAAAAATGTAGGGACCACCTTTCAAAGAGAAATGGACATAGCCTTTGCTAAGGAAATCCATGAATTCTTGGTAATATACCTTGATGATATCACAGTATTCTCCAAATCAGATCAGCAACACCTGGATCATCTTAGGCAGGTCTTTACTAAGTGCAAGAAATATGGAATTTCTCTAAATCCTAAAAAATCTCTATTTGGGTTGGAACAAGGGAAATTACTAGGCCACATTATCTCCAAAGATAGTATCAGGATTGACCCAACAAGAATTGAAGCCATTTTGTAGATACCACACCCCAGAAACATCAAAGAACTTCAAGCATTCTTAGGCAAAATAAACTTGTTAAGGAGATTTATCTCTAATTTAGCTGAGTTAATTAGATTACTAAACAACATGTTAAGGAAATATTCGACTATTAAATGGACTCTAAATCCTAAAAAATCTTTTGAAGATATAAAGTTAGCCTTGACACAAACACCAATTCTTATCAGTCCAATGTTTGATAGGGAATTCATCATATTTTCTTTTGCTTGAGAACACACAATTGCTGCAGTCCTAATACAGAAAAATGATCATGTAGATTTCTTTAGTAAAGCTCTCAAAGATGCACCTTTGAAGTATAATATAATGGAGAAGCAGGCTTTTGCTCTGGTTAAAGCTATTAAAGATTTCAGAGTTTATATCTTGTACTCTCATATAGTAGCTTATGTTCCCAATGCTGTAGTCAAGGAAATTCTAACACAGGATGGACCTGATGGAAAGAGAGGGAAGTGGATAGCTATAATATTAGAGTATGACTTAGAAATTAAACCTACAAAATTGATTAAAGGCCAAGGTTTGGCTAAGCTCATGGCTGAATCAAACTACCAGGCCCTAGACATAAACTTCATTGCAGAACTAGATAACGAAGAGGAGATGGTGACTCCACAGATCAGCCAAGCCTTTATAGATTCACCATGGTATGCTGACATAATATGTGTTCTACAAAAACTTCAAGCTCCTCCAGAACTATCCAGGACAAAAAGTAGTTTTTTAAAGATGAAGTCTTTGAAGCTTTGCACAATTGATAATGCTTTATTTTGGAAAAATCATGAAGGCATCTTTCTAAATTGTTTGTTAAGGGAAGAATCTGATAAAATTTTGCAAGAGTTTCATGCAGGTGACTATGGAGGACTTCTCTATTGGAAGACAACAGCTGATAAGATCTTGAGGGCTGGTTTTTACTGGCCCACTCGTTTGCTAATGTTAAGAAGTTTGTAACCTCATGCCACAAATGTCAGATTTTTGAAGGGAAAATAAAACTACTGCCATTAACTTTGAAACCTATATCTACTGAAACACCATTTCAATAGTGGGGTCTTGACTTCATTGGTGAAATTCATCCCCCTTCCTCTGCCCAACATAAATGGATCTTAACTGCCACAGATTATTTTACAAAGTGGATAGAAGCCATACCCTCAAGACAAGCCACTGATACTGTCATAATAGGTTTTCTTCAGGCCAACATTCTGTCTAGATTTGGTTGCCCCACCAAAATCATCACAGATAATGCAACAATCTTTAAATAAAAAAGGGTGATTGATTTTTGCAACAAATATCATATAACCCTTGGCCATTCCACAACCTACTATCCCTAGGGAAATGGACTTGCAGAGTCTTCCAATAAGAGCTTAATGAATATTATTAAAAAATTGTTGGAAGATAATAAGAAGACCTGGAATAAGAAACTAGTGAATGCCTTGTGGGCAGATAGGCTGACCACAAAGAAATCTATTGGTACCAATCCCTATCAGCTAGTCTATGGAATGGAGGCTGTTTTCCCATCTTCTTTGGGAACTCCAATGATGAAATTACTCCAAGAAGCACAGGTTGAGCCAAATTATATTCAGAGAAGGATCAACCAAACAATTCATTTGTAGCAAACCAGGGAGGAAGTCTACATTAGGTCCCAAGTTGTGTAGGAGAGAATCAAGAAAGCATTTGACAAGAGAACCAAGGCAGAAGATTTCCATCTAGGGGACAAAGTCTTGAAATGGGACTCAAGAAGGGAAGATAAAGGGAAACATGGGAAGTTCGACTTCCTATGGAAAGGTCCTTACATTATTTATGCTTTCAGAGGTAATAATGCTTATTTTCTCAAAGAATTGGATGGTGCAGAAGTAGAAGGAGGACCAGTCAATGGTCGAATGCTTAAGCACTATATAGATCCCAGTCACTGATTTTACTAATCACTTGTACATATTATATCCTTCACAAAGTTTAGTTGGATTGGATGGTAAATTTTGGAGTTGAAGCCTGAAGAGAAGGCCTTAAGCTTCAAAAGTTTCACTATCAGTAAATATCAATAAAACAACAAAGTAAAAGGGAAAGTTACATAGTAAAATCACAGAAATTTAGAAAGTCGTGATCTACTAGTTCTTGACATTTCACCAGGAAATTCCATCCCCAAGTGGAGCCACTGTTATGTTCCTATACCAATAGGTGTCATAATTTTTGAATATCTGGGGTTAAATCTATAATATGTACATACCTTTGCCTTTTGCAAATGCTTTCCATATTCAAAAAATAAAAAAATGTAAAGAGGGTATGTCCTAAAAGAAAAATCAAAGGACAAAAAGAATGAAAAAAGGTCAAAAAAGATGAAAAATGAACCCCAAGAAAAAGAAAAAGACCATGAAAGTGTGCAAGTCCAAATGCCACTGCTATTTTACTTTGATGCAAAATAAAAAGATTGTGTGCAACTTATTACCTTTGCCATAATCCATGGATGGTCAAACAGTTTAAACTTGGCTATTTCATGTTTTGAATTTCATGTTTATAGATAGAGAATAAAATCTAACCAAACTGTTCAATCTTGGCAGATAAGTAGATAGGTAGAGTAAATGAAAGGAGCTCAACAGTTTAATCTGAGCCATTGGATGTAATAAGGATAGACTTAGATAGATTTCTATTGTAAAAGAAAATAAAAATGTTCCGATAAAGGTTTTCTAGCTTAAGTGCACCCTAATAAACAGTAGAAAAAATGGTAGGATGAGTAGGTGGGTAAGTAGTTGTATGGTTGCAGAATTATGGTGATTGATTGGATAAAATCATGTCATTTACTTTCATCATCAAGTTTATAGAAGTATGGATGATAATGGAACATTTACAAAGTCAAGTGATTAATTTCCCCATTCATCTTACCTTTAATTTCACTAATTTCCCATAAGTAAAGGCAATAGTACCTAAAACCTTAAGTTAAAGGGGTTCAGAGAATTTCTCTGACTTCTGGAGGGACTGGACCGTT
This sequence comes from Pinus tabuliformis, assembly GCA_031772625.1. Lineage (NCBI taxonomy): Eukaryota > Viridiplantae > Streptophyta > Pinopsida > Pinales > Pinaceae > Pinus > Pinus tabuliformis. The sequence goes on from CM062816.1 coordinate 11,342,250, forward strand.
AGCCCAATAACTTATAAGGTCTAAGTACTAAAACCCCCTCACCAACATTCATCCCCTCCATAATTCATTCATTTCATCTAAAAAATCCCTTTTCCTAAGGTGAAATCACCATTTGCCTAAGGAAAATAATTAACCCTACATAAAACCCCTTTTTTCCACAAAAAACCCACAAAAATCATTTAGCCTAAGTTATAATGTGTAGGTGTGAATATGTAAATAAATTTTAAACACATTATACTTAGCGCAAAAACCCACTTTTCCGCTTTCATGTCATATTAACTTTTAATTTCCATTATATTTATTTAACTCCCGAAAATAAAAACCCTTTCCCATATATTTTATTTAAATCCCATATGATATATCTTGCCCCAAGGTTTGAAATATAAACCTTATTAGTAAATTAATTAAATGGATTAATTAGTCAATCAGTGACTAATTAAGAACCATAACCCTCCGCCGAAATAAGAGAGTAATTAGTCAATCAATGATTAATTAAATCTGTCCCCGCCAATCAAATCACCTGTGACATCATTAAGCCTCCCTAATCCGCATCTAATTAACCCTTCCGCTCGTTAAAACCCCGTCGGGCCTCTCCATTAACGCTCCAGTCAAATCATCGCCCAGATCACCATGCGTTTGACCCCTTCAGATCCAACGGTTGAAACTCATATCGGGCGGCCTCCGAAGGCCGACCTTTACTTGCCCGATGTGAGTGGTTTCACTGTTCACCCCGCTGCTACGTAGCGTTCGATGAATGGCATATGGTGGGCTCCCCCCAAAACCACTTATCCCAAAAATTGGTGCGATGGATTCCACTTACCACCCCCACTTACCACCTCTGCTACACGCCAAAATGTCACATCCCTCGATTGGCGCCAACTATTGTCTTCCCAATATACCTGCCAATATCATTGAATTTACACATAAAACCAAAAAACTTATAGTTTTTTCGTTTTTTATCATGAAAAGAACATTATGACTTCCATGCAAAGCATAGAGTACGTTCAACTGTCAACCTGTTGCCAACCATCAACTTTCCACAACCGCTGAACTCCAGACCACCTTGCAGACCCACACGCTTCCTGCAAACAGTGCACAACACCATTACTCCGTTCAAATAGCCGAAACTAGGTATTTACCCCATTTCCACTGAGAAACCATGTTTTCTTGCCAAACCTGAGCTAAATTTCTCTAAAAACTAAGTAATTTAGTAAATTAAGCCACCTGGTGATCCTGAAATACTCCGTAATAAACCAATTCATCCCAATTTCTCTGAAACCCTTTGCCCCCGTCCTTAAACCCATAAGAACCAAGGATGGACACCCCAATTGCATTGAATATCATGCCCATTACAACTCCTCATAAAGATTTAGACCATCTCCCACTTGCAGACAAAGATTTCCAGATTAAAGATACCTCTATCTCAAAATCCCCTTTGAAACTATTCTGCAAATACAGGGACCAGTACCTAAACCATGAAGACTACATTGGACTTTGGGATGTAGGTTTACCAAAGTACCAGTTCCCCAGAGTGCATATATTCCCAGAGATTGTACATTAATGTGACTTGAACTATGATCCTATCTAAAGGGCAGTGAGAACCCCTGACCAGTCTGTTCTATTTACTATCACTTCTGAATCCATTAACCAAATGCTACAATTACAACCAAGCCAAAGTCTGACTCCTCTTTCCATTGGAGATATGCTGAATAGATACCCTACCCTTTCTTCAATCAGACTTGCTAAGTTGTACTAGACCTTTATCAGAGAAGAGAAGTACACCATGAACAACTCCCCCCCTTATTTGTGGACTATATTCTCCAACCTTGGCCAGACATCGTAGATATGATATCCAGTGTGTTAGGCTACACCACAAGTGGATTTGTTGATCAAATCATATTATCATTCATGTTCATCTACTCTCCTGGACAACAACTAGCCATCATGTTTAACTATTCTAAGTTTATTGCTGACAAAATGCATGATAAATTCATGAGGTTGGAAAATGAAAGAGTTTTCAAGTATTCTTCAGTTTTATATCATTTATTCTTATATTACCAAGCTAATAGATTTCCAATTGCCCTCCAAAAGCTTGATACCAGAAGCAACCCCAGATCAGTGATCTTCTGGACTTAATTGATCCATTAATTTGATTCTCAATATTCTTATACAGATTTCATAGACCTCTTTGTGTACCCTGTGATAACCATGCTACTAGGAAGCCCTCCACACAGAATCAGTGCAGACATCAGGATGGTCTTATAGTTTTCAAATCAATATAAAGTGGGGGATTGGTACTTGTACCAAAACCACACTGAAATAAGAATTTATGGATGTGAATTTCCACCTTACAAATTGCCAAAGAACCTCCCCATGAGATTATTTGCTCTGGAGTACTATAGACAAATGATTAATTCAAATGAGGTGCACTTTGTGAAAGCCAAGAAGAAATCCAAACTTAGAATAAAAGATCAACTGGGCCCATTCATTTGTAATAGTAGGGAAGCAGGAAAGGAGGCAGATGAAATCCTCCAAAGGTTGAAACTGAAACAGAGTTTTGTACGAAATTATGATCCCTTAGACTTCATTTGTAATAGGAGACAAAAGAATAAATTATCTCCATACATCCACCATAGAATCCCTGAAGTTGAACAATATGCTAATCAATCTGAATGGGTGGAAGGCACTTTGATAGATCGAGATAGCACAGAGGTTGTTGTTGATAATGTATTAATAGACTTAGATAAAAGACTTGATGAGGATTCCTTTGTACAGGTGCCAAGAGAGTCTCAATCTTAGAGGCAATCCCAGGGACACAGTGGGCAGACAACAGAGGCAGGACCATCAAGGAAACCAGAGTCTTCAAATCAAGTAGGGCCATTAAAGCAACCAGAACTTTCAGAATAGCCAGAAGAATCTGAACAGCCTGAAATTTCAGAGGAACTTGCTCAACCTGAAAAAATCATGAGAAATCCTCTTGTTTTGCAGACTCCTCTAAATGAGGATAGGAACCTCAAAAGGGGCAGAGATGAAGCCACTCCTTCTAGCAGGCATGTTGCCCAAACCTATGCTAAGAGGCAAAGGTTAAATCGATATTCAGAGCAGGAATACATTGAAGAGACAATAGGAACTTCAGGAGCAGAGAGGACAGAAAGCAGGCATACCACTCCTTCAAGAGGGACACAAGAACCTTCCACCTTACACACTCAAATTTTGGAAAGGCAACAGAGTGTGGAAGTATCCTCCTTCAGGGCTCCTGTTAGACAGAGCCTAGATATCAAGGAGAAACAAGAAAATCAAAGCAAGGAATGAAAGGTTAAATGTGCAAAGCTATGCACATTATCTGAAGATGGCTCCAACAAACCAAACAAGGCTAATGTCAGTCTTTGATATAAAAGAAGGTAAGATGCAGATGAGTTTTCTGAAGCCAACCATACAGCAACCTAAATCAATGGAAAATTACCTAAAAACAGATTTTGAAGTATTGGGAAAGGATATCTATCCTATTGACCAAATAGAGTTACATAAGCAAACTGGTGAAATGGTCTATTCCACCTTGATTATCAAGGCAATGGCAGCCCACCAACTTCAGAATTCACTAAATAACATCTCAGCACAATTCCAGTTGGAAAAGGCCTCTTCACAGGCCAAAGACACCAAAATAAAGTCCTTAGAGGACTTTTTCATAAAGCTGGGACATGATCCCAATGATGTGAAAGCAACAGATAAGCTTATAAAGAAGAAAAACGATGACATAGCTGCACTTAAGAAGCAGCTTAAGATTCCTCCTCTTCATCATCCTCAAACAGCTGAGGTGTTGGAAACACAGAAGGAGGAAGAGCTTATGGACCTAGTCCTTAAGTTGAATGACCAATTGAAGGAAACTGAAAAAGAATTGGATAATTTGATATAGTCAAAGCAGAGTGAGTTGGCCACCACTCCTCAGACTATAATACCTACAGTTTCCACAGCAATGCCCTCCACCTTGGCTGCTGCATTAGCACCAACAATTCCACCAGCAACTGCTTTTCCAGTAACAGGTACTTCAGCAGGTACAGGTACATCAACAAGCACAGAGACACCAATAGAGAAAACTGCAAAAATGATCAAGGCCATGGAAGAAATGAGTATCCAGGCCACTGTGCTCAAGAAACTCAGAGAGCAAGTGACAAGTTTAGAGACCAATTGTAAACTTCAACAAATACAACACAAGGAAGAAGCTCAGAAGAACCAAAGGATGGTTGAAAGGATAAAAACCCTTGAGAAGGGCTTAACACTACAAGAGCCATTGGGAGATATGAAAGAAATTCTTTGGGCCAACATCATTGATTCCATCAATGATGTTTGGCCTTTTATTCAAATTATTTTTGAGAAAACAAAATTAATCAAAATGGCTACAGAGGCAATCCACAAGATAGTGGAAGAATTGGGAAATAAACCTAAAGAAGCGAATCAGTTGATCACCGTTTTGAACATCAAAAATAGATATCAGCTTGATGAATTGGAAATAGAGGACAGAACGACAACAATCATAGAAATCAAAAAGGTTCTCACTAGAAGGAACTTAATGCTAAATTTGGAGAAAAGATGCCAAAGCATCCAACCAGACATTGACAACTTCATGCTGAAATATGGCATCATAAGAGAAAAATGACTTCCCAATCCTATGGTAATAAACAACAAACTGATGACCCAGGAAGATTACATTGAAAATTTAAACAAGTTGGCCAAAAGCCAAGCTAGTACTTTAGGGGTGAAATCTTTGCCCACTGGAAAGGTGCTTTACGATGGCCTTGAGAATTTGTTCTACATAGACCATGAAGTTAAGCACTTGTTCACAAGAAAACCGAATTTTTCCAAGTACACAGAATCTGATGAATTTTACAAAAAAAATGATAAGGATGAAATTACCTGACAGTGAATGGTGGACAAACTTGATTGATTTACTATAGTAAATCTATATGGTAAAACATGGCTGTCATGTAAAACAGGATCAAAGCAGAAAAGGTAAAGAGTATCAGTAGGTAAAAGGTAAAAAGTGATTCCATCACATAACTACAAAGAAACTGCAAGAGCCTAATCCGAGTTACAATATCCAACACAGTCACAATAAAAGGAACAACAAAAAAATAGTTCTCCATCTATCTCTATCTTCGTGTTGAAGATATTTTTTGTTTCCTAGAATAATTCTCATATGGTTATGAGATATTTTGTATCAATTTTTGTATAAATACTTCACAAATTGAAGTAATTAGGGTGGATTAAAATACATTTCTGTAGACATTTTATTTTTGAGCCAAGGAGCTATTGTACTCAAGACTGGACTGGTTTTGCTGGAAATGAAATAAAGCTAAGGACATTTCACTGGATTCTTGTGCACAGTTGGAACAAATAAGTATCATCTTCTTGTGTTTAAATATTGTCTTCTCTTTATGTTATGAAATATTCATATGTGTTTCTTATTAAATCTGTAAAATAAAACAAGGAATGATATCATCAGAATTAGCTTAAGTGCTCTCTGTTTTAATTGTTTGCTTTCTTTATGTTTTCTACTAAACTGCCTTGGTCTGGGAATTCTTAATTGCTCCCTTACTTCCATAGTTTACCCCCCCTTTGGTCCATAGTAAAGGATTCTTCATTGCCCTTTACTACTGATTATCCTTCCTTTCTTCATCTTAATCCTGGTTAAGGATTCTTCATTGCCCTTGGCCCTAGTTAGGACTACTTCATCCATTTAAAGCAGCAGATTTTCTTTTGTCGTGCTAATGTGTCCTGTGGATTCCTACCTTAGTGATAGATCAAATCCAGTTAAGCCTTTCTTGATTGACTCCATAGCCCAATGGCCTAAATACTTGCTCTGCCCATTTGTTTTCTTAATTCCACTACCCAATCAAAACAAAACAATCATGAACACTAAGAACTAACTTGAAATCTTATTCAAAACAAACTTAAATTATAAAGAGAGAGCCCTCTCTAGACTTAGGTTGGCTAGAAACTGAGTCTAAAATATTAGGTTTGTGGTTACCTCGGACTATTCCTTCTTGTGCACCAATACTACTGGAGCAGAGAAAGAACTTTGGCTAGGTTGAATTATACCAGCCTCTAGCATTTCTGTAACCATACGTTCAATTTCACTCTTTTGGGAATAGGGATATCTGTACAGCCTGATGTTTGGAGGAACACTTCCTGGAATCAAATGAATAGCATGATCGTGATCACGAATAGGAGGGAGACCTTTGGGAGTCTCAAATACCTTGGAATGATTGTCCAAGATTTTTTGGAGATCTAGAGAAATAGATGATTTTGATGTGGAAACATCTAGCGAACATAACTGTGCAATTACACCTCGTTGTTCCTTTTTTATAATCTTTGTCATATCATTAGAGATGATTATCTTTCCCGGTTTCCATGCAATGCCCCTTAATTCAATTTCCTTTTCTTCCGCATAAAATTTCATGAAATTTTCTTGAAAGTTAAAAGCTATTGTACCCAAGGATTGTAGCCATTGAACTCCTAGTACAACATCAACACCTCCCATTGGAATGGAAAGCATTGGGATATTCAATACATATTCTCCCATGGATAGCTTGATATTATGGCACTTCCAAAGCAATTTATCGTTCCTCCACTTGCAACCATCACTTGACACTCTGGTGCTGGATTTAGGAAGCAATTCAATTTTTTTGCTATCTTATAATGAATAAAATTGTGGGTACTTCCTGAATCAATCAACACTATTACCTTTTTCTTCTTGATATGTGCTTCTATCTTGATGGTATGAGAAGTGGTAATTCCAGCCAATGCATTACAATATATGGTCGGATTCATTTCTTCTTTATCTAGGCTTTGTTCCTAGAGTATATCCTCTTCTTTTGACCTTTCTTATTCCTTTTCTTCTTCCTCTTCACAATCTATGTAGAATAATTTCTTCTCAGCACACTTATGACCTTTAGTGTATTTGCTATCACAAATGTAACAAAGCCCTTTTGCTCTTTCTTCTTCCAATTGTTGTGTTGTCAACCTTATAGGTTGTGGAAGGCTAGGGGCAACAACACTTCCATCTTTATAGTAATGAGTGGTAGGCTTCCTGGTTGCGATAATTTTGCTTTCCATTTTTCTTGCTAACTTGAATGCCTTCTCCAATGAATCAGGTTCCCAAAGGTGAACATCATGTTGGATATTCTCCTTTAAAGTCCCTATGAAAACATCAATCCTATGCTCCTCTGGAATATTTTTTTACCCTTATGTTCAATTTTTGGAACTCCTCAATGTGCTCCATCATTGAACCCTTTTGTTTGAGACTTATCAATTGGCTAAAAAAGGTGTTGCTTTTTGTATCCTCATAATGTGCTGTCATTTCTTCCATAAAAATTGCTGAAGTGATAGTTTGTTTATGAGAGAAAAGCCATTGATACCATACAAACTGATTTGGTTCCAAATATAAAGTTGCAATACGTACCTTTTGTGTGTTTTCCACATTATTGAGATCGAAAAATTGCTCCATCTATAGTATCCATGTTGCGGGATTTGTGCCATCAAACTTCCTCATATCGATTTTTGGAATATGGTGGGTCTTTGATCCAACATTAGAGTCTATGAAATCATGATTAACATTTCTTTTGTTCTCATCATGAGTTTCCTTTACTACCCTTTCACCGTCAGTGACCATTTCTTGTAGCAACTTATTCAAATTTATCTTCAATTCTTCCATCTTATCATCCATGCCATCTATCTTAGCATCCATGCCATTCATCTTAGCTTCCACGCCATTTATCTTAGATTCCACGCCATTTATCTTAGCTTCTATTAGCTTTTGTGACAGTGACATTTGTTGCACTTGGTCTTGTAATTTTGATATATGATGTAGCATTTCTTCCTCTTCTTCATGAGTCATGCTAGATCTTTTAGGTTGTTTACTAAGTGTTTCCATTTTCTTTCTTTGGGGCATCAATTACCGATAATAATTCTTAACTATTCCCTTTGAATTCCTTCAAACTAATTTTTCAAACCAAGATTATGCAAATATTAAAAAAAATACACACCTTTTTTCACTTTGTAGGCACTCGATATTGAATATGATGTATCTCTGTAATTTCGGATCTTTCAGTTCTGAAATTGCAATTTGCAGTAGCCCTCTATGTCCTATTTCCAATGTCACTAGTCTGATCGAATTTAGATTCTCTAAGAAAGAGTTATGCACAATATCCCAAGATGACCTGATTATATACCTTTCAGAAGAGTGAACTTGTATGAGGTGCCACGTGTCCATCCTCTTTCTGTAACTTCTTATGTAATTTCAATTTGATGCTCAAAACAAAAATTATGACAATTTTCCCAAGGTCACCTGTTTGGAATGTAATTCAGGAGTCTGCAAAAAGACCAACTTACTCAGATCATATCTCCACAAATGTAGCGCAAAAAGCTCGGAAATTCGGAACCGAGGTTCAACGCAATTTTGTCTCAAATGGGTTTTTTTTTTCGCTTCTGAAACGTCACAGAAAAAGAGTTATAGCGAAAATGCCACGATGACCTATTTGGAGCAATGAAACCCTAGAATCCAAAGCTCTGATACCAAATGTTATGAAACCAACTCACAAAAGATAGAAAAGATAGATCAATGCCTTAGAATTCAGCCTCTTCAAGGGGGCAACCTCCTTTACATTACATAAATGAACAATTCTTGGATGATTCAAATGACTAAACCTCCTTTCTATATATAGGAGTCTAAGAAATCAGAATATAACCAAGCCGACCTAACAATAATAATATAAAGGCACAAAAATAACAATAGAGGGATTCTATATGGGGACAATAGGGGAAAAACAATATTAATAAGGGATACAACTACAATAGTAATGGGGGCATCATTAGTATTATAGGGACCTAACACGTGTCGGTCCTGTTATGGAAAGTTTTTTAAATTAGAGCCGAAGCTTCCAGCTCTACAAGCTCCGTAACAGAAGTCTGGTAAATGGTTTAGCTGGATTGGGTCGAGGATGATAGTTTGGGCTCCTTTCCCCTATAATCATGGAACTACCTCAAGGGATAAGTCCTTCTCCCATGAGAAGAGGATTCATATCCCATCCATATTTACTATATAAACCTCCCTTCTTCCCAAGCACAAACTAGTCACAGTTGATAGTTTTGGCTGAGTGTGAGTGTTATAGTTGTAAAGTGTTGATGCTATTTTGGAGTAGAAAAGCAAGCTATTACTAGTTGTACCTATCTAGTTGTGTGAGAGAGAAGTGTGTTTTGGTTTGGAGTGACGCCTAAAGGGAGGAGCTTTTAAACTATTGTTGTTTGAAGTCATCGTGGAATGCTAGCAGAAGTGTGTGGGAACCTAGTCTTGTCAGAGGAAGACTGCAATGTCAAGACGGATGGTTGTAATCTCTCTTTGATATTAATATATGCAACTATCGATTGATTTCCTACATGTTTTGTAATATTACATATCCATGTCTTAATATTTCTTGACTTGTTAAGTAGGTTGAATTACAATTTGTCTATTATTATGTTTGTGTGCTGTTGTTGTTTACTTGTTCCAAGAGCTTGAAGAAAAGTGAGAGATTGCTGGAGCGAGAAACCGAGGACATCATCAAGCAGGATAAGTGACCAAGAGGTAGGCCCTCTTGATTGATTCTAACCTAAGGAAATCTTCCATAGAATGTATCTGTTGTGGCTAGACCCATTATCGGGCTAGAGGAATTCGTTCATGTTCGCACTTATACTTTTACTTCACCACAAGCAGTAATTATCTTATTTTAACACTCCCCCTTAATTACAACTGCTAAACTAAAACATGACTCATGACAACTCAAACATGCCTGTTGGTCTATGTCTCAGCTAGGCTTACAACACCCAAGTTTCTTCTATGAAACTCAAACACATCTTGTGCTAATGACTTAGTAAATATATCAGCCAATTGATCACTAGATTTACAAGGCTTCAAGTGAACTTCTCCATTTCTCACAAGTTCTCTAATAAAGTGATATCTAGTATCAATATGCTTGCTCTTCTGATGAAACACACTATTTTTGGATAGTGCAATCACTGAGGTGTTGTCACAATATATTAATGTTAATCCTTGTTGTTTCTGCTTGAGTCCATCAAATACTCTTCTTAACCATATTGCTTGACATGCTGTGGATATTGTCACTACATATTCTGCTTTTGCTGACGAAAGTGTCACAATGGGTTGCTTCTTAGATGCCCATGAAATCACACCTGAACCAAGGTGGAATACAAAACTAGAAGCACTCTTCCTATCATCCAAATTGCCTGCAAAATCTCTATATGTATATCCAATCAAATCCTTATTTTCTGTGCTTGCATACATTATGCCACAATCTCTAGTTCCTGCTATGTATCTCATAATTATTTTTTCTACACTCTGATGTGTGTATTTTGGAGTCTCCATAAATCGCGAAATCAAAATCACTCCTTGCATGATATCCGACCTTGTAACTGTGAGATACATGAGGCTGCCAACCAATCTTTTGAATAGAGTTGGATTGACATATGATCCTTCATCATCATTGCTTAACTTTGTACCTGTTGCAACTGGTGTAGGGATAGATTTGCATTTTTCCATCCTGAATCTTTTCAACAAATCCTTGGAATATTTATTTTGACAAATAAAAATTCCTTTTTCAGGTTGCTCAACTTCTATGCCAGGAAAATATTTCATGAGACCAAGATCTGTCATCTCAAATTCTTTCATCATGGCTGCTTTAAATTCATCTATCTCAAAATCACCTGTAAAAATCATGTCATCAACATATAAGCAAACAATCAAAATATGTCCATGCTCATTTACCTTTGTGTATAAGGTAGGCTCAATGTTGCTTCTGCAAAATCCATTCTTAATCATGTAGTTGTCGATTCTGCTATACTAAGCTCTAGGCACTTGCTTCAATCCATAGAGCACTTTCTTCAACCTGTAAACTTTGTCATTGTTACTTTCAACTTCATTTCCTGGAGGCTGCTGCACATAAATTTATTCTTCTAGAATTCCATTCAAGAAGGTTGATTTCACATCCATTTGATATACTTTCCACTTGTTCTGAGCTGCTGTGGCTAGAACTACTCTTATAGTATCCAATCTGGCTACTAGAGCAAACGTTTCTCCAAAATCTATTCCCAATTGCTACAAGAATCCTTTTGCTACAAGTCTAGCTTTAAATCTGTCAATTTCACCTTTCTCATTCAACTTTGTCTTGTACACCCTCTTCACATCAATGAGATTTTTGTCCTTTGGTAAATCAACCAAATCCCATGTATCATTCTTTTCAATAGCTTCAATTTCTTCATCCATGGCTTGCACCCAATTTTCATCTTTGATTGCCTCTTCAAACGAAGAAGTTTGGAATGACAATAATGCAAAATTTGAACTTACATCCAAATCATCATAAATATCTTTCAAACTTATCATATTTCTCTTACCATTGCTTTATTCATCACCTGATTGATTGCTGGGAGAATCTTGATCTGTTGATCTGCTTGAGGATCCATGTTGCTCTGAAAGTATTGGAGTCCTTGTTGGTGTGTCTCTATTTGGTGTCTTCACCTGTGATTCTTGCTACTCCTTTTTTGCTACATCATCTTCTTCCATTAGTGGCACTTGTGCATCAACTATTTTGTCTACAGTTCCATTCCATGACTCTTGTTCCTTGAACACAACATCTCTGCTAATTATGGTCTTCTTTGTGATAGGGTTATACAATTTGTAAGCTTTTGATTGTTCACTATAACCAATGAATATGCATTTTTCACTTTTATCATCCAATTTTCCCCTTCGCTCCTTAGGCACATGTGCATAAGCTACACATCCAAATACTCTGAGATGTGATACACTGTAATACATACCTGACGATGCTTGTTCTGGTACTCTGTTCATCACACTCTTTGTAGGAGATCTATTGATCACATAAATAGCACATGAAGTTGCTTTTTCCCAATACTCATTAGACAAGTTTCTTCCTTTCGACATGATTCTTACCATGTTCATAATTGTCTTGTTCTTTCTCTCTGCTACACCATTCTGCGGTGTGTACCTAGTTGTAAATTGTCTTTTAATCCCATGTTTTTGCAGTAATGATTGAATGCCTTTGAGTCATATTCTCCACCATGATCTGACCTCAATACCTTGATTTGTCGATCACATTATTTCTATGCTAAGGCTTTGAATTCCTTGAACTTTGCAAAAGTTTCAGACTTCTACTTTAAGAAGTAAACCCAAGTCTTTTTTTTTTAGTCATCAATGAAAGTGAGGAAGTAACAACTTCCACCAATCGACTGTGTCCTCATAGGTCCACACAAGTCTATATGCACTATCTCAAGAGGTTGCTTTGCTCTGTATGCAACTCCCTTTGGCAAACTTTCACGGTGCTGCTTTCCCAAGATGCAACATTCACAAGTACTAGTAGGTTCTTTGATGGGAGATAATCCTTTGACCATATGTTTCTGTTGCAACAATCTTAAACCAGAAAAGTGCAAGTGTCCAAATTAAAAGTGCCATAACCAATAATCATCAGAACATGCAACTGTAAAAGAACTCACCTGACCACTATAATTCAAAATTAGAGGAAAGAGTTGGTTCCTCGTCATCTACACCTTTTCTATTAGCTATTTTCTTGGGGGCTTATCATATATAACACATTCTTGACCTTGAAAGATAACTTTGTATCCTTTCTGTGTCAATTGACCAACACTTAACAAATTATGTTTGAGACTAGGAACATAATATACCTCTGATATTGTCTTCGGCTCCCCCTGCTTGGTCAGAATGTTGACCACTCCTTTGCCATCTACTTCCACAGTCTTGTCAGTCCCCAACTTTACTTCTATTTTCAAAGATTGATTGAAATTTGCAACCAAATCCTCGTTGCTTGTCATGTGGTTACTGCAACCACTATCTAACAATCACACACTAGCAAAAGGTTCATGCATGGTATGGCAAGCTAAGAACATGGAGTTAGAACTCTCTATAGTGACATTAGCTCTCTGGTTCCCTTGATCAACTATCTTCTTCCTGCAATCACGAGCATAGTGACCAAATTTATTGCAATAATAACATCTCACCTTTGATTTGTCAATTCTTTGATTATTGTTGAAGCTTCTGTAGTTTCTTCCACTTTCATGTTCATGTTCTTCTCGACCATCTCTCTAACCACCATATCTTCCACTTCATCCTCTGCCTCTCAATCTACTTTTGCCTCGACCTCTGTCTCTTGAAATAGAAACTTGAATTTTGAAAGCGGTCTCTAAAGTGGAATCCTCATTTCAGTCTATCCTTGCCTCATTCTATAGAAGTGATCCCATCAGCTCATTAACAGTCAATGATGCCAAATCCTTGGCTTCTTCTATGGCTACTACCACAACATCAAATTGGTAGATAAAGATCTGAGGATCTTCTCAACCATTGTTTGATCTTTAATTTCTTCACCATAAATCTTTAACTAATTTACGACAATTATGACCCGATTCATGAAAGAATCGATGTCCTCTGTCTCCTTCATCTACAGACTTTCAAAATATCTCCTAGTATTCTACAACTTAACAATATTTACTTTGGCCATACCTGTATAGTTTTTTGCCAAAGTATCCCATGCTACTTTTGTTGAAGATGTGATCATAATCTTCTGGAACACTGCTCGGTCCACTCCCTACTAAATAAGCTACAATGCTTGTGCATTCTTCTTCTTGTCTTTCTTCCATTGTTCCTTCTCTGTATTACTAAGAGCTTGTTCTTTTGCTTCATCCTTAAGTTCTAAAAACCCAAACTGTACATAATCCCAAACATCATGTGCCTACAACGTGGTCGTCATCTTAATGGCCCACACATCATAATCTTTCCCTGTAAACAGTGGGAACTGGGGCTGAAAATTTGAGAAAGCCATCTTTCTCCAAAATTACCTTTTTGATAAAACCTTAAATTTCTCCTTTGTAAAACGATTTTTCAAAAAAAAATACCCCTTTCAATAAAGCCCTAAATTTTTTATTTAAAAAAAAAACTTAAATAAATCTTTTTGCAAAATACCCTTTTCAAAAACTCTTCATTATATATATATATTTTTTATATAAAAGAAATTAAAAAAAATATTTATATATAAAAACAATAACCTTTATATAACACACCTTCACACAAACTCTTTTTCAAAAACTTAATAAGTCACGGTATACATGCCTTTGACATACTTTCCTTGGGACAAAAATGTTTGTCCTGAATCTCTCCAAATCTCAAGACCCAGACAGTATCTTAATTCACCATGGTGTTTCATTTCGAATACCTATGACATCTGTTGCTTGATTTCTTTGATCCGATATGTAGCATCACCTATAATGATCAAATTGAATGTTGGGTGTGGAGCCTGATTATCTTCTGTATTCAAAGGTATTGCCACATTGGACCCCAGTTCGAAATGGGGCGAAAACGCCACCTGTAAAATATTCGCTGTAGGGGGGGTCCAGGGGGGGGGGGGGGGGGGGGGGGGGGCGCTGTGACCTTTGGGGAGGCCCCCTGGTGGGGGGTTTCGGGGGCAGCGCCCCCGAAGCTAAGAATAGATGTAAAATTGCCTTGTAAAAGTATAGTAATTTCTAGTCAATCTAGGTCGTTCATTAGGCGGAGATCTGATGGTAGAAGTTATGTTTAATTTAGGGATTTTTGCCCTAGAAGGCAACCCCTCACTATATGAGAGGGAATTGTATTGAGAAAGAGAGAGGAGATTGAGAGCAAAGAGGGTGTTACAGCGGATCTATTGTATGTTGTATCTCTTCAGTTTGCTGGATAATATAAAAGGAAGGATTGGTTGTTTCTCCGTGGACGTAGCCCAAACTAGGTGAACCACGTATATCTGTGTCTCTCTTGTTTTATGCATTTTCTGTGTTTATATTTCTACAATATTTTATGCGTTCCATTTCTCTGTAATATATAATTTTCTAACATCGTCTACATACGGAGAAATCATCACTATGCGCCCTTATTCATCTTGCATGATGTAAAAACTAGGGTCATTTTTTCTTCTATTGTAGCCAGCTTGCAAAAAAATGAGTCAATCTTTTCATACCAAGACCTCCGTGCTTGCTTTACTCCATAAAGTGCTTTCTTCAGTCTATAGACTAAATGTTCTTTCCCTTTCTGGACAAACCCTTCACGTTGCTCTAAATAGACCTCCTCTTTTAGTTCTCCATTTAAAAATGCAAACTTTACATCTAGTTGGTGTATCATCCAATGTTTTTCAGTAGCTAAAGAAATTAACATTCTGATAGTGTTTAGTTTAGCTACAGGGGTGAAGGTTTCTTCATAGTCTATACCTTCTTTTTGTGAATACCCCTTTGCTACCAATCTAGATTTTATTTTTTCTATGGTTCCATCTACATTGATCTTCGGTTTGTATAACCATTTTCAACCTATGGTTTGTTTTCCTTTAGGAAGTTCAACTAGTTCCCAAGTGTTGTTCTTGATTATTGATTCATATTCCTGTTCCATGGTTGTTTTCCATTCTCTACATTCATTTGATTCTTTATAACTAGAAGGTTCAACCACATTCATCATACTAGTTATAAAAGCATTTTCCCTATATCTTATAGGCAATTGAGCTTTCCTACTTGATCTCCTAAGAGGTGGGGTAGCCTCAAACCTTGTCTGATCATCATTCTCTTTTTCTTCCCACTGCTGCTGTATCTGCTACTGTTGTTCATCTTATGCCTTTGTTTGCTGCTGATCCTAATTGTTTTCTTCTTCTTCTTCCACCAAGTACGGAATATCCCATTCCTCATTGTGCTTATCAGATTCTTCATGATCCTGCTCATGGAATATGACATCTCTACTAACAAAAATCTTGTGAGTAGAGGGATTAAATAATCTGTAAGCTTTATGTTGTGAACAATACCCTATAAAAGTACATCTAATGGCTTTCGAATCTAGTTTTCTTCTATCTTCCTTTGGAATATGGGCAAATGCTTTAGATCCAAATACTCTTAAGTGTTTTACTGCAGGTTTAAATCCATATAATGCTTCATAAGGAGTTTTAAACTCAAGACTCTTTGTAGGACTCCTATTTTTCAAATAAACTATAGTATTCAATGCTTTAGCCCAAAAACCATTCAAAAGATTCTTACCTTTCAACATGCTCCTAGCACATTCCACCAGTGTTCTGTTCTTTCTTTCAGTTACTCCATTTTGCTGTGGAGTATGGGGTACTGTGAACTGTTACAATATTCCATGGTCTTTACAATACCTTATAAGCTCATCTTTCTTGTATTCTCCCCCTTGATCAGACCGGAGAATTTTAATCTGTTTCCTTGTTTGCCTTTCAATCATCTTTTTGAACTGCTTAAACTATTCAAATGTGTGACTCTTCATACTCAAGAATTATACCCAAGAAAATTTTGTGCAGTCATCAATAAACAATAAAAAATATAGTGCACCTCCTAATGATTTTGTTTGCATGGGTCCACACAAGTATGTATGCACTAATTCAAGTATATCCCTCTGTTTCTTTTCTACTTGAATAAGGAATTCTTCTCTATGCATTTTTCCTAATGTACATGCATCACAATTATTATGTACTTGTTTTAGCAGAGGAAGATCTCTTACCATTTCCTTCTTCTGTAGTAACAACAACTCATTGTAGTTGATATGACAAAATCTCTGATGCCATAGCTCTTCTGTAGTCAAACTCACAGTTTTCAAGGCTCGAACTGGTAACTTGTACAGACGTCCTATTCAGATTCCTGTAGCAATTGTCTTCATGCCATCTAGCGGATCTTTAATATAACAGTTAGATTTAAAAAATTCAACTTTAAGATCTTGATCTGTGATCATGGATATAGAAATCAAGTTCTTTGTTACACCAGGCACATACATGACATTATGAATTTGTTTTACATTACCATTAGGTATAATGACAGAAAATTTCCCACACCCTTTGATCTGATGACTTCTATCATCACCTAGGTAAATCTATGCTCCTTCGTTGATTTCTTTAAAATCTTCAAACCAATGCTTGTTCCCTGTCATATGTGTTGATGCTCCTAAATCTACATACCAGATCTCTGCATCAACATTCTCATCAAAATTTTCCATAAACAAATTCTGCACATGATTTTCATTCGCAAGATGACCTGCATGTCATTTCTGCTTTTGTTGTTCTTCATGATATTTCTTCTTCTTGCACTACCTGGCAATATGACCAAGTTTTCCGCAATAAAAACATTTAATTTCAGAGTTGTTTCTATTCAGATGCATACCTTGGGTTTGATTTGGTCTTTTCTGTGAGTGTCCTCCATTTGGTTCTTACGAATTTCCTTTCCCTTTGAAGAAGTTCTTATTTGCCATCAATGCAAGATCGACACTCTGGGGCTTCAGAGTCGATCTTGTTTCTTCTTCTTGCATCAATATTCCTGTCAGCTCTTCAAACTTCAGGATTTCTCTTTCGCATTTATCCTAGTGATGAACATTTGGTAGTCATCGGTCACACCCTTCATGGTAATTGTTACAAGATCTGTATCATCAACTGTATGACCAATGTCTACCAATTTGTTCTTCAGATCTTTGATCCTTGCTATGAAGGCAAAAAATGTTTCATTCTCCTCCATCTTCAGGGATAAGATCTTGCTCTTCAGAAACAGAAGACAATTTGTATTCCTGATCTCATACAAATCCTTCAAAATTCTCCAAATTTTGCTTGCTGATTTACAGTCTCTGATATGTGGTATGATGCAGTCTTTCACTGACATCTTCAAAAACGTCCTTGATTTACCCTCATGCTTCTCCCAATCTAGGACTGTTGTGGATCCAGCCGCTAGCTTTTGTTCATCCCCATTTGCAATCATCCAAGCACTCCGCACTTCTAGCAGAGTCTACATCTTGAATTTCCAATTCACATAATTGGAGCCATAGAGCTTGTTATGCTCATTCAAGCATGCTTCAAACATCTGATTATTCATCTTAGCGATTAAAAAAAATTTGACAGGTAAAAAAAAATGTTGGATTTACCCCAGATCTGTGACAAAGACAGATCACTGATCTTCAATGTTGTTTGATCTCGTAGCACACCCACAGATCACTGTGGCTTCCTTCACAGCCTCCAGACAACCTTCTATTGTCAGCCTTTGCAGCCTTCTCTCGACAGCAGGTTGAAGAAAGCTCTCTATGGATTGAAGCAAGCAACTTGGGCTTGGTATGAGAGGATCGATAGCTATCTGATGAAGTTGGGATTCACTAGAAGTGAAGCTAATCCAAACCTTTACTTTATGTGGACGACCTCTTTATGAAAAGTGCAGACCCTCTCATTCACAAATGTAAGAGGAAGTTGGCTTCTGAATTTGAGATGAAGGACCTAGGACCGATGCACTATTTCCTAGGGTTGGAGGTTTGGCAAAAGGCAGGTGAAATTTTCCTCTCTCATGGAAAATGTGTTGTGAAGATAATGGAAAGATTTGGGATGGTGGACTACAAGCCTGTGACTACTCCAATGGAACTTAACTTTAAGAAGTTATGTGGCAGTGCTACTGGACGTGAATTGGGAAATGCTTCTAAGTACTGTCAACTCATAGGAGCACTGATGTTCTTGGTGAACTCTCGTCCGAACATATGTTTTCCAGTTAACACATTAGGCCAATAGATGGTTGAGCCTCATCATATACATTGGATTGGTGCCAAGAATCTTCTGAGATATCTTTGGGGCACAATCACTCATGGACTGAGATACACTATTAGAGATGTGAGACTGCATGGTTATTTTGATGCTTACTGGGCTGGTAGTGTGGTGGATTGCAAGAGCACTTATGGATGTTGTTTTACTTTGTGTTCTTCTTCGATATCCTGGATGAGTAGGAAGAAAAAATCGGTTGCCTTGAGCACTGCCGAGGCTGAATACATAGTTGCTAGTATGACCTCCTATGAAGCTATCTGGTTGAGGAAGCTCTTCAGTGAGCTATTTGGAAATGTATTGGATACCACCATGATCCTCTGCGAAAACCAGAGTTGGATTAGATTATCAGAGAATTTTGTGTTTCATGATCGCTCCAAGCATATAGATATCAGGTACCACTTTATCTGAGACATGGTACAATGAGGAGAAATAAGGCTCCATCACATTGGGACTGATGAGCAGGTCGTCGGTATTCTGACGAAGCCCTGGGGAAGGTCAAGTTCTTGGCCTTCTGAGAACAACTTGGAGTCATGGAGAGACTGTTGGCTCCCTATAATACTAGTGATTACCCCATTACTATTGTAGTTATACCCCTTATTTATATTGTTGTGCCCCTATTACCCCCATATTGTTATTTCTGTGCCCCATAGAATCCCTCTATTGTTATTTTTGTGGCTTTATATTATTATTGTTAGGTCGGCTGGATTATATTGTGACTCCTTAGACTCCTATATATAGAAAGGAGGTTTTGTCATTTGTATCATCCAAGAATTGTTCATTTATGTAATGTAAAGGAGGTTTCCCCCTCGAAGAGGCTGAATTCTAAGGCGTTGATCTATCTTTTCTATCTTTTCTTGAGCTGGTTTCATAACATTTGGTATCAGAGCTTTGGATTCTAGGGTTTCGCTGCTCCAAACAGGTCATCGTGGCATTTTCGCTATAACTTTTTTTCTGTGACGTTTCAGAAGTCGCAAAAAAAAACCCATTTGAGAATAAATCGCGCTGAACCTTGGGTCCAAATTTCAGAGCTTTTCGCGCGATATTTGCGGAGATATGATCTGAGGAAGTTGGTCTTTTTGCAGACTCCTGAATTACATTCAAAACAGGTGACCTGGGGAAAATCGTCATAACTTTCTCTCTGGGGATTGGATTGAAATTCTGTAAAAAGGTACAGAAAGAGGACGGACTGTAGTTTCTTGTGTGTGTGTTTCAGATTCAAAGGTTGAAACAGTGACTCGTGGCACGTCATACAAGTTCGCTCTACTGAACCAGTCTAAAAGCAAGTCACTGTGGGAGATTTCACATAACTCTTCCTTGGAGAATCCAATTTGGCTCAGACTTGTGGCATTGGAAAGAGGACGCAGAAGGCTACTACAGGTAGCAATTTCAGAACTGGATGATTCGAAATTACAGAGATACATCAGATTCAATATCAGGCTTCTATAAAGTGAAAAAAGGTGTGTAGTTTTTTTTTTTTTTTTTTGTAAGCTTGGTTTAACGGAATTCAAAGGGCATAGTAAAGCATTATTATCGGTAACTGATGCCCCGAGGAAAGAAAATGCAAACACCTAGTAAGGAACCTGAAAGCTCTAGCATGACTCATGAAGAAGAGGAAGAAATGCTACATGATATATCAAAATTACAAGAACAAGTGCAACAAATGTCACGCTCACAAAAGCTAACAGAAGCTAAGATAAGTGGCGTGGAATCTAAGATAAATGGTGTGGAATCTAAGATAAAGGGCATGGAAGCTAAGATGGAGGATTCGATGGCAGATTTGAAGATAGATTTGAAGACAGACATGGAAGAATTGAAAAAGTTGCTACAAGAAAGGGTCACTAATGGTGAAAAGGTAGTAAAGGAAACTCATGATGAGAACAAAAGAAATGTTAATCATGATTCCATAGACGCTAATGTTGGATCGAAGAATCACCATATTCCAAAAATCGATATGAGGAAGTTTGATGGCAAGGATCCCGCCACATGGATATTACAGATGGAGCAATTCTTCGATCTCAATAATGTGCAAAACACACAAAAGGTACGTATGGCAACTGTATATTTGGAACCAAATCAGTTTGTATGGTATCAATGGCTTTGCTCTCGTAAACAATTTATCACTTGGGCAATTTTTACGGAAGAATTGATAGCACATTATGAAGATACAAAAAGCAACACTTTTTTTAGCCAATTGATAAGTCTCAAACAAAAGGGTTCAATAATGGAGCACATTGAGGAGTTCCAAAAATTGAACATAAGGGTAAAAGATATTCCAGAGGAGCATAGGATTGATGTGTTCATAGGGTCTTTAAAGGATAATATCCAACATGATGTTCGCCTTTGGGAACCTGATTCATTAGAGAAGGCATTCAGGTTAGCAAGAAAAATGGAAAGCAAAATTATGGCAACCAGGAAGCATACCACTCACAACTATAAAGACGGAAGTGTTGTTGCCCCTAGTCTTCCACAACCTATAAGGTTGACACCACAACAATTGGAAGAAAAAAGAGCAAAAGGGCTTTGTTACAGTTGTGATAGCAAATACACTAAAGGTCATAAGTGTGCTGAGAAGAAATTATTCTACATAGATTGTGAAGAGGAAGAAGAAAAGGAGCAAGAAAGGTCAAAAGAAGAAGATATACTCCAGGAACAAAGCCTAGATGAAGAACAAATAAATCCGACCATATCTTGTAATGCATTGGCGGGAATTACCACTCCTCAAACCATCAAGATAGAAGGACAAATCAAGAAGAAAAAGGTAATAGTGTTGATTGATTCAGGAAGCACCCACAATTTTATTCATTGTAGGGTAGCAAAAGAATTGAATTGCTTCCTATATCCAGCACCAGAGTGTCAAGTGATGATTGCAAATGGAGGAACAATAAATTGCTCTGGAAAGTGCCATAATATCAAGCTATCCATGGGAGAATATGTATTGACTAGCCCAATGCTTTCCATTCCAATGGGAGGTGCTGATGTTGTACTAGGAGTCCAATGGCTACAATCCTTGGGTACAATAGCTTTTAATTTTCAAGAACTTTTCATCAAATTTTCTATGGAAGGAAAGGAAGTTGAATTAAGGGGTATTGCAGGGAAACCAGGAAAGATAATCAGCTCTAATGGCATGACAAAGCTTCTAAAAAAGGAGCAAAGAGGTGTAATTGCACAATTATGTTCGCTAGATGTTTCCACATTGGAATCATCTATTTCTCCAGATCTCCAAAAAGTCCTGGACAATCATTCCAAGGTATTTGAGACTCCCAAAGGTCTCCCACCTATGCGTGATCATGATCATGCTATTCATCTGATTCCAGGAAGTGTTCCTCCAAACATCAGGCCGTACAGATATCCCTATGTCCAAAAAAGTGAAATTGAACGTATGGTTGCAGAAATGCTAGAGGCTGGTATAATTCAACCGAGTCAAAGTTCTTTCTCAGCTCCAGTAGTATTGGTGCACAAGAAGGATGGATCATGGCGCATGTGTCCAGATTATAGGGAGCTCAACAAGCTCACTATTAAAGATAAGTTCCCCATTCCTGTCATTGATGAATTACTGGATGAATTGCATGGATCAATTTACTTCACCAAGTTGGATCTTCGTTCGGGATATCATCAAATCAGAATGAAGATTGAAGACATTCCGAAAACGGCATTTAGAACTCATGAGGGTCATTATGAATTTTTGGTCATGCCTTTTGGCCTTACCAATGCACCTTCAACATTTCAAGGTTTGATGAATTCAATTTTCAAACCATTCCTTAGAAAATTTGTGTTAGTATTTTTTGATGATATACTAATCTACAGCAAGTCTTGGAAGGATCATGTTGAACATGTTGACAGGGTGCTACAACTATTGGAGGAGAAACAATTATATGCAAAAAGATCCAAATGTTTCTTTGGAGTCCAGGAGGTGGAATATTTGGGTCATATTGTATCTCATGAAGGAGTTAAGGTAGACCCTAGCAAAATTAAAGCCATTAAGGAATGGAAAATCCCCACATCCATAAAGCATCTGCGAGGATTTCTTGGGTTGACAGGGTATTATCGCAAGTTTGTTAAGAATTATGGGAGAATAGCAGCACCTCTAACAACATTATTGAAGAAAGATTCATTTTCATGGACTCCGGAAGCAACAAAGGCCTTTGAACATCTTAAAGAGGCAATGTGCCAAGCACCGGTCTTAGCTACACCGGACTTCACAAAAACCTTTATTGTGGAATGTGATGCTTCAGGAAATGGAATTGGTGCTGTTCTAATGCAAGATGAAAGACCCATTGCTTTTGAAAGTCGTCCAATCAAGGGAAAGTTTTTAAGCAAAGCTATTTATGAGAAGGAAATGTTGGCAATACTCCATGCACTTAAGAAATGGCGACCCTACCTAATGGGAAGACACTTCAAGGTAAAAACGGATCATGATAGCCTTAAATACTTTTTAGAACAAAGATTATCCTCTGAAGAGCAACAAAAGTGGGTCACAAAGATGTTGGGTTATGACTTTGAAATCATCTACAAAAAAGGGAAGCAAAATGTGGTGGCAGATGCACTCTCAAGAAAGGATGAGGATGTGGAAGCATTGTTGTGTGCCATTTCTATTATCCAACCAGATTGGATAAACGAAGCAAGGGAGGAATGGAAGAATGACGAAGAAGTGTGGGCACTTATTCGAAAGCTACAACAAGATTCCAGTACTTCTGATACATTTAGCTGGAAAAATGATTCGTTATGGTACAAAGATCGCTTATACCTCTGTAAGAATTCCCAGCTAAAACAAAAGATTCTTATGGAATTGCACACTTCTCCCTTAGGAGGGCACTCAGGATTTTTAAAAACTTACCACAGGGTTAAGAAGGAATTTTTTTGGGATGGCCTTAAATCAGATATTCAAAAGTTTGTGGCGGAATGTTTGGTTTGCCAACAAAATAAAGTTGAAACAATTAAGACACCGGGTCTATTACAACCTTTATCCATTCCAAGCCAACGTTGGGAGGAGGTTTCAATGGATTTTATCACAGGTTTACCCAAGTCTGAGGGAAAGAGTGTCATCATGGTGGTAGTTGACAGACTTACCAAGTATGCACACTTTTGTGCATTATCACATCCATTTAAAGCCAGTACAGTTTCTACTGCATTTATGGAAACAGTTCAAAAGCTACATGGAAACCCAAAGATTATTGTAAGTGACAGAGATCCCATTTTCACTGGAAATTTTTGGACAGAATTATTTTCTTGTCTTGGTACTCAGTTAGCTCATAGCTCATCTTATCATCCTCAATCTGATGGGCAAACTGAGATAGTAAACAAATGTTTGGAAGGATATCTTCGTTGCTTTGTATCTGATAAACAGACACAATGGGTCAAATGGTTGCCTCTGGCTGAATGGTGGTATAACACTTCCTTCCATACAGCAACAAAAATGACCCCATTTATGGCACTTTATGGGTATCAACCACCATCCATCACATCATATTTAAGAGAAAATTCTAAGGTTCAGGCAGTGGAACATCACATCGAACATCAACAACAAGTCCTCCAACTCTTAAAGGATAACCTCGTGTTGGCACAAAATAGAATGAAACAACAGGCAGATCAACATCGCAGTGAAAGAAGTTTTGATGTAGGTGATTGGGTATTCCTACGGCTACAACCATATAAGCAAATGTCCCTAAAGCAAGCTAAGAAGGATAATAAATTATCACCAAAGTATTATGGTCCGTACAAGGTGTTGCAAAAGATTGGTACTATGGCATACAAATTGGAGCTTCCTGCAGCTTCTCGATTGCACCCAGTTTTCCATGTTTCATGTTTAAAGAAGGTTATAGGTGACAAGCTCCCAATTCAAACAATATTGCCAGAACTTGACGAGGAAGGAAAAATTATATTGGAACCGGAAGCAGTCACAGAAACAAGAACTCGACAGCTACGAAATCGATCAATTTCAGAGTATCTTATCAAGTGGAAGAACTTATCCGCTGAAGATTCCACATGGGAGGATGAGAATTTTATGCAGAAGTATCCAGAACTACTCAAGCGTTGAGGACAACACTTTTTTGAAGGAGAGGGGCATGTTGGGTCCCTATAATACTAGTGATTACCCCATTACTATTGTAGTTATACCCCTTATTTATATTGTTGTGCCCCTATTACCCCCATATTGTTATTTCTGTGCCCCATAGAATCCCTCTATTGTTATTTTTGTGGCTTTATATTATTATTGTTAGGTCGGCTGGATTATATTGTGACTCCTTAGACTCCTATATATAGAAAGGAGGTTTTGTCATTTGTATCATCCAAGAATTGTTCATTTATGTATTGTAAAGGAGGTTGCCCCCTCGAAAAGGTTGAATTCTAAGGCGTTGATCTATCTTTTCTATCTTTTCTTGAGCTGGTTTCATAACAGAGACCCTCTTATGAGTGTCCTGTATGAGACGAACATTGAGCTCTAGAAGCTCCGGGGGGCTTGGGGTACTTCTTGGAGCGAGGAGAAACTATAGGGTGAGTGCTTCATCCTTCCCCTAGTGGTTTGCTATGTACAGGGTGAGTGGTTCAACCTTCCCCTATGATACCCCTTGGCAACATGTAGGCAGGATGAGTGGTTCATCCTTCTCTTGTTGAGACATCCTACCCATGAGTCTGGGACACATGGGAAGTACATCTCATCTATCCAATGATTAGGGAAATGAGGATAGGGACCATAGTACTACCGATGGATGCATCGTGTACTACCATACTCCCTATCCTAGGATGAGCGATATTGATCTGGAATCAATTGGAATTGACTTCGGGTCAATAAGAGTGGTATGAGACACTCTCTTTTATTTGCGACTGACTTTGGGTCAGTAGAGAATGGTATGATACATTCTCGATCACTTCTTCTTCTTCATAGTTCAACAATGCAGAGCAGTGCATTGATGGCAGAGATAGTATAGATTGGCAAATGGATTAGCATATGGAGTTCTCCCTAGTTGAGAGGGAGTGTTAAAATTGGAAACTAGGGCCAAAATCCACATGGGTCATCTTATTTATGACAACCTATATTTTTATTGGATTCCTCTCTCCGAGAGGTGTAGGATTGATCTGAAGATTATCCGATTCCGACATGTACAAATGAAGTTATGAATTTATTTTGATTATGGACAAATTGTCAAGGTCGACCAACAAACTTATGTAGGCTCAGAAGCCCAACAGTCATGCCTATTCATCCTCAATGTTTGCTATAAATACATGATGCCTTAACCTCATTTGGACACACTCATCTTCACACTTCTCTCTCTCTCTCTCCTCATTGATTTGGTACATATTTCTACGCCTCTCTCTCTCCACACATCTAAAATTTCAGGAGGCCAAAATTTCAGGAAAGAGAAATTTCAGGAGACCAAATTTCTGGACAGTTTGACCAAACTGTTGACTAGAGCTGACTGTAGCTAGGGCTGATCGCAGGTGGGCTATTTGACCATACTTTGACTGGGTTGAATTTGACTCTTTTGAGGGTTGTTTTATCTTGCTATTTGGAGGCCAAAGTTGACTGAAGTTTATCGATTTGCTGAGGGTCAAATCTTCCTTGTTGACTAGCGTTGAATTTTCTGGTTAGTGCTCTTTTTGATGTTGTTATAAATTATCAGATTTGTAAATTGTACTATCTCTCTCTGTTGAACTATTAAATAATACAAGAAGATTTGATCAAGGGTTTCCCCACATTGGGGTTTGTCCCTGGGTGGTGCCACATCTTATATCCTCTTGTCTTGGCTTGTCTTCTACTGTTTATGTTTATGTTCTATCTGCATTTTACTATCATGTTGATGTGATTGCTAATCTAAATATTGATATTGGGCTAATAAAGAAATTCAAGTAAAATTACTGTAAAGCATAGAACATACCATTGTTGCCTAAAATTAACATTGATCCATCTGTAAATCCATACAGCACTACAGATAATGTTGTAAATGAAACTACAAAAAATCCAATACAATATTTATATTCTACATTAAATGTTCGATGAAAATTGAAATTTGTCAATATAGCCATGCAACTTTACAAATTCGTGAATCAACGCATCTCTACAGTAAATTCAGAAATCAATGGAGCCTTCAATGTTGTTGCGTAAATGTTGCAACAAGTCTGTACATTACCATTATATTTTAATATGAATTGTTTTCGAGACCCAACATTTTTTTTGAATGTTGCATGACAGTGAAATGGATAAACATAGTTGATTGACACCAACCACTGAAACCAACCACCATCGTCTGAAATCTGTCTATAAATGCAATGATGGAGAATGCAATACTCAATATTGAATTAAATGTTAAACACTCAATTAGAATGTGTGAATCCCTAATCTCATGCAGCTTTGTAGTCTCATGGGAATTTGAACGAGGAACTCAAGTTGCCACATATCCTCTATAATACATCTCATAGTGATTATTGATCATCAACATAGTTGATAATCCATATTTCCACCATTAACACATTCCCAAAATGTACACATCAAGCTTTTGAATGTCATATCAACCATAAACCTTGAATGTTGATTTTTGAATGCTAAAACGCAAACCCTAAACCCTAGAACCTAGAACCTAGAACCTACACCCTAGAACCTAGAACACTAAAACTTAAGCCCTAAAATCCTAAGCACAAAACCCTAAAAATCTAAAACCCTTAAACCCTACACCTAAACCCTAAAAAAACAATATACCCTAAACTCCAAACCCCCTAAACGTATAACCCTAGACCCAAAACACTAAAATCTTAAACGCCAAAACCCAAACCCTACACCCCAAAACCCAAACCCTAAAACCTAAACCTAAACCTTAAAGCCCAACCCCTAAACCCCCAAACCCCAAACCTCAACCCCTCAACCCCAATTCCTAAACCCTAAACTCTATAATCCCTTATGAAATACCTAATAATCCTTTATATTTTTAATAAAATAGAAATAAACATCACATTAGACAACATTAACTTAAAAAATAAATATTGAACTGTATTAACATAAAAGTTTTGGCTATGTGAATGGAATGCGTTGAAATAGTAATTCAGATTATAGTGAAGTAATCTTGTGAGGATAAATATGTGTAATTGATTTTTTATTATCCAAAGTTCTTAAAATAGAATAAACTTGATATGGAACCCTATTCCATATGTAATGCATCAACCCATAAATCCATGCAGCGACAATACTGCAGTTACAATCCAAATTAATATTGATATTATACATTAAATTCCATATGTTAAATTTGTAAATGCATGCAGCTTTGCAGTTACTATTTATCTACAGAAAAAAAACATAAATGCACATAAAATTTCATGTCATTGGATTTGAATTTGAATTTCTTTCAAATTTAATTATGTGTAATTATTCATAACAACATTAAGTATTGTGCAAAATCTGATTGAATAAACACAATGACCATTTGACACAAAACATTCAAAGCACCCAGTATCCTATGAAATTTGTCTGACACTGCTATGGCGTTATAGAGTAAGTGTTATACAGCCAACTATAATGCATCAACCCATTCGTAAATCCATTCTTTAAATGCTATATACCCAATTTAATGCATTGATCCATCCGTAAATCCATACAACTCTATAGTCAATAGTGTAAATGCAACTACTAAAAGTCCAAATCAATATTGATATTATAAATTAAATGTTAAACGAAAATTGAAATGCATCAATTTGGCCACGCAACTTTACAGATTTATGAATCGAGGCATCTCTATTGTAAATTTAGAAATTGATGGAGCATTTAATGTTGTTGCGTGATTGTTGCAACAAGTTTGTACATTATTGTTAGATTTGAATTTGAATTGTTTTCAAGTCCCAGCCATTTTTTTAAATGTTGCATAATAGCGAAATGGATAAACATAGTCGATTGAAATCAACCACCATCCTCTGAAGTCTGTTTGTAAATGCAATGATGGAGAATCCAAAACTCAATATTGAATTAAAAGTTATATGTTCAACTGGAATGTGTGAATCCATATATCCATGCATCTTGCAGTCTCTTGGGAATTTGAATGAGGCACTCAAATCACCCTTTATCCTCTATATGCATCTCATAGTGATCGTTGATCATCAACATAGTTGTATAATCTAGATTCCCACCATCGACTCTTTCACAAGGATGTACAAATCAAGCTTTTTAATGGTATCAACCCTAAACCCTAAACATTGAACGTTTAATATTGAACCCTAAACCCTAGAACTGACACCTTAAAAACTTAAACCAAAAACCCTAAAACCTCAAATTCATGTGCCTTGCTCATTCTCATTGATCTAAATATGAGTTCTTAGACAATTATTAAGGTATTACAGACTCATGTGCATGGATTTGCCTATATTACTTAGTGCAATGGATCGATAAGATTGCGAATAACATAGACAATGAAACAGTTAAAGAAACATAATAGACACACACACACACATAACACAACAAGATAATCAAGGAGTTCACCCAACACTCTTGGGCTACGTCTCCTGGTCTAGCCTTCAGTGGTGACCTCTCTATTATGTCTTCGAAAACAGAGTTTTACAAAAGTGAGCTCAATTTGAGTCTCACACAACAGATACAAAACAACAAGGCTTTACTTGGATTCCCCAAGTCTTTTTGAGTACACAGACTCTCGTCACTGACTCTTTGTCTCTGTTTGCTCTCTGTCTCAGCACTGCTTGTCCCTATCTTCTGTCAGTCTGTGGCTTTAAGGCCAATCGACACTGTCTGTTTGTCTCCCCTTCTCGGGCTCTCTAGCTTCTGGCCTCTGTCCGCTCGAATCCCCTTCTGAGCATTAGTAATCATGGCATAATGACTTCAGGGAAGGTGGACACCTATTCTGCAACAGAAGGGACCATCGGGCCTTTGAAATCCCCAAAAATAGTGTTCTCTGTTTACACAGAGAAATACATTAAAAACACAGGAAAATTAGCCAAATTGCCATTTATCGGACTTCAAATATCCTTAAATCTGCTCTATACTCCTATCGGGTCCTCCTGTATAGCGCTATCACATATCCACCGTTGATATGAGTGATCTTAATCCAACAGTTGAGATCTATTTCAGGCAGCTCATGCGTACGGGGTTAACCGCCCGAAAATGGTGGTTTTCTCTCTCCAGCACCTGGCTATGTGGCAGCTAGTGTATGGGCTCGGGCAGAGCCTGGCCAAAACCACTTACCACCTGCAGCCCCCCCGAAATCCAGTCATTACGGAACTCAACATGTATATATATATATATATATATATATATATATATATATATATATATATATATATATATATATATATATATATATATATATATAGATAGATAGATAGATAGATAGATAGATAGATAGATAGATAGATAGATAGATAGATAGATAGATAGATAGATATATATATATATATATATATATATATATATATATATATATATATATATATATGTTGAGTTCCGTAATGACTGGATTTCGGGGGGGCTACAGGTGGTAAGTGGTTTTGGCTAGGCTTCGCCCAAGCCCATACACTGGCTATATGTATATATATATATATATATATATATATATATATATATATATATATATATATACCCTTTCGGGTCCGGTTTCATCGCATCAGGCAAATTTCCTTTGCAATTCATTTATTTGGCGGAAATGCGAAATACAGAGGAAAATGCCATTTTCCAGATTTCAAAATATATAAAATATCACCCATAACCCTATCGGGTTTGACTGTCGCAAGCCATATTTACATCAGCCCCGCTCCTTTGTGTAGCTCCAATGTGATATTGCGATGCGATTGATCGCAATCGCATATCACATAGACCATCGGGCCATTTGTAAGAGCTCCTCTGTAATCACCGATTGCGATATTGCGAGTTAACCTGGGCCGTTGATCTGTGCGCTTAATCGATGGTCCTCGTTGACCCACGTTGATCACGATCGCAATTGTTATGTGATAGGCTCTGATATCCTCCACTTGCTGCCGCTGATTACGATATGCCGATCGGAACTAGAATGTTGATCGGACAGATCTGACGGCTCCTGTGCGTCATCCCTTTGACCTCCAATAGGCCTTATTTCATTGTTTTCTTCATGTTTTTGCTTCCTGATAGTGTAATCTGCCTTTTTTAAAGGTTCTTCTCATGCGATAATTTTTAATGTTTAAAAGACTTTGAAGACTTAGAGGATTTTCTAGGATCCATTTTGGATCATGCCTTCCCACTAAAAAGTATTTTGGACCACCAAAAGTTGGTTTTCAAGCATCAATCAAGTGAGGATACAACTTCCTAACTTGTCCAATCTCTATCCATATTGTACTGCTTGGTTTTGAACCTTTGAGTCCAATTCTAAGGTACTCAACATCCCCTCTGCACGTAGTTCTCACCTTCCTGTCCAGAACTATATCTTCCTACAACTCATTGAGATATTCAGGCAACAGATCATCAATAGAAGGAAACTAACTTTGCTCTTCGGGATCTTCAAGCAATGAAGGTTCAAACAGTCCCAAGTTCTCTGCATTAACTACTGAATAGATATGCATGTAAATTGAAAAATCAAGGCGAAAAGCGTTTTCACCAATTTTCTCAAGTATCTTGAAAGGCCCATACATTATTAGCTTCAGCTTCTTACCTTCACCTTGCATTCTTTATTTTCTGATGTACAACCAGACTTGATCACCAACTTGGAAGCTATGCTCAATTCGATGCTTATCATGCCTTGCCTTGTACTTGGCCTAACTCTTTTCCAGCTATTCCTGCATTGCCTGGTGAATTTCTTGGATCTGTTCAATGAACTTGGTTGCTTTGTCCACATCGTTGTGTCCATCGACTTCTATGTCTTTACTAAAGACAAAATCCAAGGGAGACCTTGGTGTAAAACCAAAACAATTCTCAAAAGGAGATCTCTGTGTAGAAGAGTGTTTAGCACGGTTGTAAGCATGTTGCACATAACATAAATGTTCATCCCAAAGCTTGGGATGCTTGCTGCAATAGCCCCCAAGCAACTGGATCACTGTCTTGTTGACCACCTCTGTTTGGCCATCTGTTTGTGGATGAAATGTTGTGCTCTTTTTCAATCTAGTGTCCATCAACTCCAATAGGCTTGACCAAAACTTCCCAACAAATTGGAATCTTGATCAGATACAATAGAACTGGGTAACCCAAAATGAACCCATACATGCTAAAAGAACAACTTTGCTATTTGTTTAGCTGTAATTTGCTTGTTACAAGGTGTTAAAACACACATTTTGCTGAACCTGTCCACAATAACATATAAATAATCATGACCTTTTCTAGATTTTGGAAATCCCCCAACAATGTCCATGGAAACACTTTCCCAAGGATGAGAAGGAACTGGAAGTGGAGTGTACAAGCCTAGTTTTCTATTGCTGGGCTTGCTTTTAGCACACATGGTACACCCTTTAATATATCTAGAAACTGTTTCATGCATTCTTGGCCAATAACAGAACCTTTGCGGTTTTGCAACTGTTTTACTTACACCAAAATGACCAGATATTAGAGAAGTATGTTCTTCTCAGATTATGTTAACTCTTTCAGTTTGAGGAATGCATAAATTTCCCAAATGATACAAGAGTTGGTCCTTAACATGATAATCAAATTCTTCTACTTGTTTGCCATGACTTAAAGTTTCATATACATCTTTAAAATCTACATCTTGAGCATATTGTTCAATGTAGCTTTCATGCAATACTGAGTTATTCTTAAGTATAGTAGATGCATTTATGATTGGTCTTGATAACATATCTGCAACCTTATTGTGTATGCCTTTCTTATACCTGATGACAAGATGAAACTATTGTAGAAAACCCATCCACCTATAGTGTCTTGATTGCTGCAATTTAGTTTGTGAGTGAAAATATTGAAGTGGTTGATGATCAGTATGTATAACTGTTTCTTTGCCCATTAGGTAATGTTTCCACTTTTTCACACTCTGTACTAATGCATACAATTCTTTATCATATGTGGGATAATTAACTACTGCAGAATTAAATGTCTCAGAATGATAGCATATGGGTTTACCATGTTGCATCAACACTACTCCCATGGCATAGTCACTAGCATCTGTTTCAATCTCAAATGGTCTTTGAAGATCTGGCAATGCTAGTACTGGTGCTGTACTAATTTTTTCTTTCAAGGTGTCGAAGGCTTTCTACTGTTTGCCTCCCCACTGAAACACCTTGTTCAATCCTGTTAAAGCATGTAAGGGAGCTGCAATCAAGGAAAAGTTAGCAATAAACTTTCTCCAATATTGTGCTACTCCTAGGAAACTCCTAACTTCTGTAGCAGATTTGGGTTTAGGCCAGTTCACAATGACTTCAACCTTAGAGGGATCTATCTTCAATTCACCACCCCCTACAATATGACCCAAATAATTTAAAGATTTTTTGCCAAATTCACATTTTGATAACTTAACATAGAGATTTTCTCTTTTCAAAACATGTAGAGTCCGCTTTACATGCTTCAAATGTTCTTCCCATATTTGACTAAAAACAAGAATTTCATCTAAATATACAATTACAAAATCATCAATAAAAGGTCTAAGTACATCATTCATAACTCTCATGAAAGTGGCAAGAACATTAGTTAAGCCAAAAGGCATAACTAGCCATTCATACAGCCCTTGCTTTGTTTTGAAAGTAGTCTTCCATCCATCTTGTTCTGCTACTCTGACCTGATGATAGCCACTACGCAAGTCCAAATTGGAAAATTAAATTGCCTCTTTCAACTGATCTAATAGATCATCTATGCGAGGAAGAGGATAACGATTCTTGATCGTTATTTTATTTAGTGCTTTGTAATCAATGCACATCCTCCACGAACCATCTTTCTTTCGCACCAACAGAATTGGAGATCCACATGGTGATGTGCTTGGCCTTTTGAACCCTTTATCGAGCAGCTCATGTACCTGCCTCTTGATCTCTACATTCTCTAAAGCAGATAACCTTTTATACCTGTGGCTGTGACTGTTGTTTCATCACCTGAGTCTGACCCCAAATCTTTCTGAATAGCAGCAACAGTCTTCTTTTTCTTACCACCAAACTTCTTAGGTTTCAGCTCCGGATGTAAAGACCAACAATGTTCATCATCGTGCCCATCCTTCTTGCAGTGAGTGCATGAAGGTTTGTCTTTGTGTACAGTGTTTGTCTTTCTCTCCTTCCATTTCTGCTTATTCTTTTCCTCGTTCTTGCTTGCAGAGGGTTTTGATGATCCCCCAATCTTTGGGTTCACATTCTTACCTCTAGCCTCTAGATGTGTAGCCTGAACTGATACATCATCTAGGCTAGTGGGATTAAACATGAGAATGGTGTGCTTCAAATAGCTATGTAGACCACCTATATACTTCAGCAAAGTTCAGGTTAGTCTAGAGAAATGCCTAGAGTTAAAGCTCTTTTTGTAAATTCCTGGGTATAGCTTTGTACACTTTGCCCCTTTAATTGGCAAAGAGTTTGCCAACTCATCATTGCTTGTTTCATATAAGCTAGTGGATAGAATTATTTTTTAATGGCAGAAACAAATTCATTCCAAGTAGAAAGAATTTTACCATGCTTCTTCAAATCAGCTTGTGTCCTGCCTTCCCACCACACTAGGGAAATTCCTCCTAGGTGAAGGCTGGCCAGTTGAATCTTTCTCCTTTCTAAATTAATGTTCTGCACCCTGCAATATACATCAATCTTTCTAATCCAGTTATCTAGCTTCTCTGCATTTAATTCACCATCATAAATTGGAAAATCAAATTTCACATCTAATTTAATCACAACAGTTTTCTTCTTTTTCTTTTCAGGGCTAGTTTTATGTGAAGAAGATGATGAGGATGGTGATGATGGAGTAGATGGTGGAGAGGGCCCCTCTTATTTTCCTTTGCTATCTGGATGGCGATCTAAAAGAGGTTCCTATGCACCTTTTTATGTTTGAGATGCTGAAGTGCTTTCACCTCGGCCTTTGTTAAATTCTTGATACATCTCTTCCACCATGGCTCTTATGGTCATGAAACTATCCATGAACTGAGAGTATGATTCTGATGAGGTTTTTTCTGCCATCCTCCTCCTAGAATAGACTCTTCCAATTTTTGGATTAGCCTCAACAAGTTCTCCTTCTCATATTTTGAACTTTGACCTAGTTAGCATTCAACAATCCAGCACAAGCTTGTCTAACCTTAGCAAACCTAGAGCTCTGATACCACTTGATCTAAATATGAGTTCTTAGACAATTATTAAGGTATTACATGACTCATGTGCATGGATTTTCCTATATTACTTAGTGCAATGGATCGATAAGATTGCGAATAACATAGACAATGAAACAGTTAAAGAAACATAATAGACACACACTCACACACATAAAACGACAAGATAATGAAGGAGTTCACTGAACACTCCTGGGATATGTCTCCTAGTCTAGCCTTCAGTGGTGACCTCTCTATTATGTCTTCGAAAATAGAGTTTTACAAAAGTGAGCTCAATTTGAGTCTCACACAATAGATATAAAACAACAAGGCTTTACTTGGATCCCCCAAGTCTTTTTGAGTACACAGACTCTCCTCAGTGACTCTTTGTCTCTGTTTGCTCTCTATCTTAGCACTACTTGTCCCTGTCTTCTATTAGTCTGTGGCTTTAAATCCAATCGGTGTTGTTTGTTTGTTTCCCCTTCTCGGGCTCTCTGGCTCCCGACCTTTGTCCACTAGAATCCCCTTCTGAGCATTAGTAATCATGGCATAATGACTTCAAGGAAGGTGGCCACCTGTGCTGCAACAAAAGGGACCATCGAGCCTTTGAAATCCCCAAAAATAGTGTTCTTTGTTTACACAGAGAAGTACATTAAAAACACAAGAAAATTCGCCAAACTGTCATTTATCGAACTTCAAATATCCTTAAATCCGCTCTATACTCCTATTGGGCCCACCTGTATAGCGCTATCCCTTATCCATTGTTGATCTGAGTGATCTTGATCCAATGGTTGAGATCTATTTTGGGTGGCTCATGCGTACGGGGGTTAACCGCTTGGAAAGGGTGGTTTTCTCTCTCCGGTGCCTGGCCACATGGCAGCTAGTGTATGGGTTCGGGCGGAGCTCAACAAAAACCACTTACCGCCTATGGCCTGCCTAAAATATGCTCATTATGGAACTCAATATGTATATATATGTCTACATGTATAAACCCTTTCGGGTCCGGTTTCATCACATCAGGCACATTTCCTTTGCAATTCATTTATTTGACAGAAATGTGAAATACAGAGGAAAATGCCATTATCCGGATTTTAAAATATATAAAATATCGCCCATAATCCTATCGAGTCCTACTGTCGTAAGCCATATTTAAATCAGCCCCACTCCTTTGTGTAGCTCCGATGCGATATTGTGATGCGATTGATTGCAATCGCATATCGCATAGACCCCTGGGCCGTTTGTAAGTGCTCCTATGTAATTGTTGATTGCGATATCACAAGTTAACCTGGGCCATCAATCTGTGCGCTTGATTGACGGTCCTCGTTGACCCGCGCTGATCGCGATCGCAATTGTTATGTGATAGGCTCCAATATCCTCCACTGCCGATTGCGATATGCCGATCAGATCTAGACCGTTGATCGGTCAGATCCAAAGGCTCCTGTGTGTCATTCCTTTGACCTCCGATAGGCCTTATTTCACTATTTTATTCATGTTTTTCCCTCCCAATAGTGTAATCCACCTTTTTTAAAGGTTCTCCTCATGCGATAATTTTTAATGTTTAAAAGACTTTGAAGACTTAGAGGGTTTTCTAGGATCCATTTTAGATCACTCATGCATTTTGCATACATGTCTATCACGACATTTATCACAGCCATATCATATCTGAATCCATCTCTCATGAATTTCCTATGTTTAGAAAACCCTGTTCTATAAATTTTCTAACTTGACGCATATAGAGAGAATACTCAAACGAGTTTTTGAATCTAGCTTTGAACCCTGCCAATTGTATTTCATGAAAAAAAATACCTTACAATCAATGCCATCAATGTCATCCATGATACTTCTAGTTGATGCATTCAGTTAATCAGTTCAAAGGATTTTTGTAGCCTTCCATAGTTGGCATACATGTCTATCAAAGTATTCACCATAATGACCTCAAACTGACCCAAACTTAATTACATTCTCATGAACCTTCATACCCTGTTGCAGAGTTGCCAAACCAACCCACACTGGGACAACACTAGAAAATGTTTTCAAATAAGTGCTCACTGTTGGAGAGGTAGAGGAGACAGAAAAAAAATAATTCACACATAAAACATGAGCTGCTGCTCTTCTATTGATCACATAAAACTTGATTCTTACAATGAACTTGGTGAAGGGTATTTAAGCCTTTCGACTAGACACTCGCCTAAAATATCTTGACATGCAACTACATTCAATCACACACTCAAATTCGTCTATCAATAAACTCGACTTGACTCAACACTCAAACACTTAACTACTCAATCACTGAGTTAATTGACTCTCTATGTTTAGCCAACTCCACATGCAGGAGTGTTACATAGCATTTTGTCACTGTCCCTGTATTCCCCGTTCCTTGATCTTGGAGGACCTCTACAATGAACTCCGCATACTTTGCCTTCATGAAGAAACTCCCTTTGTGTCCCTCTTCATGAGCAAATCAATTCCCTTTTGCACTATTTCCCCTGAAACTTCTGTTTTGCCTAGTTTACAAGACCGACGCTAATGGCCTTTGCCTCCCCCGCGCCAATGTGCAGAGATTAGCACTACTCCTCGCACTGATTGAAGCGACTAGGTTGTGTCTCAATCGCGCAGGTCCTGTTATGGAAAGTTTTTTAAATTAGAGCCAAAGCTTCCAGCTCTAGAAGCTCTGTAACAGAAGTCTGGTAAATGGTTTGGCCGGATTGGGTCGAGGATGACAGTTTGGGCTCCTTTCCCCTATAATCATGGAACTACCTCAAGGGATAAGTCCTTCTCCCATGAGAAGAGGATTCATCTCCCATCCATATTTCCTATATAA
This sequence comes from Pinus tabuliformis, assembly GCA_031772625.1. Classification (NCBI taxonomy): domain Eukaryota; kingdom Viridiplantae; phylum Streptophyta; class Pinopsida; order Pinales; family Pinaceae; genus Pinus; species Pinus tabuliformis. Next base: position 11,379,887 of record CM062816.1, read on the forward strand.
ACCTCCCTTCTTCCCAAGCACAAACTAGTCATAGTTGATAGTTTTGGCTGAGTGTGAGTGTTATAGTTGCAAAGTGTTGATGCTATTTTGGAGTAGAAAAGCAAGCTATTACTAGTTGTACCTATCTAGTTCTGTGAGGGAGAAGTGTGTTTTGGTTTGGAGTGAATCCTAAAGGGAAGAGCTTTTAAATTATTGTTGTTTAAAGTCATCATGGAATGCTAGCAGAAGTGTGTGGGAACCTGGTCTTGTCAGAGGAAGACTGCAATGTCAAGACGAATGGTTGTAATCTCTATTTGATATTAATATATGCAACTATCGATTGATTTCCTACATGTTTTGTAATATTACATATCCATGTCTTAATGTTTCTTGACTTGTTAAGTAGGTTGAATTGCAATTTGTCTATTATTATGTTTGTGTGTTGTTGTTGTTTACTTGTTTCAGGAGCTTGAAGAAGGAAGTGAGAGATTGCTGAAGTGAGCAATCGAGGACATCATCAAGCAGGATAAGCAACCAAGAGGTAGGCCCTCTTGATTGATTCTAACCTAAGGAAATCTTCCATAGAATGTATCTATTGTGGCTAGACCCATTATCGGGCTAGAGGAATTCGTTCGTGTCCACACTTATAATTTTACTTCACCACAAGGAGTAATTATCTTATTTTAACACTCCCCCTTAATTACCACTACTAAACTAAAACATGACTCATGACAACTCAAACATGCCTGCTGGTCTATGTCTCAGCTAGCCTTACAACACCCAAGTTTCTTCTATGAAACTCAAACACATCTTGTGTTGAAGACTTAGTAAATATATCAGCCAATTGATCACAAGATTTACAAGGCTTCAAGTGAACTTCTCCACTGCTCACAAGTTCTCTAATAAAGTGATATCTATATCAATATGCTTGCTCTTCTGATGAAACACACTATTTTTGGATAGTGCAATCGTTGAGGTGTTGTCACAATATATTACTATTAATCCTTGTTGTTTCTGCTTGAATACATCAAATACTCTTCTTAACCACACTGCTTGACATGCTGTGGATGTTGCTGCTACATATTCTGCTTCTGTTGGCGAAAGTGTCACAATGGTTTTCTTATTAAATGCCCATGAAATCACACCTGAACCAAGGTGGAACACAAAAATAGAAGTGTTGTTCCTATCATCCAATCTTCCGGCAAAATCACTATATGTATATCCAATCAAATCCTTGTTTTTTATGCTTGCATACATTATGTCACAATCTCTAGTTCCTGCTATGTATCTCATAATTATTTTTCCTGCACTCTGATGTGTGTCTTTTGGAGTCTCCATAAATCTGGAAATCAAACTCACTCCTTGCATGATATCCGGCCTTGTAACTGTGAGATACATGAGGCTACTGTTTTGGGCAAATTTAGTGTTTCTACAAACGCCTAACCCTTTAGACCTAGTAGCTAGTCTAGAAACAATAGACAAAGTAATTCTTTGCTTTTCCTATAATTAAAAGATAAGAGAAGAAAGGAAAGGAACCAACCTATAACTTTCACTCGATCCCTCTCTCCTTTGACCGATTTCGCCACTCCTTTCCGTACTTAACTTGCTTGGAAAGTACTTGCACACAAGCCGAGACAGAAACCCATCAAAGCATACAATAATGATCTGTTAACTAAAAATATCATATAATCAAGAATACAATATACATCACATAAACACATGAATGGAAAAAGCTTAGAATTCTTTATTAATAGAAGGAAAGATTACAACCCATGAAGATTTATGCTCGATTCAGTGTCATCCTTCCAACTTCAAACCCTTCTCTCCTCATGAAGCAAAAATTTGACATCATTACAATACTTTTACTAATCCAATTCAAACAACATTTCCTTAGCTCAAGAAATTCCAACCTCAACCAGCCTTTGAATGCTTGGTCAATTTATAGCTGAATGGAGGAGGTCAAGCCATTAATGGCCTTAATGAATGCTTTGCCAAATTTGGGAAGTTGTTCCATGGAGGAATGGATAATGGATTAAGGTTCATTCATCCTTTTCCGCATCCAAAAGCGAGCCCAATCCATCTGGAAACTTCCAGAAGCATCCATTGGATGAGGAATCCAATGGATTCATTTCAAAAAATTCGATGAATCTCACTTAGCGCAAGTGAAACAAAGGGCAACTGCACTGCAGTGCACCTAGATAGTGCAATTCTTGCATTGCAATGTAGCCTGATAAAGGGCCACCTGCGCTGATCTCTCTAGGGGCATTTTTTGGATGAATGGTGTCATGGAAACCCTTGGGAAGCAAGCATGATGTAGGTTGACCTCATTAGGGAATGAAAACAACTGAATTAGGGATTGATGGACCCTAATAATACAAATCTAGAAGCTTGGGTTGATGTGCCCAAATTGACCTGTAATAGCTACTAACCAATCTTTTGAATAGAGTTGGATTGACATATGATCCTTCATCATCGTTGCTTAACTTTGTACCTGTTGCAACTGGTGTAGGGACAGATTTGCAATTTTCCATCCTCAATCTTTTCAACAAATCTTTGGAATATTTATTTTAACAAATAAAAATTCATTTTTCAGATTGCTCAACTTCTATGCCAGGAAAATATTTCATGAGACCAAGATCTGTCATCTCAAATTCTTTCATCATGGCTTCTTTAAATTCATCTATCTCAAAATCACCTATAAAAATCTTGTCATCAACATATAAGCAAACAATCAAAATATGTCCATGTTCATTTACCTTTGTGTATAAGGTAAGCTCAGTGTTTCTTCTACAAAATCCATTATTAATCATGTAGTTTCCGATTCTGCTATACTAATCTCTAGGTGCTTGCTTCAGTCCATAGAGCACTTTCCTCAACCTGTAAACTTTGTCATCATTACTTTCAACTTCATTTTCTCGAGGTTGCTGCACATAAATTTATTCTTCTAGATTTCACATCCATCTGATATACTTTCCACTTGTTCTGAACTGTTGTGGCTAGCACTTCTCTTACAGTATCCAATCTGGCTACCGGAGCAAATGTTTCTCCAAAATCTATTCCCAGTTGCTACGAGAATCCTTTTGCTACAAGTCTAGCTTTAAATCTGTCAATTTCACCTTTCTCATTCAACTTTGTCTTGTACACCCACTTCACATCAATGAGATTTTTGTCCTTTGGTAAATCAACCAAATCCCATGTATCATTATTTTCAATAGCTTCAATTTCTTCATCCATGGCTTGCACACAATTTTCATCTTTGATTGCCTCTTCAAACGAAGAAGGTTGGAATGACAACAATGCAAAATTTGAACTAACATCCAAATCATCATAAATATCTTTCAAACTTCTCATCTTTCTCTTACCATTGCTTGATTCATCACCTGATTGATTGTTGGGAGAATCTTGATCTGTTGATATGCTTGAGGATCTATGTTGCTCTGAAAGTCTTGGAGTCCTTGTTGGTGTGTCTCTGTTTGGTGTCTTCACCTGTGATTCTTGCTGCTCCTTTTCTGCTACATCATCTTCTTCCATTAGTGGCACTTGTGCATCAACTATTTTGTCTACAGTTCCATTCCATGACTCTTGTTCCTTGAACACAACATTTCTGCTAATTATGGTCTTCTTTGTGACATGGTTATACAATTTGTAAGCTTTTGATTGCTCACTATAACCAATGAATATGCATTTTTCACTTTTATCATCCAATTTGCCTCTTCGCTCCTTAGGCACACATTCATAAGCTACACATCCAAATACTCTAAGATGAGATACACCGCAAGACATACTTGACCATGCTTGTTCTGGTACTCTGTTCATCACACTCTTTGTAGGAGATATGTTGATCACATAAATAGCACATGCAATTGCTTCTGCCCAATACTCATTAGACAAGTTTCTTCCTTTCAACATGCTTCTTACCATGTTCATAATTGTCTTGTTCTTTCTCTCTGTTACACCATTCTGCTGCAGCATGTACCTGGTTGTAAATTATCTTCTGATCCCATGTTTTTTGCAGTAATGATTAAATGCCTTTGAGTCATATTCTCCACCACAATCTAACCTCAATACCTTGATCTTTTGATCACTTTGTTTCTCTGCTAAGGCTTTGAATTCCCTAAACTTTGCAAAAGTTTCATATTTCTACTTTAAGAAGTAAACCCAAGTCTTTCTGCTGTAGTCATCAATGAAAGTGGGGAAGTAGAAACTTCCACCAATTGACTGTGTCCTCATAAGTCCACACAAGTCTGTATGCACTAGCTCAAGAGGTTTCTTTGCTCTATATGCAACTCCCTTTGGAAAACTTTCATGGTGTTGCTTTCCAAAGATGCAACACTCACAAGTACTAGTAGGTTCTTTGATGGGAGGTAATCCTCTAACCATCTGTTTTTGCTGCAACAATCTTAAACCAGAAAAGTGCAAGTGTCCAAATTGAAAGTGCCATAACCAATAATCATCAGAACATGCAACTATAAAAGAACTCACCTAACCACTGTAATTCAAAATTAGAGGAAAGAGTTGGTTCCTGGTCATCTACACCTTTGCTATTAGCTGTTTTCTTAGGGGCTTATCATATATAACACATTCTTAACCTTGAAAGATAACTTTGTATCATTTTTGTGTCAATTGACCAACACTCAACAAATTATGTTTAAGACTAGGAACATAATATACCTCTGAGATTTTCTTCGGCTCCCCCTGCTTGGTCAGAATGTTGACGACTCCTTTGCCATCTACTTCCACAGTCTTGTCAGTCCCCAACTTTACTTTTGTTTTCACAGATTGATTGAAATTTGCAACCAAATCCTCGTTGCTTGTCATGTGGTTACTGCAACCACTATCTAACAATCACACACTAGCAAAAGGTTCATGCATGGTATGGCAAGCTAAGAACATGGAGATAGAACTCTCTATCGTGACATTAGCTCTCTGGTTCCCTTGATCAACTATCTTCTTCCTGCAATCACGAGCATAGTGACCAAATTTATTGCAATAATAACATCTCACCTTTGATTTATCAATTCTTTGATTATTGTTGAAGCTTCTGTAGTTTCTTCCACTTTCATGTTCATGCTCTTCTCGGCATCTCTCTAACCACCATATCTTCCACTTCATCCTCTACCTCTCGATCTACTTCTGCCTCGACCTCTGTCTCTTGAAATAGAAACCTGAATTTTGAAAGCGGTCTCTAAAGTGAAATCCTCATTTCAGTCTATCCTTGCCTCATTCGATAGAAGTGATCCCATCAGCTCATCAATAGTCAATGATGCCAAATCCTTGGCTTCTTCTATGGCTACTACCACAACATCAAATTTGACAGATAAAGATCTGAAGATCTTCTCAACCATTGTTTGATCTTTAATTTCTTCACCATAAATCTTTAACTGATTTACAACAATTATCACCCGATTCATGAAAGAAACGATGTCCTCTGTCTCCTTCATCTACAGAATTTCAAAATCTCTCCTAGTATTCTGCAACTTAACAATATTTACTTTGGCCATACCTGTATAGTTTGTTGCCAAAGTATCCCATGCTACTTTTGCTAAAGACGTGATCATAATCTTCTGGAACACTGCTTGGTCCACTCCCTGCTAAATAAGCTGCAATGCTTGTGCATTCTTCTTCTTGTCTTTCTTCAATTATTCCTTCTTTGTATTACTAAGAGCTTGTTCTTCTGCTTCATCCTTAGGTTCTGAAAACCCAAACTGTACATAATCCCAAACATCATGTGCCTGCAACGTGGTCGTCATCTTAATGGTCCACACATCATAATCTTTCCCTGTAAACAGTGGGAGCTGGGGCTGAAAATTTGAGAAAGCCATCTTTCTCCAAAATTACCTTTTTGAAAAAACCTTAAATTTCTCCTTTATAAAACTTAAAAAAAAACAAAAAAAAAACCAAAAAAAAAACCCTTTCAATAAAACCCTAAGTTTTTTATTTAACAAAAAAACAACAAAACAAAAAACTTTTTGCAAAATACCCTTTTCAAAAACACTTCATTATATTTTTTTTATATATAAAAACAATAACCTTTATATAACACACCTTCACGTAAACTCTTTTTCAAAAACTTAATAAGTCACGGTATAACAAAGACTTCGAATAACACACCCTTCACGTAAACTCTTTTTCAAAAACTTAATAAGTCACGGTATAACAAAGACTTCGAATAACACACCCTTCACATAAACTCTTTTACAAAAACTTAATAAGTCACGGTAAGTTATACCAAAGACTTCGAATGTTTTAGAAGTTCACCTTTTAAAAACCTATCATATAAACCACGTGCGTGATTGTTGGTTTATTAACGCAATTCAACTAACACATATCACGATGGCTAGATGTGTGACCGATGCCTGTCTTCTGATTTAGTCCGCTAACGCTACAATAACCGAAGGGACCTGCTCTGCTCTGTGTATAACTTTTAGATGCGTTAATGCATAAATCATGCAAAAAAAATAGATTTTTCTTCTAAGAGGAACCACTGCAAATCTGTTTTTCTCCTCATATGGACCATTGCAAATCTGTTTTTCTTCGCTTTGATATTAATTTGTTGGAAAGGTAGAGGAGACAAAGCAGAAATAATTCACATATAAAACACAAACTACTACTCTTCTATTGATCACACAAAACATGATGCTTAAAATAAGCCCCGTGAAGGGTATTTAAACCTTTTCAACTAGACACTCGCCTAAAATATCTTGACATTCAACTACATGCAATCACACACTCAAAGTCGTCTATCACTTAACTCACTTGACTTAACACTCAATCACTCAGTTAATGACTCTCTATGTTTAACCAATTCCACATGCAAAAGTAATTATCTTATTTTAACACTCACGTCTGTCAATTACATCATATTTCTATGAAGAATGAAAGCTTCTGATAAAAATGAGAATGTTGTATTAAAAGAAATAAAACCCACTGGTCAGCTCTAAGAAAGAAAGTCTGAACCAGGAGAGTCTGGCTCTGCAGAACACTCTACATTGTTCATGTACATCACACATTATATAGTAATCATGGTTTTAGGGAAGTTAGAACAATAACCTAAGAAATAGAAACTAATTCCTATCTTGAGGTCACGTGAACCAACTCACACTATTCTAGGATATTCTCCATTATTTTCAACACTCCCCCTTAATAAAGAAGGGGTTCACAAATATTCCTAACATCTCCCTAAACATTTCAAACTTAATCCTGCCAAGAGCCTTAGTGAAAATGTCTGCAACATTATCACATGTATTACAATATACCAAATGGATTTCTTCGGATTGCACTTTCTCCCTGGCAAAGTGGAATTGTGTATCAATATGTTTAGTGTTTTTGTGGAATACCATATTATTAGCAAGTTTGATTGAACTCTGATTGTCGCCTCTGATTGTTGTTGCGTCTATCTGTTCTTCCCCGACATCCTAGAGAAGTCTCTGCAATCAAACTTTCTCACACGTTGCTGCACACATGGCTTGATACTCTGCTTCCACCGAGGACAAGGAGACTGTGTTCTACTTCTTGTTGCTCCATGTGATCACCCCAGATCCAATGTTGAATGCATAACCTGTTATGGATCTGCGATCATCTACATTTCCAGCCCAATTTGAATCTGCAAATCCTGTCAATCTAACATCAGAAGAGTCAGTGCAAATAATACCATAATCTACAGTACCTTGTAGATACCTCAAAACATTTTTCGCTTCATTCCAATGGCTTTCAAGTGTCTTGGACATATATTGGCTTAGCACACTGACTGCATAAGCCAAATCTGGTCTAGTGGTGGTTAGGTATATTAGACTCCCAACCAGCTATCTATAAAGTGTCACATCTGCCTCCTTTGAGCCATCTTCATTCTGCAGTTTGATGTTTTGTTGTAATGGTACTGCTGTAGGCTTACACTGATCCATCCTAAATCTCTACAACATGCCTTTGACATACCTTCCTTGGGAAAAAAATGTTTGTCTTGAATCTCTCCAGATCTCAAGACCCAAACAATATCTTAATTCACCAAGGTGTTTCATTTCGAATACCTGTGACATCTGCTGCTTGATTTCTTTGATCAGATATGTAGCCTCACCTGTAATGATCAAATCGTCTACATACGGAGAAATCATCACTATTCGCCCTTGTTCATCTTGCATGGTGTAAAGATTAGGGTAATTTTTGCTTCTGTTGTGGCCAGCGTGCAAAAAAAATGAGTCAATCTTTTCATACCAAGACCTGGGTGCTCGCTTTAGTCCATAAAGTGCTTTCTTCAATCTACAGACTAAATGTTCTTTCCCTTTCTGGACAAACTCTTCAGGTTGCTCTAAATAAAGCTCCTCTTTTAGTTCTCCATTTAAAAATGCAGACTTTACATCTAGTTGGTGTATCATCCAATGTTTCTTAGTAGCTAAAGCAATTAACATTCTGATAGTGTTTAGTTTAGCTACAGGGGCGAAGGTTTCTTCATAGTCTATACCTTCCTTTTGTGAATACCCCTTTGCTACCAATCTAGATTTTAATTTTTCTATGGTTCCATCTACATTGATCTTCGGTTTGTATAACCATTTACAACCTATGGTTTGTTTTCCTTTAGGAAGTTCAACTAGTTCCCAAGTGTTGTTCCTGATTATTGATTCATATTCTTGTTCCATGGCTATTTTCCATTCTCTACATTCATTTTCTTCTTTATAACTAGAAGGTTCAATGACATTCATCATACTAGTTATAAAAGCATTTTCCCTATATCTTGCAGGCAATTGAACTTTCCTACCTAATCTCCTGAGAGGTGGGGTAGCCTCAAACCTTGTTTGATCATCATTCTCTTTTTTTTCCCACTGTTGATGTATCTGCCGCTGTTGTTCATCTTCTGCCTTTGTTTGTTGTTGATCCTGATTGTTTTCTTCTTCTTCTTCCACCAAGTACGGAATATCCCATTCCTCATTGTGCTTATCAGATTATTCATGATCCTGCTCATGGAATATGACATTTCTACTAACAAAAATCTTGTGAGTAGAGGGATTAAATAATATGTAAGCTTTATGTTGTGAACAATACCCTATAAAAGTACATCTGATGTCTTTCGAATCTAGTTTTCTTCTATCTCCCTTTGGAATATGGGCAAATGCTTTATATCCAAATACTCTCAAGTGTTTTACTGCAGGCTTAAATCCATATAATGCTTCATAAGGAGTTTTAAACTCAAGACTCTTTGTAGGACTCCTATTTTTCAAATAAACTGTAGTATTCAATGCTTCAGCCCAAAAACCATTCGAAAGATTCTTACCTTTCAACATGCTCCTAGCACATTCCACCAGTGTTCTATTCTTTCTTTCAGTTACTCCATTTTGTTGTGGAGTATGGGGTACTGTGAACTACTGCAATATTCCATGGTCTTTACAATACCTGATAAGCTCATCTTTCCTGTATTCTCCCCCTTGATCGAACCGGAGAATTTTTATCTGTTTCCCTGTTTGCCTTTCAATCATGTTTTTGAACTGCTTAAAGTATTCAAATGTGTGACTCTTCTTACTCAAGAAATATACCCAAGAAAACTTTGTGCAGTCATCAATAAACAATAAAAAATATAGTGCACCTCCTAATGATTTTGTTTGCATGGGTCCACATAGGTCTGTATGCACTAATTCAAGTATATTCCTATGTTTCTTTTCTACTTGAACAAAGAATTCTTCTCTATGCATTTTTCCTAATGTACACGCATCACAATCATTATATACTTGTTTTAGCATAGTAATATCTCTTACCATTTCCTTCTTCTATAGTAACAACAAATCATTGTAGTTGATATGACCAAATCTCTGATACCATAGCTCTTCTGTAGTCAAACTCGCAGCTATCAAGGCTCGAACTAGTGCAGGTTTTACATCCAACTTGTACAGACCTCCTGTTCGGATTCCTGTAGCAATTGTCTTCATGCCATCTAGCAGATCTTTAATATAACAGTTAGATTTTAAAAATTCAACTTTAAGATCTTGATCTGTGATCATGGATACAAAAATCAAGTTCTTTGTTACACCAGGCACATACATGACATTATGAATTTGTTTTACATTACCATTAGGTAGAATGACAAAAATTTTCCCACACCCTTTGATCTAATGACTTCTATCATCACCTAGGTAAATTTGTGCTCCTTCGTTGATTTCTTTAAAATCTTCGAACCAATGTTTGTTCCCTGTCATATGTGTTGATGCTCCCGAATCTACATACCAGATGTCTGCATCAACATTCTCATCAAAATCTGCCATAAACAATCTGAAATTCTACACATGATTTTCATTCGCGAGATGACCTGCATGTCATTTCTGCTTCTGTTGTTCTTCATGATATTTCTTCTTCTTGCACTCCCTGGCAATATGACCAAGTTTTCCGCAATAAAAACATTTAATTTCAGAGTTGTTTCTATTCGGATGCATACCTTGGGTCTGATTCGGTCTTTTCTGTGAATGTCCTCCGTTTTGCTGTTGCGGATTTCCTTTCCCTTTGAAGAAGTTCTTCGCCATCAATGCAATATCGGCACTCTGGGGCTTCAGAGTCGATCTTCTTTCTTCTTCTTGCATCAATATTCCTGTCAGCTCTTCAAACTTCGGGATTTTCTCTCTCGCATTTATCCCAGTGATGAACATTTGGTAGTCATCGGTCACACCATTCATGGTAATTGTTACAAGATCTGTATCGTCAACTGTATGACCAATGTCTGCCAATCTGTGACTGTTGCGAATCCAACCGCTGGCTTTTGTTCATCCCCATTTGCAATCGTCCAAGCACTCTGCACTTCTAGCAGAGTCTGCATCTTGAATTTCCATTTCACATAATTGGAGCCATCGAGCTTATTATGCTCATTCAAGCATGCTTCAAACATCTGATTATCCATCTTGGCGATTAAAACAAATTTGACAGGTAAAAAAAATGTTGGATTTACCCCAGACCTGTGACAAACGCAGATCACTGAACTTCAATGTTGTTTGATCTCGCAGCACCCTCACAGATCACTATGGCTTCCTTCACAACCTCCAGACAACCTCCTGTTGTCAGCCTTTGCAGCCTTCTCCAGGATGCAGCCTTCTCTCAGCCTCCACAGAGCCTTTTTTTTGTTTACACGATCGTCACAGATGTACACCACTTATCTGAGACGTCATCGTAGTTATACACCTAATATCTGAGACGGTGTCGCTAAGTATGATTGGGTAATCGTCGTGTTTATTCTCCTGAAACCTGCAATGATTTCGGTTTAGTCGCACCCTCCTCTCAGCGTACAGGTTCCTCAGCCCTGACGCTCTGATACCATGATAAAAATGGCAATGTTGTATTAAAAGAAATAAAACCCATTGGTCAGCTCTACGAAAGAGAGTCTGAACCAGGAGAGTCTGGCTCTACAGAATACTCTACATTGTTCATGTACATCACACATTATATAGTAATCATGGTTTTAGGGAAGTTAGAACAATAACCTAAGAAATAGAAACTAATTCCTATCCTGAGGTCACGTGAACCAACTCACACTATTCTAGGATATTCTCCATTATCTTCAATAGCTTCTTCATCATTTATATTCTATGCAAATCCTGCACTCATCGGATTCCATGACAAAAGATTGTGTTGAGGCATTTCATTAAATAGTTTTAGAGTCATATTAAACCCATTTTTTGCATATTCTGTGATCATTTCCATCCACGCAAATATATTGATTTGAGGTATTTTCCGAAAGAGCTTCAAATAGTCATTTTGATTCCCCACCTTTGAATATCCTACTATCGTGGCCACCGAAGAGATCACATTTGGTGCAGAAATTTAGCCAAACAATTTGCGGACAATCTCTTTGCTCTCGTATTTTGCAGATGTGTTTACCAAGGAATTAGCCACCACAAACGTCAGGCTGAAACCTGCAACTTATAATTTCCCCATACACATCCACACCTAGTTGCTAAATTCATTGGGTTTGTAAAAGGCTCTTTGCATTTGGCCAAAGAGTAACAATGTCTGCTTAACAAAATAGTAACTTGAAGAAGCTGGGGCAATGAATTCGCTCAGTCTCCATATCAACAAAGCAGTAAAGGAGAACAGATGCCGCCCTTTAAAAATTTGCAGGAATTCATCTATCTCCCATAATCTTTTTGTGGATGATATTATTTTGTTTGGTATGTTATGCAGGCTCACTTGGTTGTGTTTTTATGATATCCTAAAAAAAATTCAGAAGGCTACTGGGTTGCAGATAAACAGGGAAAAGTCAATAATTTACCACAACGATATCAGTCAAGAAGCAGTTGATTGGTTGTCTTCCCTTTTTGGTGTTGAGACACAATCAATCAAACATGGAATTAAATATCTGGGTTACCAGATCAAAGCAAACGGTTATTCCAAAGGGGATTGGCAATGGGTTATTGATAGATACTACAAGAAGATTTCCTTATGGGAATACAGATGTCTATCGCTGGTGGGAAGAGTAACCTTGGCGCAATCAGTGTTGAACCAGCTTGCAGTATACTGGGCCCATCTTTTCTACCTCCCTGCAAGCATTATTCAAAAAATGGAGAAGATTACGACGAATTTTATATGGGGAGGCCAAGCGGAAAAAAGGAAATACCATCTCTCAAAATTATCAGATATATCTGTTCCGAAGAGCATGGGAGGGTGGGGTCTGTTGAACTTGCAGATTTTCGGAAAGGCTCTATTATGTAAGTCATTGTGGAGAGGCATTTTCGGTGAGGGTTCATGGAGCGACACCATCCAAAAAAAATATCTGGGTGGAAAGGATTTTGCATTATGGTTTAGGGAAGGAAGAATTGGTCCCTCTTATGGCTCGTCTATTTGGTTAAGTCTTCATAAGGTGGAAAGATATTTTTTGGAAAACTTAACCTGGCGTTTTCAATCAGGCAATAAGATCCTAATTGGAATTGACCAGTTTCTGAGTGGCGCCGAGGTAATTAATGTGCCGGAATCTCTATTAATCTTTTTTCACAGAAAAGGTTTTTTCTTCTGGGAAAGTTTGATAGATAGTTGGCAAGGTTCGATCCCACTCTGGAAAGACACATAATCCTTGAAAATGCCAGAGGATATTGTTAGGCAATGGGAGCCCATTAGGACACGCCTCAGAAGTTGCGGTATTTTCCGCACGGCGGGATCTGATTGCATAATCTGGAAAATTTCAAAGGCGATGAATAATATGTTGGAAATAATACTGAGAGGGGGGGGTGAATCAGTATTATCACATCAATATAACTTTTTCATTTCCATATTAAGATTCATATACTCTACTTCAGTTAAGGCAACAAGCGTATATCCAGTAAACTTATGATTCAGTTAGTTGATCCTTAATGAGTGCATCAGAACATTATTAACCATAAGAACAGTAAACAGGAGCAGTAAAACAGAATAGATCATCACACACAAGAAGCACACATGAACACCATGATGTAAGGTGGAAACCCAATGTGGGTGAAAACCACCTGCTGCAAGTCGTCTCAATCTTCCTTTTAACAAGAAACTTCTTTTACAATGATTCTGTACTAGTGCAGTCTTATACCAGTACGCAGGGTTCTACCTGCAGAAGGCTACAACCTTCTTTCGTTCTTCAGCTTCTCTTGAAGGGAGCTACAACCCCCATAGTTCTTGTACTAGCTGATCCATTTACTAGTACGCAGGCTGCTACCTGCTGACATGCTCCAAAGTTTTCCAACTGCTACTGGAAGGGAGCTACCACCCCCTTAGCTTTTGTACTAGCTAAGATACTAGTACGTAGGCGCCAGCCTACAATCTTCTCTCCTTCGGGTACCACATTTCATACATTTTCAGACTGGATACTCCTGAAGCACAACACATAATTTGAAAGCCACGTTTCATCCCATTTTCATACTGGACCCATCAATATTATTGAAGCACACAATCAACCAACATCAATCTTTACATCACTCAAAACTAAATCACTGAAACCCCAATATATAGAATCAATCAAACACTTCTCTAAATGCTGTAACCAGAAAAATAGTAACAGTAACCAGACACCAATTATGAACCCAAAACACTACAAAATAGACAAAGGCAGTTAAAACAAATTTCAAGTAGGGTCCGCAACTTCACCAATAGACATCTGCGAACATTCGTTCTTCCACTATCTGAAAACTGCGGATCTCCACACCTGCGGTCGTGGCTGACCTGCGGGTCTCCACACCTGTGGCCGTGTCTAATCTGCAGTTCTTTGTATCGGCGGCCGTCTTTGGCCTGCGGTTCTCCGCACCTATGGCCGTGTCTAGCCTGCGGGTCTCCGCACCTGCGCCTTGTCTACACTTGCGGTCCTACGGGTATAGACAATTTTTCAGACTTCAAGCATACCCTAGACTATCAGATCTACAGATCTGATTATGCGCCAAGGAGATCTTGACCCATCAGTAGATTTGTCTATAAAACTCAAGTTTCCCCTTGATTCAGATCTAGCTATCACTCACCAACCGATCACCAGAATTTCAGAACTTGCTCTCCTTAAGATATTCAACACATGAGTGCTCAGCCAAATGATCTCCATTCCTTTTTATAGACAAGCCCTTACTCAAAACATCAACCAAAACCATAGAAAGCCAATACAAGGGACTCAAACCCTGGGTTCAATACTTTAGAAGCAAAACCACAGACCAAAACCATAGGATCAAAAACATCGGACTAAATACCATCGATCACCCATAAGTTTTCCCACGTGCGTGCGCTTTTCTCTGCATGAAAGTCTGTGAACATTAGGTCCGCACCTTTTGCTCGGAACACCTGCAAACATGTCCACACCTTTTGAACGATGCACCTGCGGACCCAGCCTAAGGCCGCATCTTTGTGAACAGGAACTTGTGGGCCTTTCATTTTCTACATTCTTTGTAGTCTGATCATCAAATTTTTGCTACTGCCCTGCTGCACTATGATCTGTCATCTGTGTGAGTTGCCATCAAGGACAATACTTGTATCATAATGCCAACAATCTCCCCCTTTGGACTTGATGGCAACAACACCAAATCACTCTCCCCCTTTGACATCAAGGGCAAAGGGCGGACCAAGATATTCTCTTTCCTTGATAACCATCCCACTGACCATACTCCCCCTGAGAACCTGCTGAAATCTCTTCTTCCGCTGAAGTGTGCTGAACATGCTCCCCCTGACTGTAAGTAAGGTCTGCAAAAAGATGTTCTACAAGAAAGAACATGACTTCATACATGATAAGAGACCTTCCTATCACCTAAGACTCGTACATACAACTCCAAACCAAGTGGGGATATACCAATATTGACTCATCCACCCAAACAAGTGGAGATACACCAAAAGTTTACATTATCCATTCCAGGCATAGTGGGGCAACCAAGATAGGCCATTACATGACCTTGACAAAAGAGATATAAGACATAGAGACAAAACATTTGCAGCATATGAAGACTCATTATCAAGTAATGAAGATGTGTATTCAAGATTTGTACTTCTCCTTATCCTTATGAAGATCAACATGCACCATATATGCATCATCAGAGAATCAACCACAAATCTGATCTGAACATCAACTATGTAACCCCAAGAATCATATGACAACAATATATAAGTCTCATCACCAAGAACTACTAAACATAATGCCAACAATGCATTATTAAAAGCATATGCTCCCCCTGAACCTGTGCCAACTGTTCACTGTCAAATCTGATCATGCATATATCAACAAGAAGTATCAAGGCATCATCATCATAACACTTTAAAACATCGTACAAGTGTCAATATATTCACACATCATCAGCAGATTGTAACTATTATCAAACAGAGCAAATAATGGACTAAATCATATCAGACCCATTTTCTGAGCCTGTCCCTACTGCTTTTCTTCAAATTGACATATACACAACTGTGCAATGTCTAACTTGCGTATATACACGACCTCTCTTTATGAAACTTGCGTATGAGATTGAGAACATTGAAGTTTTACACTTCCAGCTTCCACTGAGTCTGTTATGTCTGTATGTTGTGCTGTGCCACATCTTTCTGACTGTACTTCCTTCTTCTTTCATATCTTCAAGTGTGATGATGTTTTCTCCTTTTGGTGTGATGCCCGTACTTTGTTCCTGCATTCCTTTGCTATATGTCCAATCTTGTTACATGCATAACATCTTACATATTTGATATTCCTTCTGTAATAATCAACAGCTTTGTGACCAAACATATTGCAAGAAAAACAATATCCCTTAAAGTACCTGGACTGTGATGATCTTTTTGTGTGATGGTCTTGAACCATTCTTCTTCTGCATCTGGCTGCAACATGCCCAAAATTATGACATACATAACATTCAACACTATTCATCGGAGGAGTAAAGGATTTTCTTTGAAGAATTTCTTTCCTTGGCTGTTGATGGGGTCGACCTGTCATCTCCTTGTTGAGCATTTCAGATTTTGCATTAGAGTTCCTTGTCTTATTTTCTAAACTAGATTCACCTTCAATAGATTCATGAAAACCAAGACCAGTTTTGATAGCAGGAGACCTTTGACTACTAAGAATATCATCCAAAATCTTAGTACTATCCTGAAATCGTAAGAGCTTATCCTTTTCTTCTAATTTATCTTTTAGAATATTTACCTCAACCTGGAGATGCTCTTCCTTTTCATGATACTGCTTCTTCCTGTCTTCTTCAGCTTTTCTTTCTTCTTCCAACTGATGTCTTAGATCAAGAACTTCATTTTCTTGTTTTTCAAGAGCTTGGAGTAGTTCTTTATTCCGCCTTTTTTATTCTTCAAGATCTTCTTTTAGCGAGAGGATCGTAGCTTCAAGCCTTTCATAATAACTGGATCTATCTCTGAGTTTCTTGATTGTTGTGCTCCTTTCATTGACTTCATTTCTTAATGATGTCACTTCATCCTGCAACTTTTGACATTGAATTACCTTGTCCTTGAATTCCTTCCTTACCTTGTTTCCTTCCTCTAGTTGAACTCTTAGATTGGTAGCTTCTTCTTTGAAGGCACATTCCCTTTTGTTCAACAGATCTTGTTGATCTCTGATTTTGTCTGTAAGCCTATTAAATTCTGCCTCTATTTGATACCTTTCTTGCTCACCCATAAGAGAAAATTCAGTTGTTTCGTTACCACTTTCATCATCTTCAAATGGATAGATAACTGTATCACCAGAGGATAACAAATTCATACCTGATAGTTCTTGCTCATCTTCATTCTGAAATGATTTTGAATCTGAAGTGCTTCTTCCACATATTCCCCAATCAATTCTCCCACTGTCATAGTCTTTCTGAGATGTCTTCTTCTTCTTAGGTACTTTCTTCTGGAGCTTCTTTCCCATTGTCCTACAGATCTCCTTCAAGCGATCAAGCTTCAACCAAAGGACCTGCTCTGATACCAATTGTTGGAAATAATACTGGGGGGGGGGTGAATCAGTGTTATCACATCAATATAACTTTTTCATTTCCATATTAAGATTCATATACTCGACTTTAGTTAAGGAAACAAGCGTATATCCAGTAAAATTATGATTCAGTTAGTTGATCCTTAATGAGTGCATCAGAACATTATTAACCATAAGAACAGTAAACAGGAGCAGTAAAACAGAATAGATCATTACACACAAGAAGCACACATGAACACCATGATGTAAGGTGGAAACCCAATGTGGGTGAAAACCACCTGCTGCAAGTCGTCTCAATCTTCCTTTTAACAAGAAACTTCTTTTACAATGATTCTGTACTGGTGCAGTCTTATACTAGTACGCAGGGTTCTACCTACAGAAGGCTACAACCTTCTTTCGTTCTTCAGCTTCTCTTGAAGGGAGCTACAACCCCCATAGTTCTTGTATTAGCCGATCCATTTACTAGTACACAAGCTGCTACCTGCTGACATGCTCCAAAGTTTTCCAACTGCTACTGGAAGGGAGCTACCACCCCCTTAGCTTTTGTACTAGCTAAGATACTAGTACGTAGGCGCCAGCCTACAATATTCTCTCCTCTGGGTACCACGTTTCATACATTTTCAGACTGGATACTCCTGAAGCACAACACATAATCTGAAAGCCACGTTTCATCCCATTTTCATACTGGACCCATCAATATTATTGAAGCACACAATCAACCAACATCAATCTTTACATCACTCAAAACTGAATCACTGAAACCCCAATATATAGAATCAATCAAACACTTCTCTGAATGCTGTAACCAGAAAAATAGTAACAGTAACCAGACACCAATTATGAACCCAGAACACTGTAGAATAGACAAAGGCAGTTAAACAAATTTC
This sequence comes from Pinus tabuliformis, assembly GCA_031772625.1. Classification (NCBI taxonomy): domain Eukaryota; kingdom Viridiplantae; phylum Streptophyta; class Pinopsida; order Pinales; family Pinaceae; genus Pinus; species Pinus tabuliformis. Next base: position 11,398,109 of record CM062816.1, read on the forward strand.
AAGCAGGGTCCGCAACTTCACCAATAGACATCTGCGAACATCCGCTCTTCCGCTATCTGAAAACTGCGGATCTCCGCACCTGCGGCCGTGGCTGACCTGTGGGTCTCCGCACCTGTGGCCGTGTCTAATCTGCGGTTCTCCACACCGGCGGCCGTCTCTGGCCTGCGGTTCTCCGCACCTGTGGTCGTGTCTAGCCTGCGGGTCTCCGCACCTGCGCCTTGTCTGCACTTGTGGTCCTGCGGGTATAGACAATTTTTCAGACTTCAAGCATACCCCAGACTATCAGATCTATAGATCTGATCATGCGCCAAGGAGATCTCGACCCATCAGTAGATTTGTCTATAATACTCAAGTTTCCCCTTGATTCAGATCTAGCTATCACTCACCAACCGATCACCAAAATTTCAGATCTTGCTCTCCTTAAGATATTCAACACATGAGTGCTCAGCCAAATGATCTCCTTTCCTTTTTATAGACAAGCCCTTACTCAAACCATGGACCAAAACCATAGAAAGCCAATACAAGGGACCCAAAACCTGGGTTCAATACTTTAGAAGCAAAACCACGGACCAAAACCATAGGATCAAAAATGTCGGACTAAATACCATGGATCACCCGTAAGTTTTCCCACGTGCGTGCGCTTTTCTCTGCATGAAAGTCTGTGAACTTTAGGTCCGCACCTTTTGTTCGGAACACCTGCGAACATGTCCGCACCTTTTGAACGGTGCACCTGCGGACCCAGCCTAAGGCTGCATCTTTGTGAATAGGAACCTGCGGGCCTTTCATTTTCTACATTCTTTGTAGTCTGATCATCAACTTTTTGCTACTGCTCTGCTACAATATGATCTGTCATCTGTGTGAGTTGCCATCAAGGACAATACTTGTATCATAATGCCAACATAATATTCGTGTAAAAGATGTTTACCAGAATCTAATTGGGATGGGGGGTGTCCCGCGCGTTACTATTTTTCCAGTGATATTTTGGAAAGCTGAATGCCCATCGAAAATGTTATACTTTGCCTGGTTGTTATTCCACAACAGAAATTTAACCTGGGAAAACTTGGTGAAGCGGGGATGGCATGGCCCTGGGTTTTGTACTTTTTGCAGGTCAACAGAGGAATCAAACAGTCATCTATTTTTAAATTGCCAGATATCGCAGCAATTATGGCAGTCTTTGGAGAACTAGTATGGATTCCAACATTTGTCACACTCATTAGTTTCTAATGCGTTTCTCTGGTGGAGTAAACAAAAAGATATTTGGAGGCTTTTGTTTATTATCATCCTCTGGTGCATTTGGAAGGGGAGAAACAATTCTATTTTCAATGACAGGAAATCCACTTATCTGGATATTTTTTCCAATATTGTATCCATATATGATAATCTCCCTAAAAAGACGCTCATGATAAAAAAAGAAGTAGGTATTGCCTCTCCACAGGAGATATCATCTTTCCCAAGGGCGTTCTTTGATGGAGCTGAACAGAGGGGTTTCTGTGGTTGTGGGGTTTATATTCTTGTAAATGAAAGCAGTCAATTTTTCATCCACTGGAATGGCGGGAGGGGTTCCAACAACAAAGCAGAAGCGATGGCTCTTGCAGGCCTGTTATTTTTTTGTTCCTTTCTAAACATTCAGTCCGTATCGATTTATGGAGATTCAAAGGTAATGGTGGACTATGTGGACAGGAAAAACAACATCTTCAAGCCCCACCTTGTCGGATGGCTGGACAGAATCAGATCTTTTTGGGATGGATTGGAGGGATGCTCTATTCATCACATCAACAGGGCTCAAAATCAGCAGGCAGACTCTTTGTCAAAAAAGGGTCTTCTTTCGGCTCCGGGTTTTTGGTTTATGCAGGTATCTTCTGAAGAGAAAATTTTCACTATCCAGGATTTTTCTCTTCCAGTTTTCTAATTTCATTAGAACAGTTCCTCAGGTATGCCTGTTTCTTTTAAAGACATATCCATGGTTTTTGTTTATAAAATGATGCATATGGTGAACTTGTATATGTAAAGATGCCCTTATGAGTACAGTCTCTTCAATGCCTTTGTCGTGGGCATCTATTCTGGAGGTTTTGTGCTGTGTTTATTCCTCTTGACAGACCTATATGGACCTATCTCAGATATTTATGCAAATGTAATATTTGTGACTCTTTATATTTCTTATATAATACAATTTGGCTTTTTTCGTCTTGAAAAAAAAAATTGAAGAAGTTGTAATCATCACAGTCCACAATAACAGGTTTCGTTGACGCATTTAACTGAAACTTTGCCGACCATCCATTGTACTCTCCCACTTGGCAAGCATGTCTATAAGGGTATTACTTGGAACCACGTTATTTATGTGAGCATGAATCAATTTGCCCTTCATTCAGGGTTTGTTCTTGATACAATTTTGCAAAGAAATGTATGTATGAGTTTTTGTAATTTGAAAACTATGTAAGCTTCCTTCGAATGGCTCAATTTAGACAATGCTATTACATAATGTTGCACTATCCACTTGTGGACTACCCGGTGGGTTTTTTTTGATAGGGTAATACAAAGAATAGATGTGGATGTGGTTTTTGGATTACTATATTTTAGGAATAAGAATTTTGGGTTCACTGGTTCTGGTAGCTGTACAAATATGAGAGCTGAAGCAATGGCCCTATGGGATCTTCTCTGGTTCACTAGCTATCTCAACATCCCTACTATTCACATATTGGGGACTCAAGGATTATTATTGACTATGTATTAGGATGTGCAAAAGTTAACTAACCTATGCTCCATGGCTGGTTTAGCGAAATTGAGCATCTTTGGGCCTCTTTTAGAGACTCGACGATTGAGCATATTAGACGGGACTTTAATCGAAATGCTCACTGACTATCTAAGAGAGAGCTACAAGATCAGTTAGATGGGATGCACATAGAAATCAAACTGGGTGAACACATAGTGGACATAAGGGTGATTCCAATACAAAAATAGCTAATATTTCTCTGGGAAATATCATATGTTGGTACTGATAGATTATTCTCAAAAATTTATTAGGTAACAATGATATATATTTTTTGTGTTTTTGTATAACAATCTCACACATTTTAGATGCTTTTGTTGATTCAATCAGAACAATTCGGTTGTATGATTGCACTCTATTCATATGCTCCTACCTTGTGCATAGTGACACATATCTTGATGTTGTTTGTATATATTATATATTGGATGAGTTGAGATGGGCTTGATGGCCTATTTTACAATCCATCCATATGAATATGTACGGAGTATATTTTGGATATTAATATACTGCCTTTTTCATATTTAAAAAAAAAGAAAAGTTATTGCCACCTATTTGTAAATTTGAAAATATTTTGAATCGAGAAAGATGGAAGTTCTTTTTCAAATGTGAAGTATAAAAATGGAAAATCGAATTTATGATGATATTTGAGAATGGAAGATTTATATTTAAAATAAAACTTTTAAAATGAAAAATCAAAATTATTTTTTCATCGAAATTTTCATGTCGAATGTTTAGTTGTCAGGGAAGAAAACGATTTTCATTTGATACATTTTGATTGGCTGTTGGATACTTCACTTCTTAATGAGTTGTAATAATGTAAAAAAAATTAATGGATATAAAGAATGAGTTGTGTTTATGTAATTTTTAAAAAGTTTTTTATAATTTTATTATTATATTTAAAGTGTGTATGTTTTATGTGTTAATATTTATAGTTATGTCTTTGTTGATATTTATATATATATATTTTTTTAGAAGTTGATGATATTAAATTAAAGTTATATGAAAAGAGAAGTTACATAAGTAAGATATTATTTTTTTTTTAAGATTTCTAAAAGTTTGTTTTTGTTTTTGTTTTGTTTTTTTTTAATTTCTAAAATACTATAGTATGTTTTTGTTCAAGTGCAACTATATTCTATTTCTCACTCTAAATGACTTCTCTATTCTGTGTTGATCTTGCCTAGCCTTGTACTTTTGACTTCTTCAATGTCTCATGTCCTTGCAAATGGATCTACCTAATTTTCTCAACAAATTGTTCAGCCCTTTAGGCATCCCTTGTGAGATCCTTTGTCACTCCTCCTTGTTATTCATATACTACATCCAAAGATGAAGGTGGAAAATATCCAAAACAAGTTTAAATGGAAACTTACCAATGTTGTAAACCAAATTTCCGTTGTGGGTCTTCAAAGGCTTTTGATTATAACCCCTCAAAAGTTATACCAAAGTCCTATTGAATACTTTTGTTTGTGGATGGAATGATATAGACCTCTTCAATTTTTTGTCCTTCTTTTCCCATATTGTAATCCAAAATGCATTGAAAAATATGGTGTCCTTGTTTGAAATGATCTTGCTTGATATCTCAATATTCACTTCTACCTATTCAAATAACAACTTTGATGCTTCTTTCCCCCTTGATGGTATTTTTACAAGATGGTGGCAATGCACATCTTGTTGAACCTTGTTGACTACTTTCAACCATAAGAAATATTTCGTAAACCATTGTGATTAAATTAATTATCCTCTCCTAAATATTTTAACTACCCTAGTACGTGGGACCGTAAAACATAATCGTCTAAGTCACAAGATGTATGAAAATATCCTTTTATGTTTAAAGTGACAATCATAATTCATGCTTCTATGGGCCAACGACAAGAACTTTGCAAGGAATTTGATGAGATACAATTTTAAACGAGGGATGCATGATGGTGTTAGTTGGAAACCATATTTACATATAACATTTCATGGTTACCATTTTATCCTTGATCCAGGGACAACCATTATCTAGAAGTCTTCAATTGTTTATGTTGTAAACTCATGTTGCAATGGTTATGATGTTGGTTGTATTTATGTGTTTAAAGTGGTCCAAAAATAAATTTTGATGGCTCCCACATGCTTGGAATTTTTATAAAGCTTTGATTATGATATTACACGTGATATGTTTTGTATGTACAATTGTTGATTCGACGATTGTAGTTTACATAACTTTGGGTTTCGAAGGTTGTGAATGGTTGATAAAAGAAGTTATAAAGCCATCATGGCAAACATTTTTTAACAAAGCTTTGATTATGATATTACACGTGATATGTTTTGTATGTGCAATTGTTGATTCGACGATTGTAGTTTACATAACTTTGGGTTTCGAAGGTTGTGAATGGTTGATAAAAGAAGTTATAAAGCCATCATGGCAAACATTTTTTAACAAAGCTTTGATTATGATATTACACGTGATATGTTTTGTATGTGCAATTGTTGATTCGACGATTGTAGTTTACATAACTTTGGGTTTCGAAGGTTGTGAATGGTTGATAAAAGAAGTTATAAAGCCATCATGGCAAACATTTTTTATATGGTGGTTGGTGCAACACGGTAATTCACCATTACGTGGCAGACAAGCATAGCTATTGATCACATAGTTTTTCCACCGATTAAAGTTTTGAGACGTTTTTATTTGATAATTCCGGCACCAGGATGCATACGAGAGATGGCCTAAAAATTTAATAAATATCTTGCCCAGATCCGGTCCTTTCCCGTCCATAAAATCTCACATGAATGCTTTAATATAGTTTGACATGATATGGGCTTACTTGGCATGCCCCTTTATTAGATCAATCCTACGAGGCTTATTTTTCATTGGACATTCACATGGCATGTTTGTAGGTTCATCTTTTTTTTTATTTTTGAGCTAGAATTTGGTTAGTTGACACAACAACCCACCCCTTACTCTTGCATTAACTCGTCTCTTCTCGAGCCATGCACCACCTTTTCTTAGGCGAAATTTAGCCTCTTGTGGTTTCATTCTTTCGTTCTTGCACCTAGTCTTCTCTGCATGTGAACTCTTGCAAAATTTTCTTAGTTTTCTTTGCTTTTGGAGGCAAGCAACGGGGGATTTGTTGTTTGGTTTCAATTTAGAGCTATTGGTGTAACTCTACTCTTGCAAGGTATGTTTGAATTGAACTATTTTGTTGGAATTTATGAATTTTCCGAGTTTTCCCTATCTCTGTCCTGTTTTCATCTTTTGGTTACTTTGTGGCATCGATATGTTCTAATTTAGCCACAAAAATGGTTTCTTTGCTACAACAAGTTTATTAGAAATAAACTCTTGTATTGAATTTGAGTTCACAAGTCATCATATTTTGTTAAATTCCTTTGTCTATTGCACCAGAGGCACGTAACCCTTAAGGATTCGTCCTTAGGTAAATAATGTTTGTTACCATACAAACTACCAGGGGACCTAAAGGGGATTCCTAAAGGGAAAATGTTAGGTCAAGGGCAACAAATGGAGACTTAGCCCACTTTCACCTCAACGAAGGCTCCCTTATATTTATAGACTTTCATTGATGGGAGGAGACTTGATATACTATGGAGTCATCGACGAAGAATAAGTCAATGAAATGATGTGGAGTGACCCAAACAATCCCTTTCTTGGAAGAGTTAGAAAGATAAGGCTTGCTTGCCTTCTAAGAAAAGTGCAACGTCTTCTAGGGAAAGGAAGGGAGGATTTAAGGGTTGGGTTGATGGGATATGAATTGTGAAGGAATTGTGAAGGAACTTCCCAATTGTGACCACATTTTGGTAGATTAGTGCCTTAGTCTTTGGGAGAATGGAGTCTATGATGAATATGAGTAGTATTTCTTGATTCCTAGTGAAGGAGGCCTCAAGATCACTTCGCTGAACCTTCTAGGTCAAGGAGAAGCAATCTTGCAGCTTTTATACTGCAATGTGCAAAGGAAATGGCTTATCAAGGTCAAATTATTCGATGGAATTACCCCTAGGAGATTTCATTCATATTACATGGCACATACATTCAGAGACAATATAATAGAGAAAAGATTCCACAATTTTAAGCAGTAAATGCATGCAAAAATTAGCCCTAGAAAAGAGAAAATCTTAGTCCAATGTATATGACAAAGTAAAACAAGAATAGCTTTAAAATAATATACTTACATGTAACAAAATATACCAACCATTCACAATTGACAAGAGTGAAGCTCCAAGAGAAGATAGGCCAATGTCCACACATCAAAATTCATCCATAAAGCACCAATTCATCCTCTAGAAAAAGTGTGAAAATCTCAAGAGACAGAAAAGATCCAATCCAAAGTGATGATGAGAAAATGAGCTCATCTCACTTGTATTTATACATAACTTAGGAATTCGAATTAGCTTCCCTGGCCTACTCAAGCCCCAAAAATAAAATAATGTTCTAATAATTCAACTTTTGGTGACAAGCCCACAAAAATATCTCATAAATGAAAATGTAAGCCTCTCAAGAGGTCAAATAATAATCTATGCATATCGTAGGGCCCTCTAAGAGGCCTAATGAGGTCCCATTGGTGCCACAATGAATAATGGGACCCTCAAAAGTGTTGGCCCCTTGTAATAACCTGTGGTGCTCCAAATGACATGTGGGGGCACACAAGTGTCCTCATGGGTCTCCAAACAGATCAAAGATGCCTATAGATCGCCTGTAAGGGCTAGGATGATGGAATAGGTGATGCCACATCATCGTGCAAGTCCTGGATCATCTTCCAAGTGTATGGTGTAAATCTAGGGCCAGCTGTGCATAATGGATCAGGTGCATCTTCCTCGTCCAACAAGTGAACCACGAGTAATCTCTAAATGGTTGTGGGGATCTATGGAGTGTTGTCTACTATTGTGGAGGCCCATGACACTCAATGCACACCCTACAAGTGCCAATATATCCCTTTGAAGGATTAGGACCCTGTATAGGGAGACCAAACCCAAAATGGAGACCATTTGCAATCTTTCATAAGATCCAATGCATCCCCTAGCCTTCCAGTACAACAAGTCATTAGAGAAATCCAGTAAATGAGCTTACCAAATCATGGACCATAGGTGGGGACTTCATAATGGTTTTCCCTTCCATAATGGGCTTTGGGATGTGCCAATTTCTTCGAAACTCTAAATGGGGTTAACCAATAATCCTATTAGGTGGTTTCTACTTCTAAAGTGTTGAGAAATGGAAACAAGAAATTCCAATTTAATTTGTCCGTGAATTAAATTGGGAATTAAAATCAAATTATGTTCTCATAGCAACTTGTAAATAGTTAATTAAGTTTAATTGACTTAATTAACTTAGGAATTTCAAGTTGGAAGTCTTTTTATAGTCATGTATGTGTGATACCTAAATTTTAGGGGTCTAGGATGAGTTTATTTGAGTTGTAATTAGATAACGCAGTTTTACTGAGTTATGGTCAGTTAAACTAGTTCCTCAGTGGTACTCCAGCTAACTGGAGATTCACTCAAGAGAAACTCATGCATGTCAATTTAAAGAAAGACCTAATTGAGTCTAGAGTGCAGGGAAAGTGTACTATTAGTTGTATGATTTTCAAAGTTGTATAGTTCATGCATGCAATCAGTTATGGACCTAAGTTTGGATTGTGCAGTTTTGGAAGAAGGATTTCCCAATTAAATATTGGTTGACCCTCTTAGGAATTGCGCAAGGAAATAGGGGCTTGGCAAGTAGCAGAATTGGCTAAGTGTTGGCCAGAGCAAGCTTGTGAGGTAGAGATTTGATCATACTTGTGCAGGGATTGTTCTAGTGAGAACAAGCATTGTATTTTCATCTTGGATTTCTGATTAATGCAATATAGATAGTCATGGTTTTGAGAATTTACTTTCCCCGAAGAAATATTGTGTTATGTGAGATTGATTATCTTCCTCTTGTTAATTATTGTTTTCATTGATCTATTGGTTTTCGTTGTTGAAAGTAGAGTATATTCTTGTCTTGTGTTTTAGAAAATTGCGTGAGATGTTGAATCTACAACAAAATCTACATGGTATCGGCGCTGTAGACAGTATACTAGAAGAGATTTTGAGTTTGGGGTTACAGGTGAAATTCGAATTTGCAATTCATACTTCAAGATCAACAAATGGATTTCTATAGTTTGAGACTCGAGTACGCCTTGGAGGACAACTCTAATTACATAGCATGGAAGGACATGATGGATATAGTGTTGGAGGACAATGGCCTCAAGGATTTCATTGATCAAGACATTCATAAGCCACCAACATCAGATGCTAATGATCTGGCTGAATGGAAGAAGTGTGTGGTGAAGGTGAGGCAGATTATGCTTGAGGGAATTCGAGACCACATTTTCTTGAGTTTCCTTGGCAAGGAAACTCCATAACCAATGTGGAAGACATCGAAAAACCTGTTTCATAATAGAAGTGACTATAGGAAGTTGGCACTAAAGGACAATGATGCAAGGAAAACTGCCTAAAGCCAATTTAGCTTCATCTTTAAAAAATGAATACGTGGACCTGTGGGTTATGGGCCCACACTTACACCGGAAGCCTTTACATTGGTGGATTTTAACAAAAACCCAACCAATCACCAAACAACGGAATAACACATAACCCGCCAATGAACGTCCGTCCCACTCTTAACGCTTTAGACCGGATCTCAAATAAAATGAACCCGTGTTGATAAACATATTGGGTCCGCTCAGGCTGTTAACCTCCACACATGTTCGCGCACGATTACCGTCTGATCCGTCAACCAACGAATGGTCCTAATGGCTAGATCTCAACGAGGTTTTAAATCCGTTGAATAAACCCTCATGGCGTTCGATTTTGGAATCAAACCTCGTTCACTTTTCGACACGATATGCGTCTGATCATCTTTCAACGGATGGTTCGATCCTTTGGAACCATAAACTCTTTTTAATGAGTTTCTCGGGTCTGTTTTGAGAGTTAAACCTCGACGCTGGTGACCACACAATGATCGTTAGATATATGGATCTGTTGATCCTTATAGTGATCCTTGGATCCTTATAGTGATCGATGGTTAATCAATAAACCTGTAACACGAAATTTAACTCTTTCAACACATACATCTGAACTATAGGCAAACAATATACAAATACGCAAAATATCCAGACAACACGCATATTTCTATTATATACAGAATTTGATTACAGCCTAAGGCATTTAAGCCTTAGTCACAAATTCCCCTGCGACTACATTGTGTCCTATATCTCCCCCTTTCTCACAACACAGACTCTCTTTATATAAGAAATTACAAAAGTCATGGATCATCTAAGATCCACGATTTCCTCCCACAATCGCTCAATCAAATCCCTAAACCTCTCTATACACTTACATGGTAGATAATTACATTAAATTAAGTCTTTATCAATTGTAGAAATTCTCACTGCAGATTAACCTGATAATGCAATATAACTAAAGAAAAATACTTTGATCTACTTCTACAATCAAACTTACGGAAGCTTAATAGATTTGAGCAAGATCAACCATAACACATATAACCAGAATCAGAATCAATGCACATGAAAGAAAGAAGAATACTCAGGGGAAAGCCTCAGCTAAAAACCCCACTATCCATATTATCATACAAGTGGAAATATATTAGGACTACACACAGCTTTAGCTCTCACAGCTATCTAGCTCTATGTACAATCCCTCACTAATGCTCACAGACAAAATAGACTGCTCATAAAGCCTTCTCTCTGCCCTCCAAGCTCCTATTTTCTTGCTCAGTTTTCCCTAGGTGACCCAGTTGTTACCTTGTGTGACACTGATCTCGCACAATGCTCCAACACACTGTAAAACTGTGCAAATATCAAGGAATGAATTCCTTCTGCATGCAAGAGTTTTCCTTATAGGAAAATTCTACTGTCCCTGTCTTTAATCTCAACTAGGTCTTTCTCTGAATAGACATGGATGAGTTATTTATGAGAGAATCTTCAGTTATCTGGAGTACACTAGTTTGATGCATGCATGCATTAACTGACTAAACTCACAATTGGTTCCTCAAACTGTTTGGAACTAATTTAACTGGACATAACTCAATTAATTGAGCTAACTAATTGCAACTCAATTATAACTCATACTTATCTCCTTAATTAAGGGATAACTTCCTTAATTTAAGGAATAACTGTTGCATGACTTCACAAAGACTTCTAGCTTGAATTTCTCCAACTAATTAATCCAAGATGAATTAATTAATTATTTTCCAAGCAGCTAGTGAGACTCAATTTGAATTTTAATTCTCAATTTTAATTCAAGGACAAATTAAAATTGGAATATTCTTGTTGCCACATTTCAACACTCCCTCTCAACAAGAAAGGGATTATTTTCCACCTCGATCCTGTCTCTATGGAACTCGAATTTACACTTTGACAATGCCTTAGTCAAAATGTCAGCATTTTGCTCCTCGGTAGAAATATACTACAACAACATGATCCTCATCGCCACACAGTCTCTAAGATGATGATACCGGATATCGATGTGCTTGGACCTATAATTAAATATTGGATTCTCAGATATTTTGATACAACTATGATTATCACAATAGATCACAGTTGGATCCATCCTCTGATCAAACAAACCAACTAAAATTTTCTGCATCCAGATGGCCACACATGTTGCCTGACTTGCAACCATTTATTCAACCTCTGTCATGTTGAGTGCAACCGACATTTGTTCCTAATGTACAAAGAAACTGCCGCCAACCCAAGGTTGAAAATTCCACCTGATGTGCTCTTCTAATTTGATGGACACCCTGCCCAATCTGCATCAGTGAAGCCCTGTAGCTTTACTCCCTCTATTTGTCTATACCATAATCCATACTGAGATGTGCCTCTGAGGTATCTCAATACATGCTTTACCGCCTTCCAAAACATCTTGGTAGGCTGAACCATAGCTTGACTCAGCTGCTTCACCGCATAGCACAAATATGGTTGTGTGTTCACTAGGTACATCAGTGAACCCACAAGCTGCCTATACACAATAGCCTCTACTACTTCTCCTAAAGTAGCATCCTCCTTCCTCCAGTTACCTGCTAGAGGAGTCTGCATGGGCTTGCACTGATCCATGTGGAATCTCCTGAGTATCTCATTGGCATACTTGCCTTGAGACACAAACAACTCCCCATCCTTTTGCCACACTTCCATGCCAAGGAAGTAATGCATGAGACCCATGTCTTTCATCTCGTATTCTCTTTCAAGGTCCTCCTTGCAAGACATGATCAATTGATTGTCACATATAAATATGAGATCATCAACATAAAGTACAATGATCAATGGCTTACCTTATATCATGATGTGGTACAGGTTTGCATCTGCTTCACTCTTTGTGAATCCCAACCTAGTGAAGTAGTTGTCTATCCTGGCGTACCAAGCACGAGGTGCTTGCTTCAGCTCGTACAAAGCTCTCTTGAGTCGGCACACATGCGACTCACGATCAAAGGTCTCAAAACCTTCCGGCTACTTTATGTACACCTCTTCCTCAATTCAGCCATTGAGGAAAGCAGTCTTCACATCCATCTGATGGATCTTCCAACCCATCTATGTTGATAGTGCCAACATTGATCTAATAGATGAGTACCTTGTGACAGGTGCAAAAGTTTCATCATAGTCAATCCCCTCAACTTGAGAAAAGCCACGGGCAACAAATCATGCCTTATGCTTTTCCACACTACCATTAGTAGCTTGCTTTACCTTGTAAAGCCAACGAGAACTCACAATTGACTTGTTCTCCAGCCTTGGAACCACATCCCAAACACTGTTCCGCACTATGGAGTCATACACCTCCACCATAGCAACAACCCAATTCATCTGTTGCACTACTTCCTCAAAAGAAGATGGCTTGATCTCAACACATTCCCCAACAAGGGCCATGTATCCAGTGTACCTCTCAGGTGACCTCCTCTGTCTGCGCTAAGAAGATGGTTCTCCCACATTCTCTCTCGCATCTGACAAAAATCTGTCAGCTTCTCTTGTGCACTTCTGTCCATCTCTAGAAGATTCAGCTTGAGTGGATGTATCCACTCCTCGAACCTATGCATTCAGAAGCTCCACATCAGTCTGAGGCTCCTCCTCCTTAGGAACAAATAGTTCCTCCACAGTCTGTAGTTGGAGCTCCCTCTTAAGGGAAACTCACATGGCCTTATGCTCATCAAACTTGAGATTTCTGCGAACCACTGTCCTTCGACTAGTAGGCAAGTACACCTGATAATTGTGGGGTGTATCAGTGTACCCCACAAGTATCCCCAACTCAAATGTCATCTCAAGCTTCTTCCATGCATCCTTTGTCAAATGGAAATATATCGATGAGCCAAAGATCCTGAAGTGACCCACATCTGGTCTCTTACCAGAGAAAGCTTCCTCTGGTGTTTTCATCCCAAGTATATGATGTGGGCTTCTATTCTGAAAATAGACTGTTGTGTTGCATGCCTCAGCCCACAAATGAAGTGGTAGGCCTTGGTCATGTAGCATTGCCCGTGTTTCCCCTACAATCGTTCTGTTCTTCCTCTCGGCCACCCCATTCTACTGTGGGTAATGAGGTGCCGTCAATTCCCGTTTAATGCCTTCCGCTGCACAGAATTCCTTAAACTCTTGAGAGACATATTCTCCACTATTGTCGCTTCTAAAGGCCTTGATCTTCTTCCCTGATTATTTATCAACCAAAGCTTTGAACTCACAAAACTTTGAGAAGGTTTGATCCTTCTTCTGCATGAAATAAATCTAGCATTTACGAGAATAATCATCAATGAAAATCACATAATACCTTTGCTTCGCAGTGGATGTCATTGAGAATGGTCCACACACATCAGTATGAGCTTTCTCTAAGATCACCTTTGCTCGACTGTCTCGATCATGAAATGAAGACTTGGTGTACTTTCCCAAGGTACAACCTTTGCATGTGTCAACTTGCTCAAGTTTACCTTTGGGAAGTCCTGTAGATATCTGCTGCATTATCTTCAAGGCCCCATGATGCAAATGGCCCAACCACCTGTGCCATAACTCGCCAATGTCTTGGCTTTGCACCAATTCTGCTTTCGAACTCAATGCAGCACAGTCATCTACCTCTAGTTTATAAAGATTCTTCACTCAAATCCCAATCCTCTTGGTCTAACTCGTGGCTATGTGTCTTAGGAACACATTTCCTTTACTGAAGACAACATCATAGCCTTTGTCCTCCAAAAGCAACCATGCGCACTCCTGAGACACTGTACTTTCTATCGTCACCCATCTCTATGTGCATCTTGAAGTCTTTCTCCTCCAAGGTACTGAATAAAATTTTATTGTCGATCATGCGAAATGAGGCTCCACTGTCAAGATACCAAACACAACCCACCATCGATGAAACCATGCATGCGATGAGGGTAAAGTCCATTTCGAACTGAGAGGCTAATGCCTCAACTTTCGATCCTTTTATGGACCCCTTCTTGGACTTCTTCGATGGGAAATTAGTTGCATAATGTCCCATCTCCTGACAATTAAAGCATCTCAATTTAGATTTGTCACCCTTCTTCCCTCCATGAGAAGAATTCGATTTGGAATTGGAAGCCTTCCCTTTCCCTTTCCTTGCCTTACTTGCTAAGGTCAGATTTTCTTCATCATCATTCTTTGATGAAGAACCATCCCGACTGCTCCTCCTGCATGAGATCCGACCACATTCGTTCCCAATCCTGGAGTTTCTCCCTTCCATTCACAGAGTCCTGCTAGCTATTCCAGCTCTTTAGAAAACCGAGGAGAGAAAGGCTCACCATATCATCATTGGTAGTAGTTATTCCCACACTACCAAGCTCATCTTTGCAGTTGTTGAGCTTGTTCAGATATGTAGAAATAGTATCACCCTTCTCCATATTGATTTTCGAAGCTTATCCTTGAGTGCCAGTTTCCTCTAGTCGCTACTGTTATAATAGAGGTCCTTCAATGTCTTCCACATTGAAAACGGAGTCTCCTTTCCATGGAGACTCGAAACAATATGGTCTCGAACTCCCTCTAGAAGAATCTGTATCGCCTTCGCTACACACTTCTTCCATTAAGCCAATTCTTGTGCATTAGTTGCAGCTGGCTTGGGGATTTCTTGATCAATGAAATCCTTCAAACCATTGTCTTCTAATAAAGCTTCCATTCTATCTTTCCATGCTATGTAATTCGAGTTGCCTTCCAAGGCATACTCGAGTGTTAAGCCGTAGAACGCCATTGACCAACCTGAAGTATGAGATGAATTTGATTTGTAACTGCAATCCCGAACTTCAAACTTCAAATTCTCTTCTCCGTATACTGTTTACTGCTTTGATAACCTTTGCTCTGATACCATGTAGAAATTCTCACTATAGATTAACCTGATAATGCAATATAACTAAAGCAAAACACTTTAATCTACTTCTACAATCAAACTTGCGGAAGCTTAATAGATGTGAGCAAGATCAAACAGAACACATATAACTAGAAGCAGAATCAATGCACATGAAACACAAAAGAATACTCAGGAGAAAGCCTCAGTAAAAAACCCCACTATCTGTATTATCATACAAGTGGAAATATATCAGGATTACACATATCTTTATCTCTCACAACTATCTAGCTCTTGGTACAATCCCTCACTAATGCTCACAGACAAAATAGACTGCTCATAAAGCCTTCTCTCTGCCCTCCAAGCTCCTATTTCCTTGTGTAGTTTTCCCTGGGTGATCCAGCGCTTGCCTTGTGTGACACTGATCTCACACACTGCTCCAACACACTGTAAAACTACGCAAATCTCAAGGAATGAATTCCTTCTGCATGCAAGAGTTTTCCTTATAGGAAAATTCTAGCAACTGATAGTACACTGTCCCTATCTTTAATCTCAACTGGGTCTTTCTCTGAATATACATGCATGAGTTATTTATGAGATAATCTTCAGTTATCTGGAGTACACTAGTTTGATGCATGCATGCATTAACTGATTGAACTCACAATTAGTTCCTCAAACTGTTTGGAACTAATTTAACTGGACATAACTCAGTTAATTATGCTAACTAATTACAACTCAATTATAACTCATCCTTATCTCCTTAATTAAGGGAAAAATTCCTTAATTTAAGGAATAATTGTTGCGTGACTTCATAAAGACTTCTAGCTTGAATTTCTCCAACTAATTAATCCAAGATGAATTAATTAATTATTTTCCAAGCAGCTAGTGAGACTAAATTCGAATTTTAATTCTCAATTTTAATTCAAGGACAAATTAAAATTGGAATATTCTTGTTGCCATATTTCAACATCAATTCCATCAAATTAGTTCTGTTTTAACAGAACCCCATTTTACAATGATGGTCCATGTTTCCTCTCTCATAGCTCAAAATTTGAATTTTTGTTAAAGGTGGTCAAATTCTCCTACATCAGACTCCCGAGGTACAAAACTTTATGACCTCCTAGTCATATGCTTCTCCTTCATCCCTTAGAAATTCTACCCACCTCCTCAGTGGAACTACCTTCATGATATTTCTGTGAGCTGCAACAAAACCTCTACAGTAATAGTATTCTCTGCTACACGATACCTCACCAATCTTCTCTCTTGTCTTAGTCTTTTGGAATCTCTCTAGTTCTCTCTTCTGTGGACCATTGGAGCACTCGATGCTCTAGGTTGCTGCAATCTTTTCAGCTTCTTCTAAAGACCACAAACTCAACAGTATTCAACATAATTGTACCTCCTTCTTTCGCACACAAAATCTTCTTTCTTCTCGCATGAAACCTTTCCCTGCTTTGATACCACTTTGATGCAAGGAAAATTGCCTAAAGGCAGTTTAGCTTCATCTTTAAAAAATTAATATGCGGACCTGTGGGTTATGAGCCCACACTTACATCGGAAGCCTTTACATTGGTGGATTTTAACAAAAACCAGACCAATCACCAAACAATGGAATAACACATAACCCGCCAATGAACGTCAGTCCCACTCTGAATGCTTTAGATCAGATCTCAAATAAAATTAACCCGTGTTGATAAACACATCGGGTCTGTGCAGGTCGTTAACCTCCACACATGTTCGCGTGTAATTACCATCTGATCCGTCAACCAACGGATGGTCCTGATGGTCGGATTTCAACGAGGTTTTAAACCTGTTGAATAAACCCTCATCGTGTCCAATTTTGGAATCAAATATCGTTCACTTTTTGATGCGATATGTGTCCGATCATATTTCAACGGACGGTCTAATCCTTCGAAATGATAAACTCTTTCTAATGAGTTTCTCGAGTCCGTTTTGAGAGTTAAACCTCGGTGCTGGTGACCATGCGATGACCGTTAGATCTATGGGTCTGTTGATCCGATGATCCAGATCTACTCCCAGTTTATCTTCCCATCCCGCCAATACTATCTGTCAATCTAGATGATTTGATGGTTCCGCTGCGTTACTCCATCGACTCCTCCATTGACTTGATCTCATTCTCTATTTGATAGAATTCGTGTTCAACATACATTTACCCTACCATACTCTGTTTAAGGCGAAGTTCCTAGAACTTCGTCTTTACACTCACATCACTCCATACAACAGCTCTCGCACTATCATTAGATTGCCATCGATCCTTATATTGATCGATGGTCAATTAATAAACCTGTAACACAAAATTTAACTCTTTCAACACATACATCTGAACTATAGGCAAACAATATACAGATACACAAAATATCCAGACATCACGCATATTTCTATTATATATAGAATTCGATTACAGTTTAAGGCATTTCAGCCTTA
The DNA here is from genome assembly GCA_031772625.1 of Pinus tabuliformis. NCBI lineage: Eukaryota > Viridiplantae > Streptophyta > Pinopsida > Pinales > Pinaceae > Pinus > Pinus tabuliformis. Next base: position 11,415,606 of record CM062816.1, read on the forward strand.
GTCATAAATTCCCCTGTAACTACATTATGTCCTATATCTCCCCCTTTCTCACAACACAGACTCTCTTTATATAAGAAATTACAAAAGTTTTGGATCATCTAAGATCCACGATTTCCTCCCACAATCGCTCAATCAAATCCCTAAACCTCTCTATACATTTACATGGCAGATAATTACATTAAATTAAGTCTTTATCAATTCCATCAAATTAGCTCTGTTTTAACAGAACTTGCCCCTGTTTTACAATGATGGTCCACATTTCCTCTCTCATAGCTAAAAATTTGAATTTTAGTTCAATGGGGTCAAATGCTCCTGCATCAGACAAATTGATAAAGATCAAGATGGAGAAGGGTGACTTAATTCAGAAATACTTGATCAAGTTCACTCATTGTTGAGATGAACTTGGAAGTGTTGGGTTTACTATTTCTAAGGATGATATGGTTAGCCTAGCTATTCTAGGACTCCCCAAGAGTTGGCATAGTTATCAGGACTCTATCAATGGGAGGGAGAAGTTTCCAAATTGGGAATGAATGTGGTCAGATTTGATGCAGGAAGAGATCAGAAGGAACACCAAAGACGGTTCCTCATCAAAGACTGATGATGAGGAAAATTGTGCCTTAGCGGGTAAAGAAAAGAAAGGGAAGGGGAACACTACCCATTCTAAATTGGATTCTTGTCACGAAGGAAAGAAGAAGGAAATGTCGAAAGTCAAGTTCTTTCATTGTCATGAGCTGGGAAATTTTGCTACAAATTGTCCACTCAAGAAGTCTAAGAAGAATTCCTCAAGAGGATTGGCAGGTGAGTCTCTTGCCTCTCAATTCAAATTGGAATTTACCCTCATTGCATGAATGGTGTCATTAATGATGGGTAGTGTATGGTACCTAGACAATGGAGCTTTATTCCACATGACTGGAAACAAGGAGCTCTTCAACGACATGGAGGAGAAGGATCTCCAAATGCATATCGAGATGGGTGATGATGGGAGGTATAGTTCTACTGGATTGGGTACAGTTACCTTTCAGAGGGGGTTGGGTACTCTTCTCACCTTGAGATATGTTATGTATGTTCCCATATTGAAGAAGAACTTGGTATCTATTGCCATGCTAAAGGGTAGAGGCTATGCTGTGATATTTAGTGAAGGAAAGGTGTTCCTTTGTCACATAGCCATGAGGCAGATAAAGAGGATAGGGATTCAGGTGAAGAATCTCTACAAGTTGGAGGTAGAAGATTATGCTGCCTTGAGCACAAAAGCAGAAAAGGTGTAGAGCCGAGACATTGGTCAGTTGTGGCACAGGTGGTTGGGTCACTTGTATCATGGGGCTTTGAAAATCATGCAACATATTTCTACTGATCTTCCCAAAGGTACGCTACAGCAAGTTGATACATGAAAGGGGTGTACTTTGGGAAAATTCACCAAAGCTTCCTTTCACGATAGAGACAGTCGAGCACAGGGGATTCTAGAGCAAGTCCATTCAGATGTGTGTGGACCATTCTTGACAACATCTACGACCAAACATAGGTATTATATTATATTTGTTGATGATTTTTCTTGTAAATGCTGGATCTTTTTCATTCAGAAGAAAGATCAAACTTTCATAAATTTTTGTGAATTTAAAGCATTGATTGAGAAAGAGTCTGGTAAGAAGGTTACAAATCTAAGGAGTGATAACGGTGGTGAGTATGTCTCAAATGAGTTTAATAACTTCTATGCAGAAGAAGGGATTAAACGAGAGTTGGCGACACCTCATAAACCATAGCAGAATGGGGTGGCCGAAATGAATAACACAAGCAATGTAGGGGTAACACGGGCGATGTTGCATGATCAGGGCCTACCCCTACACATGTGGGCTGAGGCATGCAACACAATTTCTTATTTTCATAATAGAATCCTGCATCACATTCTTGGGATGAGTACTCCAGAGGAGGTTTTCTCAGGGAATAGACCAAATGTTGGTCACTTCAGGATTTTTGGGTCATCAATATATTTCCATGTGACCAAAGATGCGTGGAATAATCTTGAGCCAACAATAGAGTTGGGGATATGTATGGGGTACACTGATACACCTCACAACTATCGGGTGTACTTGCCGACCAACAGAATAACAATGGTTCGCAAGGATATCATATTCAATGAGGAGAAGGCCATGCGATGTTCCCTTGAGAGGGAGCTTCAAATACATGCGGTTGAGGAGATTTTAGCTCCTAAGGTTGAGGAGCCTCAGATTGATGTGGAGCAGCCACATGAAGAGGATCCGAGATTGGAGACATCTACTCAGGTAGATTCTTCCAGAGATGGGAGAAAGCGCACTAGAGAGGCTAACAGGTTATTGAAAGATGCGAGAGAGAATGTGGGAGCACCCACATCACAACATAGGAAAAGGAGGTCACCTGAGAGGTACACTAGATACATGGCTCTTATGAGTGGATGTGTTGAGACAGATCCATCTTCCTTTGAGGAGGCAGTGCATCAACCGGTTTGCATTGATGCCATGGTGGAGGAGTATGACTCCATTTTTCATAAAAATGTTTGGGATATAGTCCCAAGACCGAAAGACAAGTCAGTGGTGAGCTCTCGATGGCTTTAAAAGGTAAATTAAGTAGCATATGGTAGTGTAGAGAAGCATAAGGGCATGTTTGTTGCCTGAGGATTTTCGCAGGTAGAGGGGATTGACTATATGAGACCTTTTTTCCCCTTGCAAGGTACTGATCGATCATATCATATTGGCACTATTAGCATAGATGGGTTAAAATATACAACAGATGGATGTAAGGACAAACTTCCTTAATGTAAATATTGAGGAAGAGGTGTACATTGAGCAGCCTGAAGGTTTTGAGACCTTTGACCATGAATCACATGTGTGCGGACTCAAGCGAGCATTGTATGGGTTGAAGAAAGCACCCCATGCTTGGTACACCAGGATTGATAGCTACTTCACTAGGTTGGGCTTCACCAAAAGTGAAGCAGATGCTAACTTGGGCCACATTGAAGTGGAAGGTAAATTGTTGATCATTGTTTTATATGTCGATGATTTGATTCTGGTAGGTGATGATAAGTTGATCAAGCCTTGCAAGGAGGATATTGCAAGAGAGTTCGAGATGAAGGACTTGGGCCTTATGCACTACTTTATGGCATAGAAGTATGGAAAGGTGATGGGGAACTTTTGTCTTGTAGGGAAAGTATCCCTACGAGATACTAAAAAGGTTCAACATGGAGAGAAGTAAACCCATGGAGACTCCTCTAGTAGGTAATTGGAGGAAGGATGATTCTACTTCAGGTGAAGTAGTGATCTGAAAATCACCCTATGAGTGATCTCAGTTAAAGAATTATTAAATGAAGGTATTACAGACTCATGTGCTGGTGTGTGTCTATGTTATTTTAGGCAACGGATCGATTATATTGAAAAATACACAAACACTGGAAATACAGGAAATAATGGACAAACACAGTAAGCAAATAAAAGAACACAACAAATTAATAAGGAGTTCACCTTATCCTCCAGGTCTACGTCTCCGCTCCAGCTTTTAGTGGTGGCATTCTTTTATTGTGTCTTTAAAGTAGAGAATTACAATGAGGAGCTCAATCTGAGTCTCCTGAAATAGAAATGCTTGGTAGGGTGGCCCTTGGATTCCCCAAGCCACTAGAGTGCACAGACTCTTTTCCTTACCAGCTCTTGATCTATTTGGTCTTAAATGGAAGGAGCCCAATGTGGTGCTCAGTCCTGATAGATCCTCTCAGGGATGGCTTGAACCTCTCAAGATCTCTGGTGCTCAATGCTGCCTGTGGTCAGCTCAGCCCTCTGTATTTCTGCTTTTTGCTCTCTCTGTCTTTGTTTCCTTCTTTTATCTGTTCTTCCCCTCGGTGTCTTCTGCTTTGTCTGTTCATGGCTTCAAATCCAATTGATCCTCACGACTGTTCAATTCCTCTTCCACCTCCATCAGATTGCCTGCTTGTTATAGACATTTTTGTGCCTCGCAGCATGGAGCATGAAATGTCAATAATTACAGGGATCCTCAGTCCCTAAACATGTTGTTCTTACCCCTAGAGGAACAAGGTCAGCAAACCACAGCACTTCCTATCAGTTCTCCACCTGAAAACACTCAAAAACAGGCTATTTTTGGATCATGTCAGCTGCTCCACTGAGCATCTGCGCTGAATGTCAACTGCTCCTCCTTGTACCTGCACTGAAAGTCAAAACCAATGAAGGCTACCTGCGCTGGGCGAGATTGGCCAAGTGGCACAGTCATTCTGCAAGGTGTCAACTGCCCAGGAAGCTTCCAAACTGACACTTGGTTCAAGGAATTCGCCCTATGATGAGTAAGAGGTACTTGATCTCCATGTGGAAGCAAGGATCTCCAAGTGGACTCAAGAACTGAAGTTTAACTGAAGAGGGAGAGGACACAAGGCAGCTTTAGGTCAGTCTCAAGCTGACTCATCCTTTCTCCAAATCTCCTATATATAGAGCTCTTCTATGAGGTCTAGGGAGGCGGGAATTTTGTGCAAAGCAAGGAAGTGCTGTTGGTTTACAGTTAGAGCTATTGGGCGATTGCTTTTATAGAGGGGAAGAGGAGATTTCTTGCTGCTGGGGAGGTGCTGCTGGATTGGAGCCATTTATGGTTGTAACCTTCTCAGAACCTTTTTCTTCTATCAATAAAGCTTTGATGTTCTCCTATATACTTGTATTGCAGTGATGTATTATTTTTATCTGTATATTTGATTCATTCTAATCCATGCATCAGTTATGAGTACATGTTTCTTGTAGTTTCCCTCTCTTGTTTTTGCAGGATCTTTGTGTAGCTGGGCCGGCAAAGGGAGCAAGGAGCTGGGAACAAGAGGCAAAGAGAGAAGACAGGATCGACAAAAGTGAAAGACATCGGTTGGTCAATCTTTTCTTCCTTCTTTGTACTTTCATAAAGGAAAAATATCAAAGCTTTACTTTCAGTTGTTGCTAAGGAACTATCACCCTTAGAGTAGGGATAGGGTCATTCCGAGTCGGATACTTTTCCCCCCAACAAACTGGCGACTCCGCTGGGGAAACTTGTATCTTGTTGGTTTATTGTGTTTCTTGCTATTCATCTCATAAACAAGGAGAGCACCAAATCGAACTTCAATTGAGTCATTCAATTGCAAAGTAGAGGGCAGCTGCTCTGGCTCAGTTTCTGAGCAAGTTTATGATTTGAAGAGCTGATCCACAAGGACTCTTGTGCTCTTTGTGATAGCTTTTCATCCTCTTGATCATCCCTTAGCTTGTACTTGACCTATAGCTTTTTATTTCAGCAAAAACAGTGAATTTTTGAGCTTTTTATGACCCGGAAATCCTTGTAAACGCAACTCTCGTGTCTCAGTGCAGGCTGTCCAAAGGCAGTCTGCATTTCAGCGCAGGTATTCCCTTCGGGAACTGCGCTGAGAGTCAGTTTGATAGACTAGAGCCTGCGCTGAACCAGTTAGGCTATGTCTTCCTGAGGTTTCCTACTGAGTCTTGGCCCTGTTTTCACTGTTGTTTTGCTGCTGATTGCTTGTCATTTGTACTTGCTGTAAACCAACTTTCCTTGACATTATTCCGCCTCAGTTGTGTGATGAAACTGTGATTGTTCTTTCAGTATTTCTTGTTTCAGTTACAGTTTCCCATTGTGAAAAGCAAACCAGTATAGCTGTGGCCTCTTAGATCCTGAACTGTAAAGGTGTCTTTGTGATCTTAAGAGCTAGTTTTATTACTGTTCATGGCTGTTTGAGTTTATTTGTTTTTCATTTTTGTGGTTTGAATCTATACATTTCCAGTGTCTAAACAAGTTGATCTTAAGGTGTCTTTTGATTTTGGACAAGCTTGTTTACTTTCGCTCAAAATTAGATTCAAAGTTATACAACAGTTTCCTTTTTGTCTTACATCAACATTAAGGATAAAGAAAAGAAATATCTGCATTGTGCATGTGCATTATTGACAGTTTGCATGTTGATTTAGGAAAAAGTGCATTTAGTGTGTGTTCTATGATCTGTGTGAAAAGTTGATGTCTTTCTTTTCCCTCAGTAGATTAAGGTTTTCAAAGTTGAAAGATTGAAAAGTTTTGCTTCTCATCTTAGATTGCATTTAGGAAGTTGTATATATACATCTCGTGGTGATCCTTAAAGGCAAACTGCTAAGCAAGATCAACATTAAAATGAATTGAATTTACATAACAACGCATTGAAACATAACGCAAACACATAGAGGTCTAAGGTAGAGACGTGTTCCGGCGTCGTTAAACGTAGTGACTGTCGATCTCTACGAAGGTGGGTGATTCCTCCTGAGGGACGATAGCACTAATACGGACTTGTGCTCCCGCGTACCGTCGAGTATATTGGGAGACCCCTATAGGAATAAAGCCTTTATCCTTAGGAAGCCGTGTCGGCCGCCCTACTGATCGCGATGCAGTGAACACAGCATTCACGAAGATCGACCACCCATACCGTAAAACGTATTCTGTGGTTTCGCGAAAGGTTTGGCACACCCTCTGCCTAGATCTCCAGAGCAGTTTCTTTTGGCCTTTTTCAAACTCTATAACTGAAAAAGTCCAACCGAGCATTTGTCACTTCGGGCTCGTTAATACATCGAAGGCGACTAGAGTCATCTTTAGCTTTTTCTCGACTCTTAAAACATGAAAAGCAAAGTTGTGTCTAATAAAGCGTCGTTATAAAATTCATTTTAAACGGAACATAATCACCTCTTATTCCCGCGTTGATCTGTAAGTTGAGAACATGGAACGCCCCAACCAAGGAAGTCCACAAGATGGAAGTCCTAGTCCTTTCTCCTCTTGGGGAGAAGTTGGTGCGCCCCATATGGCCACATTGTCGCTTCCAGGACTGACAATAGGCCTGCCAGTTTGGCTGTTCTCGACCAATGTAGTTCAGGCCACCATGGTTCCTGATCAATCGAGTCAACTGTTAGATCAGTCTAGAGCTGCCCACCAGCCTTCTACTTCTGATAACTCTTCCTCCAATCCTTCATCTTCGCAAGGTAGAGCCGGCAAAAGTCAGCCTCCCAAGGAGAAGAAGGAAAAGAAGAAGAAAGAAAAGAAGAAGAAGGAGCCTAAGGCGACTGGGGGCAAGCAAAAGACATCTGACAAAAACCCACCCACTGCACAGACCGGGCCTAAATCGCCATGTGTCATATGTAGAGGAGACCATTTCCACAGAGATTGTCCCTGTATTCCCTGGATACTAAGGGACTGGTCCCCTCGTCTGCACAATTCGGGGGCATCAACCTCTGACAATCAGGTTGATTGCTTTCCGTCAACCAGCGAAAGTGAAGGATCAAGACAAAAAGGGGGAGTAAGATTCCCCTGTAAGTTGTGTGAAGGCAGTCATGCCATCCACCGTTGTCCCTTCTTAGACGAAGCGAAGAGAGTTTTGGAAGATCGTCTGGTTTCACCGGTAAAACTTCCTCCTGGATACAAAAAACTCGTGCCAAGTCCTTCGTTGGTTGAAAATACAGCTGGCCCGCTCAAGTGGTCGGCTGAAGTGTCAGTCACTGAAAATGAACCTACTGAATCCAGACCGGACGAAAGTCCAAAGGTCGATACGGCAGTTGACCCGGTTCTACCTTCAGAAGTTTCATCTTCAAATGACACCGTCGCCGAAGAGTCATCTTCATGCGACACCCTCACTGAAGAGAATAAGGATGACACCATCCAGGTTCTTTTCATTAGCACCGACTCTGATGAGCGTCAGGGAAATGCGCCCATTCCTTTATCGCAGGAAGGAACATCATCAGGGTCATACCCGGCCGTATATTCGGTCCCACCACCAAGCAACCTGGTTGTATCCTTTGATTGGAATCAACTAGGCAGACCCCGGTTACCAGCCAGTATACCATTCAGAATCATTGTCCAGATCTATAAAATGATTATGGCTGGTACTATCATTGATGAAGGGGCGTCTGTGAGTATCCTTTCCTCTGTTGCTTGGAAAGCACTGGGTTCCCCGGCGCTTTTACCTGAGTTAAGAAATCTCTCAGGTTTTGATAAAGGAACCAGTCGACCATTAGGAATCCTCCCCAATGTGCCTGTTACATTAAAAGGGAAGACCGTTAATTTGAACGTGATGGTCGTCCAAGGACCCTTGGATTATAACCTACTCCTTGGACGTGACTATATTTATTGCATGGGAGCGATAGTCTCCTCACTCTTTAGAGTAATGTGTTTTCCACACGAAGGAAGGATGGTCAAGCTCGTAGACCAACTTTCATTTCCGGGATCTCGCATCGCAAATAGTCAAATACCAATCCTAAATGGTCTGTTCACTCAAGATATGCCTCCACCCCCAGTCCTCCTTCCCGATGAGTGCGAGTGATTCGGAAAGAAAGACTGGAACCCAGGGGGCATGCACCCTAGTCTGCTTCGGGCAGAAGAAACCCTGGGTATAAGGTAGAATTTCCGTAGAAGAATATGACTAGTCAGTACCCCGTCCGTGGATGGAAGAGGGGTTGTTCTGGAATAGTATTCTTTTGTTAAAGTTATGTGTTTGGCAAAAGAATCATTCACCTTTGTCTAAAGAAGTGGGCAATGCCCAAGTAGGAATTCCCTTATTGCGACAAGCAGTAACCATCTTTGGGGAAAAGCAAGCCTCACCCATTAAAACAAATGTTTTGAAGGATAAGTAGGGGCAGCCTCCAAAGAAAGAGATTCTATTGTTGTGACATAGGGTAACCATCTTTGAGTAACCTAATGATAGACATCGCCAAAGAAAGAGATTGATTTGCGGCAGCAAATAGAACCGTCTTTGGATAATAAGAAAGAGGCAAGCCTCCTTCAATAACACCAATGTTTTGTCTTTGAGAAGTGTTCTTCTCTTGTCACAAACAGCTGTTCATTAAAAGTTGGGCCGACGGGAAGACAAGTACCGCGTAAGACCCCTTAAAATAATGAGAAGACTAGTATCGTTAAACATTAGATTAGCAAGGTGACAAGTAGCTGGGAACACCCAAAGAAGAGCAGAAGTGGGGGAGAAGAGGGGCAGCCTCGAAATTCTATCCTATACCTGGGGGCATGCAAACCTTTTGGAGTGTAAGCTAGGGGCGGTTATTTATCTGGTTTTAAGATTAACCGTTTTCCGAACTTACATAAAGGAAGGATGAGTTGGAGCATAGCTTTGGTAAGGCGCAAGCTCTATAAAAAATGGAACCTTAGAGGAGGCATTCTTATTTTATGACTGGTATTTCGAGCAGTTTTAGCACATGGTTCATGCTCGTTAAAAAATAAACGCAAGATCCGAGCAGTTTTAACGCGGTCTTCATGCTCGTTAAAAAATAAATAAAAGCAGTGAGCAATGTTCCCTCTAGAGTTTAAGCTCATTTTTATCTAAAAAAAAAGAACCTATCCCGGTAAATAACCTTCTGAGATCGTAAATTCATCAGCCATAAAAGCCTTGGTCGTGTTTGTGCACCGTCACCTCCACCGTCATTTGGCCGATCATTCACTTCCATTTGTGTGTTTACCCATTTTGAGGAACATCTGCGAAGAGTGATTTCACCTAGCCATCCTTGTGACACTGCCGTGATTGGGAAATTCCAATTTGTACCTGGAATCAGTTGCTATCCCTGTTTATCACTCGTTCCTCAAAAGACGAGTCATCTTTGAGCTCTTTTCTGACTCGTAAAATATGAAAAGTTTGCCGAGTTCTGGCCTTCCAGCTCGTTAAAGGGACCGGAAGAGCTATCCCTCTTTTAGACTTGAATCTTTTTGGACCTGAGGGATTATTACACAAAAAGATCGAGCGCTTGTCTTGTTCGGCTCGTTAAAAGTACCGAACACCCATCCCTTCTGTATTGTTTTATGCTTTTTCGGGCTTAAGGGATTAGATGACGAAAAAGGAATTATGGAGTTAACTTTTTGTACCTTTTCAGACTCTCTAAAAATGAAAAAGGACCGAGTTTTCCTTGTCATTAGACTCGTTAAAATGATTAAATAGCGACAAACTTGTCTTTAGATGAGAACGAGTTTCCCTATCGCTAAGCTCGTTAAATCATAGCGATGGGCTTGCCCGAAGGGCAGGTTATAGAACAAGCATATGTTATCCTCCTCAAGCTTGACAAAAATAAAGAGGTACTGGTCAGAAATGACTGGGGAAAAATTGGGAGAACATCAAAACTTAATGGTAGCAAGTCGCTCTTGAACATGACACTTTTCTTCCGTACCACATCGGGTTGGGTTGTTTCATTCACCGGTCTCATCACCATGGTCTTCGCCAAACCATCCACATTTTGGGGTAATGCTACCGATCCATCGCATCAGTGTCGTTATATGTTCAAGAGAGGTCATTCTGAAAGTGTCAACCATGTCCCATCCACTGCCATACATTATCCTTCATCCATTCATGATCGCCACCCTGAATCATATGTCACAGTTTGTTTTCACCTCCACTAAAATCATTAGCTCCGTTCCGTGTCATTGATGTGGGATTCATTAAGGCCCTCCTTTGACGGATCGCTTCTTGTCGACTTCAGCTCATTATCCAAGAAGTTGATCTAGGAACAACCCCATAAGTACTTTGAAGCTTGCATGCCTCAATGGCAAGTTTCTCACTTCCGGTGACAGGTATACATCAATGACCTTCGACCAGAAGATTTTGCGTGGCGTTCGACGCCAAGTCCTTTATTCACGCCACGTGAATTGTACTGCAGTACCTTGAGGGTCATTATCATTATCGGTGATTCCTCTCGCGCTTGTTAACGGTTTTCATCATTGACCGGTAATCAAGCGATGTCTTTCCATGTTCGACTTCAGCGAAATTCTCACATGGATCGACTTGTACTTAGAGTGAAGATCGAACGAGTTTGAAGACCCCGGATCTAGTTTCATCCATCCGGGCTGCGATACATATTCAGGAAATATAAAAGCATTTGTCATGTACATCATTGCAGCAGATGATCATCCTACTCAAAGGATGATAATTTCAGCAGAGAATTATCAGTCTACCATCAGACGATCGTCTGTTCTATGTACCAAAATGTATTTATAAAGCTGAGCATGGGAATGCCCGCCTCAGCTAGATCATGAAAACAGAATGAAAAATAATGTATTGTATTGTATTGTATTACAGGGCACCTCTCAGCACTTGAATGAACTTCGGACCCTCTGGATAAAGCATTTCACCCGATAAACGGCCTCATACTTTAGGGGGCAACTGTTATAGACATTTTTGTGCCTCGCAGCATGGAGCATGAAATGTCAATAATTACAGGGATCCTCAGTCCCTAAACATGTTGTTCTTACCCCTAGAGGAACAAGGTCAGCAAACCACAGCACTTCCTATCAGTTCTCCACCTGAAAACACTCAAAAACAGGCTATTTTTGGATCATGTCAGCTGCTCCACTGAGCATCTGCGCTGAATGTCAACTGCTCCTCCTTGTACCTGCACTGAAAGTCAAAACCAATGAAGGCTACCTGCGCTGGGCGAGATTGGCCAAGTGGCACAGTCATTCTGCAAGGTGTCAACTGCCCAGGAAGCTTCCAAACTGACACTTGGTTCAAGGAATTCGCCCTATGATGAGTAAGAGGTACTTGATCTCCATGTGGAAGCAAGGATCTCCAAGTGGACTCAAGAACTGAAGTTTAACTGAAGAGGGAGAGGACACAAGGCAACTTTAGGTCAGTCTCAAGCTGACTCATCCTTTCTCCAAATCTCCTATATATAGAGCTCTTCTATGAGGTCTAGGGAGGCGGGAATTTTGTGCAAAGCAAGGAAGTGATGTTGGTTTACAGTTTGTGCTATTGGGTGATTGCTTTTATAGAGGGGAAGAGGAGATTTCTTGCTGCTGGGGAGGTGCTGCTGGATTGGAGCCATTTATGGTTGTAACCTTCTCAAAACCTTTTTCTTCTATCAATAAAGCTTTGATGTTCTCCTATATACTTGTATTGCAGTCATGTATTGTTTTTATCTGTATATTTGGTTCATTCTAATCCATGCATCAGTTATGAGTACATGTTTCTTGTAGTTTCCCTCTCTTGTTTTTGCAGGATCTTTGTGTAGCTGGGCCGGCAAAGGGAGCAAGGAGCTGGGAACAAGAGGCAAAGAGAGAAGACAGGATCGACAAAAGCGAAAGACATCGGTTGGTCAATCTTTTCTTCCTTCTCTGTACTTTCATAAAGGAAAAATATCAAAGCTTTACTTTCAGTTGTTGCTAAGGAACTATCACCCTTAGAGTAGGGATAGGGTCATTCCGAGTCGGATACTTTTCCCCCCAACACTGTTGCAGCTTCACTTGGAGTTCCCTGTCTCGGCGTCATCATCATGCTCACAGGGAGTGGCCACTTGTCCTCCTATGAACTCGGTCAGCATTTCCTCGTCTATTCAATTCTTCAGTTACGTTGGGAAATGACTTATCTGCCACCTCAGCGGTTAAATCGGACGTCAAACCCCTCTCTCTGTCGCGGCTTAATCCCCTATTAAATTCGGTCTCCGCATCGGGCGCATCCTCAACTGTTAGATCTGGAGCCTCCAGATCTGACGCCATTCGCACATTTCACGCGTTTGATTTGCTCAAATGTTAGTGCGCAATGAGCGGTAATTTTCTCTCTCCTCCGCTTGCCACGCATCGGGTGCTGAGTGGAATCGCTAGGTTTCGGCCAAATCCGCTTACTGCCCAAGGGTGCCCCTAATCAATACCGCTGGTTTTTGGAGCATGGGTCCTGCCTTTAGCCTTTAGCGCTTTTTCCCCTTGGTTTTCCCGACTTCCATGCAACCGAGCGCTCGAGGCCTCTCCTTCTCGAGGGGTTTTGCCTAGCAATGCGCGATTAATGCTAAGCTAATCACGCATCAAAAAATGCCTCCTTTTCCCAATCCAAGCTTCCCAGGTGCCAGTTTCACCTCCTGCACAGTCTCCATAGGCCTCGGTCAGCACGCTTTGACTGAGGTCCTCATCGTTCCACGTTGGCTGCCAACTTCCACTGTTCAAAGGTTTTTTTGATTGCTTTGTGCTCTTGATATAGTCATGGTGCTTTGATTATTCTTCATGGATCCAATTCAGATCACGGCCTTCCCACTGAAAAAGATTTTGGACCACCAAAAGTTGGCTTTCAAGCATCGACTAAGTGAGGGTACTGTTGTCTCACTTGTCCAATCTCAATCCAATTTGCACTGCTCGACTTTGAACCTTTGAGTCCAATTCTGAGGTACTCAACATCTCCTTTGCGTGTCGTCCTCACCTTCCTGTCCAGAATTGTGTCTTCCTGCAATTCATTAAGATATTCAGGTAGCAGGTCATCAATATAAGGCAATTGAATTTGCTCTTCGGGATCCTCAATTAGAGAGGGTTCAAACAATCTCAAGCAATCTGCATCTACGACTGAGTAGATGTGCATGTACGCTGGCAAATCAAGGTGAAAAGCATTTTCACCAATTTTCTCAAGTATTTTGAAAGGTTCATACCTAATAGGATTTAGCTTTTTACCTTCACCTTGCATCATATCCTTGCTGATATACAGCCACACTTGGTCACCAACTTGGAAACTATGCTCCATCTGATGCTTGTCATGCCTAGCCTTGTACTTGGCTTGGCTCTTTTCCAGTTGTTCCTGTACTACCTGGTGGATCTCCTAGATTTGTTCAATGAACCTAGTTGCCCTGTCCACATCACCTTGTCCCTCAACTGTGGTATCTTTACCAAAGAAAAAATCTAAAGGAGACCTTGGTGTGAAACTAAAACAGGTCTCAAAAGGAGATCTCTGGGTAGAAGAATGTTTTGCGCTGTTGTAAGCATGCCGCACATAACATAAATGTTCATCCCAGAGCTTAGGATGCTTGCTACAATATCCTCTGAGTAACTGGATCACTGTCCTGTTAACTACTTCTATCTGGCCATCAGTGGGTGGATGAAAAGCTGTGCTTTTCTTCAGTTTGGTATCCATCAGTTCCCACAGACTGGACCAAAACTTCCCCACAAATTGGGTGTCTCGATCAGATACAATGGAAGTGGGTAACCCAAAATGAACCCATACATGTTCAAAGAATAGCTTTGCAATTTGTTCAGCTGTAATCTGTTTATTACAAGGTATCAAAATACACATTTTGCTGAACCTATCCACGACAACATATAGATAATCATGACCTTTCCTAGATTTAGGCAGTCTTCCAACAAATCCATGGAAACACTTTCCCAAGGGTGAGAAGGAACTGGTAATGGAGTGTACAAGCCTAGTTTTTTGTTGCTGGGCTTGCTTTTAGCACACATAGTACACCCTCTTACATATCTAGAAGCTGTCTCAATCATTTTTTGCCAATAACAAAATCTTTGCAGCTGTGCAACTATTTTACTTACCCCAAAGTGACCTGATATCAGAGAAGTGTGTGCTTCTCTAATTATATTTAATCTCTCGGTTTGTGGAATGCAGAGTTTCCCACAACGGTACAAGAGTTAGTCCTTTATATGATAATCCAATTCTTCTACTCATTTTCCTTGACTCAAAGTTGCATATACATCTTTAAATTCTATATCTTGAGCATATTGTTCAATGTAGTTTTCATGTAGTACGGAATTATGCTTAAGTATAGTAGATGCATTTATAATAGGCCTGGATAGCATGTCTGCAACTTTATTATGTATGCCCTTTTTATATTTGATGACTAAATGAAATTGTTGTAGAAAACCCATCCATCTATAATGTCTTGATTGCTGCAACTTAGTTTGGGAGTGTAGATATTGAAGTGGTTGATGATCAGTATGTCTTACTGTCTCTTTGCCCATCAAGTAATGTTTCCACTTTTTCACATTCTGAACTAATGCATACAATTCTTTATCATATGTAGGATAGTTAAATACTGTAGGATTAAAAGTCTCAGAATGATAACATATGGGTTTACCGTGCTGTGTCAACACTGCTCCCATGGCATAGTCACTGGCATCTATTTAGATCTCAAATGGTCTTTGAAGATCAAGCAGTGCTAGTACAGGTGTTGTACTAATCTTTTCTTTCAAGGTGTCGAAGGCTTTCTAATGTTTTCCTTCCCACTGAAACACCTTCAATCATGTTAAAGCATGTAAGGGAGCTGCAATTGAGGAAAAGTTAGAAATGAAGTTCCTTCAATATTGTGCTTCCCCTAAGAAGCTTCTCACTTCTGTAGCAGACTTGGGTTTAGGCCAGTTTACAATGTGTTATAGACATTTTTGTGCCTTACAGCTCTAAGCATGAAAAGTCCATAAACCAAGGGCTCCTAAGTCCCTAAAAGTGTTGTTCTAACTCCTAAAGGAACAAGGTCAACAAATTACAGCTTCTCCCAGAAGTTCTCCACCAGAAACTGCTCAGAATCAGTCAAATCAGGATCATTTCAGCTGCTCCACTAGCCAAGTGCGTTGCATAGCACCCAGGTCCACTAGCTAGGTGTGTTGCAACGCACCTAAATGCACTACTAGGGTGCGTTGAGCGGGAAATGACAAGTGGCAGAGTCATTCCACGAGGTGGAGAGACAATGGAAGCTTCCAGAATCTTCTCCAATGACACTTGCCTCACTGAATTCGACCAAGGATGAGTAAGAGGCTCTCAGTCTCCAAGTGGAAGCAAGAACTGACAGAGAGAAGACACTAGTCAAATCATAAGCTGACTCATACTCCTTGCATACATCTATATATGGATCCCTCATCCCAGAGATCCAGAGGCTGGAATTTTGTACATTGCAGAGAATTGCTGTTGGTTTTGAGATAGATATCAGAGTATTGGGTGATTTATGCTTTGTTGGAGGTGAAGAGGGGCTTCTTTGCTGGGAGGTTGATGCTGGATCAGGAATCATTGGTTGTAACTCCTCCTGGATCTTCTTGTTATATCAATAAAACTATTTGAGTTTCTCCTACATGCTTGTGTATCATTGATGTTTGTTACATTTGTATGTTTAGCTTAAATCTGATCCTAAGCTATTTATGAATATAAATCCATGTCTTTGTGTAGTTTTCTTCTTCTGTGATCTTACAGGAACTTGGTGAAGCTGGGCAAGTAAGGGAGAAGGTAGCTGGAAGCTGTCAAAGAGGAGAGAGATTGGATCAAAGGACTAGCGCAAGACACAGGTTGGTTCATCCTATTTCTCTTTGTTTATAGTTCATAAAGAAGAATACAAAAGTAGTTTTCTCTGTTTGTTTCTAAGGTCACTGTCACACCTTAGTGGGATAGGGTCGTTCTGAATAGACACTTTTCCCGATAACACAATGACTGCCACTTTAGAGGGATCTATCTTCAATTCACCACCCCCTACTATATGACCCAAATAATTTAGAGATGTTTTGCTAAATTCACATTTTGAGAGTTTAACATGAAGTTTTTCTCTTTTCAAAACATCTAGTGTCTGCTTAACATGCTTTAAGTGTTATTCCCACGTTTTATTAAAAATCAGAATGTCATCCAGATACACAATAACAAAATCATCAAGAAAAGGTCTGAGTACATCATTCATTAATCTCATGAAAGTAGCAGGAGCATTAGTTAAGCCAAAAGGCATAAACAGCCACTCATACAATCCTTGCTTTATTTTGAAAGCAGTCTTCCATGCGTCTTGTTTTGCCACTCTGACCTGATGGTATCCACTGTGCAAGTCTAGCTTGGTGAAATAAATAGCATCCTTCAATTGATCTAAAAGATCATCTATTCGAGGAAGGGGACAACGATTTTTTATTGTTATCTTATTCAGTGCTCGATAATCAATTCACATTCTCCACAAGCCATCTTTCTTTCTCACCGAGACGATTGGTGACCCACATGGTGATGTGCTAGGCCTGATGAATCCTTTCTCGAGCAACTCCTGCACCTGCTTCTTGATTTCAGCATTCTCTAAAGCAGACAACCTGTACATCCCAATGTTAGGCAATGGAGCATCTTGCTGCAAAATAATATCATGTACTATTTCATTTTTGGGTGGCAGACCTTTAGGTTCTTGAAATCATACTCTGGAACAACCTTTTCTAAATCAGCTTGTTGTTTAGCATTACAGTCTCAAATACATTGGTTTTATCAAGTTTCTTTTCCTTTACAACCATCAATAAGAATTGTTTGCATGAATTTATCATTCTTTTCATCTGCCTTGAGTTTATGAGAGTATAATTATTCTTGAGCTTATGAGCTCTTACAAAGTATTCGATTCCATCTTTAACAAGTAGATACTTGTTCTCAGCTCTATAGAAAATAGCTTTTCTATCATACAAGTAAGGACTTCCTAAAACAATTCCACATATATCCAAAGGAATTATGTCTAACTCAACCTCATCTACAAATCCTAACCCAAAAGAAACTTGAGTTTGCATTGTCTAGTCACTTGTAGTTGTGCTTTATCATTCAACCATCCTAATGGGTATGGTTTCTTGTGAGGTGTAGTTGCTAATCCCAATTTCTTTGCAATTGCTTCAGAAATTAAATTTACTTGTGAGCCACTGTCAAACAAAGTATCAATCTTTTGATGTTTGCAAATAACTCGAATATGGAAAAGCTCATGTCTTTTCCTCTCATATTCTTCATCAATAATAGATTGTGTAGAATTACTAGTAGATGCTTTAGAATTCTTACATTTTATACCTATGGTTGCAATGGTTGTTTCATCTCCCGAGTCTGACCCCAAATCTTTCTGAATAGCTACATCAGTCTTCTTCTTCTTTCCCTCAAACTTTTTAGGTCTTAGCTCTGGATGCAAAATCCAACAATGCTCATCATCATGCCCGTCCTTTTTACAATGAGTGCATGAAGCCTTGCTTTTCTGTGCAGTGTTAGCCTTCCTTGCTTTCCACTTCTACTTTCTTTTCTCCTTGGTCTTGCTTGTAGTGGGTTGGGATGGTCCCCCAACTTCTATATTTCCATTCTTTCCTCTAGCTTCTAGATGAGTAGCTTGTATAGATACCTCATCTATACTAGTGGGATTAAACATAAGGATGGTGTGCCTCATGTAGCTGTGTAGACCACCAATGTACTTAAAAGAGTCTCTGGTGAGCCTAATGAGATTCCTAGAATCAATGCTCTCTTTCTAAATTCTTGAGTGTACCCTTGCACACTTTTCCCTTTCAACTATCGAAGAGTCTGCCAACTCATCATGGCCTACTGCATGTAGGCCAATGGATAGAACTGTTTTTTTATTGTAGAAACAAATTCACTCCAGACAAAGATAGTCTTACCATGTCTTTTTATGTCAGCTTGGGTTCTGCCTTCCCACCAAACCAAGGCAGTGCCTCCAAGGTGTAGGCTTGCCAGCTGAATCTTGCTCTTGTCTAAGTCGATATTTTGCACTCTGCAATACACATCAATTTGGCTAATCCAATTGTCCAGCTTTTCTGCATTTAACTCTCCATCATATATAGGTAGATCAAATTTAACATCTAGTTTAATCAAATATGCTTTCTTGTTATGTACAGGGCTATTAGGAGGTGTGAGAAAGCTTTACTCTTTCCCTTTTCCTTTTAAGTGGTCATGGAAGTGAGACTCATCTCCCCCTTTGTCTTGTTTAGAGCCTGATGAATCTTCATCCTTATGTTTTCTAAAGTCTTTATACATTTCTTCTACCATGGACTTTATGGCTAGGAAACTATCTATGAATTAAGGGTCTAGACCCATAGGACCTTCCTCTGACATTATCTTCCGAGGATAGACTCTCCCAATTTCAGGATTAGTTTCAACCAACTCTCCTTCTCCTAATTTGAGCTTTGATCTAGTGAGCATTCACAGCTAAACCAACACAAGCTTGTCTAACCTTAACAGCCTAAGCTCTGATACCACTTGATCTAAAAATCACCATATGAGTGATCTCAGTTAAAAAATTATTAAATGAAGGTATTACAGACTCATGTGCTGGTGTGTGTCTATGTTATTTTAGGCAACGGATCGATCAGATTGCAAAATACACAGACACTGGAAATATGGGAAACAACAGAGAAACACAGTAAGCAAATACAAGAACACAACAAATTAATAAGTAGTTCACCCTATCCTCCAGGGCTACGTCTCCAGTCCAACTTTCAATGGTGGCATGATCCGGACTTAAACAGGAACACAACAAATTATAGAGATAACCATATACACAAAGATGCGGCGGAAATAATACTTCATTTCATTAATGGAAAACACTGAAATATGCTTACAACCAGAAATGGAAATAAACCAGCTAGGGCGATGGTAGCTTATCTCTGAGAAGAGATGTGTGGCTACATGCCTCTAAACTGTCTATACAATGAGGCTCGAAGGCCTATTTATTGTTGAGAAACAATGGAAAACCCTTCACATTCCAAAACCTAACCCTAGAAGATGAAACACCAAATTGTGGGCCCCGTTTTTGGGTAAGTTGGTACATCAACTTCCCGGGGCCGTGAATTGGTTGTATTATCTTCGTTTGATGCGGATGATAGCTTGTTGGAAAGATCTCTTCGAGGACTATGACGGAAAAAATGATTTTTTCATAGAAAAAATCACTGGCGGTAGATTTCCCAAAAAACGTCGTTTAGGGCCTCAAAACGGCTCCGGAAGTTTAGGACCCGAAAAACTGCTAAAAATAATAAATTGTGCTACAATTTAGGGAACTGAAAAGACTGAAAGAGACAGTTGTGGGGGTCCAAATGGGATAGGTGGGTGGCCACCAAAATCCACCTGGATCATTCCTCCCCCCTTAGGAAGCAATGGTCCCCATTGCGTTGAGTTCCTCCCTGAGATGAGGAAGCTTCTGCTGAGCTGGATCTCTAGTGAGCTGTTCTGCAATCTCTGATGTGTCCAGAAATGGTGGGAAGCATGGTCGACGACGGTCCACATTGATCACTTGGTGCAATCGAAGGGATGGAGGAATGTTGTGCTTCAAAGCATTGTTGCCCATAGCCTTGGTACTGGTGTAAGGACCATGTCGGAGTGGTCTGAGCTTCTAATGGGTTCTGGTAAGGCATCCTTTCTGTCAATGCAACCAAAATTTGTTGCCCACCTAAGACTTGTGTGGTACCCCTGTGGGTGAGGAGAAGTTGTTCCTATGCTTTGTCATGACCATATCCCTTTGCTGCTACTGCGTGGAGGAACCCTTTGCAGGGGTCATGGATGTAGCAACGATCTTCCCCTTACTTTGGGAGTGAATCAGACAAAAAATGAATTTCCTAGTCTGGGAGATGAGCTTGCTGCCTTTATTGGCAGTGATCAAAGAGGTGGCGGTAGGTGGGGCTACCTTCGGCATCCTGTATAATGAATTATCTAAAGAAATAATGACAGCGCGAGGCCTTGACTCATACACAGCATGTCGCCTCCACAAGTATGGCTGGCCTAATAGTAGGGAAGGCGACACTGTTGGTGAACTTTGAGATCTCGTCCTTCATGAAGCCACCCGATAATGTATAGCTATGGGTGTGGTGTAGTCGGTAGGCCCATCCGCTTCATGACCTCTGCTGAAATGAGGTTCTTTTGACTGCCACTGTCGACAATGAATTACAGTGACAAACCCTTCACCCACATCTGTGAGTGGAAAAGACGTTCCCCCTCCTCTGGATCTTCAAGCTCATTTTTTTGGATCTTGGCAGTGGCAACAGTGG
Organism: Pinus tabuliformis; assembly: GCA_031772625.1. NCBI lineage: Eukaryota > Viridiplantae > Streptophyta > Pinopsida > Pinales > Pinaceae > Pinus > Pinus tabuliformis. The sequence continues at coordinate 11,436,096 of CM062816.1, forward strand.
CGCTGGGCTCCACATCAATGATCTGCTTCCCTTTGCCATTCCCCTTGTCGTGTTCTGGCTCAGGGTCGGAACATGCATCTGATTCGGAAGCCTTCAACTCGGCCACCAGTGACTGCTTGGTCCGCCACTCACTTGTGTTATGAGTGGGACTCTTGTGGAACTCACACCTCTTTCCTGTGTCCTTTTTTGGCTTCGTGGTGTTGTTCTTTTCTTGTGGCTTCGAGGGGTTGTCTTGGGTCACCCCGCCTTGGCTTTGTCCTTTGGGCTTTGGATTTGCAGATCCAAAGTCTCGCTTCTTCTGTTTGAACTTTTTCTCGATTTTGACAGCATATCGGTATGTTGTGCCGAGTGAGGAGATGTTCAAGAACTCCATCTCTTCCTGGATGTATCTGTGTAGGCAGCCGCGGTATTTGAGTACCAGATGTAGCTCAGAATCTTTGATACCCAATTGTGTGTGAAGGGTATGAAAAATTTTTGTGAACTCCGGCACATCTTGGTCTCGTCCCTGTTGCAGTGTGGTCCATTTGATGTTTTTGTCCTCATAGCTTTTGACAGGGTAGTACTACTCCTTGATGGCATCTCGGAAGTCATTCCAAGTGGGTGCGGCTGAAAACAGTGAGCCTGTACTTTCATCCTTATGCTCGCAGTAGGTTTCCCACCAGTGCTTGACGTGGGGGGCTGCTTTGAGAAGAGAGAAAACAATCTTTTCCCGACTTGAAAATTCATGAACAAAAAAATACCCATCTAGCAAATTTAACCATTTATCTATGACATATGCATCTATTTGACCCTCGAAGATGGGGATTTCAAAATTAACTTGTACCTTAAAGGGTGTGGCATTTCCAGAGTAGCTATTGGAAGCCGATGCGTCACCTCTGGGTAGCCACTGAAGAATCTGGGAAAAGCTGTCCATCATCACGTTCCTTTGTCGCTTGAGGGCTTCTTCGAGCAAGATTTTGATAGGATCTCCTGCCCCCTCGTTTTTCTTCTCATCCGCCATGGGAGGTCGTCGAGATTTGCGAGGCTGGTCTTGCAAACGTTCGACCAGTTCAAGCCCTAACTCCTTATATCCTAACCTCATTGGGGACATGCAAAGAAAAAAACAGAGAAAAAGCAGACCGCTCTGATACCACTGATCCAGACTTAAACAGGAATGCAACAAATTATAGAGATAACCATATACACAAAGATGCAGCGGAAATAATACTTCATTTCATTAATGGAAAATACTGAAATATGCTTACAACTAGAAATGGAAATAAACCAGCTAGGGTGATGGTAGCTTATCTCTGAGAAGAGATGTGTGGCTAAATGCCTCTGAACTGTCTTACAATGAGGCTCGAAGGCCTATTTATTGTTGAGAAACAATGGAAAACCCTTCACATTCCAAAACCTAACCCTAGAAGATGAAACGCCAAATTGTGGGCTCCGTTTTTGGGTAAGTTGGTACATCAACTTCCTGGGGTCACGAATTGGTCGTATTATCTCTGTTTGACGCGCATGATAGCCTCAAAACGGCTCCAGAAGTTTAGGACCCGAAAAACTGCTAAAAATAGTAAACTGTGCTACAATTTAGGAAACTGAAAAGACTGAAAGAGACAGTTGTGGGGGTCCAAATGGGATAGGTGGGTGGCCACCAACATCCACCTGGATCATGGCATTCTTTTATTGTGTCTTTAAAGTAGATAATTACAATGAGGAGCTCAATCTGAGTCTCTTGAAATAGAAATGCTTGGCAGGGTGGCCCTTGGATTCCCCAAGCCACTAGAGTGCACATAATCTTTTCCTTACCAGCTCTTGACCTCTTTGGTCTTCAATGGAGGGAGCCCAATGTGGTGCTCAGTCCTGACAGATCCTCTCAGGGATGGCTTGAACCTCTCAAGCTATCTGGTGCTCGACGCCCCCTATGGTCAGCTCGGCCCTCTATCTTTCTGCTTTTTTCTCTCTATGTCTTTGTTTCCTTCTTTTCTCTGTTCTTCCTCTCGGTGTCTTCCGCTTTATCTGTTCATGGCTTTAAATCCAATTGATCCTCATGACTGTTCAATTCTTCTTCCACCTCCGTCAGATCTCTTGCTGCAGCTTCGCTTGGAGTTCCCTATCTTGGCGTCATCATCATGCTCACAGGGAGTGGCCACTTGTCCTCCTATGAACTGCGCCAACTTTTCCTCGTCAGTTCAATTCTTCGGTTACTTCGGGAAATGAATCATCCACCACCTCAGCGATCAAATTGGACGCCAAACCTTTCTCTGTCATGGCTTAATCCCCTGTTAAATCTGGTCTCCCCATCGGGTGTGTCCTCAACCGTTAGATCTGGAGCCTCCAGATTCAACGCCATTCGCACATTTCATGCAGTTGACTTGCTCGACTGTTAGCACGCGATGAGCAGCGGTTTTCTCTCTCCTCCACTTGCCATGCATCAGGCACTGAGTGGAATCGCTAGGTTTTGGCCAAATCCGCTTACCACCCAAGGGTGCCCCCGAAAAATACCGCCGGTTTTTGGAGTGCGGTTCCCGCCTTTAGCCTTTAGCGCTTTTTCCCCACGATTTTCCCAGCTTCCATGCGATCGAGCGCTCAGGGCCTCTCCTTCTCGAGGGGTTTTGCCTAGCGATGCGCGATTAGTGCTAAGCTAATCGCGCATCAGAAACTGCCTCCTTTTCCCTATCCAGGCTTCCTAGGTTCCAGTTTCACCTCCTGCATATTCTCCACGGGCCTCGGTCAACGCGCTTTGACCGAGGTCCTCGTCGTTCCACGCTGGCTGCCAACTGCCACTGTTCAGAGGTTTTTCTAATCACTCTGTGCTCTTGAATTTGAAGTTTGTCCCGATTTGATACAGTCATGGTGCTTTGATTATTCTTCATGGATACAATTCGGATCAAGTAGTGAAAGATACCATTTACAGATAGCTTGTGGGTTCACTCATGTATTTGGTGAACACATGCCCGAACATGTGCTATACAGTTAACCAGCTTAGTTAAGTGATGGTTAGGCCTACCAAACTCTATTGGAAGGTGGACAAGCATGTGTTGAGATACCTATGAGGCACTACTTAGTATGGATTTTGGTATAGACGAATAGAGAGAGTGAAGCTTCAATGATTCACTGATGTAGATTGGGCAAGGTGTCGATCCGACAGGAAGAACACATTAGGAGGGATCTTTAGTATTGGGTTAGCAGTTGTTTCTTGGTATAACAGGAAACAAATATCGGTTGCACTCAGTTTGGCAGAGGAAGAGTACATGGCTGCAAGTCAAGCAACATGTACATGGCCATCTAGATGAGGAAGATTCTGGTTGGTTTGTTTGGTCAGCAGATGGATCCAATTATGATTTTATGTGATAATCAGAGTTGTATCAAACTCTCTGAAATTCCAATTTTTCATGATCTGTCTAAGCATATTGATATTTTATATCATCATCTTCGAGATTGTGTATTGAGGCGGATTATGTTGTTGGAGTACATTCCCACAAAGGAGCAGGATGGTGGCATTTTGACAAAGGTATTGTCAAGATGTAAATTTGAGTTTCACATAGACAGGATTGGGGTAGATGATAATCCATTTCTTGTTGAGAGGAAGTGTTGAGAAATGGAGAAAAGAAATTCCAGTTTAATTTGTCCTTGAATTAAATTGCGAATTAAAATCAAATTATATTCTCATAGAAACTTGTAAATAGTTAATTAAGTTTAATTGACTTAATTAACTTAGGAATTTCGAGTTGGAAATCATTATGTAGTCATGTATGTGTGATCCCTAAATTTTAGGGGTCTAGGATGAGTTTATTTGAGTTGTAATTAGATAACTCAGTTTGACTGAGTTATGGTCAATTAAACTAGTTCTAACTAATGGAGGAACTAGTAGAGGTCTAGTAGTGAGATGGTGCACTTGTGCATCCTCAATGCTACACCAGCTAATTGGAGATTCACTTAAGATGAAATCATGCATGTCAATTTAGAGAAAGACCCAGATGAGTCTAGAGTGCAAGGACAGTGTACTATCAGTTGTATGATTTTCCGAGTTGTAAAGATGATGCATGCAATCAGTTATGGACATAAGTTTGGATTGCACAATTTTGGAAGAAGGATTTCCTAATTAAATATGGGCTAATCCTCTTAGGAATTGTGAAAGGAAAGAGGGACTTGGCAGGCAGCAAAATTGGCTAAGTGTTGGCCAAAGTGAGCTTGTGAGGCAGAGAGTTGATCATATTTGTGCATGGATTATTCTGGTGAGAACAAGAATTGCATTTTCATCTTGGATTTATGATTAAAGCAATATAGATAGTCAAGTTTTTGCACAGTTGCTTTCCCAAGAGAAGTATTGTGTTATGTGTGATTTATTATCTTCCTCTTTTTGATTATTGTTTTCATCGATCTATTGGTTTTCAGTATTGAAAGTAGAGTAGATTCTTGTCTTGTGTTTTAGAAAATTACATGAGCTATTGAATCTATAGGAAAATATACATAAAATGGATGATATAGCCAGGGTACATCCTTCAAAAGGTGGTGACATGTGACAAATAGGTGAATGAAGTATGGGACGAGAAGGGGTAGCCCTGGGTCACATGCTAGGGTATAAGGGTAGCTAATAAGAAGGAAGGGCACACTCGGCTTTGTAATGTATAGGAGGGAGAAATCATGGCACATGAGGTGCCCCGACCTTGATTTTTCCACCCTTATTTATATGCATTTTGCCTTTTTATGATTTTCTTTTATTAACTGATTGGGGCTCAAGGGGTGAGAGCATGATGTATAAGATATAGCAGTGAATACCCCCTTTTAAGGTGGGGTAGTTCATTGCCCACTAGGGGTTAGGACAATCATGGGTTCGTATATGATGAAGGAGGTTCATGGACTAGGGTGATGGCCATGATGATGGGGGAGAGCTCATGTATTGGCCTTTTCCCACATGCTAAATGTGTTTTTCCCGACCATCTTTTGCATTTTTTGGTACATTTCACTGTTGAATGTGGCCATATATGATTTTATCTTTCTTTTTAGTTGCATCAACCTCTAGGGTTGACCATGACCCAAGGTGCGGGAAAGGGGAAGGGGCATGCTAACCCTATGTGGACCCAGGTGGGAGAAATGATGAATGGGGTAATAATGAATGGAAAGAGGGTAATACAAGTAGAAAAGGGAACAAGACCATGCAACCAAAATTGGGGTTTCCCATGAAGTACCATCCCCAGAGCCAAATGGTCAGTAAAAGAGATCCCATGGGACTAGATACCAAGGTTAATACCTAAAAGGAGTCTAGGGGACAAGATCACAGACGTAGCCCATTCTTTCCACCGAATCCCCACATTAATCCATGCCCATAAGTATCCATGATAAGAAAACTACAATACTCAATTTCCAAATGACAAGACACACCTTTAGGTTCGGGAGGCCCACCTTCAAACATACGATCATGGAAGATGAGTGAGGGACCACATGGCTATCTCAGGTGGCGGGGAAATGGAAAAATGAGCTATTTTTTGGTTGCAAGGGGCTACTAGCTGTTGGTTGAGGACCATCTTGGAGAAAAAATATTTCTCCTAGGGATATTACCCACAAAATGGTGGGTAACATCTAACTCCATTTGGGATGTGATCTCTCGAAGAAGTGGGTGAAGCTACTCAAACGGGAGGTCACGAGAACTCCAAAAATATATTGGTTATCATATACCTGTCACCTGCACATATAATATATGGAAAAACACAAGGCAACATGATTTCGCGGCATCTCATGACTTCACATGCTATATGTTAGGCCATAAAATCAACAAATAAAATATAGGGTTATCTACCTATATACCATGAGAAAATATCATATGATGTTATTTCTAATGAAGAAATAAGCATGCAATGCATCCTACTCTCAGCATTCAATGCATCCTACTCTACCATGCATATGATACAATGTCAAGTCTCAAAGAAGGAGGTGATATGACTTAATTTGACCAGCTCAGGCCAAAGTTCGTCGTTAGGTTCAGAAATGTAGTAATAGTCATCTCCAACCTTTCCATGAATCTTGACAGGTATGGGATTTTTGTCGTTCGCGACCAAATCCCCAACCTTATATTCTTTCTTAGGCTTCCACCTTTTGCTTGTTTGAGAGATTAGCCGTTTGAGGATTCAGATTTCCTGGGTAGGGAGAATATGGGAAGGTTTCTCAATCTCGCATGTTTGATAGTATGGTCCAAGCTTGATCACATGCAGTAAGTAAGAAGGTTCCCTATAAAGGATAAAAAGGGTGCCATCATATTGCTAGATGATTGCGTATGATAGTTCCATTTGAGCATGCCCCCCAACAATAGCTCCCCATTTTCAGGATAACAACATCCCCCACACATCAGGAATACCAATAACAATAACATTCATGAGGAGGCATATATCAAGATTCCTAACTAAAGAATCCTTAAGTTCTTTGATGATACCTTCCACTTCCACATGTCTGGAATTAAAACCACACACCCTTTTATATGGCTTAGTGATGTTGAGACCTAATTGCTTCATAGCAATCAAAGGCATGATATTAGCGGAAGCACTGGAGTCTAACATACAATTATGTAAGAAGAAGTAATTTATAGCCAAAGTAAGAAAGAAAGGTTTGTTCCCAGGATTTCGGTAACGAAAATGAAGGTTTTTCAATTCTTCAAGTAGTTCTTCTTCTTGAATCCCCAAGACTTCTTAAGTTTTTATTGTTTCTCAAGAAGCTTAACAATATCCTTTAAGGGAACATGTATAGTCATCTTTCCTACAAAAACCCTTATCTCGATGTCGAGTTTAATTTCCTTCCCCTTTTCCTTTTTCTTAACATCTTCTTTCCTATGGGGATCGTTTTTTGGATTGGCTTTTGTTGGGGGATCTTTCTTGGGAATGATCTAAAAATGGGGAACTTAGTGCTTGATATTAAGGTGTATGTTGGTATTTGCTTTAAATTGTTCAGGTGCTGTAAATTAATGTGCTGAAACTGATATATAAATACATATAATAGTAAATAATGCAGCAGTAAAACAAACACATAAGACAACAATTTAACTTGGAGTTCACCCAAAACTCTTGGGCTATGTCTGCTTGAGCTCTAGTTAACTTGACTAGGCTCTCTGGGATTATGGCAGGTCCTTTTACAAGCTCTTGGCTCAACTCCACTGTTTTACACAGGAACAATGGGCTCAGAACACCATCTCTCCCTGGCTCTTGAAGCTCTCGGCTTTCTGGCTCTCGGCTCTCACTCTGGCTCTTGGCTCTGGCTCTTGGCTTTGGCTCTAGCTTTGGCTCTTTGACTCTGGCTTCTTTGGCTCTCTGCAATTTACAGCTCTCTAGCTTTTCACTTGAACTCCAAGTGACTCCCTTGGCTGCTCTGCGCTTTAGCTTTTGCTTTCTGCGCTGCTTGTTTTCATTCCCTCTACTCAATTGAGCTCTCTCTCTCTCAATTTCCCTAGCTTCCTACTTTTGCTTAGCTTTTTTTTTTACACTCCTATCTCAATGCTGCTTATTATTTTCTTTTTCTATCATTCTATGGCTTTTAGCCAATCGGCGCTGTCTGTTCATTTTCCCTCTTGGGTTCTTTAGCTTCCGGCCTCTGTTCGCTCGAATCCCTCTTCTGAGCATTAGCAATCACTGCATAACGTCTTTAGGGGAGGTGGCCACCTATTCCGCAACGGAAAGGACGTTCAGGCCATTGAAATCCCCCAGAATAGCGTTCTCTGTTTACACAGAGAAATACGCTAAAACACAGGTAAAATCGTCAATCTGTCATTTTTCAGACTTCAAATATTATGAATTCCACCTTATCTTTTATTGGCTCCACCTTTTAAATTGCCATCGCAAGTCACCTAGGTGCATTCCGTGGTTTTCTTTTGTATTTTAAAAAATACATGAAACATTGCAAAATCTCATCGGACGACCTTATGGCGGACTTGACGTATTACATATTTGCATTCATAAACCTGTTGGGTCCAGATATGTATCACAAGTTGCAATATCACGTGGACCCGGGGTAAGCCATATGGCATGGCCTATGCCGATGCCAATGTCGGCGATCGTGATATCGCTTGGCCCGGGGTCCCGCCTTTGCCTCATGGCATCACCGCTTGCGATTTGCCGATATCGGCGATCGTAACATCGCCCGATGTAGGGATCCCACCTTTGCCTTGTGTCATGGCCACCACCGATGCCGATCGGACGATTTTTGTGATTGGCATATCGCAATATCGCATCGCCCGGGACCTTTGCCTTGGGTATACTGATCTGGATTTAAACAGGAATGCAATAAATTACAGAGATAACCATAAACACAGAGATGTAGTGGAAATAATACTTGATTTCATTAATGTAAAATACTGAAATATGCTTAAAAATAGAATTGGAAATAAACCAGCTAGGGCGATGGTAGCTTATCTCTGAGAAAAGATGTGGTGGCTACATTCCTATGAACTGTGTTACAATGAGGCTCGAAGGCCTATTTATTGTTGAGAAACAATGGAAAACCCTTCACATCCGAAAACCTAACCCTAGAAGATGAAACTCCAAATTGTGGGCCCCGTTTCGGTAAATTGGTACATCAATTTCCTAGGGTCGTAACTTTGGTACCCGATCTCCATTTGATGTGTACAATAGCTCATTAGAAAGATCTATCTGAGAGCTAGAACTTTGGAAAGAGAAACATCAGTCCATGGACCCATGTTGTTGCCAGATTTCCCAAAAAACGTCGTTTAGGGCCTCAAAACGGCTCTGGAAGTTTAGGACCCGAAAAACTGCTAAAAATAGTAAATTGTGCTACAATTACGGAAACTGAAAAATTGAAAGAGATAGTCGTGGGGGTCCATGTGGGATAGGTGGGTGGCCACAAACATCCACCTGGATCATTCCTTCCCCCTTAGGAAGAAATGGTCCCCATTGCGTTGAGTTCCTCCAATTGTTGAACTTGTTCTGCAATCTCTGATGTGTCTAGTAATGGTGGGAAGCATGGTCGATGACGGTCCACATTAAACACTTGGTGCAGGCGAAGGAATGGAGGGATGTTGTGATCCAAAGCATTGTTCCCCACAGCCTTGGTACTACTGTAAGGACCATGTCGGAGTGGTTTGAGCTTCTGATGGGCTCTTGTAAGGCGTTCTTTCTGCAGATGTAACCAAACTTTGTCGCCCACCTAAAACTTGTGTGGTACCCCTGTGGGTGAGGAGAAGTTTTTCCTGTGTTCTGTCATGACTGTATCCCTTTGTTGCTGCTGCGTGGAGGAACCCTTCGCGGGGGTCATGGATGTGGCGACAATCTTCCCCTTACTTTAGGAGCGAACCAAACAAAAAATAAATTTCCTAGTCTGTGAGATGAGCTTGCTGCCTTTCTTAGCAGTGATCAAAGAGGTGGCGGTAGGTGGGGCTACCTCTGGTATCCTGTATAATGAGTTACCCAAAGAAATAATAACAGCATGAGGCCTTGACTCATACACAGCATGTTGCCTCCACAAGTATGGCTGGCCTAATAATACACCACAAACATCCAAATGTGTAACATCACACAATACCTCGTCTGTGAAGGGCTTGATGCTGTAGGGAAGGCGGCACTGCTGGCGAAATTTGAGATCTCGTCCTTCATCAAGCCACCCGATACTGTACGGCTGCGGGTGTGGTGTAGTCGGTAGGCCCAACCGCTTCACGACCTCTGGTGAAATGAGGTTCTTTTGGCTGCCACTGTCGACAATGAATTGCAGCGGCGAACCCTTCACCCACATTTGTGAGTGGAAAAGACGCTCCCCCTCCTCTGGGTCTTCGGGCTCATTCTTTTGGATCTTGGTGGTGGCAACAATGGCACCGGGATCCGCATCAATGATATGCTCCCCTTTGCCATTCCCCTTGTCGGGTTTTGGATTAGGTTCAGAACACGCATCTGATTTTGAAGCCTTCAACTCGGCCAGCAGCGACTGTTTGGTTCGAAACTCACTTGTGTTATGAGTGGGACTCTTGTGGAACTCACACCACTTTCTTGTGTCCTTCCTCAGCTTCGTGGTGTTGTTCTTTTCTTGCAGCTTCGACGGGTTGTCTTGGGTCACCCTGCCTTGGCTTTGTCCTTTGGGCTTCGGATTTGCAGATCCAAAGTCTCGCTTCTTCTGTTTGAACTTTTGTTCGATTTTGACAGCATAATGGTACGTCATGCCGAGCGAGGAGATGTTCAGGAACTCCATCTCTTCCTGGATGTATCTATGTAAGTAGCCGCGGTACTTAACTACCAAATGCAGCTTAGAGTCCTTGATACCCAACTGTGTGCGAAGGGTATGAAATTTTTTTGTGAACTTTGGCACATCTTGGTCCCTTCCCTGTCGCAGCGTGGTCCACTTTATGTATTTGTCCTCGTAGCTTTTGACAGGGTGGTACTACTCCTTGATGGCATACTAGAATGAATCCCAAGTGGGTGCGGCTGAAAATAGTGAGCCTGTGCTTTCATTCTTCTACTCGCAGTAGGTTTCCCACCAGTCCTTGACATGGGGGGCTGCTTTGAGAAGAGCGAAAACAATCTTTTCCCGAATCGAAAATTCATGAACAAAAAAATACCCTTCTAGCAGATTTAACCATTTATCTACAGCATCTGCATCTATTTGACCCTCAAATATGGGGATTTCAAAATTAACTTGTACCTTAAATGGTGTGGTGTTTCCAGAGTAGCTGTTGGAAGCCGATGTGTCACCTCTGGGTAGCCACTGAAGGATCTGCGCAAAGCTATCCATCATCGCGTTCCTCAGTCACTTGAGGGCTTCTTCGAGCAGGATTTTGATAGGATATCCTGCCCCCTCGTCTTTCTTTTCATCCACCATGGGAGGCCGTCGGGATTTGTGAGGCTAGTCTTGCAAATGTTCAACCAGTTCAAGCCCTAACTCCTTATATCCCGACCTCGTTGGGGACATGCAAAGAAAAACAAAGAAAAAGTAGACCGCTCTGATACCACTGATCCAGATTTAAGCAAGAATGCAAAAAATTACAGAGATAATCATAAACACAGAGATGCAGCAGAAATAATACTTCATTTCATTAATGTAAAATACTAAAATATGCTTACAAACATAATTGAAAATAAACCAGCTAGGGCGATGGTAGCTTATCTCTGAGAAGAGATGTGGCAGCTACATGCCTCTGAACTGTGTTACAATGAAGCTCGAAGGCCTATTTATTGTTGAGAAACAATGGAAAACCCTTCACATCCCAAAACCTAACCCTAGAAGATGAAATGCCAAATTGTGGGCCTCATTTGGGTAAATTGGTACATCAGTTTCCTGGGGTCGTAACTTTGGCACCTGATCTCCTTTTGACACATACAATAGCTCGTTAGAAAGATCTATCTGAGAACTAGAACTTTGGGAAGAGCAACATCGGTCCATGGACCCATGTTGCTCCCAGATTTCCCCAAAAACATCGTTTAGGGCCTCAAAATGGCTCCGGAAGTTCAAGACCCGAAAAACTGCTAAAAATAGTAAATTGTGCTACAATTACAGAAACTGAAAAATTGAAAGAGACAGTCGTGGGGGTCCAAGTGGGATAGGTGGGTGGCCACCAACATCTACCTGGATCATATACACTGCTTACCTCCAATCTGAACCGTCGATCCGATCATCGGAGGTCGTTGATCGGGGGTGCCTTCCTCCCGACCTTAAGTCCTCATGTTTGCCTCATACGATGCGATTTTCCCTTATAAGGGTCTTTTGCCCATTTTTAAATGATTTTTGCCTCTTTTCCCAAAGAACAAGGCATATTCTTTTTGTAATAACATTTGCATCCTAAGTCTATTTTTGCCCATTCGAGTTGCAGCAGATTCAGAATGAGACAATCTCTGCAATGGGGCTAGTTCCAGGAACTTCCTTGGACTTTCATTTTTCCTCTGTGAGGAACACCTTGACTTAGGAATCTATCCAAAATCCATTTTGGATCACACCTTCCCACTAAAAGAACTTTTGGTCTCCAAAAGACTGATATACTAATCTGAATAGTAAATGAGAGTGACTCACCCTCTTCTTTCATCCTCCCTACACTTGCCTTGCATAATGCCTCCGAATCAAAGTTTCTAACCACTTCCCTTCTTGGATGGGCTGGTCTTCCCTGGAAGAACTGTCTTCCTCCTTTCTTTCCTATAGAATTTCTACTGAAATGGTCACAGAAGGTAGTTTGAATTTCCCTGCATTGATCATTGATCCAAGGTGGCTCAAAAAAATGTGAATTTCATCTGCTCCACAAAACATTCATTTGTACCTGTTTGAAAGGTTGCCAACAACAAATGTTAACAACAACAGGCATACAGACAACAACTGGATGGAATAACCTCCTGCTTCAACAAAACAAACAGATTTCACATCTTGTGAACACCTCCATGTCTTGTATATGCATACAAATCATGGACTAGACAACAAGCCCACAAAACAAGCCTTTAAAAACAAATGACCCTTCAATTCAAGCATGTAGAAAAAGACCATTAGGAATCTTTTCAAAAGATAAAACATTTCATCACTATCTCCATCTTGGAGACCAAGTTAACTTATTTCAAGTCAACATTACATGTATGTTTAAAGCAATCGGCCCTTCAAGTTAATTACACATACATGTTCAAAACAAGGAAAACATCAACATCCCTGTGTTCATGCACATCATGCTTATGCATGCATTTCATCCTTCAACTTTCACTTAAGCACACTATACTTTTGAAGCTGAAATGAAATATAATGTTGCAACAACAAAGTGAGTCTCCCACTCAATCTTTTCCATTCACCATCTTGGTAGAAACCTGCAACTTGCATCTCATCAACAAAGAAATGAAAATAGATGCATCAATAGACATGCAATCCTTAATTGGAAAAGAACTCTAACCATTTCTTACCAATCCAGTTCAAAGGTTTTTCCTTTGTCTGCACATCAGCATCAACATGTGAATCATTTTGAAACACATTATTTATGGAAACTTCCTTTCCATTTCCGCCATCTTCTCTTTCCACTTTCTTTGGTTTTGGTGGAAGCATTGTTGGATTCAGAGTCCAACACCTTTCAGCAAGATGCCCTTGCTTATGGCAGTAAGTGCAACACATGTGCATCCTCTTGACAACATGATTCTCCTTTTCCAATGGACCTTTGGCTTTTTGCTTCTTTTCCTTCAAAAGTTTCTTGTATGTGGCCATTCTCTTCCAACATCTAGAAACATTATGGTGATCCAAACCACAAAAGGAACATGCAATTATTTTCCCATATCTATGTGGAAATTTATCATGCTTTGCAAAATCAAAAGGGATGTGTTTAGAACTAGATTTATGCCTGCCTCTTTCACCTTTATTGCCTTCAAGATGAGGTGAAGCAAATGAAGAAGTGGCTCCGTTTGGAACACCATCAATCTCTTCAAGGCTGTTAGAGTTTCCACAACTCTCTGGTTCAAGTGTGTGCTTTGGTACACCTACATCTTGCAGGTGATGTTTCAAGCTATTGCATTCCTCCTGAACACAATCTTCACACTCTTGCAGACCTATAATGAAACTCCTTCTTGGCGCTGTTTTAATGGTCTTCATGGCAGCTTTGGAACTTTCTCCATAAGCTTGTCCATAGACAAGACCCAAATACTTAGGCATTTCCTCAATTATTATTGGCTCAACAATACCTTGTGCATGCTTTCCCAATCCCTTTACTTCATAGCCCATCTTGGACATTAGCTGGGAACCTATGCCTCTAGTATGTTTTTCAAAAGAACCAATATAAGCATTCTTAGAAGAATTTGAAGACAAACTGGAATGGTTTACCTCTTCTTCAAGTTAATACTTGACCAAGGATTCTTTAGCAACAAAGAGTTGTGACTCCAACTCATGCATTCTCTTCAGGTTCATATTTGCAATACGAAGTTGCCTCTCCATTTCCTACAGTCTGTTGGAAAGCAACTGCTTCTCTTCCCTCATGGAATTCGGTTGCTCTCTAAGTATGCTACCCTTTCTTCCATCCTCATACATTTCTCTCACCTTTTCCATCATGATGAACAAGTCTTGCTTCAAGTCTCCATCAAAGAGTCTTGTGATGGAGAAGGAATTTGAGGATACACTTGAGGAAGTTGTCATTATGCCAATGAACAAAGAACTTCAAACAAGATTAATAAAGAGCTTATGTAAGAAACCTTTTGCAACAAACCTCTTGTGCTTCAAGGATTTCCTTGAGGTCCTTTGGGATAAAAGAATGCCTTCAGCCCTTCTTCCTTCTTGTCCTTCTTGGACTAAGCTAGCAGTAGCTTTCCCTTTACCTTTTCAAACTCAAAAAATAGTCAGTCTATAAAATAAGCATACAATCAGCCTCTTGATGTTCAAACATCTTTCAGACAAGCAGTCTTTGCTTTGTCAATCAAGCATTCTGATATAACCTTCCTTGAAGGTGGGGTTAACTAAACTTAAGCTCTAATACCACCTGATCTAAAAATGGGGCACTTAGGCTTCTTTTCCAACTTACAAGAACCTCTCCCACTCCCAAAGCTTTAAATATTCCCAAGTCTTATTGATTAACCAATGCGGAATTAATAAGTGCTTAATATTAAGGTGTATGCTGGTATTTGTTTTAAACTGTTCAGGTGCTGTAAATTAATGTGCTGAAACTGATATATAAATACATATAACAGTAAATAATGTAGCAGTAAAACAAACACATAAGACAACAATTTAACTTGGAGTTCACCCAAAACTCTTGGGCTACGTCTCCTTGAGCTCTAGTCAACTTGACTAGGCTCTCTGGGATTATGGCAGGTCCTTTTACAAGCTCTTGGCTCAACTCCACTATTTTACACAGGAACAATGGGCTCAGAACACCATCTCTCCCTAGCTCTTGAAGCTCTCGGCTTTTTGGCTCTCGGCTCTGGCTCTAGCTCTTGGCTCTGGCTCTGGCTCTTCGACTCTGGCTTCTTTGGCTCTCTGCAATTTATAGCTCTCTGGCTTTTCACTTGAACTCCAAGTGACTCCCTTGGCTGCTCTGCGCTTCAGCTTTTACTTTCTGCACTGCTTGTTTTCGTTCCCTCTGCTCAATTGAGCTCTCTCTCTCTCAATTTCCCTAGCTTCCTGCTTTGGCTTAGATTTTTTTTTGTGCTCCTGTCTCAGCGTTGCTTATTATTTTCTTTTTCTGTCATTCTGTGGCTTTTAGCCAATCGGCGTTGTCTGTTCATTTTCCCTCTCGGGCTCTCTGGCTTTCGGCCTCTGTCCGCTCGAATCCCTCTTCTGAGCATTAGCAATCACTACATAACGTCTTTAGGGGAGGTGGCCACCTGTTCCACAATGGAAAGGACCTTTGGGCCTTTGAAATCCCCCAAAATAGTGTTCTCTGTTTACACAGAGAAAAACGCTAAAACACAGGAAAAATCGTCAATCTGCCATTTTTTTAGACTTCAAATATTATGAATTCCACCTTATCTTTTATCGGGTCTGCCTTTTAAATCGCCATCGCAAGTCGCATAGGTGCATTCCATGGTTTTCTTTTGTATTTTTAAAAATACATTAAACATTGCAAAATCCTATCAGAGGACCTTATGGTGGACTTGACGTATTATATATTTGCATTCATAAACCTGTCAGGTCTAGATATGTATTGCAAGTTGCAATATTGCGTGGACCTAGGGTAAGCCATATGGCGTGGCCTATGCCAACACGATCCGTTGATGCCGATATCGGCGATCGTGATATCGCTTGGCCCGAGGTCCCGCCTTTGCCTCGTGGCATCACCGATTGCGATCCGCCGATATCGGTGATCGCAACATCGCTCGGCGTGGGGGTCCCGCCTTTGCCTCATGTCATGGCCACTGCCGATGTCGATCGGCCGATTTCAGTGATCGGCATATCACAATATCGCATCGCCCGGGACCTTTGCCTTGGGTATACACCGCCTGCCTCCGATCCAACCCGCCGATCCGATCATCGGAGGTCGCTGATCGGGGGTGCCTTCCACCCAACCTTAAGTCCTCCTCTTTGCCTCATGCGATGCGATTTTCCCTTATAAGGGTCTTTTTCCCATTTTTAAAGGATTTTTGCCTCTTTTCCCAAAGAACAAGGCATCTTCTTTCTGCAATAACTTTTGCATCCTAAGTCTATTTTTTCCCATTTGAGTTGTAGCAGATTCAGAATGAGACGATCTCTGCAATGGGGCTAGTTCCAGGAACTTCCTTGGACTTTCATTTTTCCTCTGTGAGGAACATCTTGACTTAGGAATCTATCCAAAATCCATTTTGGATCAGGGAGGAATTTTGGGGATGGATTCTTTAGGAGGGGCTTTCTTAGGTCATGTATCTTCCTTGGGTGATTCCTTAGGAGGTGAGGGGTATTTTCCTTTTTCCTTTCAGGAATATTGGACCCCTTTGAATCTTCCCTGGCTATCAGAATTAAAAATGGATTCTTCCTTCTCTTCCTTAAGGGTGACCTCACTAATGGGAGGATGTTTGTATGACCCCCTTAGCAAAATGTTGAATGATTCAACAAGATCGGCTTTCTCATCAGTTTTTTCACCTTCAATTTCATCTCCTTCACTTTCCTCATCCTCAGATGAAGAGTCTGGCTCAACGAAATTAGTTGGAGCCAATGTGTTTGGGATTTGAGAAGAGCTCGACCTATCTTCTTCACTTTTCTTTTTGAGAAAAGGCTTTCCTTTAGGGATGTAGCTTGATTTTTGGGCCTTTTCTAAGGCGGTGATTTTGTTCATGATAACCCTGTCACATGCATTGGCTTCGTTGGTGGAGATTTCCATCCTTTTGAGAATGGAAAGGAGAGTTTCTTTGTGCGGATCTTTGGAATTATCCTTCTTGGTTTCAACTTTGGCTCTAGGGTGATCGTTGATATCAACCTTTGAGATTCATATGTTTTCTTCAACTTCCATTTCCATTTCTTTAGCCTCGACCAAAGTGGATGGTTTCTTATCCCTCAACACATAGGTGAGGTGACCACCTACTGATTTTATGAATTTGTCAAGGATGTTGGCTTGAGATGGCTTCAAATGGTCAGGTATATCTTTGAATACCCTATCAAACATTTAAATGAACTCTCACACATCTTCCCTTCCCTTGGTTATTTGGTAAAATTTTCAATGTTGAAGGTCCCTTGGGCATTGCATGACCACCTTTTCATGAATAGGTCCTCAAATTCATCGGATTATTTTATGCATCCAGGGGGAAGGCTAAGGTACCAATCTCTTGCTCGTCCCTCAAATGATAAGGAAAAAAGCATCATGATCCTATCTTCATCAAATATCATTCTAGGGGACATCTGCCAGTAAAATTCTTCAATAAAACCATGGAAATCAAAGTAGAATCCTCTTTGAATTTGGGCAACCATCAGTTGTATTTTTTAGGTAATGGCTTGGGATCATTACTCAACTTCAAAGGGGAAAAGACACTAAACAAATGTCTTTCACTCTTGGTCATCTTGGGTTGATCCTTTTCGGAGTCAGTGCTTGAACTAGATGGTATCTTTGGATATGTATCATTGACCTTCTCAAATTCAAGGAAAAGGGTAGTTCCAACGGGTGATGAAGTTTGCTCTCACCGTATTGCAGTAACACTAGTTAAAGGAGGAATGTTGTTGCCTTCAAGTAAACTAGGGGATTGGACAATGAATGGAGTCACCAAATGAATATTTTATGAATGTCATCAATGAATCAATTCCTAAATGATTCACTAGGGAGGAAGACCTGCTTCCTCCACAGAAATGGGGCCAAAATGTTACTGCTCAAACCAGCAGGGGATCAAAAGTTGATCCCTAAAGAGAAAATGTTAGGCCAAGGGAAACAAATAAAGACTTATCCCATTGTCACCTCAACTAAGGCTCCCTTCTATTTACGGAATTTCACCGATGGGAGGAGACTCGTTATACTATGGAGTCACCAACGAAGGATAAGTGAATGAAATGATGTGGAGTGACCCAAATAACCATTTCCCAGAAGAGTTAGAAAGATAAGTCTTTCTTGCCTTCGAAGCAAAGTGCAACATCTTATAGGGAAAGAAAGGGGGGATTTAAGGGTTGGGTTGATGGGATATGACTTGTGAAGGAACTTCCCAATCCCTAAAATCATTATTGTAATTGGTATCCTAGATGGTTCTTGAAGAATTGTGTTTTCGAAGGAACAGGACTACACGGGACCAAGTGGACCTAGTTTAGGATAGGGGGGATAAGTATAACAACCAATGATGTTCTTATCCTAGACACAGTGGGGAAAATATAAAAGAAAATAATTCTCACTTGAAGGTGCTGATTTGATCCTATGAGGTACTAGTCTTGGGGATACTAAGGCAAAGTTTGATCCTGAATCTAGGGCTTGGATTTTCTCCCAACTCCACCATCTGTTAGTGTCAGTATCTGCATACATCCATCAGGGATCAAAATTCACTCTTTGTATTTTCATTTTAGGAGTCCCATACTGAAATTTTTTGCATCATCCCATTAGGTCATGACAACATGTTCCACTGATGGTTGTTCTCTCTTCAGCTCTTCCCTCATAGACTATACTTGTTGATCCTTCTTCAGATAGTCTTTAGTTATGTTTTTTTTAATTAATCTGCAGTTCATTTCATTAGGTCATAGGGTATGATTTCATTAGGTCTAGGGTTTCATCACCAAGGTCAAGAAACTTATTTCAAAATGTAAATAAAGGTCAGCAAGGATATGAGGATGATTAATAAATCAAGCATGATGGCTTGAAAAGTCACAACCTACTGAAAATATTATCTTTTTAACCTAATGTAATTTTCACCTCAAAAACATGGTTTTGAGGTGAAAACAGAGTATTTTGAATTTATTTGTATTTCTTATGTAATTTTAAGTTTCTATATGTAATAATGGATCCCAGCTACACCTAAGCACCTCTCCTTGTTGCATGACAAAGAAACACTGCAAAAGAAATCGAGTCAAACTAAGCATTTATCCACTTGCAAAGATACAACAAGAAAAGGCATTAAAAACAGGGTTTTGAAGAAAGACAAGAAACATTAGAAAGTGGGTTTTTCAAAGTGAAAAATCAAAATGCACTCCTATTTAAGCTCTCATATTTCATTTTAAAAAATCATTATGTTCATTTAGCAAGCAAGGAGTCTAAAAGTAAGAAGAAGAGGTGAATTTGAGTGAGTTTGGGTGAAAGAAGCTTGGCGTTGCGCGTTGGCTGAGTGGCACTGTGCGTTTGGGCAAAGGTGTTGTGCGTTGAAGAGAAAGGCTACAAACCCTCAAAACCTTAAAAAAAATATCTTCAAATTGCTCTCTTTTTCCCTCTTTCCAAGTAAGTTACCCTCCTATCCTTCATTTTTTGTTTGCATATGAAAGTCATAAGCGCCATTCTTCATGATTAAAATCAAACCCTAGTTTGACTCTATTCATTCTAAAAAAACACCTAAACCCCTTTTTTACCTAAACCCCTTTTTTTCTTCCCATCACTTATCATTAGAACTCAAAACCTCCCTCCCTCACTCTCATAATTCACATCTTACCCTTCATTGTCTAATCTACCCTAGTACATCCCTTCACTCCTAAAAGACTCCCACTCATTCCCTTTATCCCTTTCTAGGAGTGTGCCACCAAAAAAAAAAAACCTTGCAAACATGGATAGAGAAGACCATGATTATGAGGAGGAAAACATAGCTAGTGATAGCTCAGTAGATAGAGCTAGGCAACAGAGAAAACCTCATAAGGGAGGCAGGATTATAAGAGAAGAGCCATCAAACCTCAGGGAATTGCAGGCTTCTCAGTTGGTCATGTCATGTTTTAGATATCTTGGCTGCTATGAGTTTTGTGAACAAGTAGAGAGAGTCCAATATCACCCAGAGCTCACCAGACTCTTTGTAGCTCATCTTCAAAACAACAAAGTAACTCTTGCTGGGGTAACTTTCACAGTTTCACCATCCATCATTTCAGATGCCACTAGGATTCCTAATGTTGGTGAGAAGTGGTATAAGGCCTGGGATCTTGATGAACACTATTATGAGCCTTACATTAAACACCAATACAGAAATTAGGTCAAGAGGATTTTTCCTTTCAAGTTTCTTGAGAACAAGTATGTTCCCTTGATGAGAATCATCATCAAATATTTCACTTGTGAGGGCAAATTCTCCAGGTCGTACACTTATCACATCAGGCTCCTCATTCATTTTACTAGGGTGAAGATGTTAAACCTCCCATAATTTTTGTTCAAGAATATTGAGAAGATGGCTCATTTTTTCTAGAAGAAGCCATACCCCGCCAGATGAGCAACCTCTATCACTACTCCTTGATCAAAATCCTTGTTCTTCATCATCTCAGTCTCCTCAACATCCCTTGGGAGACATTTATTGCTCATGACATATTCAGGGGTCCTCAAATTCCTCCACCAGTGTCTCAAGAAGTAGGGGGACCTTCTAGTCAAGTGAAAACGGGTGAGGAGGCTAAGGAGACAAGAACTGCTGAGGTGCCAGTTTACTTGACCTATCAGAGGGGCAAAAGGAGATTATTTGCAGCAGCTAGGCAAGTGTTTTCTCCACAGGATGTGGAAGGGGCCTTGCCTTCTTCATCGACATAGCAGGTACAGGTACAACAGCTACATAAAGGGAAGGAAAAGGTGTAGGAGGAAGACCTTGATGATGAGGAGGAAAGAGACTTTGATCTAGCAGAGCATGATGAGTTTGAGCAGCATGATACTCAGACCATTGATTTAGAGACTCAAGATCAAGAAACCATCAAATACATCATCATACGGGAAAGGGAAGCTCAAGTGAAAGCTTTGGCGGACAATTTGGAGAGGGCCAAATATGTCATCGCATATTTGGAGCAAGAAAACAAGCAATTGAGTGACAAACAAGTCCTCATGGAGCTAGAAATGATCAAGATGAAACGACAAAATGGTGAAGAGGTGCAAGTTACTTTGACCCCTATTGAGCAGGAAATTGAAAATGATAGGGAGACTTGGCTTGAGAGAGTCAACTTGCACCTTGAGAAGCTACTATGGAAGGCCAACAGAGATAATCAGATGATTAGACACATGGCCTATCATTATAGGACCCGAAACAAGATTTGAAATGTGAGGGTCAAGAGAAAGAAAGCTAAGCTAAGGCGGGCCTTGAAAGGAAAGAAAGAGGAGGATAGAATTATAATTCTTTCTGAAGCCTTCTTGGCTCAACAAAGCACATTATGGTGAGGCTTCACACAAATTTTGGGGAAATTTTGAGCAAATTTTAACATTTGCAATTTTTGGAAATTTGACACACAGAAAAATGGCCTAATGCTTTTCCTAGCGGAACCCAATGGACAAATGGCTTACATTTTTAGATTCAAGGCAGTGAGGATATGCACCACCCTAGCAAGTTTCAAAGTTTTTGAAGTAGAACTGGGCCACCAAAAGGTAAAAAAAAATCCTAAAAATGACCTTTCTGCCACTTTTTGGACACACAGAAGTAGTATTGAGAGAATCACGTTTTTGGGGGTCTAATGAGCTCTAAATGCAGATATTATAGGTATTATGGAAAGTATACTTGAAGACCTCTCAAATGAGCTATATTGGGTTCAATTTGGATGCCGGGAAGGCCTTCAAAAGGGACTTGAAAGTGGCGCTGCGCGTAGTGAAAATTTTGCTCAGGATGCCTATTTTTCTAGTTTTTTACTAGGATCATAGATTCTCTCTCATGGTAGATGATTTACTATTGTAAATTATGTCATGGCTTGTAAATATAATGGTTAAAAAGTTGTAGAGGGTATATTCATTGCTTTAGGAGTTAGTTTGAAGTCAAATGAATCAGTTTTTCACTTTTAGAGGCAAGTTGTTGATGATGCCTAGATTCTTGTTCCTTGTTTAGTATCAATTAGATCAACTCCTCATCTTAGGGATTCGACCCCTGAAGATGGGAGGAGGTTGAAAGCTTGTCTATATCTTCTTCTTCTTTCTCTTTGTGAGGGGTTGGACTCAGTTGGATGCTCAGAGCTTGATTGTACATCATTGTAAGCAATTTGGCAAGGAGATTAATAAGATTTGCAGCTATTTTTATGGGATCCCTATGGTATGGAGTTTTAGTACAGTTTCTTATTTTGTGATCATTTTTTTACATGTTTTATGTATGCCATCATTCATTCCATTGCTTCTAGTTGAATGTTTTCAAGTTTGATAGGTAGAATCCATTGTATCAGTGCTCTGCTTTGGGAAATCATTCAACATTTCACGTTTTCTACTGTTTAAGAAGGATCCATGATTGTCACATGCCCTTCTTAGCTCCTCATCAGTCTTAAACACCTCACATCATCAAGCCTAAAGTGCTAAATCCTATGCCTACCTTTCCCCATAGAACACCCTGCATTTCTGACCTAATTTCCCAGACCTAAACTGCCCAGCTCCTCCTGATCCGGCAAAACACCAACAAATTTCAATCAAAACTTTCAAGCTACTATACCTAGCCTAAAATAATTTACCTGATCTAGTCATCTTGATTGAGATCCTTGTGGAGAGAACCCTCTCCTGACCTAGTAGGGCTAGCTACTAGGCTGAGCTTGGTTTGTGGTTACCCCAGAATTGCCTCCCTTCAGCCTGAGGTCAAATCTAGGTGATATCATAGTGGCGACCATACCGGGGACGTAGTTTTATGTTCCTCAGCAAAATGTATCAAGTTCATATCTAGATTTTATTTTTGATGGTGGACAACGATCAGACACTAGAAGGCTGAAATCATTCACCTGGCGACTCTAAATCAGTTTCGAGATCAGATCCAAGGACTCCACTAGAGGATGAACCCAACTAGCAGAAACATGAAAGGACAATATGGAAAGATCAGGGATTCAAGTTGGAATTTCATCCAAGACATTATGTTCTTTGTTATAAATTATTTCTTCTCTTTTCCTGAGAATTTTAAGAAGGCTTTACAAAGTACACTATATTCGAGAAAAGATCCTAGACCTGCATTCGATTCTTTCCCTTTGAAGATTGTGAATACAAAATGTTCGTATTCCTTTAATCTTGATCAAGACCCTTTTTCCGAATTTTATGATGACCATCTTCAAACCGATGAGCTTAAAGAGACTAAGACTGATTCTACAGATTTTGTATATACTCCTATACCTTGTAAAATTCTAGATAGATACAAGCCTCTGATTTTACCTCCTATATCCCATGCTTTCCCTAAAAATAATTACCTATATCTACCAAAATTTGATGGTGAATGTGACAACATCACTGCTGAGAGACATGTACTAAATTTTGAGTCTATTCTTGACCTTTTTGAAGTTGATGAAGAGGATGTTAGTATTAGGATTTTTGCTCTTTCTTTGCAAGGCAAAGTCAAGAGTTGGTTTAAAACCCTACCTGATGCGAACATCTCAGATTTTCAACAGTTTGTCAAAGTTTTCCTTGACAAGTGCGTGGTAAGACAAAACCCTTTCTTGATTCTAGAAGAGTATAACTAGTTGAAATGGCAGCCAGGAGAGACAGAACAACAGTTTTCTTCCAGGTTTAACCAAGTATATTTTTCGATGCCTGCTAATATAAGGTCTCCTCCTGGATCCACTCTCTTACACTGCCCGGAAGAATTTGATCTAGAAATGGAGTTTCAACTGAGAGAAAGGAACCTTGCAACACTCGAAGAGATTCAAAACAATGCAGTAGATGTAGAGGCTAATCTGCTGATTAGAAGGGTAAAGTTGAAGGAAGAAAAGATGAAGAACATAGATCCAGAGGAATCGACATCTTTAGAGGTAAAGCTCGACATTTTGGTAAGTGTAGTGGAAGAGATGATGTAAAATCTCACTACAAGGAATGAGTATGATGCTCAAGACCATGGCTCGCTGATTGAAGAAGAACAAGTGGCTAATCTAAAACATTTCCTTTCTTATCCCAGTTGTCATAGATCTGATAATGATTGTTTTATAGATCATCTTGTAGAAGAGAGATCTGTTGATTTGACATGTATGCTTGATGATGTGTTTTATACTGATGATTTGCCTAAGTTTGATCAGTATGATGATGATTATGTTCTCCAAACAGAAGCTAGTCTTGCAGATGAATCAACGGCTGGTTTGTGGAAGGAGGAAGTTCACTTTTAGCAGCTCAAATACAGTGATCAACTGTTGCATATCAGCTACGGAAGTGAGGAGGAAAGTGTGGCAAATTTCGAAGTAAGTGAAGGATCTTTGCCTCTTTGTTTTACTTTGTTTCAGTTCATCAGAGACAACTTTCGTGCAATCAGAAATCAACCGTTGATAAGTTTTGATCTGGACCATATTGAGGGCAATGAAATCCTTGTTCAAGACTTCTCATATCTAGATTTGCAGCCTCCGAATTCCATTGAATCTCAGGTTGTAGATGAAGACTCAAAAGCTGGAATGTATGATCAAATGATGCAAGATGATTCCGTACCATGATGTTTTGAATCATTTCAGTTTTTGAAGGGAATTTTGCATAGTATATCTTTAAATGAACAACCTATAGAAAATCATGCAATCTCATTGGAACCGATAGAAAATGGGTTGCAACAGTCTTTTCAATCTTTTCATGATCCAATAGTTGATGTGTTGGATGATATCTGCAGTAAAAGTCCTTGTTCATTAGCTAACCGTGAGCTTGGAAAAATTGTTGATACAAACTTGATCCGACAGCTGGTTTCTTTGTCATTTTCAGCAGGAGTCTCGTCACAAAGCTCAGAAGAAAGTTTGCATTCATGGTATGAGGAGAAGCAAAGTAATCTATTGGATGAGCTAAGTCCCAGTGCACATGAATTTCAAGATCCTTATGCAGTATTTTTGGAGTCAGATAGAGAATCCATATTATTCAATCTGGGAAAATTTGGATCTGTTTACAAGTTTTCATGGAGTTGCATTTCAGTAGTTCTCTCTTGTTGCTCATAAGCAAGCACTTGCGTAGAATTAAAACAACATCCAGAATGTTTACTTGGTTGCATTGGTTGTTTCATTTCAATTGATCAGGTGATGAATGGAACAGTGAGATTAGGTTTTATTGAATAAGCTCCATTTCGAGCATCTTTTCCAGTTTATTAGTTGTGTTTTAGTTTTGAGTCAGTTTGGCTGAGAGTTAGTGTTTAGTTGTATTTAGTCTTTATCCATTTTTTTTTGGTTTTGACCGTATTGCCCAATGGATGAGGCACTTGGTCTATGGTGTTATTGACACCTCCAAGGAGTTGTCATCCCCAATAAGGCCAAGGTTAGTGTCAGTATCTGCATACTTCCATCAGGGATCAAAATCACTCTTTGTATTTTCATTTTAGGAGTCCCATACTGAAAATTTTTGCATCATCCCATTAGGTCATGACAGCCTGATCCACTGATGGTTGTTCTCTCTTCAGCTCTTCCCTCATAGACTATACTTGTTGATCCTTCTTCAGATTGTCTTCAGTTATGTTTTTTTAATTAATCTGCAGTTCATTTCATTAGGTCATAGGGTATGATTTCATTAGGTCTAGGGTTTCATCACCAAGGTCAAGAAACTTATTTCCAAATGTAAATAAAGGTCAGCAAGGATATGAGGATGATCAATAAATCAAGCATGATGGCTTGAAAAGTCATAGCCTACTGAAAATATTATTTTTTTAACGTAATGTAATTTTTACATCAAAAACATGGTTTTGAGGTGAAAACATAGTATTTTGAATTTATTTGTATTTCTTATGTAATTTTAAGTTTCTATATGTAATAATGGATCCCAGTTGCACCTAAGCACCTCTCCTTGCTGCATGACAAAGAAACACTGCAAAATAAATCGAGTCAGATTGAGCATTTATCCACCTACAAAGACACAACAAGAAAAGGCATTAAAAATAGCGTTTTGAAGAAAGACAAGAAACATTAGAAAGTGGGTTTTTCAAAGTGAAAAATCAAAATGTACTCCTATTTAAGCTCTCATATTTCATTTTCAAAAATCATTATGTTCATTTAGCAAGCAAGGAGTCCAAAAGTAAGAAGAAGAGGCGAATTTGAGTGAGTTTGGGCAAAAGAAGCTTAGCGCTGCGCGTCTAAGCAAAGGTGTTGCGCGTTGAAGAGAAAGGCTCCAAACCCTCAAAACCTTAAAAAAAAAATCTTCAAATTGCTCTCTTTTTCCCTCTTTTCAAGTAAGCTACCCTCCTCTCCTTCATTTTTTGTTTGCATATGAAAGTCATAAGTGCCATTCTTCATGATTAAAATAAAACCCTATTTTTACTCTATTCATTCTAAAAAAAACACCTAAAACCCTTTTTTTTCTTCCCATCACTTATCATTAGAACTCAAAACCCCCCTCCCTCACTCTCATAATTCACATCTTACCCTTCATTATCCAATCTACCCTAGTACATCCCTTCACTCCTAAAAGACTCCCACTCATTCCCTTTATCCTTTTCTAGGAGTGTGCCACCAAAAAAAAAAACTTGCAAACATGGATAGAGAAGACCATGATTATGAGGAGGAAAACACAGCTAGTGATAGCTCAGCAGATAGAGCTAGGCAGCAGACTCATAAGGGAGGTAAGATTATAAGAGAAGAGTCGTCAAACCTCAGGGAATTGCAGGTTTCTCAGTTGGTCGTGTCATGTTTTAAATATCTTGGCTGTTATGAGTTTTGTGAACAAGTAGAGAGAGTCCAATATCACCTAGAGCTCACTAGACTCTTTGTAGATCATCTTCAAAACAAAAAAGTAACTCTTGCTAGGGTAACTTTCATAGTTTCACCATCCATCATTTCAGAGGCCACCAGGATTCCTAATGTTGGTGAGAAGTGGTATAAGGCTTGGGATCTTGATGAACACTATTATGAGCCTTACATTAAACCCCAGTACAGAAATAAGGTGAAGAGGCTTTTTCCTTTCAAGTTTCTTGAGAACAAGTATGTCCCCGTGATGAGAATCATCATCAAATATTTCACTTGTGAGGGTAGATTCTCCAGGCTGTACACTTATCACATTAGGCTCCTCATGCATTTTACAAGGGTGAAGATGTTAAACCTCCCATACTTTTTGTTCAAGAATATTGAGAAGATGGCTCATTTTGTCCCTTGGGAGACATTTATTGCTCATGACATATTCAGGGTTCCTCAAATTCCTCCACTAGCGTCTCAAGAAGCAGGGGGATCTTCTAGTCAAGTGAAAATGGATGAGGAGGCAAAGGAGACAAGAACTGCTAAGGTGCCAGTTTACTTGACCTATCAGAGGGGCACAACGAGATTATTTGTAGTAGCTAGGCAAGTGTTTGCTCCACGAGATGTGGAAGGGGCCTTGCCTTCTTCATCGACACAGTAGGTACAGGTGCAACAGCTGCATAAAGGGAAGGAAAAGGTGCAGGAGGAAGACCTTGATGATGAGGAGGAAAAAGACTTTGATCTAGCAGAGCATGATGAGTTTGAGCAGCACGATACTCAGACCATTGATTTAGAGACTTAGGATCAAGAAACCATCAAAGACATCATCATACGGGAAAGGGAAGCTCAAGTGCAAGCTTTGGCAGACAATTTGGAGAGGGCCAAATATGTCATCACATATTTGGAGCAAGAAAACAAGAAATTGAGTGACAAACAAGTCCTCATGGAGCTAGAAATGCTCAAGATGAAACGACAAAGTGGCAAAGAGGCACAAGTTACTTTGACCCCTATTGAGTAGGAAATTGAAAATGATAGGGAGACTTGGCTTGAGAGAGTCAACTTGCACCTTGAGAAGCTGCTACGGAAGGCCAATAGAGATAATCAGATGATCAGACACATGGCCTATCATTATAGGACCCGAAACAAGATTTGCAATGTGAGGGTCAAGAGAATGAAAGCTAAGCTAAGGCGGGCCTTGAAAGGAAAGAAAGAGGAGGATAGACTTAGAATGCTAGCTGAAGCCTCCTTGGCTCAGTAAAGCACATGATGGTGAGGCTTCACACAAATTTTGGGGAAATTTTGAGCAAATTTTAACATTTGCAATTTTTGGAAATTTGACACACAGAAAAATGGCCTAGACGCGCAGCGCCACTGGCGCTGCGCTTTTCCTAGGGGCACCCAATGGACAAATGGCTTGCATTTTTGGATTCAAGGCAGTGAGGACATGCACCCTAGAAAGTTTCAAAGTTTTTGAAGTAGAACTGGGCCACCAAAAGGTCAAAAAAACATCCTAAATATGACCTTTTTGCCACTTTTTGGACACACAGAAGGAGTCTTGGGAGAATCAAGTTGTGAGGGGTCAAATGAGTTCCAAATTCAGCTATTCCAGGTATTCTAGAAATTAGACTTGAAGACCTTTCCAATGCGCTATCGTGGGCTCAATTTGGGTGTTGAGAAGGCCTTCAAAAGGGACCTGAAAATGGAGCTACACGTTGAGCTAGTGGCGCTGCGCATAGAGAAAAGTTTGCTCAAGATGCCTATTTTTCCAGTTTTTGACTATGATCATGGATTCTCTCTCATGGTGGATGATTTACTATTGTAAATGATGTCATGGCTTGTAAATATGATGGTTAAAAAGTTGTAGAGGTTAGATTCATTGCTTTAGGAATTAGTTTGAAATCAAATGAATCAGTTTTTCACTTTTAGAGGCAAGTTGTTGATGATGCCTAGATTCCTGTTCCTTGTTTAGTATCAGCTAGATCAGCTCCTCATATTAGAGATTCGACCCCTGAAGATGGGAGGAGGTTGAAATCTTGTCTATATCTTCTTCTTATTTCTCTTTGTGAGGGGTTGGACTCAGTTGGATGCTCAGAGCTTGATTGTACATCATTGTAAGCAGTTTGGCAAGGAGATTAATAAGATTTGCAGCTATTTTTATGGGATCCCCATGGTATGGAGTTTTAGTACAGTTTCTTCTTTTGTGATCATTTGTTTACATGTTTTATGTATGCCATTATTCATTCCATTGCTTCTAGTTGAATGTTTTCAAGTTTGATAGGTAGAATCCATTGTATCAGTGCTCTGCTTTGGGAAATCATTCAACATTTCACGTTTTCTACTGTTTAAGAAGGATCCATGATTGTCACATGCCCTTCTTAGCTCCTCATAAGTCTTAAACACCTCACATCATCAAGCCTAAAGTGTTAAATCCTAGGCCTACCTTTCCCCATAGAACACCCTGCATTTCTGACCTAATTTCCCAGACCTAAACTTCCCAGCTCCTCCTAATCCGGCAAAACACCAACAAATTTCAATCAAAACTTTCAAGCTACTATACCTAGCCTAAAATCCTTTACCTGATCCAGTGATCTTGACTGAGATGCTTGCAAAGAGAGCCCTCTCCTAACCTAGTAGGGTTAGCTATTAGGCTAAGCTTGGTTTGTGGTTACCCTAGAATTGCCTCCCTTCAGCCTAAGGTCAAATCTAGGTGATAACACCATCAGAATGACTTCAAAATTGGAGGAGAGCTTGAGGAAACACCAACACAGGAAACCCTAGGAGATCAAACTCTTTGGAGGGCTATCTTGTCGGGAATTTGATGCCCTAGGTACCCCAACTTGTATAAACCTGGAAAAATGTGAAAGAATGTAATTTTTGGTGACCACCTTTTGGTAGATCCGTGCCTTAGTATTTGAGAGAATGGAGTCTATGATGAATATGAGTAGGATTTCTTGATTCCCAGTCAAGGAGGTGTTGATGGCCCAAAATGACTATTACCCATTATAAGGGAAACCACCTGGTCGAAAACTTAAATAAGCTCCTTTTCCGTTTGGAATGGTGGTTCTGACTGGTTCATTTGTGTCTAGTTACCCTCTCTCTATATCTTTGTTGGATTAAAGTATGTCTTTAACTCTCCAACAAAGAAAGAGCAATCAGATTAACCTTCATGTTGTGCGTAGACAATGACACAAATCCTTAAGCTGATTTAAGGCTCAACCAAACCACAACTATGGTTTTGAATCTTTTAGAAGAGGACTTCTAGAATGCAAGATTTAATCTAAATGCAGATTTACCCTATAATGCAAGCAAAAGGGAAGCTATGCTAAGCCTATCTTGATCAAAAGAAGTATTAGTCATTCTTTCTACCAAGAGAAAGATATTAACATAATTGGGATTTTAACATGTCTGGCTTAAGATGAATATGTATCTAATGAAGTAGTTCAATTAACTAATATTATAATTACCAAACATGCTTTTCAGACATCTATTAACAATGAATGATGAAAAAATAACATTAGGAAGTAGTTCACATAAAGCCAATGGAAATTAAATCAAAATTAGATGGCAGATTTCTAAGTAAACAGTTACTTAGAAATTGGATTTTAATATATCAGAGAAAAAGGTACAATTGACAACCAATTCATGAGACAAACAGATTAGATAGCTAAGTTGTAAGATAGGTAATCATATGACAATAGTGCAAATATAACTCCAATTAACATAATGCTACCATGAAGAATGAAATCCACATTAAAAATATTAGTATTTCTAATACAAATTTATCTGGATCTGTTCTCCTGCTCTATTCTTTAAATATGATCTCCTACAATCTCCTCCAAAGCATAAACTCTGCTGCTAAAAGCAAGAGCTGCAATAGTGCAAGCTCTACCTCTCATACACAATTCAGAATGAAAAGAGACAAATCCCAATAATTCCCAGATCTGAGATTGATCCTCTCTACCTACAACATGAAACCCCTATTACAATAGTGCTTTAAGAATTACAGAATTGCAGAGAAGAGAAGCCCTATCTCTATTCTACAAACCACTATTTATAATTACAAAAATGAATTCCAAATATGAGAGTTGTTGAAGAACAAATTTGTTCCAATGATTTTCATTGGTCAATTCTTTTTTTTTTCTCTTGCTGGAGAAATTCCATTAATTCAAATCTTCTCTTCCTCATCACCTCAACTGTTCTCCTGCCAAAAACCAATAAGATTAAATTAAAATGCAAATTAAAATAAAAAGTACCAAATCTAGAAAACTAAACATCTCCAATCAAAATTAAATTAAATAAATAAATAAAAGGAAATCTAAGTTTTCCATTGATCCCTGTAAATACCTTATTGGTCAAAGAGAACATAAGTGAATGGATATGGAATTAAGAGAGGCTTTGAGGAAATGAAAAATGAAAAAATTAAACTTAGAAAATTAGTTTTGGTTACAAATTCATAGCTATATTTTCTACTAAATTTTAGACTCATTCAATGACCGAATGTAGTCATGCAACTACTTCAGAAATGTTCTCTATGATTTTATCTATCTAACGATCCATTTTGGGCCTCATTTGGCCGAGTAAAGCTCAACTTAGGAGCTCCAAAAGTTGAAGAGTCAAAACTGCCAAAATTCTGAAAAAATTGCTTCCTAACCTAAAATTATAAAATTTTAAATAAAAATCTAATCCTAATTAAATTTAATTATTGAATTGAGGCTTCTGTGATCCATATCAAGTTTAAGAGAAGATCTTCGGCGAAAATCACAAGATAAATCATTTGTCGACACGTTTCGAACCAGCTAGTGTGGTTCATCGTTAGGACAAGTTGAAGAGGCAGATCTAGCTTAGCATGTTAAATAGTATGAGCAGAGTCTCCAACGGCTATCTGGATTAACGGCTACTTTTGACCTTAGGACCAGAGTCAAAAATTATTATAATTTAATGGCAATTAGTTATATTAGGTGACCATTAAAAATATATAAATATATAAAATAATTTAAAGGTGTTAATGGTTAGTTAAAAATGTATTAAAAATTATAGGTTAATTAGTATTTAAAAGGGGAATAAATGTATATATATATATATATATATATATATATATATATATATATATATATATATATATAAAGTAATATACATAGAAGTAAGTTAGAATTAATAAGAATATTGGAACGGAAAGTAAAGTTAACTTTAAAATAAAATTAAATTAAAAAATAAATAAATAAATAAAATAAAAATAAAAAAATGAAAATGAAAATGAAAATAATAATAATAATAATAATAATAATAATAAATTAAAAAAAATAAAAAATAATAATAATAATAATAATAATAATATTAATAATGAAAAAATTAAAAATAAAATTAAAAAATTAAAAATAAAATTAAAAAATAAAAATAAATAAATAAATAAATAAATAAATGAATAAAAATAAAAGTAAAAGTAAAAAGTAATGATAAAATGAATAAATACATAACAAGGACATATTATCAAGTTAACTAAAAAAAAAAAATCAAGCGAGCGACTAAAGGGAGAAGCCCTGGGAGGAAGGAAGAGATAAGGCTCCAAGAGAAGAAATCCTCAAAAATAAGGGAAACAACGAAAGAACGAAAAAGCAAGACTAGGAAGAAAGGGCAGGGATCCAGTAGCTACTGATCTTCCAGCCGTCATCTCTATTGAGATTGCACGGCCTTCTTTCAATTTCAATGGCTTCCCTGAATTTACGGTGATGGTACTGCGCAACCTTTGCAATAACTTTGGCCTCCTCAATACATACTTGATGCTTAGTCTTTTCCGCATGCTTTGCTAACGCTGAAGACTTGGTTCTCCCATGTCTTAGGTCAGTTGCATGTTCACTGATCCTTTGCTGGATGGAGCGTCTTGTTTCCCCAATATAAGGGGTCCCATAGGAACAAGGGATAAGTAGACACCTTTCATATCTTTAAGATCAATAGGATAAATTTAATTAATTAATAATAATTTAGAATTTTAATTAATCATATATAACATTTTAATTAAAATTATTACATTAAATTATGGTTATACCAATTAGTTAAATTAATTACATGTGAATTAAATTACACACAACTAAATTAAAATTTTTAATTATATTAATTCAATAAATAAACGTTATTAAAACAATATTATCTGTAAACAAAAACAAATCAAATTACTTTATACCAAACAACGATGTACGCCTTCAAAGTTAGATGAATGGAGTGGAGTATGCTCGGGTTCACACATTTATAATAAGTTTTGTTTCTAAATAAAAGTTCCGATATAAAAATTTCCCAGGGTTTTGATATGAAATACCAAAAGAGCGTGATGTTTTGAATTATCAAAGGTTTTTTGAATAGGAAAGTTTCGACATAAAATAAAAATGCCAAGGTCCGAACTTTATCAGAACTTTTTGATCGAGACTTTTTTATTATATTGAGATTTTTATAACGGGATTTTTATTTATTGGGACTTTTTTATATATCAAAACTTTTATATCGGGACTTAATGCCATTGAAGGTTTGAAGAATTTTTCACAAGAGGTTTTATAAAAGAGCTATGATATTATATAAGCATGAGGTATGGTTGGAATAAGAGGTATAAGGTGAAGTGGAGACCACGTAAAGTGGATCACTTTCATTATAAACTATAATTATTTTATAATTAAAAATTTAATAAAATAAATTACAACTATTTCACAAATTTGAGATTTCAAATTTCGTAATTTTTTTTTTAATTGAGAATTGGAATAAACTTTCGAGATCGAGAAAATACATAATTTAATTGTTCTACAATTTGGCTACAACGACTTTGTAGGACTATTAGTGAAAAACGAATTAATTAGTAAAAATTAATTAAAAATCATTATTTATAAATAATTTACAAAAATTAAAACAATATACATTATTTTTTACATGTTTTTAGCCCTCGCAGTAAAAAATATCAAACTTTGGATGAACACATAGGAAAGAACCAACTATCTCTAGTTAAAACTTTATGAACTTTAATTTACCCAAAGGTTAAAAATAATGAATTCCATGAAACTGTCTAAAAGTAAAACATTTCACATGGGTCCCACATTAATGAATTAAGTAATATAAACTTCAAAATATAAGTACTCAAAACATACTGAGTTTAGAATCATGAATCCAAATTTTGGGAAAAATCATTTTAAGATTACCTTGTATGAAAATAGAAGATACAGATATGAGCTTCTTTATAAAGCATATATCCATTGTTATGAATGGTCTCTGACATCACTTCACTGCCAACGAGCCTGAACAGTACCCCGACGAAGTTGCCTTTTATGTCATACAAGCATAGTCCCACTGCCAGTGAGCGTCCATAGCCCTGACAGGTTTACTTGTGATGGGTCCAGCCCCCTCTTTACTCTTAACAAACTTTATAAAATGGATTTAAATTAATGTAATGATTTCGGTGGTGATTAATTGTGTGATTAGTTTAATCAATGGGCGATTACAATGATTTACATAGATGTTTTTGGTCCTGGTATTTATTGCTTGTACCGGCGCCATTGGATGATGGACATGTGTCCCTTCCTCGGTAAACACACTCCCGCCTTGGTTAATGTTCACAAACCCTATTCACTCGGTCATTTGTGCGTTGTTCTGTGGTGGCTCGAGGGTTTTACTATTTGTTCTCTGCTGCGGTTTCTCTGTGTGAATGTGCTGCTACTGTTGTTTTTGTTCGGCCTTGGCTTGGATACGTGCTCTGCTCCACCGGTTGGTAAGTGTGCTCACTTTTCTATGCTTGCTTTGTTCTTCTGTGTCCGCGCTTGATGAGCGCTGTCACTCTGTGAAAAATGTGCTTGTTCTGAAGGCTTTTAGTTCCTATGTATACATTTCTCAGTTGGTTGTTCCGCTTATCTGTTGGTGATGGCTCTTTTCCTTGGTTTCTTTCATTCAGTTGCTCCCAAAGTTCATCAGTTATGCTGCTTTGTTGCGTTTGCAGGTTGTGGTCTCGGGGGTTTATAGCTTCGGCTCTTTCCACAGCAACGAAGGTAAGTCGTTGTTCTATGCTCTCAGCAGCTCCTACTTTTTACTTCGTTAACTGACTGAGTTGCTCCTTTGTGAGCAGAGAAACCCTTTGGTGATCATGACCTCGAAGCTCTGTTTCTTTGCTGGTAAGTTCCAAACTCTAAACTCTCTGGTATTTTGTTCTTTCAGTTTTTTTTCTTATTCCCCACATAGTTCTTACACTCGGTTTTGGTGAATGGTTGCAGGTGGGTTCACTTTGGAGACCTTGGTTCCCTCTATGACGTGTGCTGGCAAGACCCAGTAGGGTCGCTCCTTGATAACTTTGCTTATTTGATTGCTTTTGTTGTCATTGGCTTAAGTGATGTCCTAGTTAGGTTTAGGTGTAGAATCCTCTGTCTCTACTTTCGGTGTAGTGTTACTGTAGACCTCAGGCTTGCGTTGTCACAGTTTATGGTTTGTAACTGTAGGGTTTACGTGTTAGGGTTTTTCAACCCGTTTCCTACTGTGCACTTGTTGAACTTGGACAATTTTAAATTCCGTATGGACTGTAACTTATATTTGACAGAGATTGTATTATTTCTTTTTATGAATAAATGAAAAGGGTTTCGTTACTCAGGAAGTACCTGTGTTGATTCACTCTATCCTTGTTGTCTGGAACTTGTGTGTTATCAAAACTTCCTTTCGCTCATTTTGCTTTAATTTGTCTGGGACTCCAATGTTCGTCCGGGTTTCTGTAGGTTCTCCAGCTTGATACTTTACGAAGTCTTGCTGTCTGTCGGCCTGTTAAGTTTATACAAATAGAAAAATGTGTATGCTCTGTAGAATGAAAATAAAAGGACTTTCTTTAACTGTGTTAGGCAATTCAAAATGAAAGACTGTAAATGGACTGCTATGGGATGTCAAATGTAAACTTCTGTGTGCTCAGAGATTTCTATTATTTTTCCTTTTCCCAAAAAATCGAACTTGTTACAATACATTCTGTTGTCTTTTGAATGATTTTGGAAAACAATTTTTCTTAACTGCTGTTAGTTACATTTGATGGTTTTTTTCCAGTTTCTAAAACTGTTTATTTTTCCTATGCTGTGATTTGTAAAAGATAACATAATAAATCAAAAACAGTTAACTACAACTGTTTGTTTAACTCAACCTTTATCTTCCTAAATGCTACTTCACTAAGAATTTAAAATTAAAAAAAATGAAATTAAAATGTTCACTTGAATTTTCTCCTCAGTCCTCTCAGAGACCAAAAGACCCTATGCCATGATGATCCCCTTTAGCTAGATGCTCCTGCATCAACTTGTATTTCTCATGCTTATTCTTTTAATCACCCTTTTGATAAGCGCATTTGTGAGATTTTAGTTTATGATGTACTTGAGTGAAAGAGGTGGGATGGTAATAGAGACTTATGCTAATGGATATAATACTTCTATAATGTTGACTCCAAATATTTTCCTGCGACTATCATTCAAAGGTTTTTTATTAAGTGGAGGGATGGGAGAGATCCGTTGAGTTAAACTCACGGCAGTTATTTCCTTGAAAATGTGAACTATATCACTTACAAAGGATATATCTTTAATGGTAAATGAAACTCATCGAAATATACAGAGTAAATAATTCCATGTATGCCAACCATTCTTGGGTGAGGAAAAGGCTTTCCACATAAATCATGGCAGAGTCACCAAAATCAAGCCAAAACCAATCATAAAAGAGAAAAATAAATCCAAAGTAAAGTGAAATAAAAGAACAAACTTGAAAAATGAAGAAAAGAAAAGCTCAAATTTAAAAGACAAACCCCAACAAGTTTGATTATACAAATGTCTCAACAAAGAGTAAAAAAGATAATCATGTGAATGTTCATTCTATGTTGAGATTTTAATAAATTTTATCTTACAGAGTTATAAGAAATGAGGCTCTCAAAATGTAAAGGGTGAATAACAGTCATGAGAGATAATAAGTTAAATGAGAAGTCCATGTCTACTGCAAATTTTCTTGTTTCAAAGCAAATCCTGCATAAAAGCATCTTAACCATTTTATGATAAAAGAAATGCTTAAGAAATAGGCTAAAGGTTCAAAAAATCCCCATTTTAGTTGATTTGATGAACAATCATGACTGCTGCTCCAAAACCCGAAAGCAAATGATACAAAAAAGACTGAGTGTCAAATCTGAACTAGCACGAGTGTGAAGCAATTCTTGAGGTCCTACAAAACATATATATATATATATATATCTATATATATATATATATATATATATATATATATATATATATATATATATCAACAAAACTAAAAACATCACTAAAACTGCATATAAATAAAAGGAAATGAATGAAAGTGGGCATGTGAAACTTACCATTGGAAAATTTCGTTTGATCTTACCTAAGAGATATTATCTTCTCCAACAAAATATAACCTCTTCTTTTTAATTTGAAGTAAAATCATGAAGAAGTTATGTAAATTTCATTGGCCCAAAATCATAACTTATTAAGTCTAAATTAAAGCAAGTAGTATTAGAAGAAAACAATTATTCATGTTTAAGTAATCACAAGTGGACCAAATCCTTCAGAAATGAGAATTATGATATCTTTTTGCAGCAATGATTGTATTTTTTATATTTCAGATTTCATGTCGACTACATGATTTTCATAAAATGACAATAATCAAGACCAAGACCCAAACAATGTAATCCATATGTGTAGATGGAGAGGTCTTGAAATTTTGCATGCTAAGTATAGAGTGATTATTAAAACTCAATTATAAGATAAATCAAACATGATTTAACCATGATCCATTACCTTTACCTATTCCAAATTCCTTATGAATTTCTAAATTACCATAGTGGCTTCTCAAGAGTGTTGAAAATCAAATAAAGATGCACACTAGACAATGATTGAGATAATGAAATGGGCATCCAGTAGTGGGACAAATGCATAAACATAAACGAACCAAAAATGATGAAATTTTCATTAGCCAGGAATATTTCCGAGAAGAGTAAATACTATGAATAATGTATATCCCCAAAGTCACAAAGTCATCCTGAGGAATGAATGCTTGGATTTGATGAAATTATAATTGAAATACATCCAAGCTGTTGACCACCATGATAACATGAAAGTAAGCATATGTATATTTACAAACTTATAATCAAATATGACTTCATGTGAGCATAGTGAAAGATCAAAGTGGATTGTTTAGAGGCCTATGAGGATACTTAATATGATATTCTGAGGTTTCGAAGTGAGAAGAGGCGAAAATGAAAATTTGGGAAGAAATATAAATTGATTAATGCTAACAGCCCGATATCATAAGGTTTTGAGGTTCTGAGAGAATCAAAGAGAAAGGTAAGAGCTCCGATAAACAAGACTTCCGAAAAATAAAGCCTTTGTTATTTAAATGTTTTTCGACAAAATTCATTTTCGAAGGTTTAATTGATTTTCACTTCTCATATTAGAAGTCTCAATTGAAATATTTCTTGTAAATTTTTTAAATAAGAGTTCTGATAAAAGGGAGGCCGTAATTAATATTGGATAAAAACATAATATCGGAACTCAGATACGGTAATAGCTCAATATAACTTCTACTAGATTCTGAGATCAAGGAATTTGAGTAAGAAAATAAAATAGGCTTCGTAGATCTTAGAGAAATGCTTCAAAAAGTGTTTTCAAATGATTTTGATATAACATAAACCCAAGATTTCAATAAGCCAGAAGGTCTGAAATCTTGAGGGAAGGCATCAAAAAGTGAAAAAACAGAAGATTGAGATTCCAATATTTATCATATAGTGGCCCTAAATCAATTCGGAAGAATAAATGCAACTAAATAGGATGTAAAATGAATGAGCACAATGGAAAGGTTTTAAGTCAACCAGAAAATGTAAGATTCAGAACAAACAGAAATAAAATCATGGATAAGATCATTTGCTGCAATATTTTGCAATTTTTGTTGCTTGTAGCAAATATGAGAAAGAAAGAGTCTAAGCATTTCATTTCAGTTGCATCAATGAGAGGCAAAATATAATTATTGACTCATATTGCTAAATTTGCAAAGAAAACAAAATATAAATAGAAGAAAAACTATAGAATACCCAAATTTTGATGAAACAAAAAATAGTTCCCTAGACATGTTGTAGATTAATCACTCATTTTATTTCTAAAGCTAATTAGATTTTCTTGTGAAAATCCAATCTCCAAATCAAGTCAAAAAATACCTGCAAAAGAAGCAAAATACAAATAAGAGGTAAACTATAAAAAAGAGAAAACTAACAGATGAAGATGAACATATGGATGCATACCCAGAAGAATTTTGATTGCAGTTTTACCTCATGAATATTCAAGTTCTCCCATGCATTTCTCAAAATTTTCATATGTTCAAAACCATCTACTTATTCAATCTAAAATGTTAAGTAATGAGTTATTGATTTGCATCTGCTTCATATTGAGGAATAAGAGTGATGAAAGTGATCATATAACAATGCTTATGAATTGAAAATTGAATTTTCAAGAACACTTGATTGTAAAGATTCTTTGGAACTTCACCCTTCCTGATTTCTTTGCAAATTTCAATAATGTGATGAAGCTTCTCCAAGAAGAATAAACAGGCATAGCATAAGCATAATTTGAGCAATAATATTTTTTGAACACCCTTTGTTGGAGAATGGAGCAAGGGAGCATAATAGGCTTGTTACATACTTATTAAAAATCTGCAATAATGAAATAAATACAAACAGAAAAGGAATTTAAACTAAATTAATCTATCCCTAATCCTAATTGAATGAAAGGAAACATGACTAGGCATAGTCATACTTCCAATGTAACCATTCTCTCATTTTAACTCCTGCATGTAAGTACAGGTCAAACATTAGTAACGAAAATATAGTTAAACGAACAAAAGTAAATTTGAATATAGTATGTACACTAATTTCTAACATATTTACAAAAAGAAACTTATATACAATTACCTTCACTTGAAATTTAATTTCCAACTGAATTTCAATTGAATCATAGAAATCTGGATGGATTTCCATTAATGATTGAAAGAGGTTCGAAAGGGAGGATAACATATCAAATTGTGGAAATGCACTTTTAGATATAATGACCTAGATGAAATTGTAAGCCTTATGTACATATGTTAAATTATTAACAATCTTCTGTGTAGGAAAAATTTCCAAATGTCTTTCAAATGGGTCAATGAAATATGGATAGAAGTCAGATACATTCAATAGAATATCATTAATTGAATTAGATTGTTGGTCGTATTGTGAAGATACACTCTCTTGTTGGAACAAGTGATAAGAGATGAACATCAATTGGAATTAGAAGAGTAATAGCCTTTGATGTTCATGATTATGATTTGGAACTTCATTTTCTCATTCAGAGAATGCATCAATTGAATGTCCAATACTGAACTACCCAATATATTAGCATAATATATCTAAAAAGTGAAAAATGAAAACATAAAACAAATCTGAAATCAAAGTGAAGGAAAAATAACAAAATGAAATCACTGGATTTTAGACATATGCGGTTCATTTCTTTTGAGTTAAGCTTTAGAGTATCCACAGTAATAACCATATTTTGTCAACGTTTCAAATC
Organism: Pinus tabuliformis; assembly: GCA_031772625.1. Classification (NCBI taxonomy): domain Eukaryota; kingdom Viridiplantae; phylum Streptophyta; class Pinopsida; order Pinales; family Pinaceae; genus Pinus; species Pinus tabuliformis. The sequence goes on from CM062816.1 coordinate 11,476,187, forward strand.
CCAACAGGGATCCATCATCAGGACTATTTTGAATGATGATAATAGAAGAGCTTAATCAGAGGATAAATAGTTATAAGATAATTTGTTTTAAGGAAGATGAAGGTTGGCCACTAATAAATTAAAACCTAAAATTTTTATTATAATAATAATTATTATCAATAGTGTTCTTTCATAATTTATAACAATATTTAAAGTTTTTATTATAATCCTTTAATAATTTTTATAATGCTCTAATGTTATTATAAACAAATGATTAAATTTTTAATTATTATTAAAAACAAATATATGCTATTATAAATAATGAGAGTTATTAGTAATAATATTAATATAAATAATGAGTTTATTAATAACATAATATTGATTAATACTATTTAATATTATCAAAATAATTAATGTTCTTATTTCTAAAAGAAAATAATTAATTAATAAATATTATAATAATTAAATATTAATTATTATTATAAATAATTATCATAATTAAATACTAATTTTTTTTTTCTTTCTAAATCAGATTAATCTATTAACATAAAGGGAGTAAAATTACAGCGAGACCAAAGTCAAAAAAATTTCCCTGAAGAGAGGCAAAGGTGTCAAGATAAACATGGAATGAGACTGCCCCATTTCAGGGAGCTCAGTCTTGAACCGTTCACTGAGTTTACAAAATTCAAAAAAGCGTTGAAATTCCATATAACCGTCTGAACAAAAGCTTGCCCAATAGTATGAGCCACCTGTCGAGCTATCATGACAACAATAAGCAAGCTAAACATTAGGAGGTTCTTCAATAATCGGCACCAACCTATATCATGCATGTCCCATTCAGGAGCAGCTGTTGATTTGGATGGACTAGGGTCGGCCGGCGCCATAACCACATTCGGAGCGCTGCTAGCTGGAGCCGCAGGAACTTGCAAAGACTCTCTACCAATCCCCAACTGGATGCTCGAAGCCGGAACAGAAACAGATCCCGGGCCCTCCTGATGAGAACTAGGCTCTCCCTCTTGGGCTTCCTCATGGAAGACCACCGAAATGTGCGCAGTGATCCTTGGACGGTTCAGAGCACTGTAGAAGGTGAAGAGCATAGAGCCATACAAGGGACACCCTCTTCCACTTCGAGTGCGAGGATAGTGCCCAACAGAGAAATCGCTTGAAGGGGAGGGCGACTCGGTGGACGAGCTGGAAGGCACCCGCCTAAGCTGACCTCGTCGAGACCTCATTCGATGGCGACAGCGAGGCATCGAGACGACCGAAGCAGCAATATGAGAGCAAGGCGGGGCAGCAATGATGACCAAGCCAACGAAATTCGAGACAACAAAGACCAGGCCAACGGAAATCAGGAAAACGACAGTTCGCAGGCCTGGTGCCCAGGATAAAAATCAGAAGGAAGACAGAGGCAGCTCTACCGTAAGACTAGAGCCAGGATTTAGAGTCGCCTCCCCGTTCAATCCGCCGGAAGCAGTAGTGAGGATGAGACCCACATAAGTAATGCCAAAATCGGAGCTCCATCCAGAGTTTGGATAATTCTGCGAGTAAATCGACGGAATTTGCTCCCCCACCAGCTCATAACTGAGCCTTAAAATATCAATCTCCTTCATGCCTCGAGATACATCCGTCATAACTACAGAAATGAATGGATCCGAGGTCTGAGTCGATCCGGAGCGTGTGAGCGCATAAACCAGGGCGCCGGACTGGGAGGGACTTTCAGAGCCGTTTAACAGCGACCAAATGAACTCTGCGTAAACCAAATTCCGAGAGCCTTCATTTATGAACTAAGTTATCATGCTGTACTGGGTGGGCAGGTGTCGTGCGTCCTTGCGCCACCTCTGTCCCATCCAAATTGATAGCTCTTTAAACACCCGCATCTAGGGAATTAAATACTAATTATTAATATAACTAATTAATAATAATAATAAAGTCCGCTTGGGGTATCTTAAGTGGCGATGGTCGTGGAATGAAGTCTCACTAAAACAGAGATCTTGGGTTCGAATCTTATGCTACCCTCGCCTGTAGCGGGGTTAATAATGGACATGTAAAACTCGAAAATCAAAGAGTCCTGACAAGCTTACAAAATAATAATAATAATAATAATAATTATTATTATTATTATTATTTTATTTATAATATAATATTAGATGGCTATTTTATAGGGATAGGAGAGGAAAACAGTTACCTGAGATGCTATACTTGAGACGAATTGGCGGTCCTGATCAGCCTAATTAAAGATAGCCAACTTCCACTGATCTCGATACCATTGTCCCTGTTGAGATTCTGCGGATGCTTTATAATCTCAAGATCCTCCCTAATCTTCCACCTATGATACTGCTCTTCCCTTGTGATAATTGAGGTTCTCTCCAAACAAATATGGTGCTTAGTTTTTAAGGAATGTTCTACAATAGTATTACAGTAGTATTACAATGATTGTTACAACACAATTGGAACTGACTTGAAGTAATTTCCTCTTCACAAGAATTGACCATAATAATGAAATTAGAATGATTTCCAACACCAACTTGTGAATTAGAGAGAGGATTAGGACTATGAATATGAATGAGAGTTTGATCATCATAAGAATCATAAATTTGGATGAGTTCTTGAATGCTGAAATCATAAGTATGATTAAAAATTTGAAAATGAGAATCAATTGGAACAATTTCTATATTAACTTTCTCTTCATTTTCAAGTATAGTTTGATTTGGAACATGAGGATTTAATAGGGAAAGACAAATCATTATCCTCAATGTTAAAGCAGTCATTATAAATGACTTCACAACATTCACTAGTATTCTCTTTATTCTCACTCGATGTATCAAAAAAAGAAGGAATATGGAGCACATATTCATCAATGTCAGAAGAATGACCAATAATTGTCTCTATATCTTGATAAAAACTAATAGGAAATTCATTTACATCAGCCTCTTTGTTTTCTGGAATAACATTAAAGCAAAGAGGGGATAAATTTCTATTAGCAAAAATATTAGGATAGAGGTAAAAATGAGAATCAGAAGCAATGAATTTCAAAATATCTATGTGGTGCAGGTAAATTCTCAGTGCGGACACAAACAATTCCTCTAGCCTAAGAGAGTGGGTCTAGCCACAAACAAACAATCTATGGAAAATATCCTTAAGCTAGAATCAATTAAGAGGTCCTACCTCTTAGAATGCTATTCCACTTGGTGATGATCTTGTTTCCTCACTCTAGCTATCTTCTGTTTCCTTCCTTCGAATACTTGAAACAAGCAAACAACAACAACAACAAATGTGATAGCATACAATATTGTATTTAGCCTACTTAATAGGTCAAGGAACATTAAGCCATAAAGATGTAAAATGACACTTCTATAAATCAGAAAGAGATTACAACCGGTGCCTTGACGTTTCTGGTCTCCTCAGACGTATCCGGGTTCCCACACTTTTGCTAACACTTCATGGATGGCCCCAACAATGAAAGTTTTAAGGCCTCTTTCCCTCTAGTCTCAAACCAAACCAAAAACACACTATTCTCCCTCAAACATACACTAGAAACCTACAAGCTATAGATGGCTTGTTGATCATTCAAACTCACTCCACAAATAGTTTAGCTTGGGAAAAGAGAGGTTTATATAGCTTAGATGGATGGGAGGTGGTTCCTCTCATCATCGGAGAAGGTCTTATCTCTTGAGTTTGTTCCATCCTGATAGGGGAAAGGAGCCCAAACTGACTTCCTCGGCTCCATCCGACCCAACCATCTACAAGACTTCCGTTACGAAGCTTCGGCTCCATATTTAAAAAACCTTCCAAAGGAGGATCAGCGCGACTGGAAAATGGCTCAGTAACTTCGTATAGCACGAGGGCCAGTTTTAATCTCTGCAAATCAGTGCAAGGATGAAACTGGCTAGTAGTGTCAGTCTTGTAAAATGAGATACAAGGAAGATTCTTGGGAAATGATGCAAAGGGGAATTTTTATGCTCATGAAGAGGGACATACTGAGAGTTTCTTCATGGTGGGAAAGCATGTTGGTTCACTGTAGAGGTCCTCCAGGATCGTGGATGGGGAGTACAGGGATAGTGGAAAAATGTTGTGTAACAGATGCCCCCTAAAGCATGAAGGCCGAACTAGAGTGAGGGGTGAAATGCTTTACAAGTGGAATCGGGGAACTAGAGTCCGTCGTCGGAAAACCTACAAGCAAGCATAGATACATATACATCATTGAAAAATATGAATAATGATACATGAATCATGGTATGGACGCAGCCATCTAGAGAATGATCATGTAAATGGATCCAAGGCATAGGCGCAACCATCCAATAGAGAGGATCATAACAAAACCAAGGTATGGTCACAACCATCCAATAATGAGAAGGATCACATATAACAACTCATGGTATGGTCACAGCCATCCATCTAAAAGAGACATGTATATCAACATGATCATGTCACATCACCTCGCAACTTGGACTGGTTTAATCTGAGCCCAGGGTCTTAAGCTCCAAATGACCCGATCAAAGTACAAATCCTAACATGTGAATAAATGTGTTGAAGTTGAACATGCTAGAAAATCGCTTGATTACCGGTCAATGATGTGAACTGTTAACAAGCGTGAGAGAAACCACCAATAATGACAATGGCTCTCAAGGTATCGACAGGATAGTTCATGGAATGTGAAATAAAGGAACTAATGTTGAACACCTGTGAAATCACCCGATCGAAAGTCGATGATGTGAGCTTTTCATCGAGTGCGAAGAACTCGCCATTAGGACATGCAAGCTCTAAGGTATTGGAAGGGAGTCTCTCAACCAACTTCTTGGATGATAAGCTGAAGTCAAGAGGAAGTGACCGTGTCGAAGGAGAGCCATGATGTATCCCACATCATCGGCATGAGACAAAGGGATGCAAATGATTTCAGATGATACAGAGAATCAAGAGTAAGTGTAACTGCAGAAGGATTAACTCTTGAACATATCGACGACACAATTCCAGAGTTTGGCAGCTTTTGGATCCATAGGATCGAAGATCATGATGACGTGGAAGAGATCAAATGGAAGGTAAAAATGAATGGCCCAACCCAGGAAGGTCAATGACGAAAAGGAGGATATCCCAACCCGACATGAAGTAGAAAGTGTCATGTTCAAGAGTGAGCTGCCGACACGACTGATAGAATTTCCAATTTTCCCCCACCATTTTCGGCAGGTACCCCAATTTTTTTTTATCGCAAGCTTAAAGGGGATAGCGTGTGCTTGCACTGTAAGTTCATCCTTTGGATGAATTTGACCTAGTAAGTTTAATGAGCCCTAGGAAGGAGAAGCTCATGCCTGTCATAGTGACAATCCAATGTCGTTTAATATTTTAACGAGTCCGACAAAGGTGTAACTTGGTATCTTTTTCATGTTTTGAGAGTTTTAAAAAGACATGGAAAAGAAAGATCCACATGGTCCATTTTCATACATTTGTCTCTCTTGAGTCTGAAAAGGTAGAAAACGATACTTGAGAGAACCGCTTGCCCATTTTAGTCAAGGAGTACCTTTTTCGTAAATAGTCCATCCTAGCCCGAAAAAGGGGTAAACGTATACTGGGTGAACGACGTTTTGCAACCTTTAACGAGTTCAAATTGACAAGAGCTCGACAATCTTTTTGTGTTTAAAGAGTCAGAAAAGAGCTTGAAAGTGGACCCCCCATTTTATTCTCTTTTACGAGTCAAAAAAGGAAAAATACTCGATGATCTTTTCATTTTAGTTTTACGAGTTGAGAAAAGAGCTGAAATGTGACTCTAGTACCATCATCGATAATCCATCACTTGTCACTGCACAAAAAAGATAAATGCATTATCCAGTTTCTGAGGAAAAATAGGTCAAAAATACTTAAAAACCCTAATATTTCATGAAAAAATGAATAAAAGGAGGCAAAAAGTAATTATTTTTTTACCATTTACCATTTTACCTTTGTGTGAAGAGCATTTTACCCACTTGTGGCATAAATTTTCTGGAGGAGATTGTGGGAGACTCGGGAGACCATTCGCTGATCTGTCAATTGCAGGTAAGAGCCAAGGCCTTAAGCTCCATTTTCATACTTATTTCACCTATTTTTAACCATTTTTTTGGATTTCATGAGGAGGTTTTGTCAAAAAAAATCTCCCTCGGTCGGCGCAATTTCCAAGCACGAAATCGCGCCGATCGGGGGTTGCTAAAACTATCAACCGTGCCAGCACCGTGAACATAGATTTTTCATGTTTTTGCTCAATTTTTCCGTTTGAATCCAAATTTCTCTGCCCAAAGATGTTTATTAACTTGATTATATGGTTTTTGCAGGGAAAAAATCGTGAAAAATGGTGGATTGGAAGGAACACGAGCATGAGGGTACTGACACTCAAGCAATGGCTGACCAAAATTTCTTGGATGCTTTGAGGAACTTTGGGCTCCTCAAATTATTACTTACATGAGGTATACGGGCTCAACCAAAATTACTACGGTATTTCATCAGTCTCTGGGACATGAATTGGGAAATATTCATGATCGGTGACCAAGAGTTGGAGTTGGAAACTTCAGACATTTATTTCACCACAAGACTGTCTCGGAGAGGGGAGCCAGTCAATCTATATGGTTCAAGGCCTATTGGGGCATGTGTGACCATGCTACTTGCAGAACATTTTCTAGAAGCACTCAAATAAAAAAGTGGCAAGATCGAGATTATGACTATTTGGGATCTTATGCTGAGAGTGTTGTTGTTGACCATCAATAGAGTGGTTGGGGCCCAAGCGCAACATGAGACCAACAAGTCAAAGTTTCAGTATGCTATGGATTGTACAGCACCCACTATTTTCAACTGGGCGGAAGCTATGAAAGTCAACATGAAGCGCCAGCTATCAAAAGCTAAGGTGGGAAACCTGAAGTAGTTTTGCTATGGGTCTGTGCTAGTGACCTTCTTCCTGGAGCGGGTTCCATTGTTCCACTACCAGCTGGCTGAGGTGGAACCACCATTGCCACGAGACCCACGGATGGTTCGTTGGAGTGCGTTGATGCCTAGAATTACTAGGGGCCAATAGATGTCCTATAAGCCCGCCTTTTTCTCGTGGCTACGATGATGACTAATCATAGTGGAGGATTGGCCTTACAGTGGTACCGACTTCCGCGGTGATCCGGATATGCTGCTCCTAGAGGTGGAGGATTATGATGATGGAGGCAAAAAACAAACAATTTTAATTTTTGATGTTTTTTAATTGTTTTTGAGATATACATGTTCATGGCAATTTGATTATATGAATGCAAATGTTGGACTGGAACGCCCTGCCGGGATGTCCCCGATCACTAACCGCGTTGCTCGGCAGTTCAAGGTCACTCCTTATCAAGAAGGAAGTGACAATGAGGAGGCGATCACACGTAATCTCAAGGGATTGACCCATGGGATCCCAGAGTATGCCCGGATGGGTGATGTCCCATGCCAACATTAGAGGCATACGATGGGGGTATCTGATCGGGTCCGCCGACTGCTAACTCGCATAGTCCGAGCAGTTACATGCTACAATGAGCATCATGCTGTTTAGTGCACAAGTCTATCATTCCACATTTTTTATGCATGCGAGCCACGAACGTATAAGGCTTGCGAGTTGTCGATGTATTTTGAACACACATATTATTTTTTGGGGTTTTGATGTATGACAAACATGATCGACATATATATATACATATATATATTTCCTTGCTTACTATGGTACAAATGTTTTGTATCTTGAGTTTTACATGTTTCGCAAATTTCTATCCAACACATAATTAGGTAACACGTCTATTAATGTATTCATGTGTCTAGGAATATGATGATATGTGATGTAATCAAAATTTCTCTCTAGCAGAAGAATACGTAGATACATTCTCAATATCTGAGGGTTTTTTACGGAATATTTCCCGTTAAGTTGAAAAAAAACAAGCTGTGAATCAAGGTTGACAACTAATTCCCGGATGCCAAGAGCGATAGCTTCTAACAACAATTCGATAATTGCACTATGCTCAATGATGTTATTAGTTGTTCGACCTAGACAAATACCTTGAAGATCAATCAACTCACCATGGGGGTCATAAATGGCCCATGCCACGGATGATAGATTCTGGGTACTACGACAAGCACCATCAGTGAAACCGATGTGAGGAGACACCGACATCTGCAAAGTAGACAGAAACATAATAAGCAGGAAAGCTGCTTGCAAAACAACACACTAAACCACACTATACAAAAATGAATAGCACACTATTGTAGAAAAGTAACCATGCAAGATTGCCTAAGAATAATACTTTTTGAGATAAAGCCCATTCTGGGGCTTGTCTAAGGGATTTCCCTCATAGTCAATAAGCTCATAGGCCCCTTTCTGTAACACATGCTTAACAATGTAGGGCCCATGCCACATGGGTTCGAACTTGCCTGCTTCCAACTTATCATTAGCCTGATCATATAGAAGAACCAAATCGCCTTTAGAAAAAGCTCAAGGGGATACAAACTGATCAAAACGGGACTTGAACCACTTTTTCTGTGCTTTAATGACCAAAGCATCAAGTCATTCTAGGTACAAGAGACGCTCTTCCTAAGGTGAGGTCTCGGGGATAAGTTCGACAACCAGCTTGAGGGATGGAATTTCGCACTCAATCGGTAAAGTTTCTTCCAGACCGTAGACTAGCTGGAACGGCGTGAATCCAATTGTGTCCTTGGTCGAGGTTTGGTAAACCCACAAAGATGAAAAGAGAATGAGATGCCAATTTGACTTTTGCATCCCAATGGTGCGCTGAAGCATCATAACCAAGACTTTTTTCACAGCTTCAACTTGGCCATTGCCCTGAGGGTAGTACGGGGTTGAGCCATCGTGGCACAAACCCAATGTAGAAGTCAGCTCAACCATCATGTAATCTCAAAAATGGGAGCCATGGTCAGTGACAATGGCCTAAGGCACTCTAAACTTGGAAATAATGTGATTGAATAGAAATTGAGCCACCGTTTTACCATCCACAGAGTATGTAGGCATCGCTTCAGCCCATTTGGTGAAATAGTCCACAAAAATGATAATATACCCATGCCCTCTGGCCGAATGAGGGTTACAGGTCATATAGTCAATGCCCCATTTGGAAAAAGGAACAAAGGTAATAATGAGGTGTAGGTGAGCGAGTGGGGCACGCATCTTATGCTGATAAATTTGGCACTCCTAGCACTTGCAAACGGCAAGGATGCAATCCTTTAAGATAGAGGGCCAAAAATAACCAGTGCAAAGGAATTTTTGAGTAGTAGCATATCCAAACAGGTGACCGCCACATGCACCAGAATAGTAGTCATTAAAGACTCTCTTAGCCTCCTCGAGAGTGAGACAGCAGTGAAGAATTGAATCAACACCGATGCAGTATAAAGTATCTCTAATGATACGGTAAGGTTGAGATTGATGCCGAATGTGTTGGTGATAATCCTTAGTCAACGCAAACCGGAAGGTGGATGTCTAGAGATATATGATGATATCACTGTACCAGGGTTTGAGAGTGCTAATTAAGAAAAGAGTCTCGTCTAGAAGTTGCTCGTCGGTACCAACAGGAAGAGAAGCGGAGGGAAGGGAGAAAATAAACTCAGCGAAGACCAATTATTTCTTATATTTAGTAATAGTGAATACCAAATCGAATTCTTGGAGGATAAAAATCCACTTCGAATACTTGCCTCCCAGCAATTGACGAGTCAGGATGTAAGTCATGGGGTTGCATTCTAAAATCACAGTGGTAGTGCATAGTAGAATGTAATGTCGAAAGCGCTGAATAGCCTGTACGATAGCCAAAGCCAACTTCTCGACATGAGCATAACGCGTTTCAGTGTCGAGGAGATTTCGACTGAGGTAGTAAAAAACATGTTCATTGTCTTGTACCAACACCATAATGATGGTACTAGAGGCTGTAGCTAGATAAAGGAAGTAATCGCGATGATAGTTTGGGGGATGCAGCAAAGGATCATTTATGAGGACAATTTTTAGGTCATCGAAAGACTTTTGAGAAGCCTCATCCCAAGAAAATGGGGTTCCTTGCTTGAGCAACCGAGTGAACCCTGAAGCTAGCTCAACATAGTTCATTACAAAATGACGAAGGCAATTTTCTTTTCCCTGCAGACTTTGTAGTTGATGCAATGAAGATGGAGGGGGTAAATTAACTATGGCCTCGACTTGAAGAGGATTAAGGAAAATGCCTTATTTCAAAACGATAAAGCCAAGGAGTCGTCTAGATTCGACACAGAAGACACATTTATGCAGATTCAGTCAAATGTTGTAGTGTCTACAACAAAGAAAAATTTTCCGGAGATGATCAGGGTGATCATGGCGTTTACGAGAATGAGCAGGGAGATCATCCAAGTAAGGTTGAATGATGTTTTGAATGTCATGGAACGCATAAGACATCACTCTCTGAAATGTGGCCCCAACATTCTTAAGGCCAAAAGGGAGATTTTTATACTCGAAGGTCCCCCACGGATAGATAAAGGTTGTCTTATCGTGATTAGCCAATGCAATGTTTATATGGTTGTAGCCAAAAAAACCGCCCATAATGGAAAAAAATTCACTCCCAACACATTCATCAATGATCTGGTCAATAAAGGGAGTGGGGTAGTTATCCTTAGGACATGCACGATTGAGATCACGGTAATCGACGCAAACGCGAATAGTGCCTTGTTTCTTTGTCACCAGTACAATATTCGACACCCAATCTATAAGAGGGATCGGATAAATAAATCCATCATTCAGAAGTTTTTCAACTTCACCCTTGATTGCGACCGCTTTTCTAGGGTGCACTGGACAAAGCCATTGGCGAACGGGCTTCGCATGAGGATAAGTTGGAATCTCATGCACGACTATACTTGGGTCAATGCCAGGCATTTCTTCATATGACCACGCAAAAACATCCCGGAATTCTTGGAATAGATGAGTATAGAGCTTGATCTCTTCTGGAGAACAAGTTACCCCGATATGGACATTTTCAACGACACTAGGTTTGACAGAAATATCAATTGGCATCGTTTGGGTAATGTTACCCATGTTCCCTTCCAACCAAAATTCATGAGTCATGATCGGTGTCTGAAGTGGTAGGGACGGGAATTGAGAAGAGAACTCCTTGATACAATTATACATGACCACCGAGCCAGACAAGAACGAGGAACGATGATGAGTGTCATTCCAAGGTACTTCCTCTAGAGACATTACTTCCATGATACTTTCGTCAGAAATAAAAGTCTCTGCTAAGGGATCGAGAGATTCTGAAGGACCAAGCCACGGGGATTGAGAATACACGTCGAGAGATGTTCTCGAAATATGATGATCAGACGATACCGAAGGTGAAGCCGAAACAATTTCCATGTAATCAATTTCGGCGGGACTTAACGGCATAACCTCGCCCCATGTATCAACAAGATCCAACAAAGGAATGACCCAAGGATCAGACTTGACTGAGATCATGATGACAGAGGCAACATGAGGAGGTGGGAGAGGAAAGATGCCCATCAAGGCAAGATATTTAAAGGGTCCTGCCCCCACAATCTCATAAGGAGCATCAATGTGCTTGACATATGGAACATTGCCATCTGAGGAGGAAGAGGTAAAGAAGGATAGTTGGTCGATTGTGACTATCCTCCCTTGATGGGGAAAACAAATCACACATAAAAGGGAGGAGGATACAACATGGATGGCATGGGTCCAGCTCCATCCAAGTAGAATATTGTAGTTAAGATTAGAGTCAACTATCTCTACTTCGATGTGTACTGTCTTTCCCTCCAAATTAATGGCAAGGTTGGGAAGGACATTGAATGGTCGTGAATCGTGCTCGTCAAAAGCTTCTAGAGTGTTAGGGGATTGGTTCAGAGTAGGAGAACCAATTTCCTTCCAACAAGAGACATACATGATGCAGATAGAAGCACCTTCATCGATGACGGTCCTATGAATGGTTTTCTCATTTATGATTACCTGAATGAGAAAGGCAATTTGATGAGGTAAATGCGGAACATGATTTTCCAGGTTAAAACAAATGAGATTAGAGTCTGCTAGATTAATACCCCCAATAGCCGACAGTAACGATTTCTGATGAGAAGGACATCTTTGAAGGAACTTGAGAGCAGACATAGCTAATGATGCTTGAGCCAAATCTTCAAAAATGTTATAGTGTTGATCAGCTCGAACATTAGGATTGTACGAGGAATTTCGAAGCACACCTCGAGAAGGTGGTCGAACGACGAAATCAGGATTAGGTCACTCTATATGGAGAGGACCAGAATTGGACGGGACAGAAGAAGAAGGGGTACCTTATTTCTCTTTCCTTGTTGATGTGGTAGGAGTTTGATAATATTTTGACCTGGTTGCCACATTGATCAGGGTACTCATCATGAACACTTGTGAACCTGAGGAAGCAGATGACTGAGACTGGTCTACCATTTGAGTTTGCTGGGACAGAAAGGGATCTTTTAAGACAGCTGGGGTCCCTTTGAGCAAATGACTAACTTCGGACCGTCTGGGATAATCCTTAGTATAGTGATCCTCCTCACATATAAGGCATGGATACTTGGGCTTTCATTGGGAAGCATCACCAGCCAATGACTTAGGAGGACCCTGTTTTGGGGCATCGACTTTACCCTTGCCTTTTCCTTTCTTCTTACCTTTAGAGGATTTATCTGTTGCGATAGACTGGACAACATGAACCTCCAAGGTTTTACCAGGGCTAGATGAATTGCGAGAGGAATCATTGGGAGCAGTGTTGGAGACCAAATTCTATTTGGAAGAAGATTTTGAAGGGGCCAAATTCACTGAACCAATTACTCCATCAACAGGAGGTGTAGTTGTTGGTCACTTTAATTTTTTATTAATAAAACAGTCGAGTGCCACATAAATTATCAACCCGAGAAAGTCTGATTATTCCAAATATGACCACGTACTGTATGTACTCAATCTTAATAGTATTAAAAGTTGTAGTATAAATAGTTTACTATCTATTAAACCCCTACTTTGTGTTACAGCCGTTATAGCAGTTACAGCCTATTGCAGGAATGAAATAAGAACAGATGACTTAAAGAAAACAAATCTGCAAAAGGGAGTGATGGCTGTCCTGCAACAAACGATCAGGACCCTATCCTCAGAGTAAGGACTTTCAGCACCTACCTCTGTTGTCCAGTTCACCAATACACTCTGTAAATCCTAATCACCGGTGAGGCACTCATATACAGCATCAATCAGTTAAAAGGAAAACAGAGTTTCAGCAAAAGTAAAATATCATTAGAAGCAGTACTCATGAATAAGATATAAATAGAAATCACACACACGACACACAACAGAAAGAAGATGGGTGAATCTTGTGATGAAGGTGGGCCCTGTCCTTCTCACAAGATTCCCCAGAACACAGAAACTAAGATAAAATACTCAAAACAGAACTTTATTCATCTGTCAATAAACCATATTACAAAAAAGATTCAGTCTCATCCCTTCACTACAGTTTCTGTGTTACAGCTTGTTCCCTCTTTCTCTGTATATGTCTCTAATGTAGATGTCTCCTCTTTATAGAGGAGACATCTATTACAAAAGATTTTCATACATTCTGGTTCAACCCTTTTGTACAAAAAATAGGAAAGTTAGTTCTCGATAACAGAATATTGTTACAGTCATGTGGATCATGATCACTACGACCAATATAGTAATCGGTCGGACTCCTTTGTCGATGCAGATTTGTTACGCAAATCTCAACTGTTCCTTGAAGTTCACGTGCTGTTCTTGCTGTTTCAGCTTCATGGTTTGCGTTGTTACCGCTATTTTAGCAACTGCAAAATCTGATCCTGCCAGTTAGGCAGTTTCAACAATTGTTCAACAACTTAATCAACTTCAGGGATCAATTATAAAGATAGCATGATTACGTGTTGAATAATTAAACATATAGCAATGAGGAGAATTACTATATACCTTTTGGAGTGATTAAGCCAAAACACTAGCAAAGGCTTTCAACTAAGGGTTGAAGAGGGTAATATAATGGCAAAATATAAGGTCAAAAATAGACAACATGGGAACCTAACATCCCCCGCAACTGAAAATGTTGCATGTCCGCATGCAATGTCTACTCTGAATTGGAATCAGAATACTGGGCTGAACAGTGTAAATTGCTTATGCAGTAAGTGTAGAAGGTGTTGTCAACCATGTCTCTGAACCCTTGGACACTCTGAAGTTTCTTCCATGCTGCCAACTCTTCCTTTTTAGTCAATGTAAATTGAGCCTTGTATTGTTCTCCAGGAAGCCATAAGAGAGGGAAATGAAAATGGTAACCAATCCACCGTTCAACACATTGTCTAATGCATTTTACATAATCAGGTATACGTGAGATTGCCGCCTGAAGATTAAGGGGATTTTAGGGATGATATTCCCGTCTTTCTTTGGGATAGTGTTCCCAGAATAAATCATTTGCTTTTATGGCCAGAGGTCCTTTAGTTTTGACATAATGTTGGCAGTCTTCCAAGACTGCTGCTTGCAGATTCCTAATATGATCGGTCATCCCTGGTTCCCGTAGATTTCGTTGATGTTCCATAAGGAAGATGGCTGCATTCTGCGGTTCCGAATGAATCCAGAGAAGACAGTTCTCCTCATTGTGTTTTGCAGACATAAAAGCATTCTGCCAAGTAAGCTGGTTGGCCAAAAAGGAAATAAAAGCTCTTATTTGAATATCACCACAAATAGGAAGTAAATTAATCTTTCTATCTTCAGGCATAGCCTCATTGTGAAGATAGAGTTCACACAACAAGTTCTGGTCATTGTTTGGTGCTTCTGCAAAAGTCTCAATAAATTGCTGTGGTGTAGAGACCTGGTGGGGTCTTCCATCCTTGATTGCTTTTAATTGGAGGAACGCTAAACGTTCTCTCAAGAATACAGAATAATTAAAAGAAGGCTTTCTTGTAGCAAGTAACCACTGGACCAAATCGAAGATAAGGGACAGTCTGGCTTTTAATTGCTTATTCTCCTTGTGTTGTGCACGAGACTGTTCAATTGCTTCCCAATTTCTATAGGCATAGTTAAGCCATAATGACTTCTGTTGCTGAAATGCCTTTCCTTGGGAGATCTCGTATTCTGCCTTCCATGTGTTACTTAGTTCTTGAATACTGGAAGTCTGTGCGTGAGCATTGCTGACGCAGGGAAGTTCAGTTTGTGTATGCACAGTTTTAAAAGATTTTGGTTCTGGTTTCTGTTCATCAATAACTTGGGTAGGCCGGGGTGGTTCTGTTTCTTCCTCTAAAATTCTTGAAGACCCTGCTGGTTCTTGTGTAGCAGCAGGGTGTTCCTTTTTGAATATAACAGGGCTGGCTCCAGTCAATGGGACTGCAATTATCTTATATCCTGCTTGAGTATAGATATCCCCACATTCACTGCACATGTATTCACTGTATTGCTCTTTCTCTACACTCTTTTCAGCTTGAGATGCTACCTGAGCTAACATGTACAGATTGAGTTCCTTTTTATAGGCTTCCCTAGCCATTGTTAACTCTTTCTGATAGGCCTTAATTTCTGATTTTAAGAACTCATTTTCTTCCTGCAGGGAGGCTAAAGTAACCGGGGCTTCTATAGTTGCAGATTCCAATGGAGAAGAGAATTGTTGTTCAGCATTAACTTCATCATTTGCGTCCACAACAGGTGGTTCTTGTGTATCACCTGTTGGGTCAGTTTGTGTATCAACTTTACCTAGGGCATCTTCTTTTTTCTCACCAACAAGTGGTTCTTGTGTGGCACCTGTTGGGTTAGTGGCTAGTTCTTGTGTAACAGCCACATGCAGGTCGTCTTATTTTTGCTCCCCAACAGGTGGTTCTTGTGTGGCACCTGTTGGGTCAGTGGCTGGTTCTTGTGTAACAGCCACATGCAGGTCATCTTCTTTTTGCTCCCCAATAGGTGGTTCTTGTGTGACACCTGTTGGGTCAGTGGCTGGTTCTTGTGTAACATTCACATGCCCTATATCGTTTTGGATGTCTAGTTTGAATGTATCGGCAGCTGGTTCTTGTGGAGCAGCTGCCTCTATTGAGAAAAATGATGTTACAAAATCGTGAACACTCTATATTTCGGCATCTGAGGGTGAAGGAGGTGAAGGTTCAAGGCTATGCGGGATACGGGGATTTAAAATGATAGGAGGGACATTTGGGATAATGGCCTCAGTTGCTGCAAACAACCTTGTTCGTTGCCGAGGTAGGGAATCAGGAGAGACAGTAGTTTTCCTCTTGCGAGGGCTTTTACTCAGGGTAGGGGAATCATCAGAAATAGTGGCTTCCTTAACTAAGGCCCTGGTTCTTCTTTTTAGTGGGGTTGCAGCTTTCTGTTGCTTTTTCCTCTTAAGGAAAGTGATGAGGGTATCATTGTCTGAATCATCGGTAGGGATATGAACTATGGGGGTGGATGGTTCGGCTTCAGCAGGGGCTGAGGATTGCTGCAGATTTTCAGTGCTCAATTGGGGTGTTTCTGCTGCTGGTTGCTGAGTTTCAGCAGCTTGCTGGGAATTTTCTTCATTTTGCTGAGGATTTTCCTCAGCTTGATGGGGAGGGTTATTGAGGGGAGGTGGATTATGCAGGGCGAAGCCTCTATTTATTAGGAGTTGGACCAAATGATGGTGCGTGAGGCAGAGGAGTTGGTGCCTTGCATTCACAGTATAGTGTGCCATATTTTTTAGACAACCAAGGAGATAATAGGGCATATTTACTAGATGACCATGCCGCAAATGATTTAATAAAACAAAGTCGTGTTGGTAGACTACCTGATAACGGCCCTCGCAAGTGAAGTAATGCTTAATGAATTCTGCAACCTTTGGCCATGGTGGTGGTAGTGATCGAAGCGCAACACCCTTGCCTTTGGCTTCCACCTGCTCCCCAGGTAACAGGAAATCTTGCTGTGCATTGAGAATAAGATGCTTCCTGCTGAACCAGCGAATACCATTGGTTGGAAGCCTCGAAACTTGCGCTATGTCTTCTTCTGTTACTGGGATTCGTGCCCCTTGGACAGTAGAGTACCCCTCCCTCAAATTGCATGCAAATTCCAGAACCTGCTGTAAATCAAAATATGGAAGTCTTCTGAAATAGTCCACCCATCCTGCTTGTAGAAAAATTTGGTATGCGTCTGGGTAGAGTTCCAGTAATTCCGTCGAGCCCAGTTCATGTCTAACAGCATCTCCTCCCATAGTTACTGTTTTAGGCAGAATACAAAGTGCAAAGCCGAGTTGCCGAGGTCGAAACAAAGCAGAACGTTTCAAATGAAATAATGACGTGATAAGGCATAGACGAGGTGGATTAGACACAACCACGAGGAATAGAGATGGCGGTGATCGGCGTGTTATGTAATGATTACAATATTTCGGTAATCCCCCCCAACTGCGGCTGAATGATATGGTTGGCGGTACGACGCTTTTGGCGGTCATGTCAACTATCTCCTCATTAACTACAATTTAATATTCACACTTAAACACGCATACCTTTACAATTACCTTTGGTTGTTGTGCCGAAAAGTGTTATCTCGTCCTTAATAGGTCAATGATCATTATAGAAAGGGTTTGTAAGGTATGAGGGTTTTTATATACGAGGTTTTTATTATTCACCAGAGGTAGTAGTGAAGGGACATTATTAACAGGATAAATGGCTGATTCCTTTGAATAAAGAATGATGTGTTTCTATCGCAGTAATAGTTCATTCTCGGGAGCAAACATGGGGGCATTGATGGTTTTTAGGAAAATGGAAAAGATTGGTGTTTAAGCAGTGGGATTTGGTGTTTCAGCAACGGGAAATGGTGTTTCAGCAACGGGAAATGGTGTTTCGGCAACGGGAAATGGTGTTTCAGCAATGAGAAATGGTGTTTTAGCAACGTGAAATGGTAGAGGGAATGAATTATGATCCGGAATGACATGGCAATGCTTTCCAATCTGCAGATTAATTCTTCCTATATTGAAATTTTTCTTTTCAGCCACCATCCAAAGCTAAGATCTGCAAAATAATTAATTGTAACATGGCAACCCTTGACAGGGATTATTAGTTAAGAAATCTAATCTAAAAATAAATACATAAACAGGAAATTAAGTGCATTGAGGGATAGCCGGTTCCCCCAAAAAGGCATAGTGTATGTCTGCCATGCAAGTAGCCTTGAAATCCTCTTTAGAACTAGGCTGTTTATACAGACGGAGTCGATACCCATTTACTAATAATGGTGTTCTAGAATCATCAATCGTTAGGAGTCTGACTGTTCCATTTGGAAAAACAGTATCTACTTCATAAGGTCCTAGCCACCTTGTTCTTAATTTACCTTGAAAATTTTCAAAACGGGAATCATACAGTAAGGCCCAATTACCTTTTTGGAACTGCTTGTGCTTAATAGTTTTGTCATGCCACCTGGTTCTTTGCTATTGTATCATGGTTGTTTGATGGATGACATCCAACCTCTTTTCATCCAATTCCTGGAGCTGCTGTAACCTAGATGTCTGTGCATCAGTCAAGTCAAGGTTAACAGCTAAAGCAGTCCTTAAGGTTTTGATTTCAAATTCCACAGGAAAAACAACACTTTTACCATAAACTAATTCATAAGGTGATAAACCCGTAGTGTTCCTCCAAGTAGTTCTATAAGCCCATAATGCTTCAGGCAACCTTTGAAACTAGTCCCTTCTATTCTCCTTGACTGTTTTTGTTAAAATGGCTTCTATGACTTTATTTGTACTTTCCACTTGCCCATTTGCCTGGGGGTGATAACGTGTAGTCATTTTATGCTTAATATGATATTTCTGGAGTGTATCTTTGAAGCCATGAGAATTAAAAGGAGGTCCTCCATCTGTAACTAGCTTTCTAGGCAAACCAAACCTAACAAAGATTTCTTCAAATAGAAAGGTTAACACTGATTCTTCATTAGCTTTGATGAGTGCCTTAGCTTCCACCCACATAGTCATATAATCTGTGCAAACCAGTATATAAACTCTTTGATTGGATGGAGGATTGATGGGACCTATAAAATCTAGTGCCCATCTTTCAAAAGGTTCAAGTATTACCTGGGGGTTAAGTGGCATTTCATCCCCATGATTAGGCTGGCCCATTCTCTGACAGCTATCGCAGGCCCTAACATATTTCTTTCCGTCCTTGAAAAGTGAGGGCCAATAGTAACCCATTCTAAGAACTTTATGTGCTGTTCTTTTGTCCACAAAATGACCTCCACAAGGGCCATCGTGGCAAGCCTTCAATATATCATAAACTTCATCTTCTCTGATGCATCTTCGAATTTCTTGATCGAGTCCTGTGTGTTAAAGGCACCCACTTATCCAGCTGTACCTAGCACTTTGCTGAACGATCTTCCTTTTCTCTCTGTGCGATAGGTGTGATGGTAGTTTCCTTGCAACTAAGTAATTGGCAATGTATACATACCAAGGTGAGTGAGCAGATACTACAAATAAATATTCATCAGGAAAAGAATCATCCACTGGAATGTTTTCATCAATTTTTAACCGAGAAAGAAAATCAGCAACTACATTTTCTTTACCTGGTCGATCTACAATTGTGATATCAAATTCTTGTAATAATAATAACCATCTGGTAACTCGAGCATTTGTAACTGATTTATTCATTAAATATTTAATGGTCGAGTGATCAGTATGCACAAAAGTAGTATAACCAGTAATATAATGTCGAAACTTATTAATAGCATAAATGACTCCTAAGAATTCTTTCTCGGTAACTGTATAATTAAGTTCAGCAGGGGTCATATTTTTACTAATAAAATAGATAGCATAGGAAAGATTGTTTTCTTCTTGACCCAAGACAGCTCCAATTGCAGTATCTGAAGCATCAGAGGATATATGAAAGGGGAGTGCCCAATCAGGTCCTCTTAAAATGGGAGTTGTAGACAATTGATGTTTAAGTTCATTGAATGCTTTTTGACAACCATCGGTCCACTTAAATTCAACATTTTTCATAAGTAACACAAACAAAGGAGAAGCTATTTTAGAAAAATCCTTGATAAATCTTCTATAATATCCAGCATGTCCTAAAAAACTTCTTACATCAGTTTGTGTTTTAGGGATAGGAAGAGTCTGAATTACTTGTACTTTAGCTGGATCAACTTGAATTCCTAGAAATGAGATGAAGTGTCCCAATACAATACCTTAATTCATCATCATATGGCATTTTTCAGTACTTAAGGCAAGATGTGCTTCTATACATCGTTTAAGTACTTTTTCAAGGTTCTGTAATGCATCTTCAAATGTCACACCATAAGGAGTAAAGTCATCCATAAATATTTCTAAGGAGTCATTAAGCATATTAGAAAAAATTCCTATCACTGCTCTTTGAAATGTTGCTGGGGCATTACATAGTCCAAATGGAAGAACTCTATAGGCAAAAGTCCCCCATGGACTAGTAAAAGTGGTCTTGTCGTGATCTTGGGGTGCAATCTTGATCTGATTATATCCACTAAATCCATCCAAAAAGGAAAAGAATCTCTTACCTGCCAAATTATCTAGTACCTGATCAATAAATGGTAAGGGAAAATGATCTTTCTGAGTGGCCTTATTTAGAGCTCTGTAATCGACACACACTCTCCATTTCCCATTCTTCTTAGATACTATTACTAATGGTGAAACCCATTCACTATCAGATATAGGGTATATAAATCCTGCATTCAACAATTTTTGAAGTTCTTCCTTCACAATTTCCCTTAAATTGGGATTCATTCGTCGTTGGGGTTGACAGACTCGACAGGATCCTTCTTTAATATAAATACGATGAGTACATAATTTAGAAGAGATTCCCTTCATATCTGTGTAATCCCATGCGAATGCTTGTTTATTCTCATGGAGTAACTTCATTAACTATTGTGTTTCAGCATCTGTTAGGTTAGGGTTTATATTTAATGTTTTGCCAGGCTCGATTTCAACTGTTATACTTTTGGAGGAGGTGTCAGCTGATGTCTGAGATAAATCTTCAGTTCTAAGATTTTGCTGTGATTAAGATTCCAAGATTGTAGTCAAGTGATCATGTATTTCAGAGTTAACTGAAGATGGTTCAGAAATAAAGCTACTAATTAATTCATCTTCGGTTGAATCCTTAAAAGTTAGAGCTTGTCCGACAGTCAAGATGGGTTGTGTCACACCCCTACACCTGCGATGATCTTCCAACCGCTTGTAGCGAGGTGCAGCACCACCAAGCGCTTTCTTTTTAACAATACTAACACCCGTGGACTACGCCTACTTCAACATGAACATACTTAGCTTATGTTTGTTTTGCAACTGAATAAAGCATTATCCTTTATACTTTAGTGAAGACCATTCTCAATTATTAACCATGAACAATAAACCGAGAACATCAACATTAAGCAAGTATAAAGGGAGGGGCAACTCCCAGAAAGTCTGCCCAACCAATATATACTATCAAAATATCAGTTTACAACAGACCAGTGTGCCTTGCCAAACCAAGTCTACACTTAGTCAAATTTACAATACAACAGTAACCTGTTCTACAACCGTGTGCACACTTGCACGGGAAGGAGTGCTCACCCGAGTCACTCAAACCTTCACCCAAGCCCTGCACTTACAACTGAACCTTCACACCTCAAACCGCAAGATACTTCCACCTCGCACTTGGACTGAACTACGCATGAGGTATGTGTATCCTCATCCAAAACTGCGCAGGTATTTTACCCCTATGCGTATGAGAGATGAGAGAAGTTGAGTTTCAAATGAGCCTTGCGTCCTCATATATATACGCAAGGTAGTGTTAATGTGTATGGGTGCGTACAGCCTTAAGGCCGACCCCCAAACTATGGTAATATACCTTTCAAACACCCCTTGCAAGTCGGCTTGCAAGTCCATGCTTTACCGCATATAAACTTGTCCACGTCATTCAAGTGTTGTTGCATATGTTCAAGCCTTCGTCGCCTTTTCGTCACATGCATGGCGCCCGCTCGTCACAATTCCGTGCACTCATCACACCAATGCGCGCCCGCGCGCCCGTCGCACTCGGCGCCCAACCGCACATGTTTGCGAAGGCCTTACATACTCCTCCACCTGAAATCGTTGTCGTCCTCGACAACATATCATCCTGGTAGCTCTCCACCAAGATCATCATTCATCCACGATGTCGACCTTTCTACACAAGGCAAACATCCTTGCAACATATGTAGAGACTCTTTCTCCACTATGTCCCGGCCTAGTGACCACTGCCACCAAGCTCACCATACCAAAGTATGTATCTCCATAATCCATGCTCAGGTCCATGGGAACTCCATCCATCTCATCTGCAACATGTTGCCCATATGTGTGTCTTCTCCAAGTGAAGAGAACATCTCCTCATACCGACTCTTGATGTGCCCCATTCAGGTCCATGAAGCTCTCTTCATCATCTGCAATGTGCCATCCTCAAGTCTCCATAGAAACAAGTATGCACTTGTCTCATCTATCCATGTGTTGCCCATGATCCTTGATCAAATCAGCTCCCATGTGTAGAAAGTAGTTGAGTCTCGGCTCAACCCATGCTCAAGTGTATCACCAAAGCATCATCATCACCATAAAGAAGCCTTCTCCCAAGGCCCCTTGTAAAGTTGGTGTGGTTCCTTCCTACCAAGGCCTCCACACCAACCTTCCTCCAAGGTTGTTCATCGAGAAAGGAAAGCCAGGAAGCTCCCTCCCTGACTATCATCCACCCATGTATCGGATTGATGTTGTGTCCTCAAGTATCTGTGCACAGCCTCAATCTCCTCACATGTACACCCAAGCTCACCTAGCTTGTCCTTTGTCAGCTGAAAGTCATATATGCCCATGGCATACCTGCAAAAGTCCACTATCCCGGCAGGATCTCTACCCTTATAACCTTCATCAACCACTGCCTTTGAAGTAGCACTCGAGCTTCCTTCATTTGCAACTCCATTGTGAAGATCCTTAGTAGAAGATGCTCCCATCAAGTGTCTCCAAGTTCGTGAGACCTTCTTCTCACTTCCTCCACTCTTCTTCCCAGCCTTTGCTATGAAGTCCACCAACTTCTTTTCCTTTGTTTGCACAATACTCCCAAGTCCTCTTTGCTCCACATCCTCATGCTTCACATTAGGATCTTTGGGATACAAGATCATAGAATTCATCCTTGGTCTATAACCCAGGCAACTCCTTCTATTCATAGGCACCATCATGGTTTCTCCTCCAGTTGTGATCAAGAGAATGTCCCGGTCCACCATTGGCATGGCTTGTGCTAGCTCCATGAAGTCCAGTCCCAACACCATAGAATGATCATCCATGTCCACCACTCTCAAGTCCAACTTCCCGAACCATGGTCCTACTCTCACCTGTGTGTCCTTCAATACACCATCAACTGTTCTAATGGTAGAGTTGATAGCTTTGAAAGCACTCCATTCTTTTTCCATCTTTGTCTTCTTTCCAAAGGACTTTGCTGCTTTCCTACTCAAGAAGCTATGAGTAGCTCCCGTATCGACCAAAGCTGCAAACTTCCTTCCTTTCACGGTCACTTGCACAAAACTCAGCTTCAAGGAACCACCTCCTTCTGTTGGCTTTGTCTTGTGTCTCACCTCAGCAACCTTCTTCAAGAATTCGGCCTCAGAAGTGTCAATAGGCTCATGCTCCTTCTTGACATTCCTCTTAAGGTACTTCACCTCCTTGCTTGGTCCTTCTAGGGAACTCGGTCCCGGCCTAGCTTGCCTTGCTTCAAGCTTTCCTTCCACCTTGTTCTGCTTAAGTGCACCAACCAAGTGTCCATTGACCAAGTTCATGGAACTTAGCTTCCGAATGTCCTTTGGATGATTTCGGTAGTGAGCTCCCAGCTTGTCAATGTAGTCAAGCTCTTCTTGTTCAATTACAACAACCTCTTTACTGAGAAGTTTCCTCTTGATTTCGGCTTCCACTTGGTCACTTTCCTTCCTCAACCGGGCTCTTTCATCAAAGAGCTCTTGAAGACTAAGATCACCATGTCGGACTTCCTCATCAAGTTTCTTGAGCTTCCCATTAGTAGTACTGCACAACCTTGGTTCGACTCGATCAACCTCAAGTTCACCTTTTGTTGTGGCCACGGCTTCCTCTTCCTTGTTGGCGTCGAATGCAACTTGCTTCATTGCCCAACTAAGTTGGAGAAGTCCTTCGACATTCTTTCTCAAGGCTTTAAGTTCTTCACGGATTCGGGGCCTCTCTTCCTTCAACCTCTTCAACTTGTCCAAGGTAAGCAAGAGCTTCTTTCTCCCTTCACCCAAACTCGCCATGCCTTGTTGTCCATTGTCATGAGCAACCCAGCTCATCAGCTTCAAAACCTGTTCTTTGTCACGAGCAACCTTTGCTCACCAACTCCGACCGAGCTCTGATACCAACTGTCACGCCCCTACACCTGCGGTGATCTTCTAACCGCTTGTAGCGAGGTGCGGCACTACCGAGCGCTTTCTTTTTAACAATACTAACACCTGTGGACTACGCCTACTTCAACATGAACATACTTAGCTTATGTTTGTTTTGCAACTGAATAAAGCATTATCCTTTATACATTAGTGAAGACCATTCTCAATTATTAACCATGAACAGTAAACCGAGAACATCAACATTAAGCAAGTATAAAGGGAGGGGCAACTCCCAGAAAGTCTACCCAACCAATATATACTATCAAAATATCAGTTTACAATAGACCAGTGTGCCTTGCCAAACCAAGTCTACACTTAATCAAATTTACAATACAACAGTAACCTGTTCTACAACCTTGTGCACACTTGCACGGGAAGGAGTGCTCACCCAAGTCACTCAAACCTTCACCCAAGCCCTGCACTTACAACTGAACCTTCACACCTCAAACCGCAAGATACTTCCACCTCGCACTTGGACTGAACTACGCATGAGGTATGCGTATCCTCCTCCAAAACTGTACAGGTATTTTACCCCTATGCGTATGAGAGATGAGCGAAGTTAAGTTTCAAATGAGCCTTGCATCCTCATATATATACGCAAGGTAGTGTTAATGTGTATGGGTGTGTACAGCCTTAAGGCCGACCCCCAAACTATGGTAATACGCCTTTCAAACACCCCTTGCAAGTCGGCTTGCAAGTCCATGCTTTACCGCATATAAACTCGTTCACGTCATTCAAGTGTTGTCGCATATGTTCAAGCCTTCGTCACCTTTTCATCGCATGCATGGCGCCCGCTCGTCGCAATTCCACGCACTCGTCGCACCAATGCGCGCCCGTCGCACCCAGCGCCCAACCGCACATGTTTACGAAGGCCTTACAGGTTGGGTCTCATCGTCCTCATAATCTAACCATACAGAGTTATCATTATTAATCATAGGTGTAGCATGAGGGTAAAGAGTAAGTTGTTTGGTTTCACATCCATTAGAAATTGTCATTGATCCTGACCTATAGCTAATGAAGGCATCTGTTGTAGCCAGCCAAGGTCTTCCTAAAATCAATGGATGACCCCCCAACTTTGTTTTGGTCTGTAATACGACAAAATCAGCTTGGTAATTCCAAGATTCGACTGAAATTATCAGGTCTTCAATGACTCCTTCAGGTTTGATTGTGGAGCGGTCAGCTAGCTCTAGAATGGTTGGGGTTTCCCTAATTACATCCTTTAACTGTAATAATTGTGCAGTTTCAAGTGTCATGATGTTTATTGCAGCACCCAGATATACTAGAACTCTAGAAGCAAAAGTTTTTCCAACCTGTACTGTGACCGTAGGATGACCAGGGTCACCATATTTCACAGGATGGTTTTTTTCTGACATTAGAGCAGCTAGATCACCCATCACATGAACTGTGAGGGGGTCCTTAGCTTTTCTTCCAGGTTTCTTAATACAAATATCTCTAACAGTTCTAGCATAAATTGGTACATCTCTCAGTGCTTGTAAGAGTGGAATTTTAACATATAAATTCTACAGCTCTCCTAACAGATTAAAAGCAGGTGGCTCAAGTGTTTTGGTAAGAGACAAATGTTCAGGGAATGGTGACTCTACTACTTCAGCAGTCTTTTTAGAGGATGTTTCAACTGTTTCAGCATTGTTATTAGAGGATGATCCAACTGTTTCAGCATTAGATGACTTTTCTTTTCCGATTTCTTCTTTATCAGAATCGGAAGTAATGTCATCAATAATAGGTTCAACTATTCTTCCAGAGCGTAAATGAATGTCCTTACATTGCATAGGGGAAACCATTTGGTTTTGAGTATCAATTACCTGCAGAGCTTTATTATTATTTGGGTTGGGGTTAGGTTGTACAGGCAGCTGGGGTCTCATTGTTTGATTATTTGGTGGAGAATTTTATGGTAAGGAGAGAGATTGCTAATACTGAGGTAATTGGTTTGGAAATGGGATCTGTGGAGCTGTCCAATTTGGGTTCCATTGATTAAAATAGGTTTGCTGTAGATCCCAGGGATTCCACATTGTAGGATCAACAAAAGGAGGATTCGGTTGCTGCATGGGTGGGAAATTCATTTGATTAAAGTGTGGGTACTGCATTTGATTGAAGGGTGGGTAATTTGCTTGAAAAGGAGGATGATTATTCCAACGATTAAACGACATGTTAGAATTCGTACCTTGCCCTCGTGGTTGCCATTTCCTTCTCTGTGTGAGGAGGTACACTGCTTCAGCTTCTTCTTAAGTGGGCTGCAGTGCTGCTTTTATTCTTGGCAAAGAAGGGCATTGTTGAGTCTCATGGTCCTTTTCACAGATAGTGCAGATTGGTACCTTGTCCAGGGGGCATTCCCTTAGTGGGTGTTTTTCCCTGCATTTGGAGCAGAAAATAGCTAGAGCAGCTTCTGTTTCTGCCTGCTTCTTTTTAACCTGCAAGGTATCAATTTGTGAAGCAAAAGAGCTTAACATTTCAGTTTTAAATTCTTCAAGTAAGTTACCTATTTCGGCCCGTGTTGCTCCTCCACTTGCTGATTTCTGGACTCTTGAGTATGTACTATCTTTGCTCTTTGGTCTGCTTGCTGCTCCTCTCGAACATCTTTTATAGAGATTAACAATCTCATCATAGGATTCCTTAGATATGTCTCCTTTTCCAAGCATATTCAACATATCTAAACAATCATCTTGTACCCCTTTTAGCAATATTGACTTGAGAATATCCTTACTCATATCAGGATGATCAGATCGCTGCAAGTTATAATGTAGCCTTTCCACGAAGTCCTCCAGACTTTCATCCTCCTTCTGAGTCATCTTGAATAATTCCTCCTTCCTTTCTCTTGTTCGACAATAATCTTGGTATTTGGCCAGAAATTTCTCCTTCATCTGGTCCCATGTCGTAATCACATGAGCTCCCAAGCTCATGAACCATCTTAATGCATTCCCCTTTAATGTAGCTGGAAACAACTTCAATTTGTGAGCAGCATTAACATAGTCATAGCTTCTACATAATATATCAAATTCAAAAAGAAATTCATCAGGATCTTCTGTGGATAACCCATGGAAATTGGGTAATGCTGAAAGTGGGATATTCTTCATAGGAGTTGCTCCTCTGGGGAGATCTCCAATAGGGAATTCTAGGGTGGAGAGAGAATTCTCTCCCCTTCCTTCTATTCTGCGACCTCCTCCGAAAATTCCTTCATTGTTGTCCTCCATTGGTTGTTTTCCTTATGCGCTTGCCCGGTCTTCGAAGTTTTTAGTTGGAATTTCAATGTCCTACACTGGTTCCTCCACTTTAATTTCCTCTATTGGCTCTTCTACTGGTCGTTCATCTTCTTCCACCGGTTCCTCAGTATATTCCGATGGTTCTATAACCCTCTCTGGTCCCACTACCTCCTCTGTCTGATAATCTGTTTGGGAAGAGTGTTGGGTCTGTGGCCTTCGAGAGCTTAACCTCTGGGATGTCTCAGCTTTTGAAATAATATCATTAATAAAAGTTTTTCTTCCTCCTCCTTTGCCCTTGCCGCCTGAATGGTTAACCTTCTTGCGTCCTCTCATGCATCCTGCATTTCTAAAAGAAAATCGTTAATACTCTTAAAATCTTCAGTCGCCTTCCCCGGCAACGACGCCAAAATGTTGGTCACTTTAATTGTTTATTAATAAAACAGTCAAGTGCCACATAAATTATCAACCCGGGAAAGTCTGATTATTCCAAAGGTGACCACGTATTGTATGTACTCAATCTTAATAGTATTAAAAGTTGTAGTATAAATAGTTTACTATCTATTAAACCCCTACTCTGTGTTACAGCAGTTACAACAGTTACAGCCTATTGCAGGAATGAAATAAGAACAGATAACTTAAAGAAAACAAATCTGCAAAAGGGAGTGATGGCTGTCCTGCAACAAAGGATCAGGACCCTATCCTCAGAGTAAGGACTTTCAACACCTGCCTCTGTTGTCCAGTTCACCAATACACTCTGTAAATCCTAATCACCGGTGAGGCACTCATATACAACATCCATCAGTTAAAAGGAAAACAGAGTTTTAGCAAAAGTAAAATATCATTAGAAGAAGTACTCATGAATAAGATATAAACAGAAATCACACACACGACACACAACAGAAAGAAGATGAGTGAATCTTGTGATGAAGGTGGGCCCTTTCCTTCTCACAAGATTCCCCAGAACACAGAAACTAAGATAAAATACTCAGAACAGAACTTTATTCATCTGTCGATAAACCATATTACAAAAAAGATTCAGTCTCATCCCTTCACTACAGTTTCTGTGTTACAACTTGTTCCCTCTTTCTCTGTATATGTCTCTAATGTAGATGTCTCCTCTTTATAGAGGAGACATCTATTACAAAAGATTTTCATACATTCTGGTTCAACCCTTTTGTACAAAAAATAGGAAAGTCAGTTCTCGATAACAGAATATTGTTACAGTCATGTGGATCATGATCATTACGACCAATATAGTAATCGGTCAGACTCCTTTGCCGATGCAGATTTGTTACGCAAATCTCAACTGTTCCTCGAAGTTCGCGTGATGTTCTTGCTGTTTCAGCTTCACGGTTTGCGTTGTTTCCGCTGTTTCAGCAACTGCAAAATGTGATCCTGCCAGTTAGGCAGTTTCAACAATTGTTCAGCAACTTAATCAACTTCAGGGATCAATTATAAAGATAGCATGATTACGTGTTGAATAATTAAACATATAGCAATGAGGAGAATTACTATATACCTTTTGGAGTGATTAAGCCAAAACACTAGTAAAGGCTTTCAACTAAGGGTTGAAGAGGGTAATATAATGGAAAAATATAAGGTAAAAAATAGACAATATGGGAACCTAACAGTAGTCAAAGACTTAGATGTTGTCAAATCAGATGATGGTCTAGGCGCATTGGGTAACACATCATATAATGTGCCAGATTGTGAATAAACTAGGTCTAGATACTAGGGACGCACAATGACTTGTTCCTCAGTTACGCATCCACCCATAGCAATGTCCTTAGCAATTTTGTTGACAAATGATTTGGTGAACCACTCGGTCAAAAACTGATCAATAATTTCAAACTTAATTAGACGGTGCCTACGTCTCTATTCATGGATGTGATTAGAGATGTGAGTCACAATGTCTTTCTTAAGCGACGTTAGCAGATGGGTGCCAGTTTCATAGCGAACGAGCAGCTGGAAATGTGTCAGAAATGCCATGGCAAGAGTGTTAAAGTCATGATAGGTATTTCGAGGTAGCTCAATATACCATTTAGCTGCAACACCTATAAGAGTTCATTGGAAAATTCGAAGACAAATGGAATCATCAACGTAGGAATTCGAGGAGCACCAGAGGTGATATGTCATCACGTGGGCTTGTGGACCCTCTTTCGCTTTTCCTTCAAACTTCAGACAATCGCCCAAATCTTGGACGGAACTAGAGTCCAGTATGGTGAATGAAGAATTGAGTCATTCGTGAGTCTAGACACATTTGGCAATTCCAGTGTATCCAAGAATGGAAATTGGGTATTGAAAGGCATTTGAGGTTGATAAGGGGGGCCAACTGGCAGGTACCATCCCTGCTGGTAAGGATTTTGTCCCCACAGTGGAGGATTTTGTCCATAAGGCATTTGATTTTTCCCCCACTGTAGGTTACCTTGCCCGTAGGGAGGATTCTGACCTTAAAAGCCTTGAAACTATCCGACCAGAGGTTGTTGATAAGCAACATACGGGTTAAAATGCAATTAAGCCTATTGGCCTTGGACATATGGATTTTGTACCTAATGTCCCTGAGCATAAGGGTTTTGGACCTACTGCCCCCGGACGAAAGGGTTTTGGACCTGCTGCCCTTAGACGTAAGGATTTTGTGCTTGCTACCCTTAGACATAAGGATTTTGTACTTGCTATATTTGGACAAAAGGAGGCTGAACCTGTTGCCCTTGGACATAAAGATTCTACGCCTGACGCTGCAGGACTTGACCCTGGCCTTGCCCTTGGAAGGGTTGACCTTGTTGATATGAGTATAAGGGTCGCTGTTGTCTGGGTTGACCTTGTTGCTACAAGGGTTGCCCTTGCAACTGCAGAGGTTGACCTTGTGAAGGCATAGGCTGAGAGGATTGTAGCGCATACTGCATTTGTGTTAGATCCCTATAATATTAGTGATTCCCCCATTACTATTGTCGTTGTATCCCTTATTGTTATTATTGTGCCCCTATTATCCCCATATTGTTATTGTTATGCCCCATCGAATCCCTCTATTGTTATTTTTGTGCCTTTATATTATTATTGTTAGGTCGGCTTGGTTATATTGTGACCTCGTAGACTCCTATGTATAGAAAGGAGGTTTTTTCATTTGAATCATCTAAGAACTATTCATTTGTGTAATTTAAAGGAGGTTTCCCCCTTAAAGAGGATTATTTCCAAGGCATTAATCTATCTTTTCTATCTTTTTGTGAGCTGGTTTCATAACATTTTGTATTAGAGCTTTGGATTCTAGGGTTTTGCTGCTCCAAACATGTCATCGTGCCATTTTCACTATAACTTGTTTTCGGTGATGTTTCAGAAGCTAAAACAAAAACCCATTTGGGTCGAAATAGTTCTGAACTTTGGGTCCAAATTTCAGAGCTTTTCTCGCTATATTTGTGAAGATATGATCTGAGGAAGTTGGCGTTTTTGCAGACACCCGAATTACATTCCAAATAAGTAACCTGGGGAAAATCGTCATAACTTTTGTTTTGAGCATCAGACTGAAATCTCGTAAGAATTTTTAGAAAGAGGACGGCCTCTAGTTTTCTGTGTATCAGTTTCAGATACTAAGGTTGAAACAGTGACACGTGGCACGTCGTACAAGTTCGCTCTACTGAACTAGTCTATAATCAGGTCACTGTGGGAGATTTGGCATAACTCTTCCTTGGAGAATCCAATTTTGATAAGACTGGTGGTATTGGAAAGAGGACGCAAAGGGATACTGTAGGTCATGATTTCAGAATTGGGAGATTCAAAATTACAGAGGTACATTAGATTCAATATCGAGCTCCTACAAGTGAAAAAAGGTGTGTATTTTTTAAATTTTTGCATAAGCTTGGTTTGAAAAATTAGTTTGAAGGAATTCAAAGGGCATAGTGAAGCATTATTATCAGTAATTGATGCCCTGAAGAAAGAAAATGGAAACACCTAGTAAGCAACCTGAAAGCTCTAGCATGACTCATGAAGAAGAGGAAGAAATGCAACATGATATATCAATATTATGAAACCAAGTGCAACAAATTTCACTCGCACAAAAGGTAACAGAAAATAAGATGGATGGTTTAAAGAAAGATGTAGAAGCTAAGATGGATGGTTTAAAGAAATGTGTAGAAGCTAAGATGAATGAATTAGAAGCTAATATGGATGGTGTGGAAACTAAGATGGACGACGTGGAAGCTAAAATGGATGGCATGGACACTAAGATGGAAGCTAAGATGAAAGGCATGGACGATAAGATGGAAGAATTGAAGATAAATTTGAATAAGTTGCTACAAGAAATGGTCACTAATGGTGAAAGGGTAGTAAAGGAAACTCATGATGAGAACAAAATAAATGTTAATCATGATTTCATAGACTCTAATGTTGGATTGAAGACCCACCATGTTCCAAAAATTGATATGAGGAAGTTTGATGGCAAGGATCCCGGAACATGGATACTATAGATGGAGCAATTTTTTGATCTCCATATTGCGCAAAACACACAAAAGGTACCTATTGCAACTTTATATTTGGAACCGAATCAGTTTGTATGGTATCGATGGATTTGCTCTCGTAAACAAATCGTTACTTGGGAAATTTTTACAGAAGAAATGATAGCACATTATGAGGATACAAAAAGTAACACCTTTTTTAGCCAATTGATAAATCTCAAACAAAAGGGTTCAATGATGGAGCACATTGAGGACTTCCAAAAATTGAACATAAGGGTAAAATATATTCCAGAGGAGCATAGGATTGATGTGTTCATAGGGACTTTAAAGGATAATATCCAACATGAGGTTCACCTTTGGGAACTTGATTCATTGGATAAGGCATTCAGGTTAGCAAGAAAAATGGAAAGAAAAATTATGGCAACCAGGAAGCATACCACTCACAACTATAAAGATGGAAGTGTTGTTGCCCCTAGCCTTCCACAACCTACAAGGTTGACACCACAACAATTGGAAGAAAAAAGAGCAAAAGGGCTTTATTATAGTTGTGATAGCAAATATACTAAAGGTCATAAGTGTGCTGAGAAGAAATTATTCTACATAGATTGTGAAGAGGAGGAAGAAAAGGAACAAGAAATGTCAAAAGAAGAGGATATACTCTAGGAATAAACCCTAGATAAAGAAGAAATGAATCTGACCATATCTTGTAATGCATTGGCTGGAATTACCACTCCTCAAACTATCAATATAGAAGGACATATCAAGAAGAAAAAGGTAACAGTGTTGATTGATTCGGGAAGTACCCATAATTTTATTCATTGTAAGATAACAAAGGAATTGAATTGCTTCCTATATCCAGCACCAATGTGTCAAGTGATGGTTGCAAGTGGAGGAACCATAAATTGCTCTGGAAAGTGCCATAATATCAAGTTATCCATGGGAGAATATGTATTGAATAGCCCAATGCTTTCCATTCCAATGGGTGGTGCTGATGTTGTACTAGGAGTCCAATGGCTACAATCCTTGGGTACAATAGCTTTTAATTTTCAAGAACTTTTCATGAATTTTTTTTGCGGAAGGAAAGGAAGTTGAATTAAGGGGTATTGCAGGGAAACCGGGAAAGATAATCAGCTCTAATGGTATGACAAAGCTTCTAAAGAAGGAACAATGAGATGTAATTGCACAATTATGTTCACTAGAGGTTCCCACATCGAAATCATCTATCTCTCCAAATCTCCAAAAAGTCCTGGACAATCATTCCAAGGTATTTGAGACTCCCAAAGGTCTTCCACCTATTCATGATCATGATCATGCTATTCATTTGATTCCAGGAAGTGTTCCTCCAAACATCAGGCCGTACAGATATCCCTATGCCCAAAAGAGTGAAATCGAACATATGGTTGCAAAAATGCTAGAGGCTGGTATACTTCAACCTAGTCAAAGTTCTTTCTCTGCTCCAATAGTATTAGTTCACAAGAAGGATGGATCATGGTGCATGTTTCTAGATTATAGGGAGCTCAACAAGCTCATTATTAAAGATAAATTTCCCATTCCTGTCATTGATGAATTATTGGATGAATTGCATGGATCAATTTACTTCACCAAGTTGGATCTTTGTTCAGGATATCATCAAATGAGAATGAAGACTGAAGACATTTCAAAAACAACATTTATAACTCATGAGGGTCCTTATGAATTTTTGGTCATGCCTTTTGGCCTTACTAATGCACCTTATACATTTCAAGGTTTGATGAATTCCATTTTTAAACCCTTCCTTAGAAAATTTGTTTTAGTATTTTTTGATGATATACTAATCTATAGCAAGTCTTGGAAGGATCATGTCCAACATGTTGACATGGTGCTCAAACTATTGGAGGAGAAACAATTATATGCAAAAATCTCCAAATGTTTCTTTGGAGTATAAGAGGTGGAATATCTGGGTCATATTGTATCTCATGAATGTGTTTAGGTAGACCCTAGCAAAATTAAAACCATTAAGGAATGGAAAATCCCCACATCCATTGATGCACGGGTCTCCAACATATAACCATACTTAGCTAAATAATGCCGGGGTTACCCAGCATCTACCCACAGTATGCATTTAACAATGCATCCACAACTACCCCAGGTATTTGACTCTAAAATGGAGTCAAATATTTAGACCATAAATGGTCAAGGCCCTTTATAAGTTCCTTTGTTATCGGAACTTCAATCACCCCGCCGAACCTTTCTATCGGAAATCAAAACCCTTCATATACATCCACATAAGACTTCATTAAAGCCTTCCTCCTTAAATCCTTCTCTCGGGAATTAAACCCCTCTCATTAACCCTTCAATACATTGTTTATATATGTTTCAACATATAAAACCTTCTATCGGCCCTTTCACTTATTAAACCATTACAAAGGGAAAATTACACAAAACAAGCCTTTCCGCCTTTAGTACGGTCTCAGCACAAATTCTGAGGCTAAGCCCCATCGCAATCGGCCATTGCATCCATCACAGCAGACCACATATATAATGACATCACCCCTCTGACTCCGATATTTAGCTATCGGAACGTTTATATATGTATATGGGATTTCATTAAAACCCTACTCCGAAACCCTTTATTCGGATTTCAAATTCAATTGAATTGTGACTATATTTATCGTTAGGTCCATAACTTATTGCTCCACAATGCTGCTTCGACCTTCACTTTCTCCAATATTCGATAAGCAATTTATCACTGTTCGTGATATCGCAACACGCTAAACACTACTGCTAGCCCTTGGTACCTCCGACTTCTGATTGCGATTTACACCGTGACCGTTGATCTAGTCACAATCCAACGGTTCACGATAAATCGGCACTCGCTCATCCCAATCCTCCAAGGCTTGCTCTGATAATCTTAAAAGGGCTTTTGCTGACGCGACTTAATCTTGGTCGTTGATCTTAATGATCCAACGGCTGTTGAGCGTCCATCCTTCACTTTTCCGCTCAACTCTCTGTAGTTAGTTTTTCCGCATTTTCTTCAGTTTCTTCTTTGTAGTTCGGCTTCTTCAAAGGTTCTACTTTCCACTCTTCTGCTGCTCAACTCATTCTCGCTAGGGCTTCCTTTGTCTCTTCACTTGGATTCAAAATCCATTGTGATTCCTTTGAATCACTCCGTACCTCTATGTCCTTCAAAATTCTGCCTGCAACTTGTTGCAGAACCTACGAATTCACAGTAAACTCATACATGGAATACCTTAGTATTCTGACACAGTCAGGAAATAACTCTGCATATATTAATGTAAAAGCAATGATTACATTCGAGACTCCTTGGTCTCACACACACAGAGGCCTAATTCTACTATTAGTGGCCTATCCTTTCTTGAACGCGCAGGTTCACTATTTATAAGAATACATTAGAAAGGATCACTGAAGGATCCGATCAATCCTCTAACAAAAGCCCTAAAGCTTGCTACATGCATACATATGTGGCAGTTAAATAAGTCTCCTTGAGACTTTTTCCATTCCATCTTTTTCTCTATTTTAAAACAGAAAAGTCCCCTTATCAGCTCAATGGTCCACTTCTACTCTAATTAATTCCTAAAATCTCTCTCTTGTTACTTGAATCATGGAATTGTCTAAGAGTTGGATTTGAATTCTAACTCTTTGTCATTTATTCACCACTCATGTTCTCATTTATTTGTTTTGAAAGCATTTACATATTCTCCCATTATCTAATTAAATCACACTTAAAGGCCTAAATATTGCATTAACTTGATACTCAAGAAAACTTGGAAAATTATGACCCGGATTATCCACAGTACTTTGTTCATTAGATCGACGTTTCGAACCCCAAAGGGGATCCATCATCAGGATAGAAAATGAAAACTATTTCCTAAAATGCATGACCCCCTATGTCTATTATTTACAATGATTTTCCTTGGGTTGAATGCTCCTACATCAGACTCCTAAAGTAGAAAATATTCATGATCTCCTGATCATGTGTCTTCTGGTCTTGGTCTTCCTGGATCCCATACTTAGTTCTATAACTGTCTAGATGCCTTGTACCTTTGCTGTTGTTGTATGTTTGTTGTCTTCTTCTTCTTGTCAATCAGATTCAAACTCTGATTGATCTTGCTTGATGTTGCTACCATTTTCCTCCATTTGGACTGCTTCATCATCAACTCCCACATTTCATTAATTTCTATGTCCTGCATATCTTTGGGCTAGTCCATATTTTGCTCCTTACTTCTTCCTCTTTATTTTTGTTTCAGATTACTGTTGTTGTCTTCTATGTTGTCTCCTATGCTAACTCTTGCTTTGCTTGCTCTTGCTTCAACACTCGCCGTGACTCCTATGCTGACTTCTCTTTTACTTGCTACCTCCATATCATCCTTACCCTCTTTCATGATTGAATCATGACTGTTCAACACTTTCTCTAGCAAATTAACTTCTCTGCTCCATGGATTGAATTCTTCCACAGAATCGCCTGTTGAAAATGGCAACAAGAAATTGCTAAAAATAGAAGTGCTAAAAATAGCACTGCTAAAAGTAGCAGTTTGGATACCAGTGCTGGATTGGGCAATAAGGAATGAAAAATGGAAGTGCTAAAAATAAAGTTCTATTTTTAGCAGTTCAGGATGGATTCCTATTTTAGTCAGTCCCTGGACTAAAATAGGAAGTAAAATTCGAATTTGATATTAACAGCAGTTTGTAAATTAATTAATTAATTCAGTTTGAATTAATTAGTTAAGGAATTATGAACTTGAAGTCTATGTGAGGACATGCAACATTTTCTCCTTTGATTGAGGGATTTAACCATCAATTAAAGGATGAGGATGAGTAGTTGTAATTAGTTGGCTCAGTTAACTGAGTCAAGTCCAGTTAGATTAATTTAACAAGTTGTTAAATTAATGAGATTCAGTTTGTTAATGCTTGCATGCATGTAACAACTGGTATTTTCAGATAACTGAAGATTCACTCATGGATAACTCATACATGTCAGTTCAGACAGAGACCCAATTGAGATCAGATGGAGGGACAGTGTACTATCAGTTTCTAGGATATTCCTTATGAATATTCCTTGCATGTAGAAGGAATATTATTCCTTATGGATTGCGTAGTTGGACCTGAGGTTACAACAGGTATGATGTGGCCAATTCACACATGTTATGACATTGGACCCCAATCAAAATTGCGCAAGGAAATAGGAGCTTTGAGGACTTGTGTAGCCTATATATTCAAGCTTAGGTAGTCCATGAGCTTGATCATCAGAGTATAGAGAGAGCAGGATAGCTTTTGAGCTGATTCTTTTTGTATGTTGTTGAGGATTTCCACTTGATTAATAATATAGAGATGGGGTTTTAGGTTGGTGCTTTCCCCAGGTTATATCTTCTGTGTTATGGTTGATTACTTCTCATTCTCAGTTATATCTATTCATGCTTGATGTTGCTCATGTTCAATTAAGCTTCCACAAAGTTTATGGTAGATGTAGATCTAGTATTATACTTTAGTACATTGCATATATCAATTTGATCTACAGGTGAAATTTCTACATGATACTAGTGAGCTAGCTTATTTGTAAAGAAAATTCTACATGGTATCAGAGTACAAGTGATCAAGGAAGAACAATATACAAGAAGGGAGAAGTTGAAGTTTGTGGTTTCTGAATATTGAATTGAGTTCTTATCACATCTATTTCACCGATGGCGTTCTATGGTTAAAGACTCGAATATGACCTTGATGGCAGTTCGAATTATATAGCCTGGAAGGATTGCATGGAGGCAGTATTAGAAGATAATGGCCTTAAGGACTTCATTGATCAAGAAGTCCCGAAGCTGACTGATGCTACTCAACTGGCGGAATGGAAGAAGTGTGTGGCTAGAGCAAGGAGAATCCTTTTGGAGGGAGTTCGAGATCACATTGTCTTGAGCCTCCATGGGAAGGAGACTCTGTTTTCGATGCGGAAAAAAATGAAAGATCTTTATCAGAATAGTAGTGATCAGAGGAAGCTGGCACTGAAGGACAAACTTTGAAAGATCAAGTGTGAAAAGGATGACACGATCTCTATGTATCTGAACAAGCTCACCTCATGCAGGGATGAGCTTGGAAGTGTAGGGATCGTGACAGCTGATGATGACATGGTGAGTCTTGCACTCCTCGGTCTTCCTAAGAGTTGGCATAGCTACTAGGATTCAATTAATGGAAGAGAGAAACTTCTAGATTGGGAACGACTTTGGTTGGATTTGATGCAAGAGGAGATAAAAAGAAGCACCTAAGATGGTTCTTCATCCATGGACAATGAAGAAAACTGTGCCTTAGCGAGTAAGGCGAAGAAAGGGAAGGAGAAGGTTTCTCTTTCCGAGTCTAGTTCTTCCCATGGTGGGAAGAAGTTTGACAAATCGAAAGTGCGATGCTTTCGTTGTCATGAGGTGGGCCATTTTGTTACAAATTATCCACTAAGGAAATCCAAGAAGGAATCCGGGGAAGGATTTGAAGGTGAGGCACTTGCTTCACAGTTCGAGTTGGATTTCACACTCTTTGCATGCATGGTTTCATCCATGGTGGAAAGTGGTTGGTTTCTTGACAGTGGAGCTTCTTTCTACATGACCAACAACAAGAGTTTGTTCAGTAATTTGGAGTAGAAAGATCTCTAGATACTCATAGCAATGGGTAATGATGAAAAGTATAGTGTCTCAGGTGAAGGCACAATTACTTTTCAGAGGGAGCATGGAGCTTGCCTTACCTTGATCGATGTCAAGTATGTACTAGGACTAAAGATAAACTTGGTTTCGATCATGATGCTGGAAGACATAGGCTATGATGTAGTCTTCAGTAAGGGAAAGGTTTTCCTTAGACACATCATCACTAGATAGGTGAAGCAGATTGGTTCACGGGTCAAGAACCTGTATGCTCTTGAGGTTCAAGATGCATGCAAAGCCTTGAGAAGCAAGGCAATTGATGGAGACTTGGTGGTTGAAAGGGAGAGTATATTACCTCTCAACATGCAGCGCCAGAAGAAGTCTCAGACGATTGTGGAGGAGCCACGATTAGTGCAGTAGCTTCAGGAGGTTGTGAAGTAGCCACAACAGGGGAAGCTGAGAGGAGAATGAGTAGATACATCTACTCATGCAAAGACCTCCAGTAGGGGGAAACTTGAGCCAAGTGGGCAGAGGGATCACATGCAGCCATACCTCCAGGTAGGAGATGGGGTGATGTGGAGTGATCGTCTCAAGGAGGAGGGGCAGGATCCTTGAGGTACCCAACCTCTTTGATTCAACTTTGCTACGAGGCCCCTGATGAGGGGTAGTAGAACTGACTGATTGGGTAGAGACAGATGCAGATGGAGCAACAGAGCGAGCTATAGTGTAGGGAATCCCAGGGCAGCCCAGAGCTAGCAGGCTGCAGCAATGCGAGAGGCACAAGTGTGTTGCATCAGTGCAGGGTAGCACAGAGAGGTGTGCAATGGTGTGAGATGCATGGAGATGTTGTAGTAGCACAAAGGTCAGAGAGGGAGTACTTGTCAATAGCAGGTAGAGCTTTAGCATCAGAGTATGTTTCTAGCCCAACAGAGAGGTCAGTTGGGAGTTTTTTTTGTTCCGAGAGTTGTTGGAGCAACCACACATGGTAGAGGTGTTGCATGCAGAACATTCCAAAGGTACAAGATCGAGTTCAAGAGGAAGCCTTTCTTGTTGAGAGGGAGTGTTGAAAATGGAAACAAGAAATTGCTAAAAATAGAAGTGTTAAAAATAGCAGTTTGGGTACCAGTGTTGGATTGGGCAATAGGGAATGAAAAATGGAAGTGCTAAAAATAGAAGTTCTATTTTTAGCAGTTCAGGATGGATTCCTATTTTTAGTCAGTCCCTGGACTAAAATAGGAAGTAAAATTCAAATTTGATATTAACAACAGTTTGTAAATAAATTAATTAATTCATTTTGAGTTAATTAGTTAAGGAATTATGAACTTGAAGTCTATGTGAGGACATGCAATAGTTTCTCCTTTGATTGAGGGATTTAACCATCAGTTAAAGGATGAGGATGAGTTGTAATTAGTTGGCTCAGTTAACTGAGTCAAGTCTAGTTAGATTAATTTAACAAGTAGTTAAATTAATGAGATTCAGTTTGTTAATGCTTGCATAAATGTAACAACTGGTATTTTCAGATAACTAAAGATTCACTCATGGATAACTCATGCATGTCAGTTCAGACAGAGACCTAGTTGAGATCAGATGGAGGGACAATGTACTATCGGTTGCTAGGATATTCCTTGTGAATATTCTTTGCATGCAGAAGGAATATTATTCCTTATGGATTGCATAGTTGGACCTGAGGTTACAACAGGTATGATGTGGCCAATTCACATATGTTATGACATTGGACCCCAATCAAAACTACACAAGGAAATAGGAGCTTTGAGGACTTGTGTAGCCTATATATTCAGGCCTAGGTAGTCCATGAGCTTGATCATCAAAGTACAGAGAGAGCAGGATAGCTTTTGAGCTGATTCTTTTTTATGTTGTTGAGGATTTCCACTTGATTGATAATATAGAGATGGGGTTTTAGGCTGGTGCTTTCCTTGAGTTATATCTTCTGTGTTATGGTTGATTATTTCTCATTCTTAGTTATATTTGTTTATGCTTGATTTTTCTCATGTTAAATTAAGTTGCTGCAAAGTTTATGGTGGATGTAGATCTAGTATTATGCTTTAGTACATTGCATACATCAGTTTGATCTGCAGGTGAAATTTCTACATGATATCAGTGAGCTAGCTGATTTGTAGAGAAAATTCTACATCTCCTTCTTCCATATTTAAGTGGCTTAGCTGTGCCAAATCTTCTCCAGCATTTGCAACAAAACCTACATTCATAAAACACTTGTTAAAATTAAAAACATAAGGTTGTTGTGTCTTATCTTCCTTTGGCAACAATTTAGTTTGCTACTCTGTTTTCTCCTTCTCCTCTGTCAGCACATCAATACGCTGATTTAATTCTCAACAGAATTCATGAGATTTTCCATTAGTATCTCTTTCACGCCATCTATCCTAATGATGTTCTCCAGCCCTTGTCCACTGTAGTGAACTCCTTCTTTTGCAGTGTCAATATGCTGAATTCTTATTATCACCTCTTTTCTCTTGTGACTATCATTCATGACAATTCTTTTGTCTTCCTTCTTCAGAAATCTCTCTTGAACATTGATCCTCTGTCTTTCCAGCTCTCTTCTTTGAAAAACTAATTTTCTATATAACTAAACAACTTCAATTGGAGTAGATTTTGGAAATTTCACACAGTTCTCCATACCTTCCTTTGTTATGGATAGATCATCAGATGTCCTTTCTCCCTTTGCTAAGTCTTTTCCATAGACTTCTTCTTCCTTAACATCTTTCAGTAGATGTTCTTCTTCTTTACTGACTATCTCAACAACTTCCATGGCTATCTCCACTGTTCCTATCATCATGGTGAATTGATGATCTTTTACTATGTTTTCAGCTAACATAGTTTCTTCTTCTTCATTACATTTTGCTTTGTTGTCCCTCTGTAACTCTTCTCCCAGAGTTATTTTTGTCTCATCATCTTCATTAACATTCTCCCCTATGATAGCTTCCATAGACTCATCCATAGACTTTTCCTTTTGTATGCAGTCAAGTTCCTCCTCTTCTGAAAAATTTTCTTTGTCACCTTTTGCTTCTAGATCTTCATATTCCCTGAAGATATCTTCAAAAGGCTGCTTTTCTCCTGCAATATCTGCCATCATACACAAACTATCAGTTTTAAAAATATAAGACCCTATGGTCTCACTTGATGGTTCAACCATCATATCTCCTTGTTGTTCTAAATCATTCATATGATTCAGAAATTCTTTGATAGTCTCTTCTTCAATCTCTTCAAGCCCTTCACTTGGTTGCTTGACATCTTTCTCCAGCTGTATATGAGATCTATCTATCTCATCTTCTTCCAAAACAGAATTTGGATTCTGCTGGTCTTCTTCCTCCTTTATGACAATATTAGCAAATTTTCCTTCTTTACATGTTTCATCTGCATACACACACAAATTGTTGTTTTAAAATCATGTCACCTTTGGCCTCACTTGAAGTTTTAGTCTTCAAGTCTTCATCTTCACTTTCTCCCAGAATTTCTCCTTGTTCTAGTTTACAAATGTACTCTTCCATTTCCATTTCCAACTCAGCTTCCTTGAGTTTTTCCATCAGCCACTTCACTTGCTTTTGTTGTAGCCTTCTCTGCATCTCATGCCATTCCACTGGCTTCTTCCTCAAGACCCAACCTAGTCTTTGGCTTTCCTCAAGCATTCTCCTTAATGCATTGAGTTGTTCTTTTAATTCAACAACCTCTTTGTCAATTTCTTCTTGACTCATCCTCTTTCCATTTGCTTTGGCATCCTCTTTCTTATATCCTTTGTTGTGGCTTCTCTCTGAACCTCTGTTATGACTATTAGTAGTCATCTTCTTCTCTTCTTTCTTCATGAGCTCCTTTGCAACAAGCCTCTGCAACAGCTAGTCCTCCTGGCTACAATCTTACCTCACTAAGCTCTCCTCACTCAGTCTTTTGGTAAGTACGGTCCTCTATCTAGAACCTCCTCTTGAGAAACACCTTTGCTCCTTCTAGGCTTCTGCAATCTCTCACTTCATCTTGAGAACACTTCAGCTGTCCTCTCTGTCCAATCTCTTGTTGGATTCTTCAGGTTCACTACCACTTCTCCTTCAAAGTATTCTCCTTACTCTGTCTTCAAGAACTCATCTGGTTCTTCTCTCACAACTTTTCTTGCTATCACCTGTGCATTAGTATAAAAACACACATTCTCAATTTAAAACAGAACATAACATATTACCTCTCCTTCAAGACCTCAGCATGATCTTGTTTCACCCATTCTTCTACACTTGAATGGATTGCCTCTATTTTGTCTCCAAGTCCTTTTTCCTTCAGAACTTGCATTAAGAAATCTTGCTTTTTCTTTCCTTTAAGGAATTCTCTGTTCCTGCCTATTCCAAGCCTCTACTGGAACTGCTACACATCATCTCGGATTTTAATTCTTTCACATAGAA
Source organism: Pinus tabuliformis (assembly GCA_031772625.1). Taxonomy (NCBI): domain Eukaryota; kingdom Viridiplantae; phylum Streptophyta; class Pinopsida; order Pinales; family Pinaceae; genus Pinus; species Pinus tabuliformis. The sequence goes on from CM062816.1 coordinate 11,519,186, forward strand.
TTTTTCTATTCTGTCTAACCCCAACTATTTCACTTACAATTATGCTCTAACCTCAGTTCTGTTCTGATATGAATCTGCTGTGATTACAGATTTTCTCCGATAACAAACTTCTACTCTGATACCACAAATGATGCATGGGTTCCCAGCATATAACCATACTTAGCTCAATGATGCCGGGGTTACCTAACATCTGCCCACAATATGCATTTAACAATGCATCCACAACTAATCCAGGTATTTGCCTCTACAATGGAGTCAAATCTTCAGACCATAAATGGTCAAGGCCCTTTATAAGTTCCTTTGTTATCGAGACTTCAATCACCCCGCCAAACCTTTCTATCAGATATCAAAACCCTTCATATACATCCACATAAGACTTCATTAAAGCCTTCCTTCTTAAATCCTTCTCTCGGGAATTAAACCCCTCTCATTAACCCTTCAATACATTGTTTATATACGTTTCAACGTATAAAACCTTCTATCGGCCCTTTCACTTATTAAACCATTACAAAGGGAAAATTACACAAAACAAGCCTTTCCTCCTTTAGTACGGTCTCAGCATAAATTCTGAGGCTAAGCCCCATCGCAATCGGCCATCGCATCCATCATAGCACACCACATATATAATTACATCACCCCTTCGACTCTGATATTCAGCTATCGGAATGTTTATATATGTATATGGGATTTCATTAAAACCCCGCTCCGAAACCCTTTATTCGGATTTCAAATTCATTTGAATTGTGACTATATTTATTGTCAGGTCCATAACTTATCACTCCACAACGCTACTCCGACCTCCCCTTTCTCCGATATGCGATAAGCGATTTATCACTGTTCGCGATATCGCAACACCGCTAAACACTACTGCTGGCCCTTGGTACCTCCAACTTCTGATTGCGATTTACATTGTGACCGTTGATCTGGTCACGATCCAACGGTTCACGATAAATCAGCACTCGCTCATCCCAATCCTCCAAGGCTCACTCCGATAATCTTAAAAGGGTTTTTGGTGACGCGACTTAATCTTGGCCATTGATCTTAATGATCCAATAATCGTTGAGCATCCATCCTTCACTTTTCCACTCGACTCTCTGTACTTAGTTTTTCCGTGTTTTTTCAGTTTCTTCTTTGTAGTTCGGCTTCTTCAAAGGTTCTACTTTCCACTCTTCTGCTACTCAACTCATTCTCGCTAGGGCTTCCTCTATCTCTTCACTTGGATTCAAAATCCATTGTGATTCCTCTGAATCACTCCATCCCTCTGCATCCTTCAGAATTCTCCCTGCAACTTGTTGCAAAACCTATGAATTCACAGTAAACTCATACATGGAATACCTCAATATTCTGACACTGTCAAGAAATAAATTTGCATATATTAATGTAAAATAAATGATTACATTCGAGACTCCTTGATCTCGCACGCACACACAGGCCTGATTCTACTATTAGTGGCCTCTCCTTTCTTGAATGTGCAGGTTCACTATTTATAAGAATACATTGGAAAGGATCACTGAAGGATCCGATCAATCCTCTAACAAAAGCCCTAAAGCTCACTACATGCATACATATGTGGCAGATAAATAAGTCTCCTCGAGACTTTATCCATTCCATCTTTTTCTCTGTTTTAAAATAGAAAAGTCCCCTTATCAGCTCAATGGTCCACTTCTACTCTAATTAATTCCTAAAAGCTCTCTCTTGTTCCTTGAATCATGGAACTGTCTAAGAGTTGGATTTGACTTCTAACTCTTTGTCATTTATTCACCACTCATGTTCTCATTTATTTGTTTTGAGAGAATTTACATATTCTCCCATTATCTAATTAAATCACACTTAAAGGCCTAAATATTGCATTAACTTGATACTTAGGAAAACTATTTCCTAAAATGCATGACCCCCTATGTCTACTATTTACAATGATTTGGTTGGGCTGAATGCTCCTGCATCATCCATAAAGCATCTACAAGGATTTCTCAGGTTGACAGGGTATTATCACAAGTTTGTTAAGAATTATGGGAGAATAGCAACACCTCTAACAACATTATTGAAGAAAGATGCATTTTAATGGACTCCAGAAGCAACGAAGGGCTTTGAACATATTAAAGAGGAAATGTGCCAAGCACCAGTCTTAGCTACACTAGACTTCACAAAAACCTTTATTGTGGAATGTGATGCCTCAAGAAATGTAATCAGTGTTTTTTTAATGCAAGAAGAAAGACCCATTGCTTTCGAAAGTCGTTCGATCAAAGGAAAGTATTTACACAAAGCTATTTATGAGAAGGGAATGTTGGAAATACTACATGCACTTAAGAAATGGCGACCCTACCTAATGGGAAGACACTTCAAGGTAAAAAAAGATCATGATAGCCTTAAATAATTTTTAGAACAAAAATTATCTTCAGAAGAGCAGCAAAAATGGGTCACAAAGATGTTGGGTTATGACTTGGAAATCATCTACAAAAAAGGGAAGCAAAATGTTGTAGCAGATGCACTCTCAAGAAAGGATGAGGATGTGGAAGCATTTCTTTGCACCATTTCTATTATCCAACCAGATTGGATAAACGAATCAAGGGATGAATGGAAGAATAGTGAGTAAGTGTGGACACTCATTCAAAAGATACAACAAGATCCAAATACATCGGATACATTTATCTAGAAAAATGATTTGTTATGGTACAAGGATCGGGTATACCTATGTAAGAATTCCAAACTCAAACAAAATATTCTTAGGGAATTGCACACCTCTCCCTTAGGAGGGCACTCAGGATTTCTAAAAACCTACCACAGGGTTAAGAAGGATTTTTTTTGGGATGGCCTTAAATCAGATATTCAAAAGTTTGTGGCGGAATTTTTGGTTTGCCAACAAAATAAAGTTGAAACAATTAAGACTCCAAGACTATTACAACCTTTATCCATTCCAAGCCAACGTTGGGAGGAGGTTTTAATGGATTTTATCACATGTTTACCCAAGTCTGAAGGAAAGAGTGTTATCATGGTGGTAGTGGACAGACTTACCAAGTATGCACACTTTTGTGCATTATCTCATCCATTTAAAGTGAGTACAGTTTCTATTGCATTTATGGAAACAATTCAAAAGCTACATGGAAACCCAAAGATTATTGTAAGTGACAGAGATCCCATTTTCACTGGAAATTTTTGGACAAAATTATTTTCTTGTCTTGGTACTCAGTTAGCTCATAACTCATCTTATCATCCTCAATCTGATGGGAAAACTGAGATAGTAAACAAATGTTTGGAAGGATATCTTCATTGCTTTGTATCTGATAATCAAACACAATGGGTCAAATGGTTGCCTATGGCTAAATGGTGGTATAACACTTCCTTCCATATTGCAACAAAAATGACCCCATTTATGGCACTTTATGGATATCATCCACCACCCATAACATCATATTTAAGATAAAATTCTAAAGTTCAAGTAGTGGAAGATCACATCGAGCATCAACAACAAGTTCTCCAACTCTTAAAGGATAACCTCACTTTGACACAGAATAGAATGAAACAACAGGCAGATCAACATCATAGCGATAGAAGTTTTGATGTAGGTGATTGGGTATTCCTATGGCTATGACCATATAAACAAATGTCCCTCAAGAAATCTAAGAAGGATAACAAATTATCACCAAAGTATTATGGTCCATACAAGGTGTTGCAAAAGATAGGTACTATGGCATGCAAATTGGAGCTTCCTGCAACTTCTCAAGTGCACTAAGTTTTCCATGTTTCGTGCTTAAATAAGGTTATAGGTGACAAGCTTCTAGTTCAGACAATATTGACAGAACTTGATGAGGAAGGAAAAATCATATTGGAACCTAAAGAATTTAAAGAAACAAGAACTCAACAACTATGAAATAGATCAATTTCAGAGTATCTCATCAAGTGGAAGAACTTACTTGTTGAAGATTCCACATGGGAGGATGAGAATTTTATACAGAAGCATCCAGAACCACTCAAGCATTGAGGACAACACTTTTTGGAAGGAGAGGGGCATGTTAAGTCCCTATAATATTAGTGATTCCCCCATTACTATTGTCGTTGTATCCCTTATTGTTATTATTGTACCCCTATTGTCCCCATATTGTTATTATTGTGCCCCATAGAATCCCTCTATTGTTATTTTTGTGCCTTTATATTATTATTGTTAGGTCAGCTTGGTTATATTGTGACCCCGTAGACTCCTATATATAGAAAGGAGGTTTTGTCATTTGAATCATCTAACAATTGTTCATTTGTGTAATGTAAAGGAGGTTTCCCCATCGAAGAGGCTTATTTCCAAGGCATTGATCTATCTTTTCTATCTTTTTGTGAGCTGGTTTCATAACAATTTGCGGCTGCATGGTTTTTTGTAATTGTTGCGAGGTTTTCCCCTGTGGTTGTTGCAATTGTCCTTGCTGCGACATCATCTGGCCTTGTTGATGCATGGATGACCCTTGCTACAACGAAGGTTGGCCTTGCTGCTGCATGGATGGCCAATGCTGCAACAAAGGTTTCCCTTGTTGCGAAAAGAGTTTTCCTTGCTGCTGCAAAGGTACTTGAACAGTTCCCGGAATGACACCTTAAAATTTCCCGAACTATATTTGGCCATACCAACCAGGCGCGGCGGACGGACCAGGCTGGACATAAGGTCCAGGCTTAGGGATGTATGGCGAATTAGCCATCGCTTGTGAACCATATGGAACATAAGGAGGTTAGGACTGACCTTGAGCCATATTGGGTTGCTGGTACTGGACGTGACTTGACCCAGACGGACCAACATTGGGTTGTTGGTACTGGACATTACTTGATCTAGTAGGACCAACAGGATTTGAAATGGCACCGGAAGAGGGTTGGTTCATCCCAACCATGTGATGTTGTGAGCCACTCACATTGATTGTGCCAGACATCATTGAAACATTCAAACTCTGTTATGAAACCAAATCACAAAAAGATAGAAAAGATAGATCAATGCCTTAGAATTCTGCCTCTTCGAGGGGGCAACCTCCTTTACATTACACAAATGAATGATTCTTGGATGATTCAAATGACAAAACCTCCTTTCTATATATAGGAGTCTAAGGAGTCACAATATAACCAAGCCGACCTAACAATAATAATATAAAGGCACAAAAATAACAATAGAGGTATTCTATGGGGCACATTAATAACAATATGGGGACAATAGGGGCACAACAATATTAATAAGGGATACAACTACAATAGTAATGGGGTAATCACTAGTATTATAGGGACCTAACATGCCCCTCTCCTTCAAAAAAGTGTTGTCCTCAACGCTTGAGTAGTTCTAGATGCTTCTGTATAAAATTATCATCCTCCCATGTGGAATCTTCAGTGGATAAGTTCTTCCACTTGATGAGATACTCCGAAATTGATCTATTTTGTAGCTGTCAAGTTCTTGTTTCTGTGACTGCTTCCGGTTCCAATATAATTTTTCCTTCCTCGTCAAGTTCTGGCAATATCGTTTGAGTTGGGAGCTTGTCGGCTATAACCTTCTTTAAACATGAAACATGGAAAACTGGGTGCAATCGAGAAGCTGCAGGAAGCTCCGATTTGTATGCCATAGTACCAATCTTTTGTAACACCTTGTATGGACCATAATACTTTGGTGATAATTTATTATCCTTCTTAGCTTGCTTGAGGGACATTTGTTTATATGGTTGTAGCCGTAGGAATACCCAGTGACCTACATCAAAACCTCTTTCACTGCGATGTTGATCTACCTCTTGTTTCATTCTATTATGCGCCAACATGAGGTTATCCTTTAAGAGTTGGAGGACTTGTTGTTGATGCTCGATGTGATGTTCCACTGCTTGAACCTTAGAATTTTCTCTTAAATATGACGTGATGGATGGTGGTTGATATCCATAAAGTGCCATAAATGGGGTCATTTTTGTTGTTGTATGGAAGGAAGTTTTATACCACCATTCAGCCAGAGGCAACCATTTGACCCATTGTGTCTATTTATCACATACAAAGCAACGAAGATATCCTTCCAAACATTTGTTTACTATCTCAGTTTGCCCATCAGATTGAGGATGATAAGATGAGCTATGAGCTAACTGAGTACCAAGACAAGAAAATAATTATGTCCAAAAATTTCCAGTGAAAATGGGATCTCTGTCACTTACAATAATCTTTGGGTTTCCATGTAGCTTTTGAATTGTTTCCATAAATGTAGTAGAAACTGTACTGGCTTTAAATGGATGTGATAATGCACAAAAGTGTGCATACTTGGTAAGTCTGTCAACTACCACCATGATGACACTCTTTTCCTCAGACTTGGGTAAACCTGTGATAAAATCCATTGAAACCTCCTCCCAACATTGGCTTGGAATGGATAAAGGTTGTAATAGACCCGGGGTCTTAATTGCTTCAACTTTATTTTGTTGGAAAACCAAACATTCCGCCACAAAATTTTGAATATTTGATTTAAGGGCATCCCAAAAAAATTCCTTCATAACAATGTGGTAAGATTTTAAAAATCCTGAGTGCCCTCCTAAGGGAGAAGTGTGCAATTCCATAAGAATCTTTTGTTTGAGTTGGGAATTCTTACAGAGGTATAAGCGATCTTGTACCATAACGAATCATTTTTCCAACTAAATGTATCAGATGTACTGGAATGTTGTTGTAACTTTCTAATAAGTGCCCACACTTCTTCGTAATTCTTCCATTCCTCCCTTGCTTCATTCATCCAATCTGGTTGGATAATAGAAATGGCGCACAAAAATAATTCCACATCCTCATCCTTTCTTGAGAGTGCATCTGCCACCACATTTTGCTTCCCTTTTTCGTAGATGATTTCAAATTCATAACCCAACATCTTTGTGACCCACTTTTGTTGCTCTTTAGAGGATAATCTTTGTTCTAAAAAGTATTTAAGGCTATCATGATCCGTTTTTACCTTGAAGTTTCTTCCCATTAGGTAGGGTCGCCATTTCTTAAGTGCATGTAGTATTTCCAACATTTCCTTCTCATAAATATCTTTGTGTAAAAACTTTCCCTTGATTGGACGAATTTCAAAAGAAATGGGTCTTTCATCTTGCATTAAAACAACACCAATTCCATTACTTGAAGAATCACATTCCACAATAAAGGTTTTTGTGAAGTCTGGTGTAGCTAAGGCCGGTGCTTGGCACATTTCCTCTTTAAGATGTTTGAAGGCCTTTGTTGCTTCTGGAGTCCATGAAAATGCATCTTTCTTCAATAATGTTGTTAGAGGTGATGCTATTCTCCCATAATTCTTAACAAACTTGCGATAATACCCTGTCAACCTGAGAAATCCTCGCAGATGCTTTATGGATGTGGGGATTTTCCATTCCTTAATGGCTTTAATTTTGCTAGGGTCTACCTTAACTCCTTCATGAGATACAATATGACCTAGATATTCCACCTCTTGTACTCCAAAGAAACATTTGGATCTTTTTGCATGTAATTGTTTCTCCTCCAATAGTTGTAGCACCCTATCAACATGTTCAACATGATCCTTCCAAGACTTGTTGTAGATTAGTATATCATCAAAAAATACTAACACAAATTTTCTAAGGAAGGCTTTGAAAATGGAATTCATCAAACCTTGAAATGTAGAAGGTGCATTGGTAAGGCCAAAAGGCATGACCAAAAATTCATAATGACCCTCATGAGTTCTAAATGATGTTTTTAGAATGTCTTCATTCTTCATTCTGATTTGATGATATCCTGAACGAAGATCCAACTTGGTGAAGTAAATTGATCCATGCAATTCATCCAGTAATTCATCAATGACAGGAATGGGAAACTTATCTTTAATAGTGAGCTTGTTGAGCTCCCTATAATCCGGACACATGTGCCATGATCCATCCTTCTTGTGCACCAATACTACTGGAGCAGAGAAAGAACTTTGACTAGGTTGAATTATACCATCCTCTAGCATTTTTGCAACCATACGTTTAATTTCACTCTTTTGGGCATAGGGATATCTGTACAGCCTGATGTTTGGAGGAACACTTCCTGGAATCAGATGAATATCATGATCATGATCATGAATAGGTGGGAGACCTTTGGGAGTCTCAAATACCTTGGAATGATTGTCCAAGACTTTTTGGAGATCTGGAGAAATAGATGATTTCGATGTGGAAACATCTAGCAAACATAATTGTGCAATTACACCTTGTTGTTCCTTTTTTAAAAGCTTTGTCATATCGTTAGAGCTTATTATCTTTCTTGGTTTCCCTGCAATACCCCTTAATTCAAATTTATTTCCTTCTGCGGAAAATTTCATGAAAAGTTCTTTAAAATTAAAAGCTATTGTACCCAAGGATTGTAGCCATTGGACTCCTAGTACAACATCAGCACCTCCCATTGGAATGGAAAGCATTGGGCTATTCAATACATATTCTCCCATGGATAGCTTGATATTATGGCACTTTCCAGAGAAATTTATCATTCCTCCACTTGCAACCATCACTTGACACTCTAGTGCTGGATATAGGAAGCAATTCAATTCTTTTGATATCTTACAATGAATAAAATTGTGGGTACTTTGTGAATCAATCAACACTATTACCTTTTTCTTCTTGATATGTCCTTCTATCTTGATAGTTTGAGGAGTGGTAATTCCAACCAATGCATTACAAGATATGGTTGGATTCATTACTTCTTTATCTAGGGTTTGTTCCTGGAGTATATCCTCTTCTTTTGATTTTTTTTGTTCCTTTTCTTCCTCCTCTTCACAATCTATGTAGAATAATTTCTTCTCAGCACACTTATGACCTTTAGTGTATTTGCTATCACAACTGTAACAAAGCCCTTTTGCTCTTTTTTCTTCCAATTGTTGTGGTGTCAACCTTATAGGTTGTGGAAGGCTAGGGGCAACAACACTTTCATTTTTATAGTTGTGAGTGGTAGGCTTCCTGGTTGCCATAATTTTGCTTTCCATTTTTCTTGCTAACCTGAATGCCTTCTCCAATGAATCAGGTTCCCAAAGGCGAACCTCATGTTGAATATTATCCTTTAAATTCCCTATGAACACATCAATCCTATGCTCCTCTGGAATATCTTTTACCCTTATGTTCAATTTTTGGAAGTCCTCAATGTGATCCATCATTGAACCCTTTTTTTTAGACTTATCAGTTGGCTAAAAAAAGTTTTTCTTTTTGTATCCTCATAATGTGTTGTCATTTCTTCCATAAAAATTGCCCAAGTGACAATTTGTTTACGAGAGCAAAGCCATTGATACCATACAAACTGATTTGGTTCCAAATATAAAGTGGCAATATGTACCTTTTGTGTGTTTTGCACATTATTGAGATCGAAAAATTGCTCCATCTGTAGTATCCATGTTGCGGGATCCTTGCCCTCAAACTTCCTCATATCGATTTTTGGAATGTGGTGGTTCTTAAATCCAACATTAGAGTCTATGAAATCATGATTAACATTTATTTTTTTCTCATCACGAGTTTCTTTTACTACCCTTTCACCATTAGTAAGTATTTCTTGTAGAAAATTTGTCAAATTTGTCTTCAAATCTTCCATGCCTGTCTTCAAATCTGTCTTCAAATCTATCTTCAAATCATCCATCTTAGCTTCCACGTCATTCATCTTAGCTTCCATGCCATATATCTTAGCTTCTACATCTTTCTTTAAACCATCCATCTTAGATTCTGTTACTTTTTGTGCGAGTGACATTTGTTGCACTTGGTCTCGTAATTTTGATATATCATGTTGCATTTCTTCCTCTTCTTCATGAGTCATGCTAGAGCTTTCAAGTTGCTTACTAGGTGTTTGCATTTTCTTTCCTCGGGGCATCAGTTACTGATAATAATTCTTTACTATGCCCTTTGAATTCCTTCAAAATAATTTTTCAAACCAAGCTTAAGCAAAAATTTAAAAAAATATACACACCTTTTTTCACTTTGTAGGAGCTCGATATTGCATCTGATGTATCTCTGTAATTTCAGATCTTCCAGTTCTAAAATTGCAACCTGTGGTAGCCCTTTGCATCCTCTTTCTAATGCCACCAGTCTGATAGAATTTAGATTCTCCAAGAAAGAGTTATGCACAATCTCCCAAGATGACCTGATTATATACCTTTTCAGAAGAGCGAACTTGTATGAAGTACCATGTGTCACTGTTTCGACCTTAGGATCTGAAAAATATATACAGGAAGCTGCAGTCCGTCCTCCTTCTATAACTTCTAACGAAATTTCAATCTGATGCTCAAAACAAAAGTTATGACTATTTTCCCCAAGTCACCTATTTGGAATGTAATTCGGGAGTCTGCAAAAATGCCAACTTCCTCAGATCATATCTCCGCAAATATAGAACGAAAAGCTCTGAAATTCGGACCTGCGGTTCATAACGATTTCGGCCCAAATGTTTTTTTTTTTAGCATTTGAAACATCGCAGAAAAAAGTTATAGCATAAATGCCACGATGAGCTATTTGGAGCAGCGAAACCCTAGAATTCAAAGCTCTGATACCAAATGTTATGAAACCAGCTCACAAAAGGATAGAAAAGATAGATCAATGCCTTAGAATTCAGCCTCTTCGAGGGGGAAACCTCCTTTACATTACACAAATGAATGATTCTTGGATGATTCAAATGACAAAACCTCCTTTCTATATATAGGAGTCTAAGAAGTCACAATATAACCAAGCTGACCTAACAATAATAATATAAAGGCACAAAAGTAACAATAGAGGGATTCTATGGGGCACAGTAATAACAATATGGGGACAATAGGGGCACAAAAATATTAATAAGGGATACAACTACAATAGTAATGGGGTAATCACTAGTATTATAGGGACCTAACAGACTCTGCCCCCCAGGCGGTGGCACAACCTGCCCACTTACTGGAGGAATCGAAGAAGTGACAGAGACATGACTCAAGATCATCGTTCGAACTGGATGGGTTACTTGGATCGACAAAACAAGAGGATTTGGAATGGTGGGTTGTACCGAGACTGAAATAACTGTAGAAATCACTGTCTGTTGGGAGGTCGGGTTCTGAATGAACGGACCTGTGGTAGGCATAGCGCCAAATGCCCAAATAGGGTTGTGATATAATGATGAGGCAGTAGGCATGCCTGAAACCAACTGAGCTAAAGTCACGTAATTACACGGTAACTCAGGATGAACACTGGTCAAAATGCTTCCCGTGTAAGGGAAACCTTCAGGAGGGAAAGGATATTCCTGCTCCTCGACTGTGCATGGAGTGGAAACCTCTGAGTGACTCGGAGAGGAGACTGGGATTTCTCCTTTTGATTCCATGGGTGAAAATAGGCGACGACGGACTACCAAAGATGTTCGAGGGGATAATTCCAAAGGAATACCCAGCTGATCGTACGAACCTTACAAATGTTGTGGTGATATCACAACAGGATCGAACAAAGGATTTGGAGGATAAACAACCAGTCCAAGCTGACCTTCAGAAGTCGGTGGACTCTCGGGAGTCTGGATAGGATTATCCAGAGATTCCGAGCCAATGTCAGAAAGTGACCTAGTATCTGAAGGGGGAGGACAAGATGACAAAGGTTGAATACTTAGAACAATTCCAAGCTCAACACCTTGGTCCTTAAGCGACTACGGAAATTCAAGAAAAGGCTCCTAAGACAATCTTTCAGACAAAGGAGAGGAAGAGGAACTAGGCGAACCAATTGGTTCAACCAAGATGATTTTGTCTCAAATAACCAGAAAAGAGATTGATTTCAATGGATTTAAAAATTATTTAAAGGTACACTCACAATGTGGTCTAAAAATACTAACAGGAATGTTATAAGATCGTGGGCAGCAATTTTTGAAGACGCGAAAACAAATTGGTGCTCTTTCATGTTTTAAGAGTCGAGAAAGAGGCAAAGGTGGTTGTATCACTTTCAGTTTGAAATGAGCTCGAAAGGACAAACGCTCAGGTGATCTTTTATATTTAGGGAGTCAAAAATATCAAAATGACTACTCAGGATGATCTAGGCAAAAAGGATTACCAAGTAACCGTGAACTGCAGAATACCTCCTGGCGAACCGAGAAGTATGGGCAGGCAATCTCCCCGAATGTTGTGTTTGGTGTATCATGTTTACAAGGCGACAAACTCGACTTCCTATGGATAAAGGATTGCAACCTAGTGGGGTCTCCCTTTATATACTCGATGATACGGGGAGCACAAGTCTGTACTAGCACTATCTAATGACGAAGCGAATGACAACTGCTAGGTTTTAAGATGCTGGAACACGTCTCTAGCCTAGACCTTCTAAAATGTGAGATTTAGATTTCAAATGCACCTTAGATTAATTGAGTACATCTTAGAGTTGATATTGAAATTATGTCTCGGTTTTCAGGCCTTATTGATGTGACTCAAAAAACACCTATATGCAACTAAATGAGACAAGACCCCTTCAATTTGATGAATTGTCTACACTAATGCAAATGCAACAAAACAAGCAATTGAAAGCAAAATGACATTTTCACTATTTCACTTTTGAAAACAAAATGATGGAAAAACTCTTTCCAATTCCTAATTTTCCTATCAAATGCACTTCAAGTAGTCCTTTCACTAATAAAGAGAATTCATTTCTTTTCCAATGCACATGAGGATGCAACTCTAATTTTCAATGATGCTAACTAACGTAACATATTGATTCAACAAACTAGAGTTATGTATTTTTCAATGAAATGAGAAAATGAATCTTTCACTAACACTTCAATGAAATACTTCCAATACAATTGACCTCAAGCAAATGAAAAGAACAGAAGATAATTCCTTTCAAACTAATGAAGCAAAGACTGAACCAAAAACAAGATGAGCAATGTGATCTATGCCTGAAAAGAGACGCTCAAACACCAACGAAACTTTTCAAACTTGTTAAATGGAAATCAAAGCAACAGAAGGACTAATCAAACGAAATTCAAGGAGCAACTTCGACTATCGACTTGACTTTCTGAGCAGACAAAAAAGTGAATGGATGACAACCTAGATGCCCTAGGGTTATAAACCATCCAAGAACTCAAGAAACCAAGTGAAGAAAATGAAAATCAACCAAGCATACAAACCAAGCTAAAAGAGCTTTCTAGCTAGGGAGAACACAGTCAAAACAAGTTGAGAGATAGAAATCAAAAGGGCAAGACACACTGGCTATGATCTAGGGTAAACCCTGATCTCCACCTACAGGAATCAGCGTGACTGCCTAATTGACAACAAGTGCCAGAAGGGGGTTGGCGCGACTGTTTTTGAGAAACTCGTGTTGATCGGTGCGACTATCAGAAAAATAAACGCGTTGACTGAGGATTCAAGGAAAAAAATAAAAAAATTCAAAGGCTAAGACCAGAATTTCCACTGTAAATTTCAGGCTCAGAGTAGTAAACTAGGTAAAGCAGAGAACACTAAAGGGAAATGGTGATACTAGAAAATTTCACACAAAAACATAAAATGAAAATCAATCAAACAGAAGGATTGGTCCCCAACGAAGTCGCCAATTTGTGGTGTAGGTAAATTCTAAGTGCGGACATAAACAATTCCTCTAGCCCAAGAGAGCGGGTCTAGCCACAAACAAACAATCTATGGAAAATCTCCTTAAGCTAGAATCAATTAAGAGGACCTACCTCTTAGAATGCTATTCCACTTGGTGATGATCCTGCTTCCTCACTCTAGTTATCTTCCGTTTCCTTCCTTCGAATACCTGAAACAAGCAAACAACAACAACAAAAAATGTGATAGCATACAATATTGTATTCAGCCTACTTAATAGGTCAAGGAACATTAAGCCATAAAGATGTAAAATGACACTTCATGTAGGAAATCAATCAATAGTTGTATTTATATAAATTAGAAAGAGATTACAATCGGTGCCTTGACGTTGCTGGTCCCCTATGATGTATGCGAGTTCCCACACTTCTGCTAGCACTTCATGGATGGCCCAACAATGGAAGTTTTAAGGCCACTTTCCCTCTAGTCTCAAACCAAACCAAAAACAAACTATTCTCCCTCAAACATACACTAGAAAGCTACAAGCTATAGATGACTTGCTGATCATTCAAACTCACTCCAAAACTAGTTTAGCTTGGGAAAAGAGAGGTTTATATAGCTTGGATGGATGGGATATGGTTCCTCTCATCATGGGAGAAGGTCTTATCTCTTGAGTTTGTTCCATCCTAATAGGGGAAAGGATCCCAAATTAACTTCCTCGGCTCCATCCGGCCCAACCATCTACCATACTTTCGTTACAAAGCTTCTAGACATGGAAGCTTCGGCTCCATATTTAAAAAACCTTCCAAAAGAGGATTGGCGCGACTGGAAAAGGGCTCAGTCGCTCCATATGACGCGAGGGCTAGTTTTAATCTCTGCAAATCGGCGCAAGGAGGAAACTGGTCAGTAGCGTCGATCTTGTAAACTGGGATAAAAGGAAGATTCTTGGGAAATGATGCAAAGGGGAATTATTCTACTCATGAAGAGGGACATACTGGGAGTTTCTTCATGATGGGAAAGCATGTCAGGTTCACTGTAGAGGTCCTCCAGGATCGTGGACGGGGAGTATAGGGACAGTGGAAAAATTTTGTGTATTACTCTATTTGTATATTCTTGTAAATTATGTTCATTGCAAATTTCAGATTCCAGATCATCTACTTGGCTAGTTGTTCTTTCTTGAAGAATGTTCACTGGCTTCCCTAAATTTTGTATTTGATCAGCATGAATATATTCAACAATTTCTGTATCAAAATGCACTTTGTTGGAATGTTCAATTTGTGTTGTAGTTGTTGATTTTCAGATTTTGAGGCAGATTGTTCTTCAAGTTTGTTATTGATTTCTTCTTGTAGTTGTTTATCAAATTTTTGCAAGCTTTGTGATAATAATTCATTAGCATGATTGTCATTAATATATAAGAGGTGTGTGCTATATTTAAGTATTTATCATACATGGCTAAGGCCACTTCATCATGTTTAATATGCACCTCTATATCAAATTTTTTAATAATGTTATTAGAAGTTGAAGGAGAGTCATCAAAGCTTGCAATTGTTACATACATATTTGAATTGGGAGAAAGAAAACAAATACATTGAAACCAATCCATCAATTCATTGTCTGAATGTTTATCTTCAACTTTGAATCTCAAAAAAATTAATTGAAATCTAACAGTAAAATATAAGAAAGATTCATTTTCAAATCTTTGTAAATATTCGAATTCATCACATACCTATTCATAATCATAACCATCAAATTTATAAAGGAATTTTGTGATGAGTTGATCCCAATTGTGAATAGAGGCAACTAGAAGAGATTGACACCAGTTTCTAGCTTTCCTTGAGAATGTAAGAGTAAAAATCCTGCATAAAATGCCTTCATCAATATCATGAAAAGTGGAATTTGTAAAATTTTGAATAAATTGCAAGACATGATCAAATGTAGAAACATTCCTCTTATCATTAAATTTTACCTTTGAAAAGTATCTTACTATTTCCAATGAAGTATTGGCAGATGCACGTTCAGAGATACAACTCCAAATTGGAAGTTTGGAAGGAGCCATTGTGATTAAAATAAAACTTTAAAATAAAAAAAATCCAAAAGACAAGAAGTCATCAGGCCCTCCTTCTAGCGTACAAAATGTTGATGGCCCAAAATAACCATTCAACATTATAAGGGAAACCACCCGGCTGGAAACTTAAATCAACTTCTTTTCCGTTTGGAATGGTGGTTCCGAATGGTTCAATTGGGTCCAGTTACCCTCTTTGTTAGCTTAAAATATGTATTTAACTCACCAACAAAGAAAGAGCAATCAGATTAGCCTTCTTGTTGTGCACGAGCAAGGAAGAAAATCCTTAAGTTGATTTAAGGCTCAACCAAACCACAACTATGGTTTTTCCTCTTTTAGAAGAGGATTTCTAGAATGCAAGATTTAATCTAAATGCAGATTTACTCCATAATGAAAGAAAAATGAAAACTATGCTAAGTCTATCTTGATGGAAAGAAGGATTAGTCATTTTTTCTACCAAGAGAAAGATATTAACATAATTGAGATTTTAACATGTCTGGCTTAAGATGAATATGTATCTAATGAATTATTTCAATTAACTAATATTATAATTACCAAACATGTTTTTCAGAGATCTATTAACAATGAATGATGAACCAATAACATTAGGAAGTAGTTCACATAATGCCAATGGAAATTAAATCAGAATTAGATGGCAGATTTCTGAGTAAATAGTTACTCAGAAATATGGTTTTAATATATCAAAGCAAAAGATACAATTGACAATAGATTCATGAGACAAACAGATTAGATAGCTAATTTGTAAGACATGTATTCATATTGACAGTAGTGCACAATATAAATCCAATTAACATAATTTTGCCATCAAGAATGAAATCCACAATAAAAATAATAATATTTCTAATACAAATTTATCTAAACATGTTCTCCTGTTGTGTTCTTTAAATCCGATCTCCTACAATCTCCTCCAAATCATAAACTCTGCTACTAAAAGCTAGAGCTGCAAGAGTGCAAAGTCTACATGTCAAAGACAGTTCATAATGAAAAGAGACATATCTAAATAATTCCCAGATCTGAGATTGATCCTCTCTACCTACAACAAGAAACCCCTATTACAATAGTGCTTTAAGAATTACAGAATTGCGGAGAAGAGAAGCCCTATCTATATTCTACAAACCACTATTTATAATTACAAAATTGAATTCCAAATAGGAGCGTTGTTGAAGAACAAATCTGCTCCAATAATTTTAATCGGTCAAAAAAAAATTCTTCTCTTGCTGGAGAAATTTCATTGATTCAAATCTTCTCTTCCTCATCTCCTCAATTGTTTTCCTACCAAAAACCAATCAAAATTCAATTAAGTAAATAAATAAAAGGAAATCTAAGTTTTTCATTGATCCTTGTAAATA
Source organism: Pinus tabuliformis (assembly GCA_031772625.1). NCBI lineage: Eukaryota > Viridiplantae > Streptophyta > Pinopsida > Pinales > Pinaceae > Pinus > Pinus tabuliformis. The sequence goes on from CM062816.1 coordinate 11,536,068, forward strand.
TTGTATTGGTAAAAAAATACATAATAGAATGGATCTGCAATCAACAGAGACTTTGAGCAAATGAAAAATGCAAAAAATAAACTCAAAAAATTAGTTTTGGTTATGAATTCAGAGCTTGATTTTATACTAGATTTTAGACTCATTTAATGACCGAATATGGTCATGCAACCACTTCATAAACGTTCTCCATAATTTTATCTATTTAATAAGCTATTCTAGGCCTTATTTGGCGAAGTAAAATTCAACTTATGAGCTCCCAAAGTTAAAGAATCAAAACTGCTAAAATTTTGGAAAAAATTGTCTAAACTAAAATTATGAAATTTTAATTAAAAATCTAATCCTGGTTAAAGTTAATTAATTAATAATTATTAAAAAAATTAAATGGGTCATATATACAATTTTGATTAAAATTATTATTATACCAATTAATTAAATTAAATACATGTGAAATAAATTACATACAAAACTAAATTAAAAATTTTAATTATATTAATTTAATAAACAAATGATATTAAAACAATATTATCTATAAACAAAAACAAATCAAATTACTTTATACCAAACAACCATGTACTCCTTTGAAGTTAAACAAATGGAGTGGAGTTGTTATTGGGCATCCGGGCTCATACATTTATCGGAAGTTTTGTTTCTAAATAAAAGATCACATATAAAAATTTCTCGAGGTTTCAATATGAAATATCAATAGAGCGTAATGTTTTGAATTATCAGATATTTATCGTATTGGAGGTTTTTTAAATGTGAAAGTTTCGACATAAAACAAAAATGTCGAGGTATGATATGTTATATTAGGATTTTTATTTATCGAATTTTTTTTATATATTTAATTTTTTTTATCGAGACTTTTTTAATATATCGACACTTTTATGTTAGGATTTTTATTTAGCGGGACTTTTTTATATATATCGGGACATGATGCTATCGGAGGTTTGAAGAATGTTTTATCAGAGGTTTTATAAAAGAGTTTTGATATTACATAAGCCTTGAGGTATGGTTAGAGTGAGAGGTATACGTTGAAGTGGAGACCACGTAGAGTGGATCTTTTATGTTATAAACTAAAACCACTTTATAATTAAAAATTCGACAAAATGAACTACAACCACTTCGCAATTTTGAGATTTCAAATCCCGTAACTTCTTTTAAAATTAAGAATTGGAATAAACTTTCGAGATCGCGAAAACACATAATTGTAACTAGTCTACAATTTGGTTGTGGCGATTTTGTAGGATCATTAGTGAAAAATTGAATTAATTAATAAAAGTGAATTAAAAATCAATATTTACAAAAATTAAAACAATATACAATTTTTTTACATTTTTTAGCCTTGGCAGTAAAAATTATTGAACTTCGAATGAGCACTATTTGCAAACCTTGTAACCAAATGAGATGAAATGAGAACCAATAGAAATCTTGCGAAAATTCGAACTCAATGAAACAATCAAAATAGAAATCCGAAGAAAATAAAAATATGGCGAAATTGTAGGACATATATCTAAATGAAAAATATGAAAAGGCAATTTAGCCAAAAAATTATGGAAAGGGTCCCTATTATTTGAAATAAATAAGAAAAAAATGGGGGAGTTGAATTTTCAACTCAACAAGAGGCCTCAAGATCACTTCGCTTAGCCTTCTAGGTCAAGGAGAAACAATCTTCTAGCTTTTATACTTCGATGTGCAAAGGAAATGGCTTATCAAGGTCAAAGTCTTTGATGGAATTACCCCTAGGAGATTTCGCTCATGTTACATGGCCCATACATTGAGAGACGCTATAATAGAGACAACATTCCACAATTTTAAGCAGTAAATGCATGCAACAATTAGCCCTAGAACATCGAAAATCCTAGTCCAATGTATATGACAAAGTACCTACATGTAAACAAAAATAACATTAAAAGAATGTACCTACATGTAACAAACTATACCAGTCATTCACAATTGACAAGAGAGAAGCTCGAAGAGAAGATATACCAATATCCAAACATCAAAATTCATCCATAAGCTCCAATTCATCCACTAGAAAAAGTGCGAAAATCTCAAGAGAGAGAAAAAAATCCAATCCAAAGTGATGATGAGCAAATGAGTTCATCTCACTTGTATTTATACACAACTTAGGTGTTCGAATTAGCCTCCTTGGCAGACACAAGCCCCACAAATAAAATAATGTTCTAATAATTCAACTTTTGGTGACAAACCCACCAAACTATCTCATAAATGAAAAAGTAAGCCTCTTAAGAGGTCAAATAATAATTTATGCATGTCGTAGGGCCCTCTAAGAGGCCTAATGAGGTCCATGGGTGCCACAATGAATAATAGGACCCTCAAAAGGAATGGACAAGGGGTCGGATCCTTGTAATAACTTGTGGTGCTCCAAATGACATGTGGGGGCACACAAGTGTCCTCATGGGTCTCCAAACAAATCGAAGATGCTTGTAGATTTCCTGCAAGGGATAGGATGATGGTGTAGGTGATGCCACATAATTGTGCAAGTCCTGGATCATGTGCCAAGTATATGGTGTAAATATGGGGCTAGATGGGCATGATGGATAAGGTGCATCTTCCTCGTCCAATAAGTGAACCATGAGAAATATCTAAATGGATTTGGGGATCCATGGAGCGTTTTTCCTGCTGTGGAGGCCCATGGATCTCAACACACACCCTACAAGTGGAAATGTATCCCTTTGAAGGATTAGGACCCCATAAAGGGAGACCAAACCCAAAATGGAGACCATCTGCAATCTTGCATAAGATCCAATGCGTCCCAGAGCCTTCAAGTACAACAAGTCATTAGAGAAATCGAGCAAATGAGCTTACCAAATCAAGGACTACAAGTGGAGACTTTATAATGGCCTTCCATTCCATAATGGGATTTGGATTTTCTAATGTCTCATAAATCCAAATGGGGTTAACCAATAATCCTATTAGGTGGTTTTTACTTCTAAAGGGGATGATATAGCTAGTGTACATCCTATAAAAGGTGGTGGCATGTGACAGATAGGTGAATGAAGTATGGGATGAAAAGGGGCAACCCTGGGTCACATGCTTGGGTACAAGGGCATAAGAACCCTGGTGAAAATTCCATGTAATAAATGTTAAAAACAATAACCACAGATGACTGTGACAGTTATTCCAAGTTGAATGTTGGGAAAGACATCTAAGGGGGTTTTTCATTTGGTTTTTTTTGGCTAAGGAAATTGACAAAGACAATGGCTAAAGCATTAAAGGGCATTTTTGCACATTTGTTTATGAAAATAATGGAAATTAGGAGAAAAAGAAGGTGAAAGGTCACATGTTGCATGTGACGATGAAAATGAAGGAAAATAATGGAAAATGAAGAAAATAGAGGCCTCATTCATAAAAAATATTATGTGGATTAGTTGGTAACCTTTTGCCAGTTCAGTTTGGGAGCTCTCTCATTATCCTCTCTCTCTCTCATACTATTGGAGACTCATATTTTTCTTGGAGCACTTTTGGTGGGTGCGGTGTACTTGGATTTTTGGAGCAAGAAGGAAAAGGAAGAGCAGGAAAGTGCAAGAAGGCATCGGCATCAGCGGATACATCAGTTTTTCTTATAGTTACCGAGTTGCATGTATGATTTCTTCACTAGTTTTGGCATGCATGGCATATCCATGTGGTTTCTTGGTTGTGATATGTCATTGTCATGGAGGATTTCGTGGAGCGGCAATGGATTTCCTAACCTTTCCATTTATTGGATAGCCATGGTGATTGTGGATTTACTTTCATTTTTGTGTTTTGGTTGGTTCTCATGTTTCCTTAGCTTGGGTTGAGTTAGTAGTCCTGGAAGCCCTAGTTGAACAAACGCTCTGGAAATCCTGTAATAGCTTGGATTGAGTTACTAGTCCTAGAAGCCTTGGTTGGAAAAACGCTCTAGAAGCCCTTAATGGGTTGAGTTATTAGTCCTGGAAGCCTTGGTTGGAAAAATGCTCTGGAAGGCCTGTATAAGTTGTGGGTTGAGTTTTTAGTTCTAGAACCCTTGGTTGGACAAACACTCTCGAAGCCCAGGAAGGCTTGGATGGAGACCAATCTGATGATGGTTTTGGTGATGTCCAACTATGAGGTGGAATCCCTATTTGATGGGTTGAGGTGGATGGCCTCTGGAAGCCCTGGACGAGTTTTGATTGATGTGTTTTATGAGATCCCACATTCATGCTTGGAATATGGCACGAGGGTGAATGGCTGAAGAGAGATTTGGCTCAACCATTCTATGGTCAGGTGGAACATGGTATTCCCATCTCCAGTTGGTTCATTACATTCATTAATGAGAAATCCTTTCCCTTGATTTTCCATGTGTAAAGGTACTGTTGTATTTATGTATTTGATGGTTGTCATGTTTATTGTATTTTTGTCCTATTATGTTGGTTATATGCAGATTTTATGACAACATTTATGTACGGCTTTCAACATGTTTTTACTTGTATGTGAATGGATAATGTGTCTATGACCTAATAGCTGATAATGAAGAAAATGGCATGAGGGAAAAACGGTCCATAGCAATTCTCAGATAAGTATGAGATCCATACACTCAATTATATTGTTTACACCTATAGGTTACATGTTGATGATATGTTTGACAAAATGGCTGTCATGGCTAGTATGGATCGAGTCAAGGTCTTGAACAAGTATTTTCTTTAGTACTGTCATTTCCATGTTACTCCACTGATTTGAAGAGATGGATCAGTTTTGGGTAGTGACTTGGGCTTTGGGCCTGAAAAAGTGGCTCAAATGCCAGATTCACATGCACAACACTAACAAATTTGGTCCACAGTCGCTGGCAGGCAGGCCTATGAGAGCTACTTTAGGTTGCTAGTCAATCTCTTACCCATAGCATGAGAGCAAATATGGCCCAAGAGACCTAAAACAACAGTGGGACCTAGGGACAAGTTGTCTGAGTGGCTAAATTGTCTTCTGAGGGTTCTATTGATGATGTTGGATGTTTGTATGGTGTGTTTCTGTCGGTTCCACTTCCTTAAGGCGACTTAGGAGGTCGAATCATATCATAGTGGCCTCTTGTTGCATATTTACCTCGGCTGGCCGTTTGCTTGGGTAGATATGGGAGGAGGGTGTTACAGAGTGATATAAGAACATGGTTCACCCCTCGGACTGGATGCGCTATATTTTTTTCATGCATGCATGTCAATTCCATGTGTGTCTCTTACACTTATATACTTATTGCAATTTCTCGATGTTGGATTAGGGTTGTAGTATGGTTATCATGGGGAATTTGTTATTGACTTGATAAAATGTATTTGAAATGAGTATCTGACTAACTACATATGGATTATATGCCGCTTACATGTTGATTTCATGGTACCTACTTACATCCTTGTATGTTAGGTTACATTTTTTAATATTTTGATTGCATACATCAGTCTTGTAGGTTGATTACAATATTTGATCGCTTATGTTCGACTACATGTGTTTATGCGTAGGTGTAGTTGATTTGGCATTGCTTATGCATATTGTTGGTTGCATGTGGCAATGGGTACAATGGAGTAATGGTTGTTGTCATGCATGAGGTCATAACATGCATTGTTGATATGGCCTTGCATTGATGACTGGATCCTAGTTAGAGTAATGTTTATGAGTTGATACATTTACTCGCGTATGTCTATATGTTGTTATGATTATGTTATACATGTATCACATTGATTTGGTAATCTTGCAGACAAGTACCCTCTCTGAGCTATACTAAGGTACATTAGTTTATTGTGATTTGGTTTATGATGCAGGAGCATCAACCCACGGAAATCAAATTTATTTTTCATGCCTTCCAGAAGTTGACGTAGCTACAAAAACCATATTTTCGTTACCTTCATATTATTAATAGCGTTTTTTGTGACTCGGTTGAGTGAGTTTAGGGATCTTATGAAGGAATAGCGGATCTGGAATGATCTAATCTATTTTCCTCCATTCTTATAAACTAGTCTTCGTGCATTCGTAGGAGTAGCCAGACGCAGGTATATCCAGTGCTGCCAAGGCAACCTGGCTCATAGAAACGTATTGTAATCTGAATTCAGAAATAATATAAATCGTGTGGTTTTATGAGTTTCTTTTATTATGTATGCGCGTATGTTAGTTCTTAAATTGAAGCTGTGTGTTGACGGGTTCGACTGAAATAATTTTAAATCGAGTTTGTTATCATTATAATTACAGATGGACCTTGAAACAGTGCAGGGATTTAATCCAGTCGATGGTTGATTCAGAGCGCAGAGGAGCGTTGTTGAAATTGTGTGGAAGAATGTTAATTTTGCGGCATTCAACTTTTAAACTAAGTCTGAGTTTTTGTGAATCGATTGCCATAATGGAAGTTTGTGTGCAAGGGCATCGATATTAGTTCGCCGTGAAACAAATGGTGTTGCACAGACCTCGTATTGATTTGTTGTGGAATATATGGTTTGAACCTCTTAAAACAATCTTATTGCTGCGTAGTGAACTTTTTAGTTCAGATCGTGGGCCATAACCCACAGGCCCAGGTTCAAGATTTATATATGAAAGGGGATTTTGGCAATACCCCAAGATCTCTTTTCATCAAAGTGGTATCAGAGCAGGGAAAGGATTTCCTGCGAGAAGGGAGAAGAGTGCAAATAGAAGGAGCAGAGGTACAGTTGTTGAAGACTGGAGAGTTTATGATCTTACCGTCGTGCAAATGGCGGCAGCAGAAGGTGAGAAGATTTGCAACAACCTAGAGCAAGGTGTGCTCAACTGGTTCCAGAGAAGAGAACCAGAAGGATGCCAAAAGACCGAGTGCGGAGGGCTTGGTGAGGTATCGTGTAACAGAGGAGACTGTTACTGCAGAGGTTGGTTGCAGCTCACAGAAGATCATGAAAGCAGTTCTACTAAAGGAATGCAATGGATAGAATTGCTAAGGACTAGGAGAAGAATATGACCAGGAGGTCATAAATTTTTTTTTTACCTCGGGAGTCTGATGCAGGAGCATCAACCCGCGGAAATCAAATTTATTTTTCATGCCTTCCAGAAGTTGACGTGGCTACAAAAACCATATTTTCGTTACCTTCATATTATTAGTAGCGTTTGTTGTGACTCGGTTGAGTGAGTTTAGGGATCTTATGAAGGAATAGCGGATCTGGAATGATCCAATCTATTTTCCTCCATTCTTATAAACTAGTCTTCGTGCATTCGTAGGAGTAGCCAAACGCAGGTATATCCAGTGCTACCAAGGAAACCTGGCTCATAGGAACGTATTGTAATCTGAATTCAGAAATAATATAAATCGTGTGGTTTTATGAGTTTCTTTTATTATGTATGCGCGTATGTTAGTTCTTAAATTGAAGCTGTGCGTTGACGGGTTCGACTGAAATAATTTTAAATCGAGTTTGTTATCATTATAATTACAGATGGACCTTGAAACGGTGCAGGGATTTAATCCAGTCGATGGTCGATTCAGAGCGCAGAGGAGCGTTGTTGAAATTGTGTGGAAGAATGTTAATTTTGCGGCATTCAGCGTTTAAACTAAGTCTGAGTTTTTGTGAATTGATTGCCATAATGGAAGTTTGTGTGCAAGGGCATCGATATTAGTTTGCCGTGAAACAAATGGTGTTGCACAGACCTCGTATTGATTTGTTGTGGAATATATGGTTTGAACCTCTTAAAACAATCTTATTGCTGTGTAGTGAACTTTTTAGTTCAGATCGTGGGCCATAACCCACAGGCCCAGGTTCGAGATTTATATATGAAAGGGGATTTTGGCAATACCCCAAGATCTCTTTTCATCAGTTTATCTAACATATTTGTTGAAGAAAGTATAACTAGGTTCTGTATTTACAAATGTAATTTTGATCTTTGTACTTGTCAAGAAAACTAAATATTATTTTTGTAAATTATAAGAATGAGTTTCTTTCTCATTCCATAGGTCTAGGAAATTCAAAGAGTCAAATTTATGTATAAGGAGCTCTTCATGAGCCTATGTGCAAATGTATACTAGTCTAAAAGGCCCTCCAAGACAAGCACAACCTCTTGAAGACATCAACTAACAAAAAGATGTAAAACACAGTCATGTCGGCCTGTAAATATATGTATAAATGACAAGTCAGCTCAAATAATAGACACATCCTTTCAATGGACATGTCCACTAATTATGGAGGACGAACTACTATAAATACCCAACTAGGGTATCTGCAAAAACAACAGTGAAGAACTCAAACTTGTCTGAGATTTTCGGAGGTCTGTCACAGGGTAATTTTTGTATGGGTACAGGTCAGATATCCGCATTACAGGAGTAAGGATACCTCTGCAACTTCGGTGGAAATTACAGTGATAAATATCTCGGTCTCCTCATGATCATAGTCTCGGTCACAATTACAGTGATATCTTCGGACTCCTCTCTGAGATTGCGGATAAGGAACAGTGGTACAGGAAGCTCGAATGAAGGCAACAGACCAGCACTTCGGATGGATCACTATGATCTTCGGATAGGCATTACAGTGGCACAAATTCTCGGCATAACTGTGATCTCGGTGCAAGGAGGATGCTGTCATAAGTCTCGGTACAACAATGTTGCAACAACAATAATCTCAGTGATTACCTTTATAGTGCAGCAGTAACAAGACCTCGTTGACATGGTGATAAAGCAAGATGCAACTGTAAGGATCTTTGTGGTACTATGATAAAGATCTCTGTAGGGACCTACCCTATATATATTTTTCTTTTTTTAATCACAATAAAATACAACCAGAAGAGAAAAACATTGGGAGTTCAAATTTATTCAGCACTGTCTAACACATCCCTAAATTTTTTTTCACTGAAAATATCATAAAATTTACAGATATTTAACTAAGGCCATAAAGAAATCATACAAAATAATAATGCAACACATATGTACCGTTCACCAAAAGACGAGACTCCACTTGATTTTCCGTTACTTGTCTTCCCTTGTTGTCAGTCACGTCCGAGAGTGAATGATGACGTACTTGATCCGAATGCAACGACCCACCGGTTAACCTCCCAGCCTACTCCTTCGGTACTCTTCTTCCTCGCGGACCCTCGAGCTGCAATGGGGTTGTACAATGGAGGAATGCAATAGCTGGTAGAGGAGAGCACTCCTTGGCTCAAGAGTCCCCTCTCTAAAATCCTCTACCTCACCAAACTCACTATAGTTTCGTAATCATTGCTCTGACATAGTCACATCCATCCAACAATAGGGTTCCCAAAAGTCCTTTCTCCTATGGCTTGCCCCTTCTTTTATAGGAGTCCTCATAGGTGACACTTGGCATGTCATGCATAATTTTTTATTTTTTTTTTAATTCAATCGTTTGATTATTCACCCAGCCATGTGTCACTCTCTCATCAAGGGTCTCCAAAATTATTTACTTAAATTTTAATTTAAAACTAATATTTTCCTCACCTCAACAGGATTCCTATTTCATCTCCTAGTTGTCTCTTGATCTCCCTTTTTACTCCTTAATTTGTGTTCATTACTAAAGTCAATTAATGAGTCAAGATTTGATCCCCTATCTATTCCCTAACTTAACTCAAGTTATCTTTTAGATGGATATTCTTATGTTGGTTGTTGCCACATGGAGGTTCTCTACATTTCTCTAAAATTTAATTTATTAATCTTATTTTAATTCACCATCATCTTCTCTTAATTAGGTTGAATTATTTTAGGATTAATCTTTATCCTTACAATTATGTCCCTCTTTTCCCCTTTTACCTAATTAAACTACATAATCTACCTAATATTTTCCAACATGGGAAGGGTAGAGTTTTTAAGGTAACCTATTTCATTTCTTCCTATGATCCTCTTAACCCAAGTTTTATTTTTGATTTAATTACCTCGGTTTCTAACATCATTTACCGTTGTGTAAATTTACCTAGTTTTCATTTCTTGATTATATTTATCAATTAATTTATTTTAAATGATTCCAAGGGTACCAAGTTTTGGTCGTGCCCTTCAAGAACTTCCCTTGAAGTTTCAAGGGTGCCATGCCTAATAGTTTGTTTGTGATGCCAAGGGTGCCAAGTTGGTCGTGCCCTTCAAGACATTCCTTTGAAGTGCCAAGGGTGCCACACCACTTGCCCTTCAAGCATTCAGTGACTACGAGGGGAAGGTATAGGTGCAACAACATAAACCACTATCATCTCTTATGTTGCCCAAGTCATGACGGGAGTGCTAGTGGGTGAGATCAGGGACACTATCCCACCCTTCCCATGTAGTTCCATCCACTTGTACAACCCCATCACCCATATGTGAGTCATTCGGCCAAGCAACTAATTTGTGCCTGCAACCACTAACATCTCATCAGAATATAGATAAACATATATAGCAGGTTTCAAAATTGGCCTTGAATTTCAAAGATAAAATAATATAATTTTTTTCATCAAACCAGTTGTCATCAACTCGTCATATGCGAGTGCCTCTGGTGGTTTCCTGCCATACTCAATAATCATCAGTGACAAGGTTTCTCAGTGTTAGTCATAGCATCATTAACAACATCTAGTCATTCACATCATTGTTCATTGTAAGCCCGAACTAATGAAAGTAGGTAACATAGGGGACACATCCATCATGGCTATCATCATCAAAACATCAATGGAAACATACATATCCATTAAGCTATCAACATCGTAACACCAATAGAAATATACCTATCCATCAAATTTATTATCATCATGATTTTAATAGAGAGCATACATATCCTTTACTGCTATCATCATCATAAATTCAATAGAGACCAAACATAACCATTTATGCTACAATCATCATAGTATCAATAGAGAACATGCATAACCATAAATGCTACAATCATCATAATACCAATAGATACATACATAACCATTAATGCTATCTTCATCATAATATCAATGGAGAACATACATAAACATCACAACCACTAATAATAGAGTCATATGTCCGGATCCTCAACTTGAGGTCCTCAAAGAATAAAGTGTGGGCCTTAGGGATAAATAAATGTTAATGACATATCATTGCCAGTCAACTAGAGTGGGGCACTACATACACCCCCTCTTAATAATGGACTTCGTCTCGAAGTCCTTGGAATAGGTAAGGAAAATGGTGACGCATCTCTTCGGTGTCCTCCAAAGTAGCTCAATTGGGACTATAGTTGTCCCACTAAACCTTAACCTGGTCCACTAATAGTTGTCACAAATATGATCTTCCTAGGCACTCCATGCAATCTCATAATCTCATCAATAAAAACTCTGGCTATTTCTAGTGCCTTATATGTAGTCTTAACTGGTATGAAATTGGCGCTCTTGGTCAATGTGTCCACCACTACAAATATGGAATCATGTCTTCTTTAGGTCATTGGTAGTCCCACAATGAAGTCCTTTGATGTAACTTCCCATTTAGATTTCAGGTATCTCATGGGGTTTTAATAACCCTGTTGGATGTCTATGTTCAGCTTTTACTCGTTGACACTCTAAGAATCTTGCTATCCAGTGCATGATGTCCTTCTTCATCCCTTTCCAAAAGAAGAGTGGTCTCAGGTCCACACTCACCTTCTTAACACTAGGGTGTGCCATGTATACTACGTGATGTGCTTCATTCAAGATTAAATATCTTCATTCGGTGGTACATATATCCTTCCCCAAAATTTTAGTAGCCCATCATTATCAAGGGATCATTCTTCATATTTTGGGACCCTCATTTCATCCTCCCTCAAACTTTTGTTAACCTCCTGATACCAGGTGTCTTTAAATTGTAAATCAAGCAGTTTCTCCCTCAAATTTGTCTTTAAGGGAATCACTGAAAATATCTAAGGCCTCCTACTTAAAGCATAAACCACCCTATTTATCATCCATTTTATCTAAGTGATATCAAAATCATATTTACTAATTAGCTCGAGCTGATCTCCTCCCTCATTATTTGCACAAGCATTCCAACCCTCTTCCCCATCTGGATCCAATTGCTATGGCATGCCCGACCTATCCTGGTTTGCCTAAAACTAGGCTAAAATAGATATTGAAAAGATGACGTTTCCTCCTAATGGCACATCATCCGTCTCTCCTTCACCTCTACCGCTGCATATCCCAACCCCAGGCATCTTTTTATCATGGCCCAGATGTCAAGAACATTGTCGCAAGCCATATTTACCATCGCCTTATTTTCCATGGATTGTGAGCCTTTACTGACTATCAGGAATGGTATGAGGATGAGAAGTTAACGCTTAGGATTGAAAGCATTATTTTGATAGTTTTCTTCTTATCTTGTCTGGATGAGCTCCTCCTATACCATTATTCTAGTCTTCTATGGTTTCAATCATTTTGATAAGGCGGACATATATGGACGCACTATACAGCATGCTCAAACATTACAAATTCATAAAAAGAAAAAGAGATGCCCCATAAGCTTGAAAATTGGAGCACTAAAATCCTTGAAATTAAAGTCAAAGCGTGTAATGGGTTAGCCATGTATTTCTTTCTTTATAACTTTTAAGTTGTATTTATACACAGATCTATTAAGCATTGTAACTTTTTGTGAAAATAGATCTGTATTGATAGAGTATATTAGATCTTTAAGCACTGCAAATTTTTATGGAGATGGGAGATGGATCTATATGGATTGTATTGATATATTAGTGGAGATAGATCTATACTGATTGTATTATCTATTATTATAGAAGTGCTTTAGATTTGGATCTTTTAAGCACTCAAAGTACCAGAGTGCAAATTTGTGAGTGCGTATAAGTTTTAGGGTTAAATGGCTTAATTTTAATTAATTTATTTATTTTTCTACCTACCCTCTTTTCTAAGCACAAATACTTTAGGTAATGTGTGTTTGGTACACTGATTAGTGACATCTGAAATTCATGGGCAGGGTTATTTAATGTATGATGAAAAATGTTAAATGATGACCCTTCAATGTGAATAAATATCCAACTGGTCTGGATGAAAAGTTAGAAGATTTTGAGAAGACAACATTATTCCAGTAGCAATAAAGCATGAAAGCTTTGTGTGAATCGTGGGCTTGGGTGGAGTAAGAAAGACAATAGTCGTAAAAGAACTCTTCAAAAACAATTCCAAATTACTGTGGATCCTAGGTCTTGTTCACTTCTTAAGAGTTTGATGCAGTTGGATTGACAAATTGATCATATTGATTAAGCTATAGAGATGCTTAAAAACATCTTAAATCTGTTCATGCCCTCATAATTTTAGATGATGTAGATCATGTCAATCAGCTAGTTGCATTTTTGTCAATGAAGGTACTTCGCCAAAGAGCTCAATTTTGGTTACATCTCGTGACAAGCATGTTCTCACAAGCTAAGGGATTGGGAATCATTAATTTATAAGCTGGCATGGCTAAATAGAGAATACTCTGTAGAGCTCTTTTGCTTTCATGCCTTATTTCAGCGTCATTTACACCGAGGATTTGAATATCGGGTAGATGAGCTCTTAATGGCATGTGATGGATTGTCTTAATCTTTGAAAGTATTTAAGAGCTACAATGACAAATCTTATTGGGAAGACCATCTGGATATATTTAAATTTTATTACGAGAAGACAAAGATAAGACCATAAAAATATAGAATAGAACAAGGCGGAAAGGACTTTTGGGATCTCAGAATTGAGAAAGCAATTTCTCGCGTTGAGGTGGACAGAGAAAATAAGTTAAGAATTCATGATCACCTTTGCGATTTAAGGAGAGACGTTGCCAGTCAAGAAAAGTATGCAGGCTTTTGAGAAAATAGTTTCAGAAAGCATGATCACCTTCAGTATTGGAGAAGAGATATTGCCAATCAAAAGAAGTCTTCAGGCTTGTTAAGAAAAGCCTTCAAGTTTGTCACGGTAGTCTTTGGAATCCATTCGTGATTTGTTGCAGGCATCATATGTAAGCACTTAAATCATTCATCAATATAATTTATTTAAGAGAAACCTGTATACTATGTTTTAATTCTTCATTGTTTGGTTTTCCCTAACAGTAGCAAGTAAGCTTCAATGTCATTAATGTTGAACAACTGCACAAGATGAACCATCATAATACAGACATTGACATTGCAAATGAATTGTTAACAAAAGCTGTAGCAAAGTGCATTCCTAAAAATGCTTGTAAGGCAGGGGCCAGGTAAGGATACATTGGTATCCTTTTTGCATACCCATCATTGATGCATGTGTTGTTTTTTTTCCTTTCGAGTCTGGGTATACTTTTTTATTATTATTATATTATTATATCTTATTGAAATTCCAGAAGAAGAGTGAGGTGGCTCTTTCAGCGTGGGAGCTATTGACACTGGGAAGATAATTTTTTTTGTTGTTAAGAATTGGATTGGATGCTATGCAGTTTTAATTTTCTTCTTAAAGTTTCCTTCATCTTTATTCCATGAATTTGGTGATCCTAAGTGCCCAATGTTTTGATGATAATGTTCTGCAGAGCTTACTGGGCCAATAACTAGACTAGATATATAAACCACCCTACTGTGTTTTTGATTTAGAACTTTGGGATTGCTACAATGTCAATGCCTAGAAGTCTATTGGCAACAAACACAGTTTTGGTTAGAGACTTGCAAGCAATTCTTCAACCTCTCAACAAACATGTTTTTGGCATATTTATCTAGAAAGGAAGTCATTGGCCCATCGTGGCTGATCAGCTGCACCGTACTTCAAAGACAATTTTCATTGTGATTATAATAATTGTCATTATTTTTGTTCTGGAGATTTCCATAATGGTCATTCTTCTTGTTCTGGGGATTTCCACTATCCACCTTATTGTATTAGTATCATCTTAGCTTGTATGAAAAGATTCTAGGTTCAGAAACAACTAACAAAAGAATCTAGGAAACAATCACCTTTGTGTTCACTATGCATCCCTTAGATGTTGGTGATCAATGTATTGTTGACAGTATTCAGGTAGGGGAAGATTGCAAAAAGTAAGCAATGTTTTTTTTTCATTTGTTGCTTGAGGCAATGCCACAATCATATCTTTTCTATGGTTATGCTGAAGAATATTCATGTACCAAGAGCAGGTCATAACAACTCTGAGAAAACTCTTGCGCAATTTGTGACAAATCTCATTAGCAATTTTTATCACTGTCCAAATATGAATGATGTCCTGGAGTTGATTTTGGATGTTTCTATTTGAATCGAAAATATTGGTGCTCTGAGAGAATAGTAAAGTACCTAATTTAATTTTTTATTTGTTTTGCATATGAATTATCGGTATTTTAGTTCCAGATGCTCAATTGATTAGGAGTAAACAGATGCTGTTCATTTTTTTGTATTCACTACTATTTTACCATATAAAATGCACATGGTTTTACATGGAAGGTACTTTAATTTCAGAGAAAATTCTAAATCGTTTTGAGCAAGCCTTACTCTGCAGTTAAGTTGGAAAGCAAGGCACAACACAGACACTCAAAACATATTGTGGTTTTAAAAAAAATTGCTATAAGACAAATAAAATTTAAAATGGACACAATGAACCATCAGATGGACGAGAAATTGAATTGAAGAACTGAACTCGTACTGGAGACGAAAATTTGTTAGGAATGGAAATTAAATACCATTTGTTCACCCCAGAAGTCCATGTCAATTTTGTTGGTTGTCACAAATTAGATTCCACTGCAATGTGACATGCGTAGTTTCGAAAAACTAATATTCCTCATGTTTTGGGATTCTATTCTCTGTCATTCATATTATCCATCAGATAATGGCAGTTCCCAACATGTCATGAATATATATGTATGTGAGTGATGATGAAGCCTTTTGGCAAAGAAGACGGAACTGCAGATCCCTGGAAGGGATCCCACTGGAAACGACTCCCGAATTTGGAATTGGCCTAGAGCTGTCTGGGAAATGTATCTAGAGGCCAGTGCCCAAAGCACGTGGATCCCAAAACGTATTTTCGTTTAAAAAAAAAAGGTTAATGCCCACATGTACTTGATTGTTGAAAGTTGAAACCCTAAAAAGGTTAATGCCTTAATCCCTATGAGGGTTATTGGTGTCTTCTAGTTCTGTGCATAAAAGGGACTAAACTCATTCTCCTCTCACCTAGTTTATGCGATCTCATAAATGTTATCGAATCTCATTCCGGTAAATGTTGTTGTGGCTGTTATCGAATCTCATTCTCCTCTTTAGGCACTGAATTTCAACTAGCAGAATATTGTGACCCAAAATTGTAAATATGCATATAAATTGTTGTATCCTGCCTGCTTTTTGTTGTTGTTCTGTTCTCAGTTAGGACTCTAAACTGAGAATACCGATACACTTTATTGCTGTCCTGTGTACAGCGCATACAAATCACTGTTCTGTTCTATGCATACAATTTAATTATGATTTAGATTAAGTAATATGAACCAATAAAAATTCCAGATGTTGTTTTCATGTGATGTCAAAATAGGCACAAACTTGTTTGCAAATAAGAAAACCATCGTTGGCTAGGGTTCTCTCATCAATACAGTTTATCCATATATGCAGACGAATACATTGAGATGTGTAAGAAGCGATCACAGTTAGCTCTGACTTATTAAAAAATTCCAATATAATAATTTTCTATGTTTATTTTATGAATCATAAAATATATCTATTATTTTTATACTTGAAGTTTCTCGGCCGACTCTGTATCCTTGCTTTCAAACTCACAGTATCCAAATGTACTTGCCAGAAAGTAAAGGCTGAGCCACGAATCGGTTGCGAATCTCGTCTTCATTCACTGAGAAATTTAGCTCTCCATTGGCACTTTCATAAACCAAAAAAATGGGAGTCTGCCCAATACCCCAAACCCGTATATCTAGTAATCATTTCTCCATGAAATTTAATTTATTTAGAACTTACTTACAAATGAACAGGTGAAGTCCTTCACATATAAATCTCAGACTCCAGTGCCAACCAAAAGAAAACCACAGAAAATCATCACACATTCTTCATAGCAAAAAAAATCAACAATCATGTTTAACAAAACTAGTCATGCATGCATGGGCCTATAGGTCTCAAGGGTTCAACTTAGTTCTGATACCAAGTGTAGGGACCTACCCTATATATATTTTTCTTTTTTTAATCACAATAAAATACAACCAGAAGAGAAAAAAATTTGGAGTTCAAATTTATTCAGCACTGTCTAACACATCCCTAAATTTTATTTCACTGAAAATATCATAAAATTTATAGATATTTAACTAAGGCCATAAAGAAATCATACAAAATAATATTGCAACACATATGTACCGTTCACCAGAAGAGGAGATTCCACTTGATTTGCCATTACTTGTCTTCCCTTGCTGTCGGTCACCTCTGAGAGTGAATGACGACGTACTTGATCCGAATGCGATGACCCACCGGTTAACGTCCCAGCCTACTCCTTGGGTACTCTTCTTCCCTGTGGACCCCCGAGCTGCAATGGGTTGTACAATGGAGGAATGTAATAGCAGGTAGAGGAGAGCACTCCTTGGCTCAAGAGTCCCCTCTCTAAAATCCTCTATCTCACCAAATTCACTATAGTTTCGTAATCACTGCTTTGACATAGTCTCATCCATCCAACAATAGGGTTCCCAAAAGCCCTTTCTCCCATGGCTTGCCCCTTCTTTTATAAGAGTCTTCATAGGTGACACTTGGCATGTCATGCATAATTTATTTTATTTTATATATATATATATATATATATATATATTATTTTATTTTAATTCAATAGTTTGATTATTCACCCACCCATGTGTCACTCTCTCATCAAGGGTCTCCAAAATTATTCACTTAAATTTTAATTTGAAACTAATATTTTTCTCACCTCAACAAGATTCCTATTTCTTCTCCTAGTTGCCTCTTGATCCCCCTTTTTACTCCTTAATTTGTGTTCATTACTAAAGCCAATTAATGAGTCAAGATTTGATCCCCTATCTATTCCCCAACTTAACTCAAGTTATCTTTTAGATGGATATTCTTATGTTGGTTGTTGTCACATGGAGGTTCTCTACATTTCTCTAAAATTTAATTTATTAATCTTATTTTAATTCATCATCATCTTCTCTTAATTAGGTTTAATTATTTTATGATTAATCTTTATCCTTACAATTATGTCCCTCTTTTCCCTTTTTACCTAATTAAATTACATAATCTACCTAATATTTTCCAACATGGGAAGGGTAGAGTTTTTAAGGTAACCTATTTTATTTCTTCCTATGATCCTCTTAACCCAAGTTTTATTTTTGATTTAATTACCTCGGTTTCTAACATCATTTACCGTTGTGTAAATTTACCTAGTTTTCATTTCTTGATTATATTTATCAATTAATTTATTTTAAATGATTCCAAGGGTACCAAGTTTTGGTCGTGCTCTTCAAGAACTTCCCTTGAGATTCCAAGGGTGCCATGCCTAATAGTTTGTTTGTGATGCCAAGGGTGCCAAGTTGGTCATGCCCTTCAAGAAATTCCTTTGAAGTTCCCAGGGTGCCACACCACTTGCCCTTCAAGCATTCAGTGACTACGAGGGGAAGGTATAGGTGCAACAACATAAACCACTATCATCTCTTATGTTGCCTGCTATAGTGAGACTAATGGTGTCAGGGGTCAAGGAATCTGCCTTGATGTGCACCCCCCAGTGAATCAAGAAGGGAATCAAAGAAATTTGAAGGGATTTGTCAAAATTGAAGGACCAGTCTTCAAAAATAGTCTACAACAACAAGACAATTTAAGTCCTACAACCTACAAATTAGGATCTCAGATCATAGTGAAAAGAAGAAAATGTTGTATTGCCCATAGTCTCGGTGTCGGGATCAAGTAATCTCAATCAAAGATGAAGCGTTCAGATCTCAAGGTACATGACAATAGTTTTGGTGCCTCCCACAGTTTTGGTATACATCATACCAGTGATAGTCACTATGTTAGATTGAATCCTTTTCTATAAAGAACACAGTCTTGACAACTCAAAATCATGATGCACACTCGATGGCATATTGAAGTAGATCATCTACAAGCACTCATAAATAGGTACTATAAGGTGATCATAGCAAGTAACCTTGATTTTCTATGATTCTTCATGATGTTGCATACTACAAGGTTCACTTGTGTGACAACAATACAGTGCCATCTCAAATCACAAGGATCAGATGTATAAGTCATCGTAACTTGAAGGAAAGCTTCCTATCATCACAACAAGGATCTCATCCAAAATAAGCATCAATGCATCTACTTCAACCACTTTCAACATGATCAAGGTGAATATTTTATCTTCACATGTCAAGTAAGTATTTTCATTAATCAATTTGGTAAAATGACTTCATAATTGCAAGGAGATCTATAGGTTGGATGGGTCATCAAATGTCCTTGCATGGAATAAGGAGGATTGTCACAATCCTCATAGATGAGAGAAGTTAGTGAACAAGTATCCTTTGAATTCATGGGAGGGAACTCTTAAAGTCCTCTCATCCCTATGTAGCAAGAAAGGAGACATAAAAGAGATATATGAAATGCTAGAAGATATACTCTCTGAAATGAAGTTAAGAAGGTCATATCACTTAGACCTGATTGAAGGTATCAAAGAATGAAGGAATATCTTCATGAGATCTCAATTGGGAGATCTGGGAAAGATGATAAGAAGATGATCATCATTGATATACTAATTGATAAGCAAGGTAACAAATGTCCATAGACAAGGAAGTTACCTCATTCAACTTGTGGTCTCTATGCTAGATAAGAAAAGACAAGTTGAAGGTAAAAGTGTTGAAGGTCAAAGAACTCAAACATTTGCAGAAAGGAAAAGGAAGTTTGGTCCTCAAACAAAACAAACAGTGCTATGGAAAGATTATGAAAAGAAATCTCATATCACTTGAAAGATGGAGGAAGCTGAAAAGGGCCAAGAAAAAGAGGGAATAACAAATCTCTACCATGATTGAGATGGTATCCCTCACAAAAGGGTCCTATCATAAGCTCCTAAATCTTTAGTTACAGATATGACCATGATAATAAGATGCATCGTGGCATCATGGAAGCTTTAGAAACAAGAGCTCATGACATCACCACGAGAATTATGAAGGAAAAAATCCATGGCAGTCAAACATGAAGGATATAGATCTTGGGAACCTCATTGAACATTGAAGGAAAGGATGAAGTCATCTAGGACAAGGCTCATCATACATCAAGTCAAAAATGAAACATCTTCCATATGGGGATATGAAAGATCCTCAAGATTCTCTGATGAAATCCTCATCAGAGGGATCACTAATATAGAGAGGAAGCAAGTGTTTCATCAAGAACTCCAACTTATGAAATTCATGGGATGATGGTATGACGAAGCATATCAAGGGATTGAAGATCTTTTCAATCAAGGGAGCTGATGAAAGAAGCCTAAATGACCTAAAGGTAAAAAGAGGTATGTATGTTTGTATTTAATATTATAAAGTCATGTCATATGGTTGCAGGTAACATAGATCATAACTTCTATTTTGAGTAACATGATCAAGGGTAAAGGATCTCCTCCTCTAAAAGGATGCGGGAAGGCATAAGTCACACTAGATGAAATCAACATAATATTTCCTCATATGAAGTATGAGGTGGTTAAATACAATGAAGGAAAGTTGATTGAAAGCTCCTGGGAATTGAATGTGTGAGGAAGGAAGAGATCGTGAGATATGAAACCATGATGAAGGTAATCAACATCCAAAAGACCAAGAATACTTGACTAGGAAGTCTCCCGGAAAATATATGAAGACTCTGATGAATGTCTGAAAGTATGAAGACCCTTGACATTGGATATCTTTGGGAGATGTGTCAACATGTATGCAGGATGTTGTTACCTACAGGAATATGTCATGATGAAGATCCATCTCGAAAGGTACAATTTGATTTAATGTTTTGTTTTGATTTCTTAAATAATATATGGATGAGTTCATGCAGGGCTACTGGCACAAGAGTTGTAAGTACAAGTACAAATATCATTCATGTGGAGGATGGAAATTCCTAAAAGAAACATGATAAGGAATAAGCAGCCATATGGGGAAGGTTCCAGATATGTATCAAGAAGGCCACTTTCCATGAAGAAAAGAATGACATGACGATCCAAGAAGGAAAGTGATGGATGGTTAATGCCCTACAAGGAAGAAGCTTAATTGAATTTCATGATATCAAGGAAAGAAAATTGATGAAGCAGCTGAAGGACCCACAAAGAAGAAGTTGATCATGAAAAGGACAGTCCCTAGTCAAGAGGGAGCTCTAGCAAGTCCCTAATTGAGATGGAGCTTGGGCAAGTTCTTGGTCAGAGGGAAATTGGCTACATTCATTTATAGGAATGGGCATATCTTCCCTATTTGAGAGCGAGAGATAGACACAACATTCTTGTATTCACTTGGGAAGAAAGAATGGAGGATTGGGTAATCATCTGGCATCCGATTCTCTTTCAGGCTGTCTAGGGCATCCAAGATAAGAGTAGGCAAGAGGACCAATATTCTTTGAGGGTTGGGAACCCAAGATAAGAATAATCCTAGAAGGTCATACTCAGTGAACACCCGAGTGGGTATGTACCTTGAGAGAGAATGATGAAGGTGTCTATAGTCATTGGTCTCACCAACATTGTGCTTTGATATGATCAAAGATAAAGCTGTTAGTCAAGGCCTTGTTGTGGAAACAATGTTGGTTACTATGATGCTATAAAAATAGGTTACCAATCCGATTCTTCTTATGAGAAATTATTCAGATTGAGAATGACCAAGTACCATTATAAATACCTCCCTAGTTAAGAGGGAGTGTTGAATAAAGTGTAACTAGGTTTGGTATATACAAATGTAATTTTGATCTTTGTAATTGTCAAGCAAAAGAAATATTATTTTTGTAAATTATAAGAATGAGTTTCTTGCTCATTTCATAGGTCTAGGAAAGTCAAAGAGTCAAAGTCATGTATAAGGAGCTCTTCTTGAGCCTATGTGTAAATGTATACTAGTCTAAAAGGCCCTCCAAGACAAGCACAACCTCCTGAAGACATCAACTAACAAAATGATGTAAAACATAGTCATGTCGGCCTGCAAATATATGTATAAATGACAAGTCAGCTCAAATAATAGACACATCCTTTCAATGGACACGTCGGCTAATTATGGAGGATGAACTACTATAAATACCCAGCTAGGGTATCTTAAAAAAAAACAGTGAAGAACTCGGACTTGTCTGAGATTTTAGGAGGTCTGTCACAGGGTAGTTTTTGTATGGTTACAAGTCAAATATCCACATTATATGAGTAAGGATACCTCTACAAATTCAGTGGCAATTACAGTGATATCTTCGAAATCCTCTCTAAGATTGTGGATAAGGAACAGTGGTACAGGAAGCTTGAATGAAGGCAGTAGACCAAAACTTCGGATGGATCATTGTGATCTTCGGATAGGCATTACAGTGGCACAACTTCTTGGCGTAAATGTGATCTTGGTGCAAGGAAGAAATTGTCATAAGTCTCGGTACAATAGTGTTGCAACAAAAGTAATATCAATGATTACCTTTATAGTGCAGCAATAATAAGACCTTGTTGACATGGTGATAAAGCAAGATGCAACTGTAAGGATCTTTGTGGTACTATGATAAAGATCTCGGTGAAGCAGTAATGATGATGATGATCTCAACATCAAGAAGAGGATTGGTGTCTTGGTCTTGGAGTGGCCTAGTAGGTCAAGGGTCATGGTCTTGGTATTCGTCAATTGGAATCTCTATAAGAAGAATTTTGTGTGGATTTTCCTCTCAAAGAGTGAGAGGTTTTGGCCCTAGTATAAAGCCAACATCTTGTGTTCTTGTCTCTTTTGTTTTGGTAGCTATTTGATGAACTAAAGAAGACACAATATAATAATAATAAGTGAAGATTGGAATAAGAAGAAAAAATTGAAAACACCTCACAAATAGTTATCATGCTAAGAAGAATCACATTAACTACATTTTCCCTAGAATCTTCAACAATATTATGCCTTGTAGGAAGAAATATCAAAAGGCTAGAAATATGGTTGACTATAGAGACTCTCCCTACGAATCCAAAGAGTAGTATGGTGTTGGGAACCCCTCTGACTTGCCAATTACATTGAGAAGTTTAAAGGAAGAGATAAGGAGTTGTAAGGTAGATAATGAGAGAATCATGCAGTCACAGGAAAAGTTAGCAGTGGTGAATGCAATAATACTTCAGAGTTTGTCAGATTTGCAGTGACAAGGACCACTATGGATCAATCATGAGAAGGAAGATAAAAATAATGGGGCATACAGTAGTAGATCGCATGGTGGTCGTCGATCAGATAGAGATGATACAGTTAGAGATGGAAGATTTTTGGACACTCTAGAGAGGAGAAGGGATAGACACAGGTATGATTCTAGTTCTGATTCAAATAGGCACTATGATCATCATCAGTATCATCCTTACAGGAGGAATGATAGGGGGTACTTGCTAGATGAATTTAAGAAGGAAAAGACACCTACTTTTGATGGAGAGATAAAGAGATCATAGGATGCAGAGGCATGGCTGCTTGGTATGAAGAAATTCTTCAGGTTGCATGACTACTTAGAGAACATGAAAGCTAGAGTGGCTACTTTCAGTCTTAAAGGTAAAGCAGACATCTGGTGGGAAGATGTGAAGAATATCAGAGATATAAATGAGGAATATCTGACTTGGAGTGAATTTGAGTGGTTATTCAAGAAGAAGTATTTTTCAAAGAGATACTTCGATGACAGGGAAAAATAATTCTATGAACTAAAGATGGGATCCATGACAGATGATGAGTACACCAGTAAGTTCTTGGAACTGTTGAGGTATGTGCCTTACCTCAAGGAGGAGAAGGCTAATATTCAGAGATTCATTAGTGGACTACCAGTTTCATTCAAAGACATGATTGAATTCAATGAGCCTAGATCATTAGAGGAGGTCATTCGAAAGCTAAAGCATTGCTATGAACAATCAAAGCGTAGAACTAAGACTAAACTAGACTGGAGAGGTAATGTAAAGAAAAAAGGAAAATGGGATAAAAAGTGAGCAAGGCCATAGGTACAGATAATAAGGAGAATGTTGCACCACCTAAGAGGTTCAATGTATCAGATAGAGGACAGGGACATCGAGCTGAAGATAACAACAAGGATCGAGGCTAGAAGCCCATAGAGTGTTGGACTTGTGGAAAATATCATCGCAGGAGAGATTGTCCATAGAATCAAGGTGTTAGACCCCAGATATACAGTGCATAGGAGGCGCAGATTGTTGGAGATGTAGGCTAGAGTATTACCCGTATCTATGTAGCTGTGGACAATAGGCAGGTCGAGCATCCAACATCTATTATTGAGATGGACGGTAAGCTCTATGATCAATTTATTTCTATTTTGATTGACCCTGGATCTAATTATAGCTATGTTAGTCTTGACTTGGTGGATAAGTGTGGTTTGAATAAGGAGTTGCATACAGGGTCTTGGTTAGTGCAGTTGGCTACAACGACGAAGAAGCGAGTTCATTATTGGGTAAGAGATTGTGCATTTGACTTAAATGGTATGCCTACAATAGCACATTTGAATGTATTACCGTTGGGTTCATACAATATGTTATTGGGCATGGATTGGTTGTATTTACATAGAACCAAGGTTGACTACTATGACAAAGCTATTGAGTGTGTTGATGAAAATGGAGAACCAAGATTTTTGCAAGGTAAGAAGAAAGCCACATCAGTTAGGATGGTGACAGCCATGCAAGCAAAAAATAGCCATAGGAAAGAGTGCAAGCTATTTGAAGTACATATTTCTAGTGATAAGGGTAAGGAGGTTGAGGATCCAGATGTGTTAAATAAGTACCTGATTCTACAACAGTTTAGGGATGTATTTACTAAGGACATTACAGAGTTGCCACCTCATAGGGAGGTAGAAATTTCTATTGAGTTAGTGCCAAGGGTAGCTCCGGCATTGAAAGCACCTTACAAGATGAGCACATCTGAGTTGGTTGAGTTAAAGTTGCAGCTGAAGGAAATGTTGGACAAGGGATACATTAGGCCAAATGTATCACCTTGGGGTGCACCAGTCTTGTTTGTAAAGAAGAAAGATGGTACTCTCAAATTATGCATTGATTACAGGCAGTTGAACAAAGTAAATATCAAGAACAGATATCCTTTGCCAAGGATTGATGACTTGTTCGATCAATTGAAGGGAGAAACAATGTTCTCAAAGATTGACTTGAGATCCAGATACCATCAGGTACGCATCAAAGAAGAGGACATATACAAGACTGCATTCAGGACTAGGTATGGGCATTATGAGTTTGTTTTTGTTCCATTTGGCTTGACAAATGCTCCAACGACATTCATGTGTTCGATGAATAATGTGTTGTGTCCATATTTGGATAAGTTTGTCATTGTGTTAATTGATGATATACTAGTATATTCTAAAAATGAGGAAGAACATGTTGAGCACTTAGCAGCAGCGTTGAGGTTGTTGAGAGAGCATCAGTTGTATGCTAAGCTCAACAAATTTAGTTACTTTCAGATGGAGGTACACTACTTGGGACATGTTTTCTCCAAGGAGGGCATTGCACTAGATCTAGAGAAGAAGGGCCATCATGGAGTGGGTAGATCCTAAGAGTGTGGATGAGGTGATATATTTCATGGGTTTGGCAAGATATTATAGGAGGTTCATTAGGAAATTCTCACATAGTGCTTATCCTATCACATCATTGCAAAGGAAAGGTAAGAAGTTCGAATGGACTGAAGAGTGTGAGGCTAGCTTTGAGAAGCTCAAGCAGTTGCTGACACATGAACTAGTGCTACATATTTTAGATCTGAAAAAAGAGTTTTTAGTATATATATAGATGCTTGCAAGAGAGGGCTTGGTGGAGTCCTCATGCAGGATGAACAAGTGGTATGTTATGAGTACCAAAAACTAAATGAGCATGAGCAGAACTATCCCACGCATGATCTTGAGTTAGTAGCGATTATACATGCACTAAAGATATGGAGACATTATCTTCTTGGTATCCAGTTTGAGTGATCACATCGGATTGAGGTATTTGTTTGACCAACTGACTCTGAACACTAGGCAGGCTAGATGGTTGGCCACGATCAATGAGTTTGACTTCAAGATCAGGTACATCAAAGGAAAGGAGAACAAAGTGGCAGATGCTCTTAGTAAGCGGGTATAGGTGAATCACTTAACAAATATGAGCTCTTATGGGACAGATTTACAGGACATGATCTTGTGGGCAGGGTAACAGGATGTCAGATATATGGAGATTATGTGCAGATTGGAGCAGAGTATAGGTACAGGTACAGGTACAAGCGATAGTACAGGTACAATTATAGGTGATGTCATAGGTATAGGTACAGGTAAAGGTAGTGCTATAGGTACAGGTGATGGCACAAGTACAGGTACAAGTAGTGGTACGAGTACAGGTGCAGGTGCATAGGGCTTGGATTATTGTCTTACGACAGATGGATTTGTGAGGTTCCGAGACATGATATATGTGTTGTGTTAGTGTCTGTCAATCTTCCCAGTCACCAGTGATAAAATGTACTCTTTCAAGATTTTGATAGGGTTCTAAGTCAAAGTTTTATAGTTTCAATAGGTTTTCAAATAAAAGTTGGGTCACTGGTTAGTATGTCTAGGTATGTTACTACTCCCTCCATTTCATTGTCCAATGCCATTTTGTTTGTATCATCACTCATTATGATGAGTCATCAGGAAAATGTCTTGATCACCATCTAGTCTCATCTCATGGTTGGTTTCATACTCCATTAGATGTTATCAATAGGTCAAGTCATCAAAACGGTCAAAAGAGTCATGAAATCACTTATGGTTAACAATTATGGGAGTAGTAATTAGGGGAAAAAATGTGTTCAAGGATATTTTAGCTTGTTTCAACATCCCCATTCATATTTCATATCACTCCCTCAACCTTTCCTCATAAATCCCCTCATTCCATCTAAAACCCCTTTTTCCTTGAGAAGATCCTTAAATCCTAAGCCAAAACCCATTTGTCCTTGGAAAAAACTCATATTTCGTATTGAAATTCCCAAACTCCAGCCTTATCCCAAAATCCCTTTGTATATTCCTTTAGCAGCATTTCCATTGTTATACATTAAAACTCTAGCTGAAATCCCTTTTAAAATTCCAACTCTAGCCAAAAGTCCATTTGGTATTAACTCTATCCGCACCCATTTAAACTATGTTGAAATCCCTTTGAAGGCCAAAGCTCGCAATCAGCACATATTACATAAACAATGAAATAGTGCTCCTCACTCCTTCTGGCTTGCGTTTGTGATATCTCGCAATCGACCCCTCATCCCGCATCCCGCAATTGGTCCCTCTCGCTAATATTGAAACATTCCCCTGATTGCAATAAGTCCCAACCCTCGACGATCACACCAATATAAAGTTATTTCCCCACATGGTCCCTCCTCCCGATTGTGATTGCGATAAAATAACATGGCCCCCTTTCCGAACCCGCTGAAATTATTTTCTATATTCTAAAGTTTTCAGGTTCGGGTCTGTGGTAAACACCCCGAACGAATGTGATATATTATATAATGGATTTAAAGGGCTTTTTAGATCTGTTTAATGGAAAATCACCATGTAATAAGGATTCTTCCTCTTTTGTGCTGTGATTGCGATATGGAAAGCCCCGACCAGATGTGATATTTTATAAAGTTATTCTTGATAAAGTTTCGGGTCCATACCATTGGCAAAACACTGTGGAACATGGTTAAGAGCCCCTGTCCATGTTGCGATTGCGATATATAATCGGCCCGGATCAACGGCCCATATCTAATCAACCTCGATCAGACAGCTCAGATCAACGACTCATATTTCTTCCCGATGGTCAATATCAGTTTTGTTTTTCACGCCCTCATCCACGATTTATTGTTGTCTTTCATGTAATTTTTCAACTAAAAGACCACAACCTTGATTCATAGAGCACTAGATCACTCATTTTGCCACCACTCGAAGGATAATGAAGACCTTTTTAGCACGTTTTAAGCAGCAAAGGGAGCTAGCATTGCACATTCATTACAATATTTTTTAGAATTGAATGCAGAAAAAATGGAACAACAACACAGTTCATTAGTCAACAGGATCAACAAAAGTGTTTATTCGAGGCCTCAATTACACCATAATGCCCAAAATAACACTAGAGCTCAGCAAAATTATATCTTTAGTAGTTTTGATATATTTTTATGAATTTTTGTAACAAATCTTGAATTTTGTTTCAAGATATTTTTGTAAATAATTGTATAAATACTTCAGATTTTGAAGTATTGTGGGTTGGACATCAGTGAGTGAAAGGCTTGGAGCTTGTACTCATCATCTTTTACAGGAAATCAAAGGCCAATTGTAGTTATTATCTAGGAATTCTTGTGGTATGAGTTTGTGATAATGTTTTTCTTCTATTAATAGCTTATATGAATGATAATATCATCTCCTTTCCATATCTATGCTCTTCAGTGATTTTCCTATGAGGTTTTAAACAAAATTCTTAAATTTAATCTCTGTTTTGTTAGGAATTTCATGTTTATCTTACCTATCTTCTGATAAATTAATTCATGCTTGCCATGCTCGTTTTGAAACTTTTATTTTTCACCCTATACTACATCGACAAATCCCCAAAGTATCATAAAAGCATACCTACCCTGCTCCTCTTTATCTCTTGCAACTGAACCCTTGAGACCTAACCTAGTTCCTTTATTTTTACTCTTGATCTAGCAAAACTCTAAAATCTTTAAACCCTAGAGCTGAAATAGACCTAGCCTAATATCTT
Organism: Pinus tabuliformis; assembly: GCA_031772625.1. Taxonomy (NCBI): domain Eukaryota; kingdom Viridiplantae; phylum Streptophyta; class Pinopsida; order Pinales; family Pinaceae; genus Pinus; species Pinus tabuliformis. Next base: position 11,564,746 of record CM062816.1, read on the forward strand.
TTCATACTCCAGTCATCACTGGTTGTTAGCTCATAGAGAGAGCCCTCTCTGGTTGATCCAAGATATTTTTCTTATAGATGTATTAAAGAATTACATGAACAAATTGCTGCTTAACCATAGAAACTTAATGTGCACATGAAATAAGAGAGGAAACACATAAAGTCATGAAAGAAGACAAGAGACTTGATAACGGAGTTGGTCCAATTTGGACTATGTCTCCGAGCCCTACTCGATTGATGGGGAGGCCTTCATTCATTAAGTGGCATAAAAGAGAAAGAAGTACAATCAACATTTACATAAGGAGTCTTATACCTCCAATATGGAAAATGGCCAAAAATTGGAGATCTCTGTTGTAGAAAATGACATCACCATTGAGTTCCTGTCGCCAAGAGGTGAAAAATCGATATAAAACTTGCCCAATTCTGACACTGGACCAAATTGATCCTCTGAAAAAATGTGCTCAGGCAAGGTTTTGCCCCTTGCCACAGGCTGCTTAGGGTTCTGCCCTTCCTTCAATTAAAATATATTAATTCTCGAAATTCATTCCCACTCCCCCCCGGTCGCACTGTTCAGAAAGGTTTATATATCATTTGGTTGGCGGACCTCCCAACAAATTCCATTAGCACATTGGTAAAAAGGACATAGTGGTTGAGGAGGGGTCAGGGGATCAAATCCCACTCCTACTCATTTAACACAATTAGTTGTATTATTGTACTGGGCAGTGGGTCCACCAAACTAGTGGCCAGTTCCCCCATTCTCCGCCTTTGTTTATGTTGTATAAATGGAGTGGAGGGGCGGTGGGGTTGAAAACCCACCCCCCAACACTATATATATAATGTGTTTGTTGTGACAGTTTTGGGGGCGACAGGGTCATGGCCGCCCGCCCCTTTTTTTAATATCAAATTGATGTGGGCTCCACCGGGGCGACGGGAGTCATGGTCTGCCACCCTTTTTTAACTTTATTAACCCACATTAGTAAACTTCTCAAACCTTAGGGGTTATTGTATGAATTAATCGTCCTACAAAGTTTCCTGAAAAACTGGCTTGATTCCAGTGCCGGGTTTTTGCCAAATTGTGGCCTCCTTAAGCTTGCCAAATGGGTAAGTCAACCCTAAACTTTAACTGCTCATATCTTCCTCGCATGAGCTCGGGTTGGAGTGTCATTCACACCGTTGCAATCAAGGTGATGAGCACTTCGATTTGGTGTCAAGTTCATCATCTTTCTGCCACTTTGAGTTTTGAGCCTTTTACCATGCCACTAGTATTTGGAGATCCACCTAGATCAATCCTTCCCATTGAGGGAGATTTTGGACTGCAAAAAGCTTTATTAGTCAATTGGGAAGTGATGGAATTGTTCCCTCACCCTTTCCTTTTCCAGCCATTTCACCTTGCTAGGGTGCATCCCTTTGAAACCAACTCAAAGGTACTCCACATCTCCTCGTCGTGAAGTCCTGGTTCTTTTGTCAAGGATGATATCTTCAGGAAACTCGTCAATATATTCTGGTGCAAAGTCATCAACTGTAGAAACTGATCCCACCTCTCTGGTGTCTAGAATCAATGGTGGCTCATAAAGATTTAAGTTTTCAACATTCACTATGGAGTACATTTTCATATATGCTGGCAAATCGAGACAGAAAGCATTGTCTCCAATCTTCTCCAAGATAGTGAATGGACCATACCAAATTGGTCGCAATTTCTTCCCTTCTCCCTTCATTATGTCCTTGCTAATATGGAACCACACTTTGTCACCCACTTGAAATTGATGGTTGAATTGGTGTTTGTCATGTTGAGGCTTCTATCAGGCTTGCCTTTTTTCCAACTGCTCTTGTACTGCTTGGTGAATCAACTAGATCCGTTGAATGAACTGTTACGCTTTGTCCCTATCATCACGTCCACTGGAGTCATATTCCTTTCCAAAGACCATATCAAAAGGATCTTTGGGCAGGTATCCAAAACATGTCTCAAATGGTGAATGATGCATAGATGAGTGCATTGCTTGATTGTAGGAATGTTGCACATATGGAAGATGCTCATCCCACAACTTAGGATGTTTTCCACAATAACCTCACAACAAGTGTACCATGGTGCGGTTGACAACCTCTGTCTATCTATCAGTCTGTGGATGACTTGGAATAGGAAGTGGTGTGTAGAGCTCGAGTCTTCTATTAGAGGGCTTTGAAAAAGAACACATCATGCATCCCTTTACATAGCAAGTCACAATGTTCTTAATATGAGGCCGAAAGAAAAATCTTTGTAAATGACACAAATTTTTTTCAACACCAAAATGACCAGACACAAGAGAGGTGTTTTCCTCCCTGATTACATGTACCCTTTCTTCTGTGGGTATGCACAATTTTCCAAGGTGATATAACAATTTCCCCTACAAGTGATAGTTGTCCACCTGTGAACCATGGGTTAGTTTGCATAAATCTCCTTAAATTCATCATCGTTAGCATATTGTTCAACATAACTTTCAAAAGATAACGAAGCATTATGCAAAATAATAGAAGCAGAAATAGGAGGGCGAGATAGCATATAGGCCACTTTTTTGCTAGTGCCCTTCTTATACTTTATTACCAGATGAAACTGCTGAAGAAACCCATCCACTTGAAATGACGATCTTGCTGCAAATTGGTTTGTGACTGAACATATTGCAAGGGCCAATGATCGTGTGGATGCCGGTCTCCTTGCCAATCAGGTAGCGTTTCCACTTTTTCACACTTTGGACCAAGGCATATAACTCCTTGTCATAAGTGGGATAGTTTATCACAGCCTGACAAAATTTCTCTGAACGGTAACATATCGACTTCTTTTTTTGCATCAATACAACTCCCATGGCATATCCGCAGGTGCCTTTCTCGATCTCAAATGGCTGCTGGAGATCTGGTAAGGCCAAGACCGGTGCGGTGCTGATATTTTATTTCAATGCTTCGAAGGACTTCTGTTTTTTTCCTCCCCATTGAAAGACTTGCTTTATGCTTGTCAGTGTGTGTAGAGGTGATGCATTAATACAGAAATTGGTAATAAATCTCCTCCAATACTGCACTATGCGTAGAAAGTTGTGAACCTCAGTTACACTAGTAGGCGTAGGCCAATTTACAATTGCTTCAACTTTAGAAGGATCAATTTCTAACTAACCATGACCAAAAATATGACCTAGGTAAACCAAAGAGGTTTTCCCAAACTCACACTATGACAATTTTTATTTTTTTATTTTATTTTATTTTATTTTTTTGTTCAGTATATCAAGCACTTGCTTTACATGGCGTACATGTTCATTCCAATTTCTACTAAAGAAAAGAATATCATCTAGATATACAAGAACAAATTCATCAATGAAAGGCCTAAAAATATCACAATTTTTTCCCAAACTCACACTTTGACAATTTATTTATTTTTAAGTACATCAAGCACTTGCTTTACATGGCATACATGTTCATTCCAATTTCTACTAAAGACAAGAATATCATCTAGATATACAAGAACAAATTCATCAATGAAAGGCCTAAGAAGATCATTCATGACCCTCTTGAAAGTGGCTGGAGTGTTGAAAAGTCTAAATGGCATCACCATCCATTCGAACAACCCCTGTTTGGGCTTGAAGTTGATTTTCCACACATCCTGCTCTGCAATTCGGACCTAGTGATAACCACTACGCAAATCCAATTTGGTGAAATAGATAGCATTATTTAATTGATCTAGCAAATCATTAATGCGAGGGAGAGGGTAACGATTTTTCACCATGATTTTGTTTAGTGCCCGGTAATCTACGCACATCCTCCATGTGCCATCTTTATTTGGCACTAGGACAATCGGTGAGCCGCACAAAGAAGTGCTCGGTGTGATGACCCCTTGGTTCAATAGTTCCTGCACCTGTTTTTTGATCTCCTCCATATCAATAGTCAACATCTTGTACATGCCAATGTTTGGTAAAGAAGAGTCATGCTAAAAATGGATCTCATGTTGGCTTTCCCTTTTCAGAGGTAATCCCCTTGGTTCCTAAAAAATATCATCATAGTTAGAAATTAATTCACATAATTCCTTCTTATGAACAGGATCAAAACCATGAAAAGCATCGGTTAATTCTTCATCCTTTCTTCTTACAACCATAAGCATGCATCCTTTGTTGGAATTCACTAACCTCTTCATTCGTCATGCACTTACAAGGCTCGAATTGATTCTAGTTTGATGAGCCCTTATAATATATTCTACCCCATATTTTTTGATTTGGTATTTGTTTTCATGAAGAAATAAAACTACTTTTCTATCATATAAATATGGAATCCCTAACACCATGCCACAAATATCCAATGGTATAACATCAAGTTCTATCTCATCCACTAACTTAGAAGCAATCACAAATTTAGCCTTGCACTGCTTAGTTACATTCAATTTTTCTTTATCATGTATCCATACAAGTAGATAAGGTTTCAGATGTGGTTTGGCTTTTAAGCCTAGCTTTTTTACCAAAGAATCTGAAATTAAATTTGCTTGAGATCCAATATCAAATAGATTTTCCACTTTTGTATGATTTATGACAACTCTAATGTGAAATAACTCAATTCTCTTTCATTCATTAGGAAGAGACTCATCTGTTGAACTAGTGCTTTCATGTGATTCAGAATTAACATGAGGTGTAAGAGTACCTTTTGTTCCTGCTGCCGTGATCAATGCTTCATCTCCAGAATCAGATCCAAGGCCTTGCTACACAGTTTCCACTACCTTCTGCTTTCCCTTTCCTCCATACTTCTTTGGTCTCTTTTCCAGGTACAATTTCCAACAATGATCATCATCATGACCTTCCTTTTTGCAGTGAGTGTAATAAGGCTTTTCCCCTTCATCTTTCTTGGTTGATGCCATCCTCTTTTCCTTTCCCTTTGGATTTTCCATTTGGAGGTTTGAAATGTGGTTTCATGGAATGATCATCTCATTCATTTTTTCCCCCGTTCTCAAGATGAATGGCTTTTACACTTGTTGAGTTAATAGTAGTTGGTTCAAACAATAATAATGAATGCCTAATGTAAGTATGTAATGATCCAATATACTTAGTTCACTTCGTGTGAGTCAAGTGAAATGCCCATATTAAGTGCTTGTTTTCTAAACTCCTCAGTAAAGCTTTGAACATCCTGACCTCTGCCTTGCCTTAAGTATTGCCAGACCATCAAGGCTTTTTGCTTATAACCCAAGGGATAGAATTGTTCCTTTAATGCAGAAATAAAACTGGACCATGAGGAAATAATATTACCCAAACTCTTACTGCTTCGCAATTTTCTCTCCCACCAAACGAGAGTGGTGCCACTTAGCCGAATAGAAGCCAACTGGATCTTTACCTCATTCTCTTCAATCTGCTGAATCTTGTAGTAAATTTCAATCTGCCTAATCCAATTATTAAGCTTTTATGCATTACTTTCACCGTTATACATGGGAAGATCAAATTTGACATCTAATTTAAAGAAAGGTTTCTTAGATTCATCCCTTGAATTCCTATGATGATGGTGATGAGAGGAAGAAGAACTTTCACTCGTGGAGGGGAGGGGGTTATTCTCCACCATTTCCATGTACCGAACCTTGTTCTTCTGCCTTTTTCTCCTCTGCTTTCTCTAGCCTTGAAAACAATTGATCGACCTTTTTTGCCATTGTATAGAAGGCTTTGTGGTAATTGCGCTCCTCCTCATAATGAGCCTTGTCATCTGCCATGTTCCTCCTTCGATGTGCACGCCCCGCTTCGAGATCGAAATACTTTAGTTTCCCTTCACCTTTTCGAAGCTTATTTCTTGTTAGCATAAAACCATGCAATTCACATCTACAAAGACCTGCTCTGATACCACTTGATCCAAGATCTTTTGCTTATAGATGTATTAAATAATTACATGAACAAATTGCATCTTAACCATAGAAACTTAATGTGCACATGAAAGAAGATAGGAAACACATAAAAGCATGGAAGAAGATAAGAGACTTGATAATGAAGTTCGTCCAATTTGGACTACATCTTCGGGCCTTGCTCAATCAATGGGGAGGCCTTCATTCATTAAGTGGCATAAAAGAGAAAGAAGTACAATTGAAATTTACATAAGGAGTTTTATACCTCCAATCTAGAAAATGGCCAAAAAAATAGAGAGATCTATTGTAGAAACTGACATCACTATTGAGTTCCTGTTGCCGAGAGGTGCAAAATCGATATAAAACTTGCCCAATTCTGACATTGGACCAAATTGATCCTTTGAAAAAGGTGCTCAGGGAAGGTTCTGCCCCCTGCCATAGGTCGCTCAGGAATCCGCCCTTCCTGCAATTAAAATATATTAATTATCAAAATTTGTGCCTGCTCCTCCCCAGTCGCACTGTTCATTTGGCTGGCAGACCTCCCAATGAAGTCCATTGGCGCATTGGTAAAAATGGCATAGTGGTTGAGGAGGGGTCAAGGGATCAAATCCTGCCCCTCCCCATATTAAAACAATTGGTTGTATTATTGTACTGGGTGGCAGGTCCACTAGACGGGTGGCCTGTCCCCCCATTCTCCGCCTTTGTTAATGTTGTATAAATGGAGTAGAGGGGCAGCGGGGTTGACAAATCACCCCCCAACACTATAGATATAATGTTTTTTTGTGGCAGTTCTGGGGGCAGGGAGGTCATGGTTGCCCGCCCCTTTTTTTAATATTAAATTGTTGTGGGCTTCACCGGGGGTGGCGAGGGTCATGGCCTGCCACCCTTTTTTTAACTTTATTAACCCACATTAGTAAACTTCTCGAACCTTAGGGGTCACTGGACGAATTAATCGTCCTATTAATTTTCCTAGAAAGTTGGCCAGATTCTGGTGCCAGGTTTTTGCCAAATTGCACCCTCCTTAATACTGCCACATGGGTAAGTCAACCTTGAACTTTGATTGCTCCTATATTCCTCATACGAGCTTGGATTGGAGTGTCGTTCACACCGTTGGAATCAGGGTGATGAGCACTTCAATTTGGTGTCAAGTTCATCATCTTTATGCCAATTTGAATTTTGAGCCTTTTACCATGCCATAGATCCACCTGGATCACTAGTTTGGCAGGGCTAGCTACTAAACCCTAAGTGGTCTGAGGTTAACTCCATCGATCTCCTTTCTCAGCCTTGGGATATTGTGGAGGATAACATTTTGGCACCATTTCCGAGGAAACGAGTGATATATCTTCCCTGGGATTAGTTCTGCAAGTGAATTCAAGACTGGTCTTGTGGGTGACAGGTTCCAATACTCGAAGAAGGCTGATCTAAATCACATCAAGTTAAGGTGCAAAATTTTGGCTCCTAAAAGACACACGAGGTCAAACCCTAACCCAAATCCACCTCCTATTGTTGATGATCCAGAGAAACTGCTAAGGAAACTCAAATCTCCTCTTCCTAAAAGTGGAGCTCGTAAATTGGTAAGAACTACTTCTTTGCCTGATCAATTGCTTACTGTCGAAGATCTTTCTTTTGATATCCATTTTGAGCTATCTCTTTTCCAATCAAAGTCTGAATATTTCCTTTCAGAAGTAGTATTCAACCCTATCAAGTTTGATTCTTACCTGCTTTCTTCTAAATCCTTGTTTTCTAAATTTGATCATGAGCTTTGGTCAAACTTTAATAAGCTCCAAAGTCTAGCTGACCAACTTTAGATCACCACTGAAAAGGCCTACATTCAATATCAACTTGAGAATATGTCTGCTACTACTTCCTCTACCATACCTCCAAATACATCAGCCACATCATCTGTCATTGCTAATCCATCGCCACCACCTCCATTGATATGGTTGTAGCATCCATTGACATTTAAATTTCATTTTCAATTTATCGCAAAAAAAAAAACAAATATTATGTTCTAACAAAATTAAAAGAGACAGTGAGGGTGAAAGAACGGTGGAGATTAAGTCGCATCATTGAAAATGGAAGATCGACAACGTATAAAGAATTAAAACGACAAAGAACGGGAATTGTCAGATCGGCCAGATCGACGGATAATAACGATGGAAGAGGAATGGCAGAGGAAACATCATAGTCGTCCAATGGAAGAAGATCCACAGTGATCGCATGGAAACTTGCAAGCAAGTTACCTCGGCTAGTGGACCCGAGAAAATCATTTAAAGGAGTTTAAGGTTTTGAAGGATTGGACCGTCCATTGAAAGGGTGATCGGACACATGTCGGACGTGATAAGGTTTTATACAACGGGCTTAAAACCTTGTTGAGTTCCGAAGGATCAGACAGTCTGTTGAATGGGTGATCGGACGCATATCGCGTTCAAATGTGCACATGGGATAACATTTTGGCAGACCCGATATGTTTTGAACTGGGGTTTATTTCCTTTTGGGTTACAGCCATAAACGTTTAAGTAAGGACCGACAGTGATTGGTCGGGTTTCTTTGTGATTCAACCAATTAGAATGCTTCTGATATATACATGGGCCCATAACCCACAAGTCCACACACAAAATTTTGTAAAGATGCAGCTTTGTTGCGTTAAAGCAGTTTAGCTGTCATCAGAACATCTACAGGAATACTACTGAGAAGAAGATAAATGAGATGAAGGAAGCAGTTTCAAAGGCCACAGATTCGAACAGTGAGCAACAATCACCAATCATACTTTGATTTCTATTACTTCTTGTTATCTTATTTTCTTGAGAAGAATGAGGTGTCTTTTACCCTCCAATGTAATATTCTGTAATGACTTTTACTTTAGATAGTTAGAAGTTAAGTAGTTTTGATAGCTTTGGTAGTTACCAACTGTCCCATGATGTATAAGAAGAGGCAAAATTATAGAAAAAAAGGTCTGAATTTTGAAGAGCCTGGAGACTATGCTATTGTATTTTTGATAAATTGATGATTAATGAAAGAATCAAGAGTTTTCCATACATTGTTGGGTATGATTTTGTAATTTCTCTGTTATGTGTCATCATGTGTCTTCCTTTCTTTAAGTATGGTAATGAAGCTGTAGGTCTATGTTTACTTATGTGAATGAAGTTAAAATTCCTTAAAGGACTGCTCCTATATTTAAAGCCCCTACTTATACATTTCTTCTAAGTTACAAATAATAGTTTCTGTGAAAAACAACATATTGTCTCTAACTTATCAAAGCATTCTTCACTCAGGATTTATATTTAACATCCTATGGCATTGTGAGACTTTCATATCAGCTAAATATTAAGGGTTAAAAGTCAAGTCCTTCAAGCCCTTCATTTGAGGATACATCATACAAATAAGTGACATGAACAATAAAAAATAATGTCTTAAGCACAATTTCTACACAGCCAAGAAATTGGTTTGTTAAGGGACAACATATATCATCATCCCCATCAACACAACTAGTTGTAGTTCCTGTACAACTTCCTCCAACAGTCATGGCAAGGTTTGCCCCTCTAGCATTACTTGGTCAACTTGTTGCCCTACCTCAAAACTATGGCCAAAGGCTTCCTCTTTTTGATGGAACTTCAAAAATCATAGCTCAGCAACACATTGAAAAATTGGTGGATTTCATTGATCTCGAAGAGGTTGATGATGAGGATGCTAAAATGAGAATTATAGCACAAAGCTTTTCCAGAGAGGTTAAGAAGTGGTTTCGTGGTTTGGCAGCTGGTTCCATCAACAACTCTCGGCAGCTGACAGACTTGTTTTTAGCCCAATGGGAAGAAAAGAAGAATCCATTACAAATTTTGGTTGAATACAACTCCATGAAGAGACATCCAAATGAAACAGTGCAGGAGTTCACAACTAGATTCAATAAGGTGTACAATTCTATCCCTGATGACATGAAACCTCCCCCTGGTTTAGCACTCCTCCACTATCCTGATGCCTTTGACCCGGACATGGCTTATCAGCTTAGGGAGAGAAACCCTGCCACCTTAGAAGACATGCAGAGAAATGCAGTGAGTGTTGAAGCTAATTTGCTGATTAAGAAATCCAAAATAAAGCTAGAGAAGAAAGTTACCATAAAGGAGGATTCCTCCTCTTCTTCTGATGGTAAAATTGACACTCTTATAAAAACCATGGAAAAAATGATGGAGAGAATGACCATTGCAGACCGACAAGTGGAGCCTTCAATAAGGAATCCAAATTATAGGGGTCAGCAACAATCACAATTCAGAAATAAGTAGAAAGAGCAGAAGAATCAAGATCCTCAGGGACAACAACAAATTAGAACTCCGTTTCAACAAAATTACACTCAAGGCCCAGAAGAAGAAGAAGAAGAGATTGTTGAAGCAAACCATTTCTTTGAGGAGGATCAACATGATCAACTACCTATTTTTCTAACTGAGGAAGATCAATTCTCTCAGGATTCTTTTGCACCAAGTGATCAACAACTTGTCCTCTCAAATGATGATGTATGGGTAGTGCAGACCGAAGAATACCAAAGGGGTTATTAGAATTCTCTCAGCCATGTGAAAAAGAAGTACAATTTGAGGAGCAGAAATGTGCCTGTTACATTGAATCAAAAGAGGCAAAGTGCTCAGAGAGATGCCCAAGACAAAGAAACAACCCCTGCCGATCAAAACAAAGAAAAGGAGATTGTTGTTCTAAGTCGGGACAAGACCAATGAAGCCTCTACCAACAATGCAAGGAAGGATAAGGAGACTCAAAGTGAAGGTCAGAGAAAGGAGTCTTATACCAAAGGACAACCCAAAAAGAAGGACACCACTTCAAAAGAGGTAGAGAAGCAATCTAACTTGTTTAGTTTAGAGAATGAAATTTCTAAGTTGAAAGTTTCTATCCCTCTAACTGAACTAGTCAAGAATGATAAATATAAGTTTCAGATTGCCAAGATGTTAAAGGTAGATCAGATGTCAGATATGGTTAATGTCATCAATGATCATGTATAAATTCCCACTATAGATCACCTGATAATGCAATATACTAAAGCAAAATACTAGATCTACTTCTACAATCAAACTTTGCGGAAGCTTAATCAATTTGAGCTAGATCAATGAGAACACAAATAATAGAGAAGAAGAAAGCATACACATGAAACACAAAAGAATACTCTGGGGAAAGCCTCAGCTAAAAGCGCTGATCTCTGTATTATCATACAAGTGGAAATATGTCTGGATTACACAAATCTTTAGCTCACAAGCTATCCAGCTCTCAGTACAATCCCTCTGCTGCTCATAGACAGTCAAAGGCTTCTCACAAACCTTCTTCTCTACCCTCCAAGCCTCCTATTTCCTTTCGTAGTTTCTCCTGGGGTCCAATGCTACCACCTGTGAGAATTTACCTCTCACACAACACATTAACCTCTGAAATAACTGCGCAATCCTGAAGGAGATGAATTCCTTTTGCATGCAAGAGTTTCCTATATAGGAAAATTCCTCCAACTGATAGTACATTGTCCCTTCCTTTGATCTCAACTAGATCCCTGACTAAACTAACATGCATGAGTTATTTATGAGAGAATATTCAGTTATTTGAAGTACACTAGTTACATGCATGCATGCATTAACTAATTGAACTCACAATCAGTTCCACAAACTGTTGGAACTAATCTAACTGGACTTAACTCAATTAACTGAGCTAACTAATTACAACTCAAAGTACAACTCATCCTGATCACTTTAATTAAAGGATAACTTCCTCAATCAAAGGGAAAACTGTTGCATGTCTTCACATAGACTTCATGTTTGATTTTCTCTAACTAATTAACTCAAGATGAATTAATTAATTATTTTTCAAACAGTTGCTAAGATCAAATTCGAATTTTAATTCTCAATTTTAGTTCAGGGACTAACTAAATTGGAATGTGTCCCAAAATGATATTTATAGCAATGCTATTTTTAGCATTTCTATTTTATCATTCCTTGTTGCTATATCCAACACTAGTACCTGAAATGCTATTTATAGCAATGTTATTTATAACATTTCTATTTTTAGCATTTCTTGTTGCTATTTTCAACACTCCCTCTCAACAAAAAAGGCATTCAACTCGAACCCGATCCTGAACCTTTGGAATGTTCTGCATGCAACACTTCTCCCTAGTGTTGTTTCTCTAGCAACTCTAGAAACAAAAAAAATATCCAACCTGATTTAGAATGATTCCGCTTTCATCAAAGTCTCTGACTGCTATTGCCTCTGTCGACTGAATAACTCTGCACCTCTGTACTCTTCAGTATCTGACTGCTCTAGCCTCTGTCATTTTGATCTCTGACTGCATCAATCACATTGATTCCTCCTGCTGTATCCGTGCTGCTGCTAGTCCTGTCTCCCAGCACTGGATCTGCACTGCACCTCCTCTCATCATGTTGCATCGTGCTTCCCACTGCTGCACTGCAACTCAGTTACTGAGAAGTAAGTAACTGATCTCCAAACTGACCTCCATGTTGGTCTAGAAACACCCTTTAATGCTAAAGCTTCCTCTGCCGCTCCATCTGCATCTGTCTCTACCCACTCAGCCAGTCCTGCTACTCCTCATCGGGGCTCCTGTAGCAAGGTCTAATCAAAGAGGCTAGGTACCTCAAGGATCCTACCCCTATTTCAGCCTTCATGGGACTATCACTTCACATCGCCCCACCTCACACTTGGAGGTATGGCTGCATGTGCTCCCTCTGCCCACTTGGCTTGAAATTTCGCCCTACTGGAGGTCTCTGCATGAGTGGATGCCTCCACTTGGTCTCCTCTCAGCATCTCCAATTGTGGCTCCTCCACAATTGTCTGAGACTTCTTTTGGCACTGCATGTTGAGAGGTAATTTACTCTCCCTCTCAACCACCAAGTATCTAACCTTTGCCTTGCTCTTCAAGGCTTTGAATGCATCTTGTACCTCAAGTGCATATAGGTTCTTGGCTAGCACACCAATCTGTTTCATCTTTCTCACTGTCACGAAATTTTCTAGAAAAAGAGCTGATTTTAAATCAGCGATATCTTCCTCATCCGAACTCTGATCCAACCGATTTTTTTTTTGAATTTGTGTAATTTTTCGCAAGGAATCCAGATTTTCTATTTGTTCTAAAAATTTTGCACAAAATTTTTTAGATCTTCTCTGCAAACTCGCAGCCCAATTTTTTTTTTTTTTACTTTGAATTCTCTTCTTCTTTGTATACTATTCTTCACTTTGATCACCTTTACTCCAATACCATGTAGAAAATTCTCTATAGATAACCTCACTCTGATACCATGTAGAAATTCCCACTGTAGATCACCTGATAATGCAATATACTAAAGCAAAATACTAGATCTACTTCTACCAGCAAACTTTGTGAAAGCTTAATCAATTTGAGCTAGATCAATGAGAACACATATAACAGAGAAGAAGAAATCATACACATGAAACACAGAAGAATACTCTGGGGAAAGCCTCAGCTAAAAACCCTGATCTCTGTATTATCATACAAGTGGAAATATGTTTGGATTACACAAAGCTTTAGCTCACAAGCTATCCAGATCTCAGTACAATCCCTCTGCTACTCATAGACAGTCAAAGGCTTCTCATAAACCTTCTCCTCTGCCCTCCAAGCCTCCTATTTCCTTGCGCAGTTTCTCCTGGGGTCCAATGCTGCCACCTGTGTGAATTTACCTCTCACACAACACATTAACCTCTGAAATAACTGCGCAATCCTGAAAGAGATGAATTCCTTTTGCATGCAAGAGTTTCATATATAGCAAAATTCCTCCAACTGATAGTACATTGTCCCTTCCTCTGATCTCAACTGGGTTTCTGACTGAACTGACATGCATGAGTTATTTATGAGAGAATATTCAGTTATCTGAAGTACACTAGTTACATGCATGCATGCATTAACTAACTGAACTCACAATCAGTTCCACAAACTATTGGAACTAATCTAACTGGACTTAACTCAGTTAACTAAGCTAACTAATTACAACTCAAAGTACAACTCATCCTAATCACTTTAATTAAGGGATAACTTCCTCAATCAAAGGGAAAACTGTTGCATGTCTTCACATAGACTTCATGTTTGATTTTCTCCAACTAATTAACTCAAGATGAATTAATTAATTATTTTTCAAACAACTGCTAATATCAAATTCGAATTTTAATTCTCAATTTTAGTTTAGGGACTAACTAAAATTGGAATGTATCCTAAAATGCTATTTATAGCAATGATATATTTAGAATTTCTATTTTATCATTCCTTGTTGCTATATCCAACACTGGTACCTGAAATGTTATTTATAGCAATGCTATTTATAGCATTTCTATTTTAGCATTTCTTGTTGCTATTTTCAACAGATCACCCTACAATTCTATTTGGTCCAGCCATAGATGGGAGTCCAGAAGATAGTGAAGTCCCACCATTCTACCTTAGTTTGAAAATCCATGATTTTATCCTTCATAATGCCATGTTAGATTCTGGGGCCTCACACAACCTTATGCCTAAAGCCATTATGGACAAACTGGGATTAGATATCACCCAACCATATCATGATCTCTATTCTTTTGATTCAAGAAGAGTGAAGTGTCTCGGTCTTATCAAAGACTTGGTAGTGTCTCTAGACCAGATTTTGGCCAAGAATGTGTTGATGGATGTGGTTGTTGCTGATATTCCTCCAAGGTTTGGCATGTTGCTCTCTCGGTCTTGGGGAGAAAAGTTGAAAGGCACCCTACAACTTGATTTCTCTTACGCTACTATACCGGTGTTCGGGTAGCTTAGAAAACTGTACTGAGAGAAAAAGATGAAGTTTATGATTAGTAGCAAAGAGAGACCTAATAATCACCCAATCCATGTTGTACATACTGACTTAGAGTCTTTTATTTTGTATAATGATATGAGTTCAGTAGATGATGACAATTAGATTGTTGAAATTTTAGAAGTTTCAGAAGTTATAAGTAGTGTACATAAGGATTTGATTGCAAAAAAAGAGAAACAGGATGTAGATTGTTTGCAGCCAGGAAGTTCACCTGAAAAGACTGTTGAATCAGTGCAAGAAACAGAAATTGTTGAGACAGCGAGTCATCCTCCAACAAGTAAAATAAATCAACCCTCCAAATTTCAGTTTCCCGATGAAGAAGATGGTCTTTGGACCCTGCAGTTTGATGGAGCATTGGGAAAGGAAGGAGCTGGGATTGGCATGTGGATTCATGGTCCCTTGAATCAGTCAGGTAAAGTCCCTCACAATGTAAGATTAAGCTCATATAAGTTGGATTTTGATTTCTCAAATAACGAGGCAGAGTACGAAGCATTGATTGCCGACCTTAAAATTCTCAAAAAGCTGGGAGAAAAGAAGATTTCAGTTTATGGCGACTCCGAGTTGGTGATTAAATAGGTAAAATGGGAGTACCAGGCCAAGCATCCAAGGATGCGAGCTTATCAAAATTATTTCCTTGATATTCTCAAAACTTTTTCAGAATATACATTGTCTTTGATTCCTAGAAGTCATAATTTTATGGTTGATTCCCTTGCCACTGCAACAAGTATGTTTAAGATCCCCATCCACTCTAATAAGAAGTTTTCAATTCATGTCAAGCATCATCCAGCTGTCCCTGACAATCTGAGATATTGGCAGGTGTTTTGGGATGATAAGAAAATTAATAATTTTCTGCAAATGGAGGATGAATTCTTGCATTCCCATATTGATGATGTGTATGATGAGAATGATCAGGTAATTGAGGCCACCGAGGTTGAAGTGTTGCAGTTGAAAGACAATAACATTCCACGAGGTCTCGTGCCTTTGGAAGAGTTATTTGATCACGATGATGTCGCCAAAAAGCCAACAATGGTCCCCATAGAAACAGGTGTTGAAAATATAAACATTGGCATAATTGACAAGCCAAAAATGGTCAAGCTTTTGAAGTCTCTATCCCCTGAGATGAAAGGTAAATACACTACTTTAATGGTAGGATTTTCTGATTTTTTTCTTGGGACTATTCATATCTAAAGGTGTATGACAAGAACATCATCTAGCATACTATACCAATCAAGCCTGATCAGAAGCCATTCTACCAGAAGCTGAGGAGGATTAATCCCAAATTGTTGCCATCCATTGAGAAAGAGGTAAATAGACTTTACAAAGCTGGTATCATAGTTCCTATTCATTTTTCTGAATGGATGTCAAATCTTGTGCCAGTAAGGAAAAATATGGGGGAGATTCGTCTTTGTATTGATTTCAGGAATTTGAACAAAGTGTCCTTGAAGGAAAATTATCCTCTTCTAAAGATGGACCATATTTTGCAGAGGGTAGTTGGGGCTTCAAGGATGTCACTTCTTGATGGATACTCTAGATACAACCAAATTTTGGTGCATGAAGATGATCAATTGAAAACAGCCTTTATGACACCGTGGGGTACTTTTATGTACACCAAGATGCCATTTGGGTTGAAGAATGCAGGGGCTACATTTCAATGAGCAATGGATATTGCTTTCACCAATGAAAAAGATGTATTTCTGGTTATTTACTTGGATGACCTTACAGTTTTTTCCAAATTTGATGAAGAACATTTGCATCATCTAAGGATTGTTTTCTAGAGGTGCAAGAAATTCGACATTTCACTGAATCCAAAGAAGAGATTATTTTCCATGGAGGAGGGCAAACTACTGGGGCACATTATTTCAAAATATGGTATTCGCATCGACCCCGCAAGAGTTGAAGCAATCCAACAGTTATATTTCCCAAGAAACAAAAGAGAGATTCAATCTTTTAATGGCAAAATCAACTTTTTGAGGAGATTCATCCCCAACCTTGTTGAACACTTGAGAGAGATGACTAATATGATGAAGAAGGACAGTGAGGTAAGATGGTCAGAAGATGCAAAGAAATCATTCAATGTAGTTAAATTTTCATTGTCTTGTTGTTATGAATAATTTGGTATCCACAGACAAATACTAATTCCTTAGATAGTAGTTATATCTAGAACAATAGTTTAAAGCACTTTAACCTTTCTCTATAAACAATAGATAAGACAAAGAGAATGAGAGGACCTACTTGTACTTTCACTTTCCTCTTGTCTCCTTTGTATCGATATTGTTGCTCCTTTGCATACTTAACATGCTTGAGAAGTACCTGTAAACATCAACAGAGGACAAATAACCGATCAAAGCAAAAGATCTATTGATTACAAGTAAATGGAATCAGATACATTCACACATATAAGCATCACATATCAAGATAATCATATGGAAAGAGGCGCAAATACTTTATTGAATAGAATGAATAATTACAACCATGAAGCTTGATTTGAAGTCACTCCTCCAGCTTTGGTTCCATCCACATCACATCATAAGCATGGCAAACCGGTAGCAGAATGACACTTACAATAGTCTCAATTCTCAAACTAACATTATCTCCTTACAATCATCAAAGTCCAACCCCTAATCACTTAGATGAGTGGTCAATTTATAGGAAGATGGAGGAGGTTTTGTCATCAATGAGGGTATTGAATGGCCTTCCATACTTAGAATTAGTTCCATGGAGGAAGGGATGAGAGGATAGGATGTATCTTAACTCATTCCTCATCCATTTTCGAGCTCATAGGAGATGATAAGTGTGGGAATCATCTAGAAGGCTCCAGAAGATAAGAATATTCCCCAAACCCTATGTGAATTTCACTCAAACTCACCCAACGCAGGTCAAAGAGGGCCTAAGTGCTCTGCAGAGCACCTTGGCATGGACTCAACTGCTCTGCAATGCACCCTTGCATGGGCCTAACTACACTGGTCCCTCTAGAGGTCATTTCAGGATGTCTTCAGGCCATGAAACTGTCTGGGAAGGAGGCATTCAAAAGGTTGAATTGTTTAGGGCATGTAGCAACTAAAATTAGGGTTTGATGAGCCCTAAAACACTGATCTAGATGATGGGAGTGATGTGCCCAAATGGATCTGTAACAACTACCCCCTAAAGCATGAAGTCGAAAATAATAATGTCGAGTGATATGCTTTACGATGTGATGAGGAGGTTCTGAAGTGGTTGGTGACCTGCATCGATTACAATACATAATATCATGATATTTTGATTTTTTCTCATGAATTATTGAGGGGAAGGCATACCCATGCTCAACATATAAACTTTCATTACAAGTACGTAGATAATCGTCTACAGATATAGACCCATGATCAGAATGATCATCAATGTAAATCCATTGTACGGATGATTTGGTACATTTCCTGAAATCGCAGCCCGGATGGATGAAACTAGATTCAGGGTTTTTTATCTCATTCAATCATTCACTTAAGTACGAGTCTAACCATGTGAATATGTGATCTGAAGTCAAACATGGGAAGACACTGTCTGATTACCAACCAATGATGTAAGCCATTAATAGACACGAGAGAAAACACCGATAATGATAATGATTCTCAAGGCACTGCAGTACATTCTACATGGTGTGAATGGACGATTTGATGTTGAACACCATACAAAGTCTTTCGGTTGAAGGCCATTGATGTCTACCTATCACCGAAAGTGAGAAACTTGCCATTGAAGTATGCAAGCCTTAAGGTACTGGGAGGGTGTTTCTAAGTCAACTTCTTGGATAATGTGTTGATGTCAACAAGAAGCGACTCATCACAGGAGTGCCTTGATGTGTCCCACATCAATGACACGAAACGAGTATAATGATTTTGGAGACAGAATTTAACTGGCGACACTAGGTTCAGGAATGGCGGTCATGAAAATGAAGGTTTATGGTATTACAAAGGATGAATTTTAACTGAATGACTTCTCTTGAACATGTCGGTGACAATGAAATGAATTGGTAGCATTGACCCAAAACAAAGTGATGGATGGTATGATAGACCAACGGTATGGTAACCATCAGGCTGATAACCCAACCCAAATAGTCACGATGATGAAGTGAAAGTGTCATGTTCAAGAGCGACCTGCTACCAAAAGTGGTTTATCCCTTTTTCCATTTTCCCTAGTCATCGTTGAGCAATACCTCTTTATTTTTTATCAAGCTTGAGGAGGATAACATATGCTTGTTGTATAATTCCACCCTTCGGGTGAATCCATTGCTATGTGATGTTTTAACGAGTCTAGCAAAGGTGAAACTCGGTCTTGTCATGATTGAAAAGTTTGTCGCTATTTGATGTTTTAACAAGTTTAATGACAAAGATAACTCAGTCCTTTTCATGTCTAGAGAGTTTGAAATGGGACGAAAAGAAAACTCCACAAGTTCTTTTTCGTAGATTTGTCTCCCAAGCCTAAAAAAGCGTAAAACAATACGAGAGAGAACCTATTGACCATTTTCGGTCAACGTATTCCTTTTTTGTAAATAATCTATCTCAGCCTGAAAAAGGGCTAAACTTATACTGAGTAGATGTCATTTCCAATCCATTAACAATCTTAAAAGGAAAAGCGCTCGACAATCTTTTCATATGTTGAACTGAGGCTTTCGTGATCCATATTAAGTTTATGAGAAAAGTTTTTCGGCATAAATCACATGATAGAACATTTGTCGACGCGTTTTGAACCAACGAGTGTGGCTCATCGTCAGGACAAGTTGAAGAACCAGATCAAGGCTGCATATGAAATAGGGCTAGTAAATGATCCAACGAGTAGGTTTGACTAAAAAATGCCTATATTGAAAAAAACGTCTATATTCGGTCAGACTAGATAAACGACTAAGGTTGACCAAGAAAGGCTAGATATGACTAATCAATTTTAATTATATAATATTATAATGCTAAAATATTATTTTAATCTTTAACATATGTCATTTAAGTGAAAAGTTAACAATGTTTGAGTT
This sequence comes from Pinus tabuliformis, assembly GCA_031772625.1. Lineage (NCBI taxonomy): Eukaryota > Viridiplantae > Streptophyta > Pinopsida > Pinales > Pinaceae > Pinus > Pinus tabuliformis. The sequence continues at coordinate 11,584,381 of CM062816.1, forward strand.
AATATTAATATTTAAAAATTGCTAGAAATAATATATTGAAATTGCTAGAAACAATAGTTAGTAATCAAGAGGGTTTAATAATAAATAATAATTAGTAATCTATTATTATATAATAATGTTATAGTATTAGTCTTAATTAAGGATTAAAATAATTTATATTATATATACTAGATCCCGTCAGATTATTCAGAATATTAATATTTAACATATATTAAAATATGTTAGATTTATATTCATCAATATAAATTAAATAGATCTATGGATGATATTACTAAATGTAAGGACTAAAATAAATTTAATTATCGTTATATTATGTAGACTGGATCTCTTCAGATTAGTCATGAAAAGGGAATATCTATAATGATATACAACCTATATTAAAGGTAGTATTCGATATGATAAAGGACTTATTCTTACTATCAATTGTTAGGGTTTCAATATATATTAATCTAATGGAACCAGATTTACTATTACTCAGGACATTAGTACTTGTAAGGATTTATTGTATTAAGGTAAGGGTACCAAATTAATATAAATTTAATAGTAAAGTCGTGTATTTAGAGCTTAAATATGCTCTTTAAATATCTTATACTATATAATCTAACTATTTAGGAAAGGAAGGATAATCAGAAAACAAGGAAGATTTCCAAGAAGGACCCAAGAATTATGGCTAAAGAAATAAGGTTAAAGGATATCAAGGGGAAAAACTCTAGAACAAGCTATAAAAAGAGGGAGGGGAGGAAGGGGAGGAAATGACTATGAGGCGAGGGCCGGGACCCAACAACTACTGATCTTCCAACCATCCTCTCTATTGAGATTGCTTGGTCTCCTTTCAATCTCAATGGCTTCCCTAAATTTTCGGTGATGGAACTGCGAAACTCTAGCAATAACATTGGCCTCCTCAATACAGACATGATGTTTGGTCTTCTCTGCATGCTCTGCTAGTGTGGAAGACTTGGTTCTCCTGTGTTTAAGATCAGCTGCATGTTCACTAATTCTTTGATTAATGGAGTGCCTAGTCTCACCAATATAGGGGGTCCCACAGGAAGCCATTGAGATTGAAAGGAGACCAAGAAATCTCAATAGAGATGACAGTTGGAAGATCAATAGTTGTTGGGTCCTGGCCCTCACCTCATAGTCGTTTCATCCCCTTCCTCCCCTCCCTCTTTTTATAGCTTGTTCTAGAGTTTTTCCCCCTGATATCCTTTAACCTTATTTGTTTAGCCATAATTCTTGGGTCCTTCTTGGAAATCTTCCTTGTTTTCTGATTATCTTTCCTTTCCTAAATAGTTAGATTATATAGTATAAGATATTTAAAGAGCATATTCAAGCTCTAAATACACGACTTTACTATAAAATTTATATTAATTTGGTACCCTTACCTTAATACAATAAATCCTTACAAGTACTAATGTCCCGAGTAATAGTAAATCTGATTCCATTAGATTAATATATATTGAAACCCTAACAATTGATAGTAAGAATAATTCCTTTATCATATCGAATACTACCTTTAATATAGGTTGTATACCATTATAGATATTCCCTTTTCATGACTAATCAAAAGAGATCTAGTCTACATAATATAATGATAATTAAATTTATTTTAGTCCTTACATTTAATAATATTATCCATAGATCTATTTAATTTATATTAATGAATATAAATCTAACATATTTTAATATATGTTAAATATTAATATTCCCCCTAATCATGAACAAGTTGATGGGATCTAGTATATATAATATAAATTATTTTAATCCTTAATTAAGACTAATACTATAACATTATTATAATAATAATAGATTACTAATTATTATTTATTATTAAACCCTCTCGATTACTAACTATTGTTTCTAGCAATTTTAATATATTATTTCTAGCAATTTTTAAATATTAATATTAACCCAAACATTGTTAACTTTTCACTTAAATAACATATGTTAAAGATTAAAATAATATTTTAGCATTATAATATTATATAATTAAAATTGATTAGTCATATCTAGCCATTCTTGGTCAACCTTAGCCGTTTATCTAGTCTGACCGAATATAGCCGTTTTTTTTCAATATAGTCGTTTTTTAGTCAAACCTACCCATTGGATCTTCTGCTAGCTGTTTGGTCAATTTAGTGTGTCCTAAATTGCTACATTAATTATCAATTTGGGAGTCGTAAACTAATGAAATGTGGCGCACTATATGTGCAAGATAGCCTCTTTCTTATATTTTTGTCAGTTTTCAGTTTTTATTTTGTTTTGGGGGTTTTTATCTTCGTTTATCTCCTAATGTGAATGGAAATCTTGATCCTAAGTCTCTAGAAGGCAAGTATGGATATATATTTTAGGCAATTATGTCCTCTATAATGGTTTCCAGCACTTAATACTTCAAAAGATCTTAGAATATACTAGTGATGACAGTAATGCTTGAACAAGAATGAAAAATGTGCTGCTATTTAAAACAAGTAAGAAACGAACTACTGATCATGAAACTATCATCTCTGCTACTGTCTAAATACAGAAAAATGATTTAAGCTACTGCACTCAAAGAAATAAAAAATTGCAGAAAAGTAAACTAAAATCAACTCACAACATTCATAATCTGATTCCTCGCTAGTTAGTCTAGCTATGGCTTTCGGAGATAATCATCAATGATATGAGCAATCTAATATCTAATTGCAGAAAAGTAAAACTAAAATCAAAACACACATTCATAATTCGTCCCTCGCCAGTTAGTCTAGCTATGGCTTTCAGAGGTAACCGTCAATGATATGAGCAATTTAATATCTAATTGCAGAAAATTAAAACTAAAATCAAATCACACATTCATAATTCGATCCCTCGCTAGTTAGTCTAGCTATGGCTTTCGGAGGTAACCGTCAATGATATGAGCAATTTAATATCTAATTGCAGAAAAGTAAAACTAAAATCAAATCACACATTCATAATTCGATCCCTTGCCAGTTAGTCTAGCTATGGCTTTCAGAGGTAACCGTCAATGATATGAGCAATTTAATATCTAAGCTAACTAACAAAGCAAGTAAACAAAACTGAAATCAACCAAACAGACCTGGAACTAAAATACTAAGAAAAGCAAAGTCAGCAGAGAATTAATCCCATGTCATTAGTCATTGTGAAAATTATATGCAGATGCCTGGGCTGCCTACTCTATCCTGAAACATTCATACACTGATCAGTGTTAAACAAAGCTGTAAAATCATGAACAGAAGTGGAATGTTAATACCATAACAATTGAATTATACACATGTGGATAACTATGGAATATATGCAATGAAAATAAGGAAACGAGATATAAAAATTGTACAGCAACAATGAAAACAAAACCTCAGTGTACAGGGGCCTTCTGCACAGCCTCGGTCAACAGGCTATCAATCCAAGATTATGTTCACGCAATCATGTAGAAACAGAGTCTTCTCATATATTTCAAAACACAGTTACAACAATAAAACTAGTGTCACGACACAGTGGGTTTTTGAACAGCAAAATTACATTCAAAAAGACTAACTACATGCGTTATAGAAACGCGTTATTTATAACAAAGGTTACATAACTGTTTTCTTGTAAAACTGCGTGAACAGGGGACACGTAAAAGACAACGTCCATGGATTTAGCGTAATGGTTGCCGAGACTATTAAATCTATCAACTATGGCTGTTGGATTTGCATCGTGGGGCAGTCTACAGGTGGCAACAGACCCCAGAGATTTAGGAATGGCCACGCATCCTTCAAAATCCTTCACGTGTTGGAAAACAGAGTCCGGCTGTCGTAGGACTCTTACGTTGGACCATCGTTTGACCACTGTTGACCACAGCTTCCCTTGATGAATCCGGCTGAACCAATAGGACCTAATCCATGTCCAGGTCATTTCTAACTTGCCCATGTGGCTTGTTTTGCTTGATGACACCTGCAACATAGAGTTTAACAAAAACAATTGCGGAAAGTTGAATCAGTTGTGGAAAGTGACTGGATTCCGCAGCTAATGAGCAAAATATAGTTCAAACAACAAACACAAAAACATAGTCAAAAAACCACTTAATTCTCTTTTAGAATCAATATGCAATGATTTCTGACAGCTTATGGAGTACTGGTGAGGGAAAAAGTCTGGGAAAAAGTGTAGGAGAGGTGTAATTTCAAAGCTCTACATACCCCCACTGTGAAGGTGTTGCATGTCCCCATGCAACCAAAACTTTGATCACCCTCCTTCAGCTCATGTGTTCTGAGACCTCTGCCAATAGATCCAACCTTCTTTTCTTCTTTCTTGGGACCACTACCATCCTCGACTTCCTCATTAGACACCTGAACTTGAGGTTGATGAGAGCCCTGTTCAACCTTCTGCTCTTTTTCTTTAATTTTCTATTTTTCTTTTTCCATGGCCCAAGATGCAACATAGTGTTGTCATGATTAATCTTATCTAACCTACTCTGTTCCTTCAATGCTTCGTTTTCTTTTTTGATATGTCTATTTAAGACCTCCAGCTCAAAAACTTCATGTTTTAGTGATTGGGTTTGAGCTTCTTGAGTTGTATTAGGCTGGGCAGATGAAGTGCCTGGATCTGTGGCCGTTTTCTCCAAGGACTCTATATAATCATACATTTCTTACTGGTTCGGGTCTATCTTAGGTGTGGTCTTTCTTGGGCTAACCCCAAAATCTTGTTGAGAAGGGATGATTTCAAAATCTAGTCGAGAAGGACTCATGTCAAAATCTGGCTGAGAAATAGGAGTATGGTGGGGACCACGGCTAGGAGGAATTGTTGAAGGTTTTTCCAGTGTTTCCCCTCCTAAATCAATAAAGTGGAGCCCTTTAATTTTATTTTTCTCAACTTCCCTTTAAGTCTGGAACTTCTCCTCAAATTTTGTGGGCTAGAACTCTATTTTTCTTTCCCTTTCTTCTTGGCTGCAGCTGACTGTTCTTGAAGGTAAACTAGTCGTTCAGACAATATTTGGTGGTCCTCTTCTGAGGAAGGTTCTAGGGTTTGATAGACAGCCTCAATACTTCTTTTCCCTTTTGATTTTCTTGGCTTTCTTACCCTCGGTTTTTTCCTTCCTACCTTCAGGCAATTTTTCTTCCCTACTTTTCTTGAACTATGTTAGTAGGGGTGTCCTGGAGTCTATCACTTGTTTTCTTTCTTCTGCTTCTCCTTGATGTGCTGCTTTTAGGGGTTTTTTGTGGATCTTTAAAGAGATTTCTAACCAAAAACTGCTCCCATGTGTCCTTCTTTTCTTTTAATTGTTTTTCTATCAAGATTTTCACAAGGTCGTGGTGATACAAGTGGGTTTCTACATCCCCCAGATTCTTTTGGACTATGGTGGACATTTTCTTCAGGCTATTTAGCAATAAATAGGGAAAATTAAGAGTTTGGTTCTCTAGAAAATTCATCAGCAACCGGGTGTGATACATGTACATTGACCTGAATCGTCCCTCACAGGTAATGAATTTCTAGATTATTAATAGTAAATTAGCCCATTTTTCTTGTAAAGCAGAGACAGGGATTCCTCTATTAAAGATTGTTACATCCATACCTAGATTTCGTAGGATAACCCTCCATGCTCTCTCATCAAAACTCTTATTTTTGAACCACCGTTCTCCCTCCTATGGAAGTTCGGTTGCAGCTGCTATGGACGCCTTTGTGATATAAATTTAAGGTCTCCAACCTCCACTTCTACGTCGTCAAAGGACCTCGCAAAAGTCTTCGTAGCTTCCTTGTTGTAGCCTTTGAATTTCTGAATAAATTGTAACCACTGGGCCTTCCTTAGCATGCTTTTCAGTTGCGGATACCCTTCCATAAATTTGGGTCCTTCCGGTTCTGCTCTCAACAGAGGACCCATTCTTTCCTCCTGTTTTAAACACGTCTGTGTGGGTATTGGATGAATGGAGGTGAGACGGCTAGGTTAGCGGAAAATGGACAGGATTTATGGAGAGAACCAGTGATTGTAAATGGAAAACAGAGAATAGGTAGCGGGATTGAGTTTATGGAACGGAGCAGAGGCTTATGTGAACAGGGTAGGAATGCAAACGTGACTTCAATAGAATAGTAGGGGAGTAAGGTGAGACCGGCATAGTTTTAAACTGAATGTCTATGAAGTAGACGTAAACATGCTCAAGAAATGGTTGCGGAACTTGTGCAGCGGAGAAAAGCCGTGATCAAATCAATCACGTCCCTATAATTACAGGTGGAGTGTCAAAGTACAGCCGAACACGAGTTAAATCCGGAGGCTTGATCATGAGGCCGTTTGAAAAATAAATACAAGGCTCGTGGAGGAATCATCGGTCATGGAATGGTTATGCGCTATCAATCCCAATCATTGCATATAATGGAGCCGTGGTTTCAAAACTATATAAAATGTGCTTTAAATGCTATTTGAAATAAACCTTACTCATACCTTGGAATTTTTGCCGCTTTTCGTCCATTAACTGTTAGATGATCCAAAAATACTTTATTATCATAGGTTATAAAATTGAAATAAAATAATTATTAATTTAAGAAATTAAATTAATAATTATTCTAGAATGATTAATTATTTTAGAGACAATTAGAATTAGTATATTGTTGTAACAAGATATGACTCTCCAAATGTGTCGTATCTTAGGCTCTATTATAGGAGATTAGTTAGCTAGTTGGTTTGAATAGCATTTATTGTAAATGGACACTTGTTATTTAATAAGTGCTCCATAATTAGAGGTAGTTAGGACATGGAGCTTATAAATAGCTCATTGCAAGAGTGTTTGGTTGTTCGGGTGTAAGCTCTTGCAAATCAATTATGTAATTGTTTTTTTCTGATTAATAAAATTACGTGTCTGAGGACACTTCTGCCATTATTGTGGTATCAGAGCTCCAGTAATGCTGCAGTGGATTTGAGGAGATTTCAGCTCAACAAAGTCCTGGAAAACTCCATTCAGTTGGCCAACAAATGATTGGTATGAAATTACCCAGTTTTAAATCTGCAAATTGATTCTATTAATTTTTTGATGCTGGAATATATGCCCATACCGGAATTTAATGTAAATTTGGAAGGTATTTTTTTTAATATTGAAAGCGTTGAAGATCTGGCGTTGAAGATCAGGCGAATTCCCTAATTGTGTAGTGTCATAAAGCAAGCTTGAAATTTCGTCCGATTGTTTGTTTTGCGTGAATGCGCTTGTAATTTGAATAACGCTAACGATAGGTGACGATGAAGGAATACTAGACAGACTCTTCCTCACTTCTTTCGCAAGAAGCTGCCTGTATAGCTCCGCTGCTCTTGATGTATATTTTGATTCAATCTTCCCACCTTCAGTCCAACCATGTTGCTTAAAGAATAATTGTGCACGGCCATTACCACCAAAGCTCATCAATTTCAACTGCTCCATGGTCCATGTATCGAGATTCGTAGACCTGTAAGCACAAATTTCTGCAGACGCATTTGACTATCTGCATCAATAGCCTTCTTATCTTCATCAAAGAATTGGGAAGATGATATGGATTTTGCACCTGAAAACTTCCGTTGTGCCTCACCAGTTTCTTCAATCTGAGGTTTAGAGCGGTTGGAATTTCCAGATTTTCGACTCCCTGAAGTATTGAAATCAGAGAAGAAATCCACACCAGTGGATGGTGCCAAAACATGACCAGAGGAAGACAGACCATCTGAATTGAATGTTGATTGCTCTTCAGCATAAGTAAAACGAGATGTTCGAGGTGCCGACTGTGTTAGGAATAGTAAAGCTTCTGTTAAATTATAAGTTTTACTGTTGTTTGTGCGGCTAATGGATGAGATTTGTATTTTGGTTGATCGAGAGAGGTAGCGCAACATGATATATCATTGTGCATATATATTGATGCAGACTTGCAGATCTGTGTGCGCTTGAGTCGATTGGTGCTAAAGTTTTCATAATTATTTTTTTAATGGGAAGTATGTAAAGGCACTTTTTAAAGAGTGATCATAAATTATTTTAATGGAGAGATAAGGTATGTTTTTTAAATTGTAAAATTATGTTGGAGTGATAATTTTTTGGAGTGATAAGGAGTTTTATTTGTAACTTGGAGAGATAAGGTGTGTTTGATAATTTGTTTTCAAGAAGCTATTTTTTTAATTGGGATCATCATATTTGTAACTCAAAGTAATTTTACTTTGAGGGGGGTAAATTTTTTTACCAGGTTGTGCAAAGCACCATTGTAAAAAGTCAAATTTTGAAAGTTGCCCTGTAAAAATTTGAGAAATTGACTAGAGCCAAGTGCAAAGCTCAGTCAATATTCTCCTGTTTTGACGACTATTCGAGGGTCAAGGCCAAGCCCCGATAGATCGTGTTTTTTGCGTGGTGTGTTGTGTTGACTATCTTGTCCTTTCTGTTCTGCTTCTTGGTGCGTCTCTTCATTGCAAAAAATGTCTAAGTTGATTAACTTATTTTCTGATTCCGACAAACTTGAGGGCACCAAATCTTATAAAACGTGGCATCGTCTGATTGAAAGCACACTCATTTACAATGAATTATGGCAAGGAATATGTGATGGAGATGTAAAGCCGAATAAACCCACAGATGCAGATCCACTGGCAAAATGGGAAATCAAGAATGCTAAAGCCTTAGCTCTTATTAAATCGTCTGTGAATGATGAAATGTATGTACATATAGAGAATGCCACAGATGCATGGACTGCCTTGAAAACTTTTAAAGACCTCTTTGATACTCAGCCAGAATCAAAGAAGGTTGATCTACAGTTAAAATTGTTGCAACAAAAATTAATTGAAGATGGTGATATTCTTGAATATCTCTCCAGACTTAAGAATATTAAGCAGGAAATTATTAATGCTGGTTTTCCCGCAATTGAAGATAGCTTTATGGTCACAATTGTAATTGCTGGGCTTCCTTCTTCCTATACGCATTTTTTAGAAACTTTACAAGTAATTGGGAAATTAGAAAAACTAAAGTTTGATGAACTTTGTGAAATGTTAAGTCAGCATGATAAAACTTTTGGGAAGAAGAAGAAAGTTGGTGAAGATGTTTTTCTCACAGAAGCCAGCACAAGTAAGTCATCAGCAGATAGTTCTCGAGGAAGAGGCAGATGGAATCAGAATCAAGCAACACATAATCGAGGTCGAAGCCAAAGTAGAGGCAACAATTTTAACAGAGGAGGAAGAAATAATTTTCAAGGTAGAGGAAACAACCAAGGAAGAGGCAATTTTCAAGGACAAGGATATAATAGTCAAGGTAGAGGACAATCTCCAAATAGAGGTCAAAGCAGAGGCCGAGGACAATCTTCAGGACGAGGAAGAGACTTAAGTCCAATTGTGTGTCGAAGATGTAACAAAGTTGGCCATTATGCTGAAGATTGTCAAACTTCACTTAATAAAATTCCCAAGTTTCAGCAGCATTCAGCACAGTTTGCAAATGATCAAGACGAAGATAACTCAGAATATGTGTTTACTTCCTCACCAGCATCACAAATTTCATCTCATCTTAGAAGTGACTATGAAGATGCCTGGATCTTGGATTCCGGGGCAACTCAGCACATGATATGTCGACGTGATTTTTTCTGGAATTTTCAAGAATGCCAACTTAATTCAATTTTTCTTGCTGATGATACAAAACATACTCCTTATGGAAAAGGAGTCGTAAAAGTTTTTTTCCCTGACATTGGAGAAAAATTGATTTCCAATGTATGGTATGTACCCAGTTTCAAGAAAAATTTGCTCTCTTTAGTCACGATTCGACAAGCAGGACATCAGGTGATTATGGAAGATGGTTTAGTGAAGATTAATTCAGTGAAACAGAACTTGAAAACTGTTATGACAGGTTATGAAGATGGAAAACTGTTACGGATGAAAGGGACAGTTATTCCAAGGCATTCTGATTTTGCAGGGGCAGTGACTACAGGTATTTCACCTATCAGACTATGGCATGTAAGATATGGACATTTGAATTTTGAGAGTCTTTCTCAATTGCAGAAACAAGGAATGGTTAAAGGACTTCCCACATTCAAAAGGGAAAATGCAAAATGTGAGGCTTGCATTTATGGAAAACAAAACCAAGAAAGTTTTCCAACAAGTTCATGGCGTGCAAACAGGCGGCTACAACTAGTTCACAGTGATGTTTGTGGTCCACTACAAACTTCATTTGGTGGTTGCAAATATTTCTTACTATTCATTGATGATTTCAGCAGAATGACTTGGGTTTACTTCTTGAAGAACAAGTCAGAAGCATTTGATAAGTTTAAACTTTTTCGCCAACTTGTTGAAAATGAAGTCAAAGAAAAGATAGGTACTCTCAGGACGGATAATGGGGGAGAATTCACTTCAAATGAATTCAAAACTTATTGCAGTGAAAATGGCATAAGACGACATGTCACTAATGTTTACACTCCACAGCAAAATGGAGTAGTCGAAAGAATGAATCGCACTTTGTTAGGAATGGCGAGATCCATGTTAACCTTTAAGAGGTTAAGTCCAACATATTGGGCGGAAGCCATACATACAGCTGTCTACTTAAGAAACAGATCTCCAACTGCTTCTTTAGACGGAATCACACCTTATGAAGCTTGGTTTGGTTTCAAACCTCGAGTTAAACATCTTAGAGTTTTTGGGTCAGTGTGTTATGCCTTAGTTCCGAAAGAAAAACGAACTAAGCTTGACTCAAGAAGTTTAAAATGCACAATGATTGGCTATTCTGATGAGAAGAAAGGGTATCGTCTTTTGACCAATGGAAAATTCATTGTGAGCAGGGATGTCATTTTTGATGAAACAGAGAGTAAGAGTGCTGAAGAAATTGAAAATCTTCTTCACAAATTAGAAACTAAGGGAAGTAAAAGAAATGGAAAAATGCAAAGTCAACCAACTTCACCAAATTGGTATGAACTTGATTTTCCTTCCTCTGAAGATGAGTCCTCCAGTCCATCTACATCAACAACATCATCTGGGTCTTCTAGCAGTTCATCCGCATCTCCAAGCAGCATCAATTCTTCAGACAGTGAGTCTCCACCTTCTTCACCTGAACGACGAACATCAGTTTATATTAATCCTCTTTACAATGATGGGGACTTTACAGAAGCACAAACACGTGAGCATCAACTTCCGAAATGGGCAGTTCAACTTTTGAAAGATGTAAAGCCTGATGAACAGAATAAAACTGGCACCAGAAGGGCACATCGAAGTGAAGGCAATTTTGCCTTGATAGCAAATGATTTTACTGAACCTTCCACATACAAAGAGGCAGTAAAACATAAAGAATGGCAACAGGCTATGGTTGAAGAATATAAAGCAGTAATTGATAACAACACTTGGAAACTTGTTGATTGTCCAGCAAATGTTAAACCCATAGGATGCAAATGGGTTTACAGAATTAAGTATAATCAGAAGGGTGAACTTGACAAGTATAAAGCACGACTTGTCGCAAAAGGTTTTGCGCAGCAGGAAGGCATTGATTATGAAGAAACTTTTGCTCCAACAGCTAAATGGAACACCATCCGATTAACACTTGCATTGGCCGCTCAAAAAGGATGGAAAGTTCATCAAATGGATGTGAAAAGTGCTTTTCTCAACGGGGATTTACAGGAGGACGTGTATATGACCCAACCACCAGTGTTTGAAGTGGAAGGACAAGAACATAAAGTCTGCAAATTGATCAAGGCTTTATATGGGTTAAAACAAGCTCCCCGAGCCTGGTATGCCAAGATGGGTGATTACCTTAAGAAAGTTGGTTTTCAACGAAGTGAATCTGATGATACTTTGTATGTGCGGCAACAGGGCAAATATCTGGTAATTCTTGTTATGTATGTAGATGATTTGATCATCACTAGCAATCATGATGATCATCTTGCACAGGTAAAAAAGGAGTTACATGCAGGTTTTAAGATGACAGATTTGGGATTACTTCACTACTATCTTGGAGTTGAAGTCTTCCAACGTCCACATCATATTTTCATTTCTCAGAGCAAGTATGCCGCAGAGGTTCTTCAGCGATTTGGCATGCAAGATTGCAAGCCCATTCTCACCCCCATGGAGCAAAACTTGAAACTTTCAAAATTTGAAGGGGGGGAAAAGGTGGACAATACAACTTACAGACAGTTGATTGGTAGCTTGATTTATTTGACAAATACTCGTCCTGATCTATCTTATGCAGTCAGTATTCTTTCACGTTTTATGCAGGAACCACGAGACAGCCACTGGAATGCAGCCAAAAGAGTTCTTCGATATATCCAAGGAACAAAAGATTTTGGTCTTCTTTACACCAAGACTAAAAATTTTGTACTTGGTGGATATTCTGATGCCGACTTTGCTGGGAGTATTGATGATCGAGCATCAACATCAGGTTATTTAATGAATATGGGGTCAGCAGCAGTATCTTGGAGTTGTAAGAAACAAGCTACAGTGGCCACTTCTTCAGCAAAAGCAGAATACATTTCAGCATGGGAAGCAGCATGTGAAATTGTTTGGTTGCGCCGAATTTTGCAGGACTTGGGCATTTCTCAGGGAGAAGCTACATCATTGTTCATTGACAGCCAGTCAGCCATCAAACTTGCCAAGAACCCAGTTTTTCATTCAAAGACAAAGCATGTGGACACCAAGTATCATCATATCAGGTCGCTCATTGCCAAAGATGTCCTCAAACCAGTTTATTGTCCTTTCGAAGATCAGATCTCCGACATTTTCACCAAACCGCTTGGCAGAATAAAATTTACTAAGTTCAAGGATGAACTTGGTATTTGTTGTAATGTATCTTTGGATCATAGGGGGGAATGTTAGATGATCCAAAAATACTTTATTATCATAGGTTATAAAATTGAAATAAAAGAATTATTAATTTAAGAAATTAAATTAATAATTATTCTAGAATGATTAATTATTTTAGAGACAATTAGAATTAGTATATTGTTGTAACAAGATATGACTCTCCAAATGTGTCGTATCTTAGGCTCTATTATAGGAGATTAGTTAGCTAGTTGGTTTGAATAGCATTTATTGTAAATGGACACTTGTTATTTAATAAGTGCTCCATAATTAGAGGTAGTTAGGACATGGAGCTTATAAATAGCTCATTGCAAGAGTGTTTGGTTGTTCGGGTGTAAGCTCTTGCAAATCAATTATGTAATTGTTTTTTTCTGATTAATAAAATTACGTGTCTGAGGACACTTCTGCCATTATTAACCTTTGATCAGCTGCTCCTTGTTGATGCTTTTAAGTGCCTCATGTTTTTAAAATATGTGCTTGGTCATACCTGCATTTTATTTTCATGTTCATTTAACTAACATCTGACTGTCAGTTTTGAAAAATAGAGTGATGGATGCGGAAACTGCTTCTAGCTGTGGAAACTGGGTTCAGCTGCGGAAACTGACACAGTAATCATATGACTGAATGGAGATGGATAAATGATGACTGAATGAATGAAAATGGTCATGGAAAAAAAACTTTTATTGGTGGAATGAAATGAAATGAATGAAGTGGAGTGGAATGAATGAAATGAATGAAGTGGAATGGAATGAAGTAGAATGAAATGAAGTGGAGTGTCACAAAACTGTGGAATGAGAGAGAGATTTTTTTTTTGGAAAATATAGGGCATTAGGAGTTCCTGATTTTTTCCCTGTATTTTCTATATAAGATTGCCAATCAGTGATTGGTTTTCAGGCTTATACATTTTCATTTTTTTTTTTTTTAAGAAACAAAAAGGAGCAAAGGCTAGGCTGGTGGAGAAGAAGGATTCTTCTTCACCAGCCTTATTGCAGAATTGTCTTGAAAGATTTTGACAAATTCCTCTTTTGAGAGTGGCTTATGATAGATCTTTATTCTGTGGCCATTCACAAAAAGAGGAGTTTGAAGTTCATCAATGGTTTTGATTCTTACCGCTCCATTGCTAAAGATTTTTTCAATCTCATATGGCCCAAGCTAATGAGTCTAAAATTTTCCTTTAAAATCTTTAAACTTGGAATCAAATAGCAATGCCCAATCTCCTTCTTGAAACTTTTTCTCCTTGATGTATTTGTCATGCCACTTAGCTCTTTGATATTGAACTAGATCAATTCTTAGGATTGCCTCTTGTCTGATCTCATCTAGCTCATTCAACTGCTCCATTCTATGCCTTTGGGCTTCTGATAGATCCATTCCCAACTAGACTGACATGTTGAAAGTTTTGACTTAGAACTCAATGGGGAGTAGGACTTCTTTCCCATAAACAAGTTCATAGGGAGAATGTCTTGCTGTATTTCTCCATGTGGTTCTGTAGGCCCACAAGGCTTCAAGAAGCCTTTCTGCCCAATCTCTTCAGTGTAGATGAATATTTTTGGTGATGATGGCTTCAATAACTTTGTTTGTAGACTCCACTTGACCATTTTCTTGCAGATGGTAGGGAGTAGATTTTCTGTGCTTGACTTTGTATTCTTCCATCAGCTTCTCCACCAGGTGGGATGTGAATTGACTTCCCTGATCTGTCACAATTTCTCTTGGAAAACCAAAGCGAGTAAAAATATCCTCATAAAGAAAACTAACAACTGAATTTTCAGTAGCAGAAAATAATGCTTTGGCTTCTACCCATTTAGTGACATAATCAGTACATACCAATATATACTTTGTTTGTTTAGATGGTGGGTTAATAGGTCCAATGAAATCTAAAGCCCATTTTTCAAAGGGTTCGATGAGTACCTGTGGTTGTAATGGAATTTCATTTGAAAGGGTAGGTTTCCCTACTCTTTGGCAGCTGTCACACCTTTTGACATATTGTTTTGCATCTTTGAAGAGGGATGACCAACAATATCCTAAAGAGAGGATTTTATAGGCTATCCTTTTGTCAGCAAAGTGTCTGCCGCATGGTTCATCATGACATTCTTTGAGAATATCAAGCATTTCATCTTCCCTAACACATCTTCTGATCACAAGATCTGGCCCTGTTTTAAACAATTCGTTAGAAATTCATGAATATTTTGAACTCTCCTGAATAATCTTTCTTCTTTCACTAGGAAATAAATGTGGAGGTAGTTTCCCTGTAACCAAATAGTTAGCTATATCTGCATACCAAGGAGTCTTAGTAGTTATTGCAAATAAATATTCATCAGGAAACTTATCCTCTACAGGAGAATCTTCTTTAGTATTCTGAATCCTAGACAAGAAATCAGCTACTGTATTTTGTTTCCCTGGTCTATCCAACACAATAATATTGAATTCCTGTAAAAGTAGGAGCCATCTTGTAACTCTGCCATTAGTAACAGGTTTGTTCATTAGATATCTAATCACAGAATGATCAGTATGAATAAAAGTTTCATAGCCTGTTATATAGTGTCTAAACTTATTGATTGCATGAACAACAGCTAAGAACTCTTTTTTAGTTACAGTATAGTTCAACTCAGTGGGAGTCAAATTTTTACTAGTATAGTAAATGGCATAAGGAACTAAATCTTTTTGACCCAACACAACTCCTAAAGCTGTATCTGAAGCATCTGTAGAAATATGGAAAGGGAGTTTCCAATTTGGTCCTCTCAAGATAGGCGCTTCAGATATTCTTGTTTTCAAAGTTTCAAATGCTGATTGACAATCAGGATCCCATTTGAATTCACAGTCTTTTGTAAGCAGTTTGAAGAGTGGAGATGTTATTTTAGTGAAGTTTTCTATAAATCTTCTATAGTATCCAGTAAATCCTAGAAAACTTCTAACATCTTTTTGACAATTTGGAATAGGCAATTTGGAGATGACTTCAACTTTTGATCTATCAACTTTAATCCCATCTCCTGAAATATGATGTCCTAAAACAATACCTTCAGTAAACATCATAAAGCATTTTTCATGGCTTAATGAAAGGTTTGTCTCTTTACATCTTATGAGGGATTTTTCCAAATTTTCTAATGCCTCTTCAAACAAATTACCATAAACTATAAAATCATCCATATAAACCTCTACACAATCATGGATTAGATCAGAAAAAATTCCTAGCACTGCTCTTTGGAATGTTGCGGGTGCATTACATAATCCAAAAGGAAGCACTCGATAAGAAAAAGTTCCCCATGGACAGGTAAATGTGGTCTTGTCCTGATCCTCAGGTGCTACCTGAATTTGATTATAACCACTAAAACCATCCAGAAATGAAAAGTACTTTTTGCCTGCTAATGTATCTAATACTTGATCGATAAAGGGTAAAGGAAAGTGATCCTTCAAAGTTGCTTTGTTCAATTCCCTGTAATCAATGCATACCCTCCATTTACCATTCTTTTTGGGTACTATAACCAAAGGAGAAACCCATCAACTATCTGAAATTGGATAAATGAAGTTTACATTGAGTAGTTTTTGGAGCTCTTCTTTCACTATCTCCCTAAGATTTGGATTCATCCTTCTCTGAGGTTGTCTAATTGGTCTACTATTTTCCTCAATATAGATATGGTGGATGCAAGTTTTAGGGTCAATACCTTTCATATCAGTATACTCCCATGCAAATGCAGTAGAATGTTTTTGCAAGATTTTGGTTAGCTCTTCCTATTGTGATTTTTCCAAATTTTTGTTGATATTCAATGTTTTACCTGGAAAAATCTCAAAGGTAGAACTATCAAACTCTTCCATAGAGTAAAGAGACATTTGTCTTGATGATAAATATTCAATGTTAGAATCTAACTGAAATTGTGTGTGGTCATATTCTAAAGATGTTTCAAAATTTTCTAATGTGTTTAGAATTTGACTATCTTCACTGATTTCAAAAATGGTAAAGACAGGTTGTATAGTGTCCTCATCATCGACCCATTCATTGTCTCCTACTTCTGTAACTGCTTTTGCTGGAGGATACAAATTGAATTTCTTTGTCGAACTACCATCAGAAATGTACATATCCCCAGATCTACAACTAATGAAAGCATCAGCTGTGGCTAGCCAAGGTCTTCCTAAGATGAGTGGGTTCCCTCCTAAATTACTCTTGGGAATTAAAATCATGAAATCTATTGGATATTCCCAAGAATCTAAGGAGACTGAAATGGCTTCTAATACACCATCTGGTTTGATTATTGATTTATCTGCAAGTTGCAGTAAGGTAGGTGTAAAAAGAAGATTAGGAAGTTTAAGCTGTTCCATAGTCTGTCTACTCATAATGTTGATAGCAACCCCTAAGTCAATCAAAGTATTTGGAATTTCTACTCCATTTATATGTGTCTTAACAATTGGACTTCCTGGATCTACATATTTCTGCATGGTAATATTTCCCATCATGATATCTGCAATTTTTCTTACCAGGTGGATTCTTCTTGTATCTCTTGGTTTCCTTCTTGGTCTTTTGAGACTCAACTCCTTTACTATTTTTGCTAGAATAGGAATCTCTCTAATGGCTTGTAGCAAGGAAATCTTGATACAGCCATTCTTTAATTCATCTAGGAAATCATAGTCGAGCAACAAGATTTGTTTTTCTACCCTTTGTCAATTTGTAATCTTTCAGGGAAAGGAGGTGTGGATGAAGATGTAGGTTGCTCAACTACAGGAGTTGTGGGGGTTGACTCTTTTTCTTTTTCTTTTTGAACGGTTGGGTTTTGAAGAGATGTTTCTTCAGAACCTTTATTGGCTTTAAGAGAATCCTCCTCAGAGGTATCTTTCTCTTGAACATCTATAGAAGGTTTTTCTAAAACTCTACCAGACCTGAGCTGTACATCATTGAGAGGAACAATCATATAGGTAGGAAATTGTTGTCCTTCTACCATGTAAGCATTCTGAGGATTTTTGTTATTGGGATTTGACAATCGTTGCGCTAGTAGTTGATTTGTCTTTTGTTGAAATGGAAGCAAGAGTTGAGAATTTGGATTTTGTTGAGAAGGTTGTTGTTGTGGAAATGGTAATGAAAGTTGTGGGTTTTGATTTGGAATTTGTGGATTTTGTTGATTTTGAAAAGATGGAGGATATTGATAAAATTGAGCAAATCTCCCATAAGGATTTTGCATCCCTTGTGCCCATGATTGGTATGGATTTTGAGATTGGGGCCAAGGTTGTTGCCAAGAATTCCAATTTGGTGGGAGCTGAAAGTTCATAGGATTGTTAAATCCTTGATTTTGTGGCCCCTGCCATGGTCTTCTTGAAACAAAACAAAGGGATTCTACTAAATTTGGATCTTCCTGAAAGACAACTTTGAGCCCAGGAATTGAAGGACAATCCTTGGTCTCATGGCTTTCTGAGCAAATCATACATGTCTCTACAACTTTTGCATCCAAGGGACATTCCCTTAAAGCATGTTTCTTTCTACATTTTGGACAAAAGATGGCTAAGGCTTTGGCTTCTGCTTTCTACTTGTTTTGTATTTTAAGGGTGTCTAGTTGTTCACTAAGGCTCCCTAGAATATCAGTTTTGAACTCATCAAGCATATTGCCAATATCTACCCTACTTATTGATCCAGTTGCAGATTTGTTTTCTCTAATAAGAGAAGGATCTCTAGGCCCTTTTCCAGTTTTAGATTTTCCCCTTGAGAGATGGACACATAGTTCTGCTATGTCATGGAGTGGAAGTTGAGAAATATCTCCCTTCCCCGTCATGTTTAAAATATCTTTCCATTCATCTATAATGGCTTTCAATAGAAGGGATTTCAAGGTTTCCTCATCTAAATTACTCATTTTTGCTCTCTTTAAGTTGTATTGAAATCTTTCAAGTAAATCCTCCAAGTTTTCATCTTCTTTTTGCATCATCTTGAATACCTCATCCTTATGATTGGTGGGCACACAATAATCCAAGTATCTATCCAAAAATGTTTGTTTCATATCATTCCAAGTCCTAATAGATTGGATGACTAATCCCATGAACCATTTCAAAGTAGCTCCTTTCAATGTTGAAGGAAACATTTTGAGTTTTTGAGAGTCTTCCATATAGTCATAGGTTCGGCACAAGACTTCAAACTCAAATAGAAATGTTTCAGGATCCTCACTTCGCAACCCATAAAAATTTGGGAGGACAGATGGTGAAATGTTTTTCATTGTTGTATGGGTCTCCTCATTGACTATAGGGAATCCAAATGAGTTATCTCCATCCCTATTTCCCCATTGTTACCTCTACCTCCTCCATTGTTTCCTCCTCCTTTACCTCTACCTCTACCCCCTCCTCCAAATCCATTCACTACTTTCTCTGTCATGATAGTTTCCTCAGGGTTCTCAGAGTCCTTTGGTTCTTCTATTAATGGCGAATGAGGAAGAATTTATCCCTCCTCTTCTTCAAGTGATTCTACTTCTTTCATTACAATGTGTTTCCCTGTAGAAGTGAAGAAAGGTTCTTCTCCTAGGTCAGATTTGATGGATAGTGTGGGAGAGTCTCCTAATTCAGCTGCTGCCCCTTGAATTCCAGGAATCCTAAGGCTGGGAGTGTGAGTCGGAGATGATGGAGGTGTATCTTGTCTATGCCTTGAAGTAGCTGGAGTTGTGAAAATCGAACTTTTGGCCCTAGCTATAAACATTCCCCTAGAATCTCTTGCTCTATATATGTCATTTTTTTTTTATTTCTTATTTTTTAAGTCGGGCTAATAATTCTCTTTCTGATCTTCCAGGTCACACTAGGTGCAAGAAGAGAGCATAATCAAGAAATTATTAAACTAACAACTCTCTTTTCTGATCCTCTAGATGACACTAGGTGCAAGAGGAGAGCATACTTCAAGAAGTTATCAATTTTCCGTTCTCTTTTTTTTTTAAAAGATTGGCTACCTAGTTACACTTCCCCGGCAAAGGCGCCAAAATGTTTGGTCAATTTAGTGTGTCCTAAATTGCTACATTAATTATCAATCCAGGAGTCATAAAATGATGAAGTGTGGCGCACTATATGTGCAAAACAACCTCTTTCTTATTTTTTTGTCGGTTTTCAGTTTTTATTTTGTTTTGGGGGTTTTTATCTTCATTTATCTCCTAATGTGAATGGAAATTCTGTTCCTAAGTCTCTAGAAGGCAAGTATGGATATAGATTTTAGGCAATTATGTCCTCTATAATGGTTTCCAGCACTTAATACTTCAAAAGATCTTAGAATATACTAGTGATGACAGTAATGCTTGAACAAGAATGAAAAATGTGCCGCTATCTAAAACAAGTAAGCAACGAACTACTGATCATGAAACTATCATCTCTGCCGCTGTCTAAATACAGAAAAATGATTTAAGCTACTGCACTCAAAGAAATAAAAAATTGCAGAAAAGTAAACTAAAATCAAATCACAACATTCATAATCTGATTCCTCGCCAGTTAGTCTAGCTATGGCTTTCGGAGATAACCATAAATGATATGAGCAATCTGATATCTAATTGCAGAAAAGTAAAACTAAAATCAAATCACAAATTCATAATTCGATCCCTCGCCAGTTAGTCTAGCTATGGCTTTCGGAGGTAACCGTCAATGATATGAGCAATTTAATATCTAATTGCAGATAAGTAAAACTAAAATCAAATCACACATTCATAATTCGATCCCTCGCTAGTTAGTCTAGATATGGCTTTCGGAGGTAACCATCAATGATATGAGCAATTTAATATCTGATTGCAGAAAAGTAAAGCTAAAATCAAATCACACATTCATAATTCGATCCCTCGCTAGTTAGTCTAGCTATGGCTTTCGGAGGTAACCGTCAATGATATGAGCAATTTAATATCTAAGCTAACTAACAAAGCAAGTAAACAAAACTGAAATCAACAAAACATAACTGGAATTAAAATACTAAGAAAAGCAAAGTCAGAAGAGAATTAATCCCATGTCATTAGTCATTTTGAAAATTATATGCAGATGCCCGAACTGCCTACTCTATCCTGAAACATTCATACACTGATCAGTGTTAAACAAAGCTGTAAAATCATGAACATAAGTGGAATGTTAATACCATAACAATTGAATTATACACAGGTGGATAACTATGGAATATATGCAATGAAAATAAGGAAACGAGATATAAAAACTGTACAGCAACAATGAAAACAAAACCTCAGCGTACAGGGGCCCTCTGCATAGCCTCGGTCAATAGGCTATTAATCCAAGATTATGTTCATGCAATTAGGTAGAGACAGAGTCTTCTCATATATTTCAAAACATAATTACAACAATAAAACTAGTGTCACGGCACAGTGGGTTTTTGAATAGCAAAATTACATTCAAAAAGACTAACTACATGTGTTATAGAAACGCGTTATTTATAACAAAGGTTACATAACTGTTTTCTTGTCAAACTACGTGAACAGGGGACACGTAAAACACAACGTCCATGGATTTAGCCTAATGGTTGCCGAGACTATTAAATCTATCGACTATCGTTGTTGGATTTGCATCGTAGGGCAATCTACTGGTGGCAACAGACCCCAGAGATTTAGGAATGGCCACGCATCCTCAGAATCCTTCACGTGTTGGAAAACAGGGTCCGGCTGCCGTAGGACTCTTACGTTGGACCATCATTTGACCACCATTGACCACAGCTTCCCTTGATGAATCCGGTTGAACCAATAGGACCTGATCCATGTCCAGGTCATTTCTAACTTGCCCATGTGGCTTGTTTTGCCTGATGACACCTGCAACATAGAGTTTAACAAAAACAGCTACGGAAAGTTGAATCAGTTGTGGAAAGTGACAAGATTCCATAGCTAATGAGCAAAATCTAGTTCAAACAGCAAACACAAAAACATAGTCAGAAAACCACTTAAATGCTCTTTTAGAATCAATATGAAATGATTTCTGATAGCTTATGGAGTACTGGTGAGGGAAAAAGTTTGGGAAAATGTGTAGGAGAGGTGTAATTTCAAAGCTCTACACTAGCCCTATTTAATATGCAGCCTTGATCTAGTTCTTCAACTAGTCTTGACAATGAGCCACACTCGTTGGTTCAAAACACGTCGACAAATGTTCTATCATGTGATTTACGCCGAAAAAACTTTTCTCATAATCTTTTCACATTTTGAGAGTCTGAAAAGAGCTTAAAGAGAACTCCACTTTGAGGAACGAGTGGTGTCTAGGATAGTAACTAGTTCCGGTGATGTTTGAACTTCTCAAAACATGTTGATTTATGTGAAGAGGCTGGCTAATAAGACCACTCATTGCAACTGTTCCTCAAAAAGGGTAAAACAACCAAGTGAAAGTGTATGATTGGCCAAGCAGATAGTGATGATGGAAGGAGAAAAACCAAGGCTCATCTGACGGAAGAGGCTGATAGAATGGCAATCACGAGAGTTAAAATGGAGATGGGTTCATTTTTACGCAAGATTGAACCATGGGGAACTATGCTTGGATTCAGTTTCATGTTTACACAAGGTTGAAATGAAAAACTATGCTTGGATTCAGTTTCATGTTTACACAAGGTTGAAATGAAAAACTATGCTTGGATTCAGTTTCATGTTTACACAAGCTTGAAATGAAAAACTATGCTTGGATTCAGTTTCATGTTTACACAAGCTTGAAACAAAAAACTATGCTTGGATTCAGTTTCATTTTTACACAAGCTTAAAATGAAAAACTATGCTTGGATTCAGTTTCATGTTTACACAAGCTTAAAACGAAAAACTATGCTTGGATTCAGTTTCATTTTTACACAAGCTTGAAATGAAAAACTATGCTTGAGATTGGTTTACATGCCCCCAGCATGATGACTCGATTCTAGGTGCATGCCCCCCAAGCTTCATTACATTCACCTAAGTAGACCACTTGCGACTATCAGGTTGATGGAATGAAGGTTCATTTACGAGATCAAGTGAAAGACTCGACTGGGATTTTATGAGATCTAATCAAAGACTCGAATTGGAACTTTTCTCTAGGGGACCTTGTTTCATTTTTTAATGAGCTTGACACAAGACAACGAACTGTACTCAGATTCCTTGTTTCATTTTTTAACGAGCTTTACACAAGACAAGGAACTATGCTCATACTCCTTGTTTCATTTTTTAATGAGCTTGACACAAGACAAGGAACTATGGTCATAACCCTTGTTTCATTTTTTGATGAGGTTGACACAATACCAGAAACTATCCTCATATTCCTCGATCATGACTCATAAGAGGTCATGACTTCCAAGAGGTTCTCATCATATGGGAGAATAATGCTCTAGAAGGGATCCGTAGCAAGGAATTCATTAGAGAGATCTAGTTCCAACGCCCCCAGTACATAATGTACAACATCATTGAATTGATTGTTAGTGGATGTAGGCATGGAACAAGTTTCCACATAATTAACCCGTGGTGGGGATGATACCATTGGTACAAAAGGACCATTTAGGGAAGACGGTTGACTGGAAGACATATTTGGACCAGGAAATGAAAGCTGGTCAATGGTGACAATTATGCCTTCATGCAGGAAACAAATCACTCGAAAGAGTGTTGAAACAATAGCTCCCATGTCATAAACATAGTCGCGCCCAAGAAGTAAAATGTAGTCTAAAGGGCCTGGGACTATGATCACATTTAGATAAACAATTTTTCCTCTCAAAGTAATAGGCAGCTGAGGAAGGATCTATAATGGTTGACTGGTTCCTCTGTTAAAAGCCAACATATTTTGGGTAACAGGCACAAGTGGCGATGAACCGAGCACTTGCCAAGCAGTGGAGGAAAGGATACTCACAGATGCACCTTCATCTATAATAGTGCCACATACAACCATATTACAAACCTGTACTATGATCTGGAAAGGCACATAAGAAGGAAGACAACATCCTGCCAGTTGATTCTAATCAAAGGAAGTGACTAGACTACTTGGAGGGGGTACCGTAGAAAGGAGAGAATTAACCCCTTGAGTTATGAGAGTGGGGGAATTTTCCTCCTGTCTTGATGGAACAGGAGGATTGCCCCCAAGCTCATTGGAATTTGAAGAAACGAAAAGAACCTGAGTGGTATCATATTCACTCTCTTTGGGAAAGGTACGATTAACTGAAGGTGAAATCGGGTCAACTGTTTCCTTGACCTGTTGATTTGGGTCAGGTATAGACTCATAGGATTCACTTTCAGAGAGAGTGGGTTTGACCGATGGTTGATTTGGGTTAGTCACTTTATCAACTAGTGAAGGATTAATGGCGAGTCTCCTGTAACCAGATGGAAATCGCTGTGGAGAAGCAAGATGGTTATCCAACACTTTTTTGGCTTCATCTAGATAGGGACAAAGGTGAATGGGGTGATTCCCTTCACATAGCCTACAGGGAAACTTAACTTTACCCTTCTTTCCATGAACTTTACTACCACTAGTTGATGGTGTGTCACCAACATGATCTCCAGAAGTTGATGACATAGGATGATGTGAACAGGAAGACCATTCTTTTAAAATATGAGGAATACCAGAACAATTTTGAAGAAGATGCTCTCCCACACAAAGTTTGCATGGATATCGAACTTTGTGAGGCTTATGGGATGGTTTCTCATCATAAGTTACATTAGAAGCAATGGTTGCTTGGTTGGCCCCCTGTTGAATTGGCTTCTTGTTCTTCTTCGTCTTCCCTTTCTTCTTCTTCTTAGCCACCTGGTTACTAGTACCAATACTTTCACCAGGCAAGGAGGAAGAAGGGGGGGAAGAAACAATCAAGGAAGAAGGCAAAGGGTCAACTTTAAGATCAATTGGAGGTTGATTTTGTCCAGTTGGAGGAGTACTCGATTGTGGAGAAATCATGACATTTTGAACCAAGGAGGTTGAAAAAAACCATACTTGAATGCCAATGGTAAATCCTGGAAGGGACAATGTAACCATATAAGGAGCACCAGTATTTTCGAAAGGAGGAAAAGGACTAGGATTCCCATCAAAAGGTATTCCTTGATCGGTGGACTCTGGATTTGTCTCCATATGTTTCAACCTGTTGAAGCCCCGAAAATCGGGTCTACAACAAGGGGGATGCCCGCCCGGTCCGGACCTTGGTTGGCAGCTCCTTTTCTGTTTGGTATAGCGGGTCCGACTGGGGATAATGGGACCAGTTTCCCAATTTGTGTGTGTGTGAGAAAGATCTAATATTTCTGTTTCTAACAATTTCTAAATGGAATACTTCTAATCTAATTCTAATCTAATAGTAAGGAAATTGTATTCTAATAACAGGAATATGTAAATCTACACTAACCCGAGGTGTGATTTTCTTCTATGCGATCTAAAATGATTTCAAAAAACAACTGGTAATAAAGATCATTCAGCTATTATGAGAAAATAATTCAATGAAGATGAACCATTTCGTATAGAAGTTAGACGAAACAGTTGTGAAAAACATATCGCATAATGAGCTACTCATACACTAAGCATAAATAAATAGCTATCACCATACAAAAGTGCCAAATGATAACTCAGGCATTCATACATTAATATATAAATAACTGAACTGGAAATCACTCTAAGACAAGGCAGAAATAGTTAAGAGATAGAAATACCATTTATAACTAGTCCTACACATGAGCTTCAAGCGATCACGATTTATCTCTCCTTGATCAAATATCTACTAAGAGTACAAAAGTGCAACATCAGTAGCAGATATCAAATGTAAACATTAATAAATCCTGTTCCATTCATTCATCAAAACCTCCTCAGAGGGTACAAAAATGCATGTTCTGGGGATAAGTTTTTGATAAATTTCAGGACCCTTCTCTAAATGCATGAGAAGGGTTTAAATACTACTAAACTAATTCTAAAAATAAATTATTACAAAAATGTAGGATTTGGTTTAAATGACCATCCTCTTTTCATGAAAATAAAACAAAATTAAAGCTAAAATTAAATCTAACACTAAACTACTTCTGTATTTGGTCCTTGAAATCGCACGCATGCAACATCTGTTTGAGCAGAGTCGGTTGGCTGACTTCCACTTTTAGCTGAGCTGAGTAAACAGAATCGACAAGCGCTGGCGCCATCTTTTCAACTGAATTGATGATACACTTAACAGTCATCCATTGGCTATGTGGCTTAACCAAGTAAGCCCAGTAATAATCCCAGTTCAACCTGGTTAACCCTTGGATTGATTGTGCCTTTTCTTGAGCTCTTTGTTTCCAATCTGCCTATAGTTTTACTTTCTTGCGATTTTCGGGACTTGCAGGTTTCTCAATTCGGGTTTCCTTGATGCTTTTTTCGCCTTTTGCGCTTTTTCCTTCCAACAGATATAAACTTCAATATTTGTAAACATAATACTTATGTGAACTCTTGACATTGAGTCTTAAACTGTTTGTTTTTTATTTCTGCACTGTCCAGTATCCACTTCACCATGTCTGTATATGGGAGGATTTTTGGCCTTGCCACTATTCGGTGTAAGAATGAGCAGGCTAGCTCTAAAAGGGACGCTTCTGAAGAACCATTTGAGCCTGCGCTAGCAACTACTTCCATTACCCTGGGATTTTCCTCTTCGAGCAGATTATACATGCCTTCCCACGTTACAGGTCGTGTCTGTATATAAGGCCGCCATTTCCTTTTCTTTTGAGCTCGGGGCTTTGCCTTTCTTTCCCATTTCAACCCGCGTAATGCTTTGTATCGACCTCTGTCCTCCGTTCCTACAATTCACAAGTGAAGCGAAAATGAATGACAAGGAAGGGTGATGGGAAAAGTTTTAAATGCCGCAGATATATCAAGCATACCACCTTACGTGAAATGATTCTTTCGATAAGCATGCACCCATAATCCATTAAAACTAGCAACTACCTCATTTATTAGCATTAAAGCGCATGACTATGTGTCAGCTTAGGGAAAATACTTTTCTTGAATAACGCGCCCGAAAGATCTGCGATGAAGCGATTTTGCGATTTGCTTCGCAACATCGCAGATCACAACATCGCAAATCGCAACATTGCAAAATCGCAATATCGCAATATTGATCGCTCGTGACATCGCATTATAGTATTATCGCTGCATCGCGAAATTGCAATATCGCAAATCACAGAAATGTTATGTATGACAGACTTCGTTAACCTGTTTTCTGCGATATGCGATCGACGTTATCGCATATCGGCAAATTGAAGTGTTTCAATGAGAGTTGTGCTGAATGCGATGCGATATTTGTTTTTTATCGCATATCGCGATCTCGCAAATGTTGGAAGTGTGCTTGTAAGGTGGCATCCCACTATCTTATGCGATGCGATATTTCCTAAGGAAAGATTTTATCTTACCTTATCATAAAACTTAGCTTTTTTGGATTTTCCAAGGGGGTTTCCTAAGTTTATGATGGTAATTTTATTCAAAAAGGAAATTTAAACACTACTTTGATTTTTTAGATTTTTAACAAAGGGTCCCCACTTATTTAGTATTAGGAATAACACTCAATAAGAAGGGGGGTTGTTGCTGGCCACAACACAACCTAAGATCAACCAAGGAGTGACGGGGAGAATGTTATCCATGGTCAATTAAATTTATTTTAATCAAAGTAACAAAACAAAACAAAAGAGGGATACTCTAGGAAAAAAGATTACTAAGCAACTATGAACTGCAGAATACCTCTCGGCGAACCAAGAAGTATGGGTAGGCAATCTCCCCGAATGTTGTATTCGGTGTATCGCAATATACAAGGCGGTCGACTCGGTTACCTAAGGATGGATAGAAATCTAGTGTTGTCCTCCCATATATACCCGAAAGTACGTGGAGGCCCAATCCGTATTAGCGTTGTCTAATGAAAAACCACACAATGAGAGCATTCCCATATACTTTACGTACTGTAACACCGCCCTATATACCCGAAGGTACGTGGATGAGCTACAATATACTCACGTACGTGGAATGAGATATCACACTCAGGATGTATTGCAGACAAGTTAGCGACAACTGCTATGTTTTATGACGCCGGAACATGTCTCTAGCCTAGAACCTCTAAATGTTTTGCGTTAGATGACAATGCTCCATTAGGTAAATTGATGTTAATTTTAAGTTGATCTTGCTTAGGAATTTTCCTTTCAAGGTTCACCACGTGATGTATTTTCAATTCCTAGAATGAAACTAATATGATAAGCATTCTTTCCATTCAATTTAACAATGAAAATCTTAGCTAATAGGGATAGAGCAATCATATTTCTTTCAATCAAAGAGCAAAGAGCACAATCTAATGCAATTTCCCTAAACTATTCCTATGAGCACACACAAACTTTTTCAATGCACAATGCAAGTTTTTCTTTTCGATTCCCTTAATGTTATGATGAACAAAAAAGGAAACTAATGCACATACAATCAATCAATCTTTATACAAGAACGAAGACTTTACGACAATTCTATTTCGAAGGAAAAGAAGACTTTTACGACACTTTCTTTCGAACAAAGATTAATCGACTATAATCTAACTTTGACAATGAATCGATAATGACAAAGAAATCATTTAAGAAACATTAATCAATCAAGTCAAAGTAGGGCTAGCAAAGGAGATACAATGTTGATTTCAGAGACATGACATTCATTGATCATTCAACAAGCAATCAAACAGAAGAAATTTGGTGAAAAACCCTATCCAAAGGTGGAAAACTGACCCAAGGAGGATCAACGTAGCCTTGAATGGGAGACAATGCGCTTCAGAGCACTGTCCCTAAGCCAAGGGTGCTCTGCAGCGCACTGTGTCCCTCACAAGCCTGCGCTGGTGACAATAAGCCATTTCAAGAGGCAACTAAACACAGTTTTTGACCAAAATTCACTTCAACAAGACTGAAATACAATCAATGAAAGGGAGTAAGGTCTGCTAGAGTGTCCTAGGATGTGATAAGCTACTCGGAACAAGGATCGTTCCCCAGTATGGTCGCCAATTTGTTATGAATAATTTGGTATCTACAGATAAATACTAATTCCCTAGACAGTAGCTATATCTAGAACAACAGTTTAAAGCACTTTAACCTTTCTCTATAAACAATAGATAAGACAAAGAGAATGAGAGGACCTACTTGTACTTTTGCTTTCCTCTTGTCTCCTTTGTATCGATACTGTCACTCCTTCCCGTACTTAACACACTTGAGAAGTACCTGTAAACATCAACAGAAGACAAAGAACCGATCAAAGCAAAAGATCTATTGATTACAAGTAAATGGAATCAGATACATTCACACATATAAGCATCACATATCAAGATAAGAATATGGAAAAAGGTGCAAATACTTTATTGAATAGAAGGAAGAATTACAACCATGAAGCCTAATTCGAAGTCACTCCTCCAGCTTTGGTTCCATCCACATCACATCATAAGCATGACAATCCGACAGCATAATGACACTTACAATAGTCTCAATTCTCAAACTAACATTATCTCCTTACAATCATCAAAGTCCAACCCCTAATCACTTAGATGAGTGGTCAATTTATAGGAAGATGGAGGAGGTTTTATCATCAATGAGGGTATTGAATGGCCTTACATACTTAAAATTAGTTCCATGGAGGAAGGGATGAGAGGATGGAATGTATCTTAACTCATTCCTCATCCATTTTTGAGCTCATAGGAGATGATAAGTGTGGGAATCGTCTAGAAGGCTGCAAAAGATAAGAATGTTCCCCAAAAACCTATGTGAATTTCTCTCAAACTCGTCCAGCGCAGGCTAAAGAGGGCCCAAGTGCTCTGCAGAGCACCATGGCATGGACTAAACTGCTCTGCAGCGCACCCTTGCATGGGCCTAACTACGCTGGTCCCTCTAGAGGTCATTTCAGGATGTCTTTAGGCCATGAAACTATCTGGGAAGGAGGCATTCAAAAGGTTGACTTGTTTAGGGCATGTAGCAACTGAAATGAGGGTTTGATGAGCCCTAAAACACTGGTCTGGATGATGGAAGTGATGTGCCCAAATGGATCTGTAAAACTTGTGCTCCCACTTTGATCAACCCTGATTATACTTTAGATTTCATGATATTTTCATTTGCTTCCAAGTACACTTTGGTTGATGTCCTAATGTAGAAAAAGGACAAAAAACTGAACAACCCATAGCCTTTTTTAGTCGAACAATAAGAGATGTAGTGCTAAAGTATAACATTATTGAGAAACAATATTTAGCCTTGGTGAAAGCTTTAAAGGACTTTGGGGAATACATTATTCATTCACACATTCTGGCTTATGTTCCAACTGTAGCAGTGAAGGATGTTCTTATGCAAACAGATCTAGAAGGTAGGTGGGGAAAATGGATCGCATCGATGCTAGAATATGATCTAGAGATAAAACCAACAAAGTGTTGGAAATAATACTGAGAGGGGGGGTGAATCAGTATTATCTAGCAATTTAACAAATCTTCCTTATTTGATCTTTTGAATTATTCTTGCATATCAGTACCATAAAATAATGAGCATGAACAAAGAAAATAGACAGTCACACCAAAGAACACAAGATGTAAGGTGGAAACCCAATGTGGGAGAAAACCACCTACTGCAATATGTCTCTATCTTCTTTCAATTTAGAAACTTCTTTTACAATGATTTTGTATTGGTGCAGTCCTTTACCAGTACGCAGGCTGCAACCTGCAGAGAGCTACAACTCTCTCTCTTTCTCGTTTTCAAGTCTACTCCTGGAAGGGAGCTACAACCCCCTACTTCTTTTCATAAAGCATCAGATGATCAACAAGTACATAACAGATATAGACCACTACAGATATCAGATCAGCAATAACAGAACTAACCCAGAACACCTTATCAACAGAGAAATTCAATCAACAGAACATCTTAAAACAGAGACGTCGTTTTTCCTTCTGTGGCCTGCGACCAGACGCAGTAAATCTTCTGCTACTCTGCGTCCACACACAGATATCCTTCCGCTGCGCTGCGTGCCCACGCACTGTTCCTTTAACTGTTCTGCGTTCTGTTGCTTCAGGGACGCACCAAAAGATATTATCGCGCCGCGTCTTTTGCTACAGAGACGCACCTGAACACACTATCGCGCCGTGTCTTTTGCTACAGAGACGCACCTGAACACACTATCGCGCCGCGTCTTTTGCTTCAGAGACGCACCTGAACCTTGATTGCTCTGCGTCCCCACGCAGATCTACAGTCACTGAGCTGCGTCCCAGACGCACCTGAACTTCGTCTGCCCTGCGTCCCCACGCAGATCTCCAGACTCTGCACTGCGTCCCGGCGCGCTTTTCTTCCACTGAACCTGCGTCCCTTCAGATATAAATGATATGAAGACTTCAGGACTAACCCAAATAGTCAGATCTACAGATCTGATCATGCGCCATAGAGATCACAGTCCATTAGAAGATTCGCCCTCTTAGATCTGGACTAGATCTCACCAAATAAGATATTCAACCAAAGACGATGCTCAATCCAAATGAACTCCTTTGCTTTATATAGGCAAGCTCCTCCCCAAAACATGGAACAATACCATGAGCCGACACCATAGAAACACAAAACCGTCGGCTAGATACCACTCAAGAAACCCCCACATGCTTTTTCTCTGCCTTGAAATGTGTGCACTGGGTGGATGCACCCCCTGAATGGCTGGCCAGCGTCGCTGGACGCGGACCCTACATGGTGTACCTGTGGGTACGCACCTCCTGAACTGGTTTCCTGGTCCTTCTTAATTTTCAACAAACTGAGAGCCTTGCCACTGGAGTTGCCATCAAGTACAACATCTGTAACATACAGTCATACCAGAAAACATAATGCCAACAATCTCCCCCTTTGGACTTGATGGCAACCTTACAAACTTCAGCTTCATTCTCCCCCTTTGACATCAAGGGCAAAGGGTATGCTCCCCCTAAGCTCATGCTCCTCCAGATCTGCAACAAATAACCAGAGATCCACCATGAAAGAGATAGAGACATATTGCAGCTATTTCCAAGATCTCCTTCTCCATAATGCCAACAATGCATTATGTGCTCCCCCTGAGCCTGTACCACCAATAAGAAGATGTTCAACAATAAGATGATGCATCAACAACCCCCAGCTTTTGCCTGAGGTATTCAAACGTGTCCCTGGGCAATGGTTTGGTGAGAATATCAGCAACTTGTTCCTTGGAAGGAACATACTCTAACTTGACTTTCTGTTCAAGCACTTGTTCTCGGAGAAAATGGTACTTGATTGGTATGTGCTTGGTTTTTGAATGCATAACAGGGTTCTTTGAGATGCTGATTGCACTTGTATTATCACATAAGATGGGGATTGGTGGTGTACAAGTGATTTGAAAATCCTGCAAAGTCTGCATCATCCAAAGAAGTTGGGTGCAACAAGATGCAGCAGCGACATATTCCGCTTCAGCTGTAGACAAGGCGATCGAACTCTGTTTCTTGCTGAACCAAGATACCAGTCTGGAACCCATAAAGAACGCACCACCACTTGTGCTTTTCCTGTCATCCACGCTTCCAGCCCAATCTGCATCTGTATAAGCATGAAGAGTAAGATCTGTATCT
The DNA here is from genome assembly GCA_031772625.1 of Pinus tabuliformis. Classification (NCBI taxonomy): domain Eukaryota; kingdom Viridiplantae; phylum Streptophyta; class Pinopsida; order Pinales; family Pinaceae; genus Pinus; species Pinus tabuliformis. Next base: position 11,616,540 of record CM062816.1, read on the forward strand.
CTAGGATACCATAAGCCATAATTTTGAGTCCCTTGAAGATATTTGAAGATTCTCTTTACTGCCTGAAGATGAGTCTCCTTCGGATTTGCCTGAAATCTTCCAACTATTCCAACTGCATGCATGATGTCCGGTCGGGTACCTGTCAAATATAGTAAACTTCCAATCATAGATCTGTAGGTTGGTTGATGTACTGCTGCAGATTCATCATTTGCACTGAGACTACATCCTGTGACCATGGGTGTACATACTGGTTTTGCATCTTCCATGCCATATTTCTTCAAAATCTGTTTGAGATACTTGGTTTGAGATAAAAAGATTCCTCCTTCCTTTTGTTGGATTTGCAAACCAAAGAAATATGTCAGTTCTCCTAGCAAGGACATTTCAAATTCTTTCTGCATGACCGAGGCAAAACTTTGACTCATAGCTTCTTCATTGCTGCCAAAAATAATGTCATCTACATACACAACAAGTATTAGCAATTTGTCATTTTCAACTTTTATATACAGATTGCTATCTGCTGAACCTTTTGAAAAACCTTGTTGATGAAGATATTTGTCCAACCGGTAGTACCAAGCCCTTGGAGCTTGTTTGAGACCATAGAGAGCCTTTTTCAATCGGCATACAAGATTTGGATCATTTCCAAGAATGAACCCATCTGGCTGTTCAATGTACACTTCTTCTTCCAAGTCTCCATTCAGAAAGGCTGATTTCACGTCCATTTGAAATACTTTGAAGTTTTGAAAACTTGAGAGAGCAAGGAACATTCGGATGGCCTCAAGTCTTGCAACAGGAGCAAAAGTTTCTTCAAAGTCTATTCCTTCTTGCTGCGGATACCCTTTACAAACAAGTCTGGCTTTGTTTCTAATTACTTCTCCATTTTCATTCAATTTATTTTTGAAGACCCATTTTGTTCCGATAACATTCTTATCCTTTGGTCTAGGAACCAGCTCCCAAGTGTTGTTCTTTTCGATTTGCTCAAGTTCTTCATCCATTGCTTTGACCCAACATTCATCTTTGCATGCTTCTTTCACATTTTGTGGTTCAGTAGAGGATAGTAATGCCAAATAGCTTGAGGCTTCTGCAACTGTTCTTCTTGTTTGTACACCTGCTTCTTTCTGCCCCACAATCTGAGATTCTGGATGATTCTTCTGAACATATCTGGATGGAGTTTTCTCTTCTATTCTTGTCTGCTCCTCTGGTTCTTCTTGAGGTTCTTCTTGAGATTCTTCTTCTTCATCATTCTGTCTTTGAGGGTAGCCTTCATCTTCTTCGATATCTTCCCGATGTACTTGCCTAGGAATGTATCCCTTCTCATCAACCACCACATCAATGCTGTCAACAATTCTGCCAAGTCTTTTATTGTAGCATTTGTATGCTTTGCTATGTGGAGAGTAACCAAGAAGAATGCCTTCATCTGCTCTAGGTTCAAGTTTGCCAAGCTGCTCATCAGTATTCTTGATATAGCATTTGCTCCCAAAGATTTTGAAGTGCTTTACCGAAGGAGTTTTACCACTCCAGAGCTCATGAGGAGTTTGAGTGTTGTTCACCCGGACATTTGTCTTGTTGAGAATAATAACCGCAGCATGTGCAGCTTCACCCCAGAAAGTTGCGGGAGTTCCTGATTCATCAAGCATAGCACGAGCCATTTGTTGGATTGTTCTGTTCATTCTTTCAACAAATCCATTTTGCTGAGGAGTTCTAGCTGTAGAGAATTCTCTCCTTATGCCATGTTCATCACAGAAATCGAAAAATTCATTTGAAGTAAATTCCCCACCTCTGTCGGATCTGAGGCACTTAATTTTGTGACCTGATTCATTTTCAACCAAGGCTTTGAAGGATTTGAATTTTTCGAAAGCTTCATCTTTGTGCTTCATAAGTCCTAACCACACAAACCTGGAGAAATCGTCAATAAATAATATCAAGTATTCCTCTCCTCTAGGTGTTCTTTTCCTGAATGGACCACATGTATCTGTATGTACTAGCTCAAGAGGCATGCTAGCTGATCCTTCCTTCTCTGGAAAGTTAGTCCTGGTTTGTTTTCCAAACTGACATGATCTGCATATGGTGTTGTCAGGAATTTTGATATCTGGAAGATCGCGAACTGCCTGATATTTGCATGCTTTCCTTATTTGTGAGAAGCTTAGATGTCCCAACCTTCGATGCCATAACCAGTGCTCTTCATCCTTGCTCAGATAGCATTGTTGTTGTCCTTCTTCAAATATGTACAGATTATTTGGAGTAGTTTTGCCTTTGAGTACTGTTTTACCTGTATCAAGATCACGAACAAGACATCCATTCGATCTGAAAATAACCTCAGTTCTTTGATCACACATCTGGCTGACACTTAGAAGATTATGCTTCAATCCATCAACATACAAAACATTTCCAGCCTTGACCTTTTCTTTTAAAGGAGCAATCCCTTTTCCTTTTATAGTTGCAGGAGTATCATTTCCAAAAGAAACTTTCTTTCCCTTTTCTAAAGTAGAATAAGATTCAAGTTTTTCTTTATCACCTGTCATATGTTTCGAACATCCACTGTCAATGTACCATAGACTTTCTTGTCCTTCTGCATAAAATGCTATCCCACATCTTTCTGTTTGAGGTTCCTTTATTCTCCATGTTTTGGTGCTTGTGGCTTGTTCCTTTTTCCGCTCTTGTTCCTTTTTCTCCTGAAACCTGCTCCTGCATTCAGAGTCTTCATGACCAAAATTATTGCAAATAGAACATTCAACTTCATTTTCAAGAGCCGAAAAGTTGTTATAGGTCCTTTTTGTAATCCCTGTCATACTTCTTTGTTTTTGAGCCTCCCTAGTCATGATTGTTTTATATGCAACACATTGAGCTGCTTTGTGACCAAAGTTATGGCAAGAAAAGCATTGTCCATTGAAGAAGCTTCTGCGGTTATTGAATCTACCAGCCAATTGATTGTAATTTCTATTTTCATCTATTCTTGAACCAAACTGAGAAGATTTTACCTGTGGCTGGTTGTAGCTTTTGTTCACCCTTAAGATGGATTGCCCCTGATAGTTTTTGTTTGTAATTCGTCCCTGCTTTACCTGATAATCTTCATTGTTCTTCTGCTCATTTCTTCTTGCTGCATCGAGATAACTTTTTGAGGTGGATGCTTGAGAGGTTTCTCCATTATAGCCCAAACCTGTCTTGTTTAGAGGAGACCGCTGCACATTGATAATCTCATCCAAAGTTTCAGATCCTTTGACAAACTTAAGATTAATAGCTTTTGTTTTCTCAATTTCTTTTCTGAGACCAACAATTTCACCTTCTAGTTTTTCAAGATGTTTTTCCTTTTCATCAATTTGAAATTGTAGAGTATCAATGATCACATTCTTTTCTTCTATACATCTCTTGAGTCTAGTAATTTCATCATAGAGATTATCCACATCTACAGCATCCTCATAATCATCATCTTCAAATGCCATTAACAGCTTATATTTATTACCTTGTTCATCTTCATCACTGTTTGATAAGCCATCACTATCTTCATGGGTGTAGTAGCTTTTCTTATTTGTACTTTGTTTCTTATTCCATCTAGCAGGTTCCTTTCCTTTATCCTTATAAGGACATTTTGCAGCATAATGACCTACTCTTCCACAAGCAAAGCATTTAAAAGGTAGCTTACCTCTGAACCTCCCAGAACCCCTTTGAAGATTTCTGACAAAGTTTGATTCTTCTTCCTCTTCTTCTGGAACATGGCTTGCTTCATAGTAATCTTCTTTGCCTGATGCCTTAAAAGCAGCTTCCATTCTGTCTGATGGACCTCCCTTTCTCATTTCATAAGCAGTTAGAATTCCATGTAGCTGAGACATAGTGAGAACACGGAGATTTTCCTTTTCTTCTATTGCAGATACTTTAGATTCAAACTTGGGGGATAATGATCTTAGAATCTTTTCAACTACTATAGCCTCTTTTATTTCTTCACCCAAATTTTTCATACAATTAACAATCTCATCTACCCGAAGAAAATAATTAGCCACACTTTCATCATTATACATCTTGAGAGTCTCATATTGAATCCTGAGAGTTTGAAGTTTAGCTCGTTTTACCTGTTCATCTCCTTCATAGCTTGTGACCATTTTGTCCCATATCTCTTTTGCTGATTTGAAGTGCATTACCTTCATGAATTCTGTTTGGGATATACTTCCTAATAGAGTATTGACTGCTTTTGCATTTGTTTCATACTTCTTTTTCTCAGCTGGATCTGTAGGAGTAGCTGAAGGAAAATCATAGCCTGTTTCTACAATGTCCCAAACTTCTGTACCAAGAGATTGAAGATATGCAGTAACTCTTACCTTCCAATAATTGAAGTTTGTCCCATCAAAAATCGGTGGCCTGATTGATGCTTCTCTCTCGTAGTTGCTCATGATGAACAATCTACCTTCAAGCGATCAAGCTTCTCTGAAGGACCTGCTCTGATACCAATTGTTGGAAATAATACTGAGAGGGGGGGTGAATCAGTATTATCTAGCAATTTAACAAATCTTCCTTATTTGATCTTTTGAATTATTCTTGCATATCAGTACCATAAAATAATGAGCATGAACAAAGAAAATAGACAGTCACACCAAAGAACACAAGATGTAAGGTGGAAACCCAATGTGGGAGAAAACCACCTGCTGCAATATGTCTCTATCTTCTTTCAATTTAGAAACTTCTTTTACAATGATTTTGTACTGGTGCAGTCCTTTACCAATACGCAGGCTGCAACCTGCAGAGAGCTACAACTCTCTCTCTTTCTCGTTTTCAAGTCTACTCCTGGAAGGGAGCTACAACCCCCTACTTCTTTTCATAAAGCATCAGATGATCAACAAGTACATAACAGATATAGACCACTACAGATATCAGATCAGCAATAACAGAACTAACCCAGAACACCTTATCAACAGAGAAATTCAATCAACAGAACATCTTAAAACAGAGACGCCGTTTTTCCTTCTGTGGCCTACGACCAGACGCAGTAAATCTTCTGCTACTCTGCGTCCACACGCAGATATCCTTCCGCTGCGCTGCGTGCCCACGCACTGTTCCTTTAACTGTTCTGCGTTCTGTTGCTTCAGGGACGCACCAAAAGATACTATCGCGCCGCGTCTTTTGCTACAGAGACGCACCTGAACACACTATCGCGTCGCGTCTTTTGCTACAGAGACGCACCTGAACACACTATCGCGCCGCGTCTTTTGCTTCAGAGACGCACCTGAACCTTGATTGCTCTGCGTCCCCACGCAGATCTACAGTCACTGAGCTGCGTCCCAGACGCACCTGAACTTCGTCTGCCCTGCGTCCCCACGCAGATCTCCAGACTCTGCACTGCGTCCCGGCGCGCTTTTCTTCCACTGAACCTGCGTCCCTTTAGATATAAATGATATGAAGACTTCAGGACTAACCCAAACAGTCAGATCTACAGATCTGATCATGCGCCATAGAGATCACAGTCCATTAGAAGATTCGCCCTCTTAGATCTGGACTAGATCTCACCAAATAAGATATTCAACCAAAGACGATGCTCAATCCAAATGAACTCCTTTGCTTTATATAGGCAAGCTCCTCCCCAAAACATGGAACAATACCACGAGCCGACACCATAGAAACACAAAACCGTCGGCTAGATACCACACAAGAAACCCCCACATGATTTTTCTCTGCCTTGAAATGTGTGCACTGGGTGGACGCACCCCCTGAACGGCTGGCCAGCGTCGCTGGACGCGGACCCTGCATGGTGTACCTGCGGGTACGCACCTCCTGAACTGGTTTCCTGCGTCCTTCTTAATTTTCAACAAACTGAGAGCCTTGCCACTGGAGTTGCCATCAAGTACAACATCTGTAACATACAGTCATACCAGAAAACATAATGCCAACACAAAGTTGATTAAGGGACAAGGTTTGGCAAAGCTCATGGCCAAATCTAACTTGCACACATTGGATATAAATCTAATTTCTACCCTCTCTGAAGAAGAAGTGGAAGACTTGCTGGTACAGGTATCACAGATTTTTACTTCATCTCCTTGGTATTCTGACATTGTCTATGTACTCCAGCATTTGAATCCTCTACCGAAAGTGCCAAGAAGTAAGAGTAGATCATTGAAATTAAAAGCTTCAAAATACTGCATCCTTGATGGTGTCTTATTTTGGAAGGATCCGGGTGGTGTGTTGTTGAATTGTCTTGTCGAAAGTGAGGCAAAAGAAGTGATGAGTGACTTTCACAAGGGAGATTGTGGCGGTCACCTCTTCTGGAAAACCACAGCCAACAAAATTTTGAGGGCTGGTTTTTATTGGTTGACTCTTTTTGCTGACGTATATAAAACTGTGATGAGTTGTCATGAATGTCATATTTTTTAGGGGAAAAGGAAACTACTACCATTGCCATTGTAGCCCATTTCAGTCTCGACATCATTTCAGCAGTGGGGTCTTGATTTTATTGGGGAGATCCATCCTTCATCTTCAGCCCAACACAAATGGATCCTAACAACCATAGATTACTTCAAAAAATGGATTGAGGCGATCCCAACCAGGCAAGCTACTGATTCGGTAGTCATTCAATTCATTGAATCTAATATCTTGTCAAGATTTGGTTTCCCATAGAAGATAATCACTGATAATGTCGTTGCCTTCAAGTCAAAAAAGATGATGGAATTTTGTGAAAAGTATCATATCACATTGGGGAATTCAACTGCTTATTACCCACAAGGTAATGGACTGACTGAATCTTCCAATAAATAATTGATCAATATAATCAACAAGATGTTGGAGGTCAAAAAGAAGAAATGGCATAAAAATATTATCAATGGTTTATGGGTGGATAGAGTAAGTAACAATATATCCATAGGTATGTCGCCTTTTCAGTTGGTGTATGAGATTTCTATTGTCTTTCCTACTTCTCTTGTTGTCCTGATCATGAATATTTTGCATGAAATTGGTAGAGAACTAAATGATGTGCAACGAATAATAAATCAGATGATTCATTTGCAGCAAACCAGGGAGGAAGTATTTCAGAATACTTCTAAACTTCAAGAAAGAATAAATAAGATTTATGACTACAAGACTAAAGCATATGATTTCAACATGGGGGATATAGTTCTTCATTGGGATGCACAGAATGAAGAGAAGGGAAAGCATGGTAAGTTTGAAAATCTGTGGAAAGGGCCATACATAATCTCAGCTTTAAGAGGCAAGAATGCCTATCTGCTAGAAGAAATGGACGGAAAAGATTATTCAGGGGGAGAAATCAATGGTAGGCTTCTCAAGCACTACCTTACTTGATGAATTTCTGAAAATTTTCATTACCATTGTACATACCAATTTAGTTTTCTATCAAAGAGTGAAGTAGCTATCATGGGAGCTTGAAGCCTGAGGATAAGGCCATAAGGCTTCTTTGACCAGTTGTTGGTTTGAAATGTTCATTTTGTTTTTTTATTGTTTAAGTTAGTTTAGTTTGTCAATCAGTTTTCAGTTTTGAGTTTGGTCTTTTTGTTTTTGACTCCATGCCCAATGGATCAAGCTACTTGGTCTACGGTGTTCTTGACACCTCCTAAAGGAGCTTCCATCCCTAGCTAGAGCCAATGTTAGTTTTTGTCATTCCTGCCAGTCACCAGTGATCAAATGTACTCTTTTAGATTTTGATAGGGTCCTAAGTCAAATTTTTATAGTTTCAATAGGTTTTCAAATAAAAATTGGGTCACTGGTTAGTATGTCTAGGTATGTTACTACTCCCTCCATTTCATGGTCCAATGCCATTTTGGTTATGCCATCACTCATTATGATGATTCATCAGTAAAATTTCTTGATCACCATCTCAGTCTCAACTCATGGTTGGTTTCATACAACATTAGATGTCATCAATAGGTCACGTCATCAAAATGGTCAAAAGAGTCATGACATCACTTATGGTTAATCATTATGGGAGTAGTAATTAGGGGGAAAAATGCGTTCAAGGATATTTTAACTTGTTTCAACATCCCCATTCATATTTTATATCACTCCCTTAGCCTTTCCTCATAAATCCCCTAATTCCATTTAAACCCCTTTTTCCTTGAGAAGATACTTAAATCCTAAGCCAAAACCCATTTTTCCTTGGAAAAAACTCATATTCTATATTGAAATTCCCAAACTCTAGCCTTATCCCAAAATCCCTGTGTATATTCCTCTAGCTTCATTTCCATTGTTATGAATTAAAACTCTAGCTGAAATCCCTTTTAAAATTCCAACTCTAGCCAAAAGTCCATTTGGTATTAACTCTAGTTGCACCCATTTAAACTATGTTGAAATCCCTTTAAAGGTCGAAGCCCAAAATCGGCGCATATTACATAAACAATGAAACAACCCTCCTCACCCCTTCCTGCTTGCGATTGCGACATCCTGCAGTCAACCCCTCATCCTGCATCCTACAATCAGTCCTACATCCTGCATTCTGTAATCAATCCTACATCTTGCAATTGGTCTCGCTCGCTGATATTGCAACATTCCCCCGATTGCGAGAAGTCCCGACCCCTAGCGATTGCACCAATCCAAAGTTATTTCCCCGCATGGTCCTTCCTCCCAGTTGTGATTGCGATACAATAACAAGGCTCCCTTTCTAGACCTGTTGGGATTATTTGATATATTTTGAAGTTTTCGGGTCCAAGTCTGTGGCAAACACCTTGACCTGATGCGATATATTATATAATGGATTTAAAGCGTTTTTCAGATCTATTTAATGGAAAATCACCATGTAATAAGGATTCTGCCCCTTTTGTGCTACGATTATGATATGGAAAGCCTCGACCGAATGTGATATTTTATAAAGTTGTTCTTGATAAAGTTTCGAGTCCAGTCTGTCAGCAAAACACTATGGAAAATGGTTAAGATCCCCTCCCCTTCTTGAGATTGCAATATATAATCGGCCTGGATCAACGGCCTAGATCTAATAAGCTTGAATCAGACAGCTCAGATCGACGGCTCATATTTCTTCCCGGTGGTCAATATCAGTTTAGGTTTTCACGCTGTCAACTGCAATTTCTCACTGTCTTTCATGTAATTTTTCAACTGTTGTCTTTCATGTAAATTTTCAACTAAAAGACCATGACCTCCATTCACAGAGCACCAAATCACTCATTTCATCACCGCTCGAAGGACAATGAATACCTTTTCAGCACATTTTAAGCAACAAAGGGAACCAGCATTGCCCATTCATTACAACATTTTTCATAACAGAATGCAAAAAAAATGGAACAAAAATGCACTTTATCAGTCAACAGGATCAACATAAGTGTTTATTCGAGGCCTCAGTTACACCAGAACGCCCATAACAACACCAAAGCTCAGCCAAATGATATCTTTAGTAGTTTTGATCTATTTTTATGAATTTTTGTTACAAATCTTGAATTTTGTTTCAAGATATTTTTCTGTAAATAATTGTATAAATACTTCAGATTGCGAAGTATTGTGGGTTGTACATCAGCGAGTGAAAGGTTTGGAGCTTGTACTCATAATCTTTTATAAGAAATCAAGGGCCATTTGCAGTTATTATCTACGAATTCTTGTGGTATGAGTTTGTGATAATGTTTTTCTTCTGTTAATAGCTTATATGAGTGATAATCTCATCTCCTTTCCATATCTATGCTCTTTAGTGATTTTCCTAAGAATTTTTAAACAAAATTCTTAAATTTAAGCTCTGTTTTGTTAGGAATTTCATGTTTATGTTACCTATCTTCTGATAAATGAATTCATGCTTGCCATGCTCATTTTGAATCTTTTCTTTTTCACCCTACACTACATCGACAAAGCCCCAAAGTATCACAAAAGCATACCTACCCTGCTCCTCTTTATCTCTTGCAACTGAACCCTTGAGACCTGACCTAGTTCCTTGATTTTGACTCCTGATCCAGCAAAACCCTAAAATCTTTAAACCCTAGAGTTGAAATAGACCTAGCCTAATATATTTTCCTACTCCAGTCATCATTGGATGTGAGCTCATAGAGAGAGCCCTCTCTAGTTTGGCAAGGCTAGCTGCTAAACCCTAAGTGGTCTGAGGTTACCTTCGTCGATCTCCTTTCTCAGCCTTGGGATATTGTGGAGGATAACATGTCAGATAGCAATGATCTCAAGAAGGTGCTCTTGGGGGAGTTTCGTGCAAAACCATATTCAGGTCACCCAGGTTATCAGAAGACACTCACAGTGGTGAAGAGATATTACTATTGGCCGAATATGAAGAGGGATGTAGCAGAGTTTGTGGCTAGATGTTTCGATTGTCAGTGAGTGAAGGCTGAGTGAAAATATCCAGGTGGACTGCTACATCTAATTGCTATCTCGGAGTGGAAATGGGAGGTCATTTCCATGGATTTCATCACAGGGTTGCCGAAGACAGCGAAGCAGCATGTCTAGATCATGATCATTTTGGACAGGTTAACAAAGGTTGCACACTTTGTTCTGGTAAAATCTACATTCTCAGCTAGTGATGTGGCACAGGTATTTATCAGAGATGTGGTTAGATGACATGGTGTCCCGAAGAATATTGTGTCAGACAGGGATGCGAAGTTCACTTACAAGTTTTGTGATCAAGATTTAAACAGGAATGCAATAAATTACATAGATAACCATAAACATAGAGATGCAGTAGAAATAATGTTTCATTTCATTAATGTAAAATACTGAAATATGCTTACAAACAACAATGGAAATAAACCAGCTAGGGTGATGGTAGCTTATCTCTGAGAAGAGATGTGGTGGCTACATGCCTCTGAACTGTGTTATAATGAGGCTCAAAGGCCTATTTATTGTTGAGAAACATGGGAAAACCCTAAACATCCAAAAACCTAACCCTAGAAGATGAAACGCCAAACTGTGGGCCCCGTTTGGGTAAATTGGTACATCAAATTCCCGGGGTCGTAATATGATATCCGTTTAATGCGTATAATATCTCGTTAGAAAGATCTATCCAAGAACTACAACTTTGGGAAGAGCAACATCAATCCATGGACCCATGTTGCTTCCAGTTTTCCCAAAAAACGTCGTTTAGGGCCTCAAAACGGCTTCGGAAGTTCAGGACCCGAAAAACTGCTAAAAATAGTAAATTGTGCTACAATTAAGGAAACTGAAAAGCTAAAAGAAACAATGGTGGGGGTCCAAGTGGACTTGGTGGGTGGCCACCAATATCCACCTGGATCATTCCTCCCCCTTAGGAAGCAAAGGTCCCCATTGCATTCAGTTGCTCCATGAGATACGGAAACTTCTACTCAACTTGGTCCCTGGTGAGCCACTTGCCCTGGTGAAGGAGTTGGCTTGCTTTGATAAATCGATACAGTTGGATATTCTACTGGCAAGTGTGCTTGATCTGTGTGTCTATGATCCAATTAGTTGCAGCTTGTTCCATGCAATCTAGATTTAACTCTGTGGGTGTGAGCTGTTCTGCAATGTTGGATGTGTCTAGTAATGGTGGAAAGTATGGCCGAAGGCTATCCACATTGAACACTGGGTGTAGGCTAAGGAATGGGGGAATGCTAAGCTCAAATACATTATCTCCCACAGCCTTGGTAATGGTGTAAGGACCATATCAGAGTGGTCTAAGTTTCCGATAGGCTCCAGTAAGGCATTCCTTTTGCAAATGAAACCAGACTTTGTCGCCCACCTGAAACTTGTGTGGCACCCGATGTTTATCATGTCGCTGCTTGTTTGCATTTGATTTCTCTAAAATGTCATGGACCTGATGGTGAATATGTTGCATGTGATCAATGAAGCTGTTTGCCTTATCTATTTCGGACTGGACATGAGCCGAATATGCGTGAGTAGCTGCAAATGGCATGGCCACATCAATGGGACATACTAGCTGGAATCCCAAGCCCACCTAGAAAGGGTTGTGGCCAGTCGAGCTGTGGAGAGCCCGGTTGTAGCTGTGTTTAACATAGGGAAGGCTCTTGTCCCATGTGCATGGATGCTTTGAGTTGTACATGCGTAGAATGTGTACAATCATCCTATTGACGACCTTTATTTGGCCATCAGTTTGAGGATGCAAGGCTGTGGACTTAGTGAGTTTGTTGTCCAGCATCGACCAGAGACTAGACCAAAATGTACTGAGGAGCCTACTGTCCCAATCTGAGATGATAGAATGTTGGATCCCAAACAATACCCACACTCGTTCAAAGAAGATTTTAGCAGTGACTTTTGCTGTGATATTCTTCTTGCAGGCTGCCATAATGGCCATCTTCGAGAACCTGTCGACGACCACAAAAACACAGTCGTTTCGATGCTTAGTGGAAGGAAGGCCTGACATGTAATCCATGGAGATGGATTCCCAAGGTCGACTAGGGGTAGGCACCGAGGTATAGAGGCCTTGCTTCTTCACGGTCAGTTTGCCAATGGTGCAGGTAGTGCATGATCTGATGTACTTCTCGACATCCTATCGAAGATTCAACCAATAGAAATACTTTTGGAGTACTGCCACCATTTTCTCGACCCTGAAATGCCTAGCAGCCCGACTGTAGTGCGCTTCCCAAATCATCTTGGCACGCTCGCTTGAAGGAACACAAACATGACCCAGGTGGCATAACAAGGCATCCTGGAGGTGAAAATCTGGAACATGCTGACCCTCTAAGAGTGTCTGGTATGTGTGGCCGAATTCTGGGTCACTTTTGTAGAGAAGTGGCCAATCATAAGTCTCGTGCCCACAAGAGTTGAGCACGGTGGTTAATGCCATGATCGGTGGTCGACTAAGGCAATCTGCAACATTATTGGTGTTGTCCTTCTTATACTTGATATTCAAATGGAACTGTTGCAGGTATGTGGACCACTTCTGATGGCGATCATTCTGCAATTTCCCTTGGGTCTGTATGAACTGGAGGGGTCGATGGTCTGTGTGGATGACCGTTTCCTTCCCCAAAATGTAATGTTTCCATTGTCGGCAGGCCTGCACAATGGAATACATCTCTTTGTCATAAGTGGGATACTTCCGGACTGTGTCTGAAAGTGTCTCACTGTGATATGCCACTGGATGCCCGTGTTGAGTAAGGACTGCCCCAATAGCATAGTCAGAGGCATCTGTCTCGACCTAAAATGGTTGTTGCAAGTCTGGCAATGCGAGCACTAGTGCCGAGCAGAGGCGATCTTTCAACTCTGTGAATGCCTTCTATTGAGATTCAGACCAAAAGAATTTTGCTTTTGCTCCTCCCTTGGTGACTTGACTCAAGGGCCAAGTGATATGAGAAAATCCCAACACGAACCTGTGGTAGAAGTTGGCAAGACCTAGAAAGCTACGGAGCTCTATTAGAGTGGTTGGAGAGGGCCAATCCTGAATGACTTGGATCTTGGCTGGATCCACATGCACCCCCTGTTCATCAATAATGTATCCCAGATACTGAACCCGGGTCATGCCAAAAGTGCATTTCTCCAAATTGGCACATAACTTGTGTTGCCGTAGTGTTTGGAGAACCTGTCGGATGTGGTGGAGGTGCTCTTCCCAGCTCTGGCTGAAGATCAGGATGTCATCCAAGTATACCACTACAAATGAGTTGGTGAATCGCTGCAAGATGTCATCCATTAGCCTCATGAAGGTTGCAGGAGCATTCGTCAATCCGAAAGGCATAACCAACCATTCTAAAAGGCCCTCCTTAGCTTTGAAGGCAGTCTTCGACACATCGGAGGGTTAGATTAGTACCTAGTGATATCCTGACTTCAAATCGATCTTGTTGAAATATTTTTCCCCCTTCAGTTGGTTCGGGAGGTCATCAATCCCTGGGATCAGGTACCTATTATGGACAGTTATCTTGTTCAGCACTCGATAGTCAATACAGAGTCTCCAAGTCCCATCCTTCTTCTGGACCAACACAATTGGGCTCCCACAGGGTGATGAACTTGGACGGATGTGACCTTTCTGCAGTAGCTCCTGAATCTGCCTCTTGATTTCATCGTTCTCTAGAATGGAGTGCCAATAGGTTGGTCCATTCGGCAGTGACGCACCTAGGGTCAGATCAATGGAGTGCCTGACCTGACAGTGCAAAGGAACCCCTGCGGGGGAGGTGAAGATGTCCTCATACTCCTCCACAAACTTGTCCATCTGTAGTTGTCGTGCGGAGGGGCCCTGTCTGGAGGTCATGGCCACCGTCTTCTTCTTTCCTTGAGGGCATATCATCAGGAAAACAAATTTCTCGGTTTTGGAAATGAACTTACTACATTGTTTTACAGTAACCAAAGAGATGCCGGTAGGCGGTGCTACCTCCAGTATCCTATACAACTTATTTCCCAAAGTAATAATAACAGCACGGGGCCTTGATTCATACACAGCATGTTGCTTCCACAAGTATGGTTGTCCTAATAGTACATCACAAACTTCAAGGGAACAAATGTCACATAATACCTCATCCATGAAGGGCTTGATGTTGTATGGAAGGCGACACTGCTAGCTCACGCAAAGATCCTATCCTTGGTAAAGCCACCCAATGGTGTATGGCTGTGGATATGCTGTGGTCGGTAAGCCCAGCCGCTTCACGACCTCTGCCGAAATGAGGTTCTTTTGGCTCCCGCTGTAGACAATGAACTGTAGCAGGGATCCCTTTACCCACATTTGGGAGTGGAAGAGATGCTCTTCATCCTCTGGATCTTTGGGTTCCTACTTCTGGATCTTCGTGGTGGCAACGGTGGCATTGGGCTCTGCATCGATAATCTGCTTCACTTTGTCATTCCCCTTGTTGGGTTCTGACTCAAAGTCGGAACATGCATCTGTTCTGAAACCTTTAGCTCAGTTACCAGTGACTGCTTGGCCCGACACTCACTTGTGTTGTGAGTGGAGCTCTTATGGAACTCACACCATTTTCCAGTGTCCTTTTTCTACTTCGCGGCATTGTTTTTTGCTTGCAGCTTTGGCAGGTTGTCTTGAGCCACCCCGCCTTGGCTTTGTACTTTGTTCTACGGTTTGGGGGCACCTTTTGCTTGCTTTGGATTAACAGATCCAAAGTCTCGCTTCTTCTATTTAAACTTTTGATCGACCTTCACAACATATCGATATGTCGTTCCGAGCGAGGAGATGTTCAGGAATTCTATTTCTTCCTAGATGTACTTATGCAGGCAGCTGCGGTATTTGAGTATCAAATGCTGCTCCGAATCCTTGATACCCAACTTTGTGCGAAGGGTATGGAAAATATTGGTAAACTCTGGCACGTCTTGGTCCCTTCCCTGCCGCAGCGTGGTCCACTTTATGTATTGATCCTCATAGCTTTCGACAAGGTAGTACTGCTCCTTGATGGCATCCCGGAATGAATTCCAGGTGGTTGCGGCTGAAAATAGTGAGCCAGTATTTTCATCCTTCTTCTCGCAGTAGGTTTCCTACCTGTCCTTGACGTGGAGGGCTGCTTTGAGAAGAGTGAAAACAATCTTTTGTTGACTTGAAAATTCTTGAACAGAAAAATAACCCTCTAGAAGATTTAACCATTTATCTATGGCATCTGTGTCTATCTGACCCTCAAATATGGGGATTTCAAAATTAACTTGTACCTTAAAGGGCGTGGCATTTCCAGAGCAGCTGTTGGAAGCCGATGTGTCACCTCTGGGTAGCCACTGAAGGATCTGGGAAATGTTGTCCATTATCACGTTCCTTTATCGCTTGAGGGCTTCTTCGAGCAAGATTTTGATAGGATCTCCTACCCCCTCATCTTTCTTCTCATCTGCCATGGGAGGCCATCGGGATTTGTGAGGCTAGTCTTGCAAAGGTTCGACCAGTTCAAGCCCTAACTCCATATATCTCAACCTCGTTGGGGACATGCAAAGAAAAATAGAGAAAAAGCAGACTGCTCTAATACCACTGATCTGGATTTAAATAAGAACGCAATAAATTACAGAGATAACCATAAACATAGAGATGCAGTGAAAATAATACTTCATTTCATTAATGTAAAATACTGAAATATGCTTACAAACAACAATGGAAATAAACCAGCTAGGGCAATGGTAGCTTATCTCTGAGAAGAGATGTGGTGGCTACATGCCTTTGAACTGTGTTACAATGAGGCTTGAAGGCCTATTTATTGTTGAGAAACATGGGAAAACCTTAAACATCCAAAAACCTAACCCTACAAGATGAAACACCAAACTATGGGCCCCGTTTGGGTAAATTGGTACATCAACTTCCCGGGGTCGTAACTTTGGCATATGATCTCTGTTTGACGCGCACATTATCTCATTACAAAGATCTATCTAAGAACTACAACTTTGGGAAGAGCAACATCGGTCCATGGACCCATGTTGTTCCCAGTTTTCCCAAAAAACGTCATTTAGGGCCTCAAAACGGCTCCGGAAGTTCAAAACACGAAAAACTGCTAAAAATAGTAAATTGTGCTACAATTAAGGAAACTAAAAAGCTGAAAGAAACAATGGTGGGGGTCTAAGTGGACTTAGTGGGTGGCCACCAATATCCACTTGGATCATTTTGGAAGGAGTTATTTGTAGGTTTGGGCACTGAGTTGGCCTTCAGCAAAACTTATCATCCGCAGACAGATGGACAGACAGAGAGGGTCAACAAGATATTGGAGGACATGTTGAGGATGTATGTGATGCATCAACAACACAAATGGGAAGATTATCCCCCTTTGGTTGAGTTTTCATACAACAATGGTTATCAGGAGTCACTGAGGATGAGTCCTTTTGAGGCATTCTTTGGGTGGAGTTGTAACACTCCCATTAGTTGGAGTGATCTGATTAGAAAAGTATTGATTGGACCAGATATGTTGGCAGACATGGAACAAGAGATGTAAGTGATTAAGAAGAATCTCAAGGTAGCACAAGATAGGCAGAAGATTTATGCAGACAGGAACATGTTGTTTAAGGAGTTCCAGGTCGGGGAACAGGTGTACTTGAGCATCAAACCAAAGAAGATCTCCTTACGGATTGGCTCATGTGCCAAGCCGGTACCACGGTTTTGTGGACCCTTCAGTATTATTGAGTGGATTAGGCCAGTAGCCTATTGACCTGCACTGCCTTTGACAATGAAATTCCACGATGTTTTCCATGTATCTTTTCTTAAGAAGTATGTTAAAGATGTTGATTATGTGATTGAATGGTCTGTATTGCAGGTGGAACCAGATAGCGAATTCCAGCCAGAGCCTCAGTGTATATTGCAGAAAAAGGTGCTCATACTCCGAAACTGAGAAATAAAGCAAGTTAAAGTGCGATGGAAGCACTTTGGGCTTAATGAAGCTACATCGGAGATGGAGGATCAAATGTGGGCCATGTATCCTTCCTTGTTTTCCGGTTGAGGCAAAGCAACTTTGATATGGTGGTTTGGTGATTTCTTATGGTGATTGGTAGTTTCTTTATGGTGGTTTAGTATTTTCTTATGATGGCTTGGCATATGCTTTATGGTGATCGATATATGCTTTATGATGGTTGATATATGCTATATGATGTTTTGATATATGTTTATATATGATATTAGCATATGATTGATATATGATTTGGCATATGTTTTGTTATATATATTTTGATGATGTTGTTATATGTACACCCATGTATGGATGTAAATACTGTAACGAGTTGTGTTATAAATATCCACTATGTGGTATGGGTGTTATGTTATTATGCTATCTTGTGGTTATGTTATCATGATGTTATGATGTCATATGGATTGGCACTCAAGAGGATGATCATTGTAAATACTGTAATGAGCTACGTTATAAAGCTCCACTATGTGGTAGGTTGGCATGTTGTCATGATGTTATGTCTCGAGCAAATCTTTCATTGTAAATATTGCATTGAGCTGTGTTATAAAGCTCCATAAGTAGTATGTATTATTTCAGTAGGTTGCTGAGGTATATTTGTGATTGAACACTGAGGACGGTGTCCCCTAAGGGGGGGGATTCTGTAACATCCCTGGTGAAAATTCCATGTAATAAATGTTAAAAGCAATAACCATAGATGACCGGGACACTTATTCCAAGTTGAATGTTGGGCAAGACATCCTAGGGGGTGTTCATTTGGTTGTTTATGGCTAAGGAAATGGGAAAAGGAAATGGCCAAGGCATTAAAATGCATTTTGTCGCATTTATTTATGAAAATAATGGAAATTAGGAGAAAAAGGAGGTGAAAGGTCACAGGTTGTATGTGAGGAGGAAAACGAAGGAAAATAATGGAAAATGAAGAAAATAGAGGCCTCATTCATAAAAAGGCTTATGAGGATCATTTGGTAACCTTTTGTCAGTTCAGTTTTGGAGCTCTCTCATTATCCTCTCTCTCTCTCATACTCTTGGAGACTTAGAGTTTTATTGGAGCACTCTTGGTGGGTGTGGCATACTTGGAATTTTGGGGCAAGAATGCAAAGGAAGAGTAGGAAAGCGCAAGAATGCATCGACATCAAAAACTACATCAGATTTGGTTGCATGTACCGAGTTGCATATATGATTTCTTCACTAGTTTTTGCATGCATGACATATGCATGTGGTTTCTTGGTTGTGATCTATCATTGGTATGGAGGATTGCATGGAGTGATAGTGGATTGCCTAGCCTTGCCATTTCCTAGATAGCCATGGTGATTGTGGGTTTACTTTCATTGTTTTGTTTTGGTTGGTTCTCATGTTTCCTTAGCTTGGGTTGAGCTATTAGTCCCGGAAACCCTAGTTGAACAAATGCTCTGGAAGCCCTGTAATAGCTTGGGTTGAGTTACTAGGCTCTAGAAGCCCTATATAAGTTCTGGGTTGAGTTACTAGTTCTGGAAGCCTTGGTTGGACAAATGCTTTGGAAGCCCTGTAATGCTTGGATGGAGACCAATATAATGATGATTTTCGTGATGCCCGACCATGAGGTGGAATCACTATTTGATGGGTTGAGGTGGACGGCCTCTGGAAGCCCTGGATGATTCTTGATTGATGTGTTCTATGAGATCACACATTCATGCTTGGAATTGTTAATCAAGGTTGTCCTTGATGTCAATATGCCATTGTTCATGATGGAAAATTCTTGTGAGCTATGATGTTGCCCTAGATTCCCTTTAATCATAGTGCCCTAGATGTCCTTGAACTAACCGTAAAGATGCAATAACCTCATATATATTATGATATCCTTTCTCTTGATGATAAAGCCCTAAAACCATGATGATGTCCTTGCTCATGATGACAAGCTCTTCTTGATTGATAAGGATGCCTAATCCTAATGAGAATGTATGGATCCCTAATCCTTATATATAAGCCCTTGCTCTAACTAGCTCTATTCAAGAACAATGACAACACATTACATTTGATGACATGGAAAATGGTTGAAGATATGACATGAAGGACTTGGAGATCACTTGATGACATATGATGACATAATTGAAGACATGGCAAGTGGAGACCTCACTTAAAGCACTTGGTGACATATGATGGTATGGAGGACCACATGATGATATGAAATAATATAATGACATAGTTGGAGTCATGACAATGAAAAGGCCCTTAAATTGTAGTCCCTATATTCTTCACACAAAATTCCAAAACAGTCATTCCATGGTCTGCACTACAAAAAATTCAAAAACAGTCACAAAGAAAAATATTTTTTGACACCTTAGAAGCAACCTTTCATCATGGGACCTAAACCATCTTAAAGAGGTTTTTTTCCTGTTTCCAATGACCCTTTACTTTCCTTGAAACTCCCAATAGTTTCTGAGATATTGAATTTTGACGTTAAAAAATATATATTTTTGACATTGAGCCAACTTATGTTCAAGGACACAAGTCGGCCTCCATACAGAGACATGTCCCTTCATTCAAGCAAAAAAATTTGTATAAATAGAGACTAGAGACCCTCATTTCTAACACAGAATTTTCGGCTAGCATCACAGAAGAACAAGAACAGTTCACAATGTGTAAGAAGGAGAATAATGTTTGTGCTAATTTTATGTGATTGGGTTATCATTTAAATCTCAAGAAGCAAACTTTGGTGGTATCTTCTATGATTTTCAGACTTGTCTTTGACATACAACTACTGTGATTTTCAAACTTATATATTTGACCTGCAACTCTGTGATTTTCAAACCTGAAATTGAAGCCTCTAAGACCTGTGTGACTGATTTTTTCTTTGGACTAGCAGTCACCTATTGCAGAATTCGTTGAAGACATTTCTTGCATCACAAATTTAGGAATTGACCTTGAATAAACCTATAGAAACTTTAGAGAAGATTTGTTGAAGCAAAATTGAAAGGCAACCTTGATAGACTTGATCTTAGTTTTGGAGCTACTCCCTTGTGAACACTCTTTGCATCTTTTGGAGACCTATAGTTGTGAACCTTGGAGGCTTGTGAAAGTTGAAGAACTTGAAGACCTTGAACATTGGAACACTTAGGGATTTTCACAAGAGAAGTATTAGATCTTGAAGAACACTCTTGGAGAAGCCCATTGAAGACTCTCTTGAAGAATCCCATTAAAGGCACTCTTGAAGGAGCCCATTAAAGACACTCTTGGAGAAGCCCGTTGAAGTCACTCTTGGAAAATCTTATTGAAACCATCATGAGGTGACCTTGAAGTTTTTGTTTGGGTACCATGAAGCACAGTAGAGACACGTTCATGTGAAGAGATCAAGGTTTTCATTGATGACATAACGTGGAGACTACAATTGATCTGATAATGAGATCTTAGACAATTATTAAGGTATTATAGACTCATGTGCATGGATTTACCCATGTTACTTTGTGCAATGGATCGATAAGATTGCGAAATACATAGGCAATGAAGTAGTTAAAGAACATAATAGACAAACACACATAAACACAACAAGTTTAATAAGGAGTTCACCCAACACTCTTGGGCTACATCTCCTAGTCTAGCCTTCAGTGGTGACCTCTCTATTATGTCTTCAGAAGCAAATTTTTTACAAAAGTGAGCTCAATTTAAGTCTCACACAACAGATATAAAACAACAAGGCTTTACTTGGATCCCCCAAGTCTTTCTGAGTACTCAAACTCTCCTCACTGACTCTCTGTCTTTGTTGCTCTCTGTCTCAGCATTGCCTGCCTCTGTCTCTGTCAGTCTGTGGCTTTAAATCCAATCGGCGCTATTTGTTCATTTCTCCTTCTCGGGCTCTCTGGCCTCCAAACTTCTAGCCGCTTAGATCCCCCTCTGAGCGTTAGCAATCATTGCTAAATGCTTTCAGGGATGGAGGCCACCTATTTTGTAACGAAATGGGTCATCAGGTGTTTGAAATCCACAACAACAATGTTCTCTGTTTTCACAGAGAAATACACTAAAAACATAGGAAATCTGCCAAGCTGTCGTTTATCGGATTTGAAATAATATAAATCTCGCCTTAAAACTCCTATCGGGTTCGCCTTTATGTCACTTATCGCATCCCCACCGTTGATCTGGGAGATCTAGATCCAACGGCTGAGGTTCATTTTGGGTGGCTCATTCGTACGGGGGTTAACCACCCGAAAAGGGTGGTTTTCTCTCTCTAGGGCCTGGACACATGGCAGCCAGTGTATGGGCTCGGGCGAAGCCCAGCCAAAACCACTTACTGCCTTCGGCCCACCCGAAATCCCGCTTGTATCGTGATTTCCCTTTGTATTTAAAAATACATTAAAACATGAAAATCCCACTCATATCGGACTTGAAATAATATATATTTGCATTAACAAACCCTTTCAGGTCTGGTTTCATCGCATCGCCACATTTTCTTTTGTTTTTCATTTATTTAACAAAAATGCGATTTACATTGAAAAAGCCCTTTTTCCGGACTTGAAAATATATCAAATATTGTTTATAATTTTATCGGGTCCGGTTCATCGTAGTCGCATTTGTTATCGGCCCTAATCCCTTGCTTTGCTCCGATGTGATATTGCGATATCGTAATCGCATGTTGCCGATCCTCCGGGCCGCAGTTAAGTCCAAATAGATATCTATATATATATATATATATATATATATATATCAACGATGCGATAGCGCGAATAAATCTAGACCGTTGATCTGCGTGCATAGATCAACGGCTCTCATTTAGTCGCGCTGATCGCTGTCGCACTTCCCATATAGCCGCCTCTGATAAGCTCTGCCTACCTTCGCCAATTGCGATATGCCGATTGGATCTGGACCGTTGATCGGCCAGATCCGACGGCTCTCATGCAAAATAGTTTTAAACCGCTGATACTCTATTTTTCAATGTTTTCTCTATGTTTTTGCCTCCCAATAGTGTTATCCGACTTTTCCAAAAGTTCTTCTCATGCAATAGTTTTGAATGTTTGAAGACTTAGAGGGTGTTTTAGATCCATTTTGGATCACGCCTTCCCACTGAAAAAGGCTTTTGGACCACCAAAATTTGGTTTTTAAGCATCAATCAAGTGAGGATACAACTTCCTCACTTGTCCAATCTCTATTCATCTTGCACAGCTTGGTTTTGAACCTTTGAGTTCAATTCTGAGGTACTCAACATCCCCTCTGCACGTAGTTATCATCTTCTTGTCCAGAACTGTATCTTCCTGTAACTCATTGAGATATTCAGGAAACAGATCATGGATAGAATGCAAATGACTTTGCTCTTCAGGATCTTCAATCAATGAAGGTTCAAATAGTATCAAGTTCTCTGCATTAACTGCTGAATAGATGTGCATGTAAGCTGGAAAATCAAGGTGAAAATCATTCTCACCAATTTTCTCAAGTATCTTGAAAGGCCCATACCTTATTGGCTTCAGCTTCTTACCTTCACCTTGCATTCTGTCTTTGCTGATGTACAACCAGACTTGATCACCAACTTGGAAGCTATGCTCAATTCGATGCTTATCATGCCTTGCCTTGTACTTGGCTTGGCTCTTTTCCAGTTGTTCCTGCACTGCCTGGTGAATTTCTTGGATCTGTTCAATGAACTTGGTTGCTTTGTCCACATCACTGTGTCCATCAACTACTATGTCTTTACTAAAGACAAAATCCAAGGGAGACCTTGGTGTAAAACCAAAATAAGTCTCAAAAGGAGATCTCTGTGTAGAAGAATGTTTAGCACAGTTGTAAGCATGTTGCACATAACACAAATGTTCATCCCAAAGCTTGGGATGCTTGCTGCAATAGCTTCTGAGAAAGTGGATCATTGTCCTGTTGACCACCTCTGTTTGGCCATCTATTTGGGGATGAAAGGCTATGCTCTTCTTTAGTCTGGTGTCCACTAACTCCCATAGACTAGACCAAAACTTCCCAACAAATCGGGAATCTCGATCAGATACAATAGAAGTTGGTAACCCAAAATGAACCCATACATGTTGAAAGAACAACTTTGTTGTTTATTCAGCTGTAATCTGCTTGTTACAAGGTATTAAAATACACATTTTTCTGAACCTATCCACAATAACATATAAGTAATCATGACCTTTTCTAGATTTTGGCAATCCTCCAACAAAGTCCATGGAAACACTTTCCCAAGGATGAGAAGGAACTGGAAGTGGAGTGTACAAGCCTAGTTTTCTATTGTTGGGCTTGATTTTAGCACACATGGTACACCCCTTAATATATCTAGAAATTATCTCATGCATTCTTGGCCAATAACAGAACCTTTGTACTGTGCAACTATTTTACTTACACCAAAATGACCTGATATTAGAGAAGTATGTGCTTCTCAGGTTATGTTAACTCTTTCAGTTTGAGGAATGCATAACTTTCCCAAATTCTATAAGAGTTGGTCCTTAACATGATAATCCAATTCTTCTACTTGTTTGCCATGACTTAAAGTTGCATATACATCTTTAAAATGTACATCTTGAGCATATTGTTCAATGTAGCTTTCATGCAATACTGAGTTATGCTTAAGTATAGTAGATACGTGTATGATTGGTCTGGATAGCAAATCTGCAACCTTATTATGTATGCCTTTCTTATATCTGATGCCAAGATGAAACTGTTGTAGAAAACCCATCCACCTATAGTGTCTTGATTGTTGCAATTTAGTTTGTGAGTGTAAATATTGAAGTGGTTGATGATCAATATGTATAATTGTTTCTTTTCCCATTAGGTAATGTTTCCACTTTTTCACACTCTGTACTAATGCATAAAATTATTTATCATATGTGGGATAGTTAACTACTGCAGAATTAAATGTCTCAAAATGATAACATATGGGTTTACCATGTTGCATCAACACTGCTCCCATGGCATAGTCACTGGCATCTGTTTCAATCTCAAATGGTCTTTGAAGATCTGGCAATGCTAGTACTGGTGTTGTACTAATCTTTTCTTTCAAGGTTTCGAAGGCTTTCTGTTGTTTGCCCCCTCACTGAAACACCTTGTTCAATTCTTTTAAAGCATGTAAGGGAGCTGCAATCAAGGAAACGTTAGCAATAAACTTTCTCCAATATTTTGTTGCTCCTAGGAAGCTCCTAAATTCTGTAGCAAATTTGGATTTAGGCCAGTTCACAATGACTTCAGCCTTAGAGGGATCTATCTTCAATTCACCACCCCCTACAATATGACCCAAATAATTCAAAAATGTTTTTCCAAATTCACATTTTGATAATTTCACATAGAGATTTTCTCTTTTCAAAACATCTAGAGTCTGCTTTACATGCTTCAAATGTTCTTCCCATGTTTTACTGAAAACAAGAATTTCATCTAAATATAAAATTACAAAATCATCAATAAAAGGCTTGAGTACATATTCATAACTCTCATGAAAGTGGCAGGAGCATTAGTTAATCCAAAAGGAATAACTAGCCATTCATATAGCCCTTTCTTTGTTTTGAAATCAGTCTTCCATGCATCTTGTTCTGCTACTCTGACCTAATGATAGCCACTTCACAAGTCCAACTTGGAAAAGTAAACAACTTCTTTCAACTGATCTAATAGATCATCTATGTGAGGAAGAGGATAATGATTCTTGATCGTTGTTTTATGCAGTGCTTTGTAATCAATGCACATCCTCCACGAACCATCTTTCTTTCTCACCAACACAATTGGAGATCCACATCGTGATGTGCTTGGCCTTATGAATCCTTTATCGAACAGCTCCTGTACCTACTTCTTGATCTCTGCATTCTCTAAAGCGAATAACCTGTACATTTTGATGTTAGGCAATGGAGCATCTTGCTGCAAATGAATATCATGTACTATTTCCCTTTTGGGTGGCAGATCTTTAGGTTCTTGAAATAGGATATCATATTCTTTTATACCTATGGCTGTGACTGTTGTTGCATCACCTGAGTCTGACCCCAAATCTTTCTGAATAACAGCAACAATCTTCTTCTTCTTACCACCGAACTTCTTGGGTTTCAGCTCTGGATGCAAAGACCAACAATGTTCATCATCATGCCCATCCTTCTTGCAGTGAGTGCATGAAGGTTTGTCTTTCTGTATAGTTTTTGTCTTTCTCTCCTTCCATTTTTGCTTCTTCTTTTCCTTGTTCTTGCTTGCAGTGGGTTTTGATGATCCCCCAATCTCTGGGTTCACATTCTTGCCTCTAGCCTCTAGATGTGTAGCCTGAACAGATACCTCATCTATGCTAGTAGGGTTAAACATGAGAATGGTGTGCCTCAAATAGCTGTGTAGACCACCTATATACTTCAACAAAGTTTCAGGTGAGTCTAGAGAAATGCCTAGAATTAAAGATCTTTTTCTAAATTCCTGGGTATAACTTTGTACACTTTGGCCCTTTAATTGGCGAAGAGTTTGCCAACTCATCACTGCTTGCTGCATATAAGCTAGTGGATAGAATTGTTTTTTAAGGGCAGAAACAAATTCACTCCAGGTAGAAAGAATTTTACCATGCTTCTTCAAATCAGCGTGTGTCTTGCCTTCCCACCACACTAGGGCAGTTCCTCCAAGGCGAAAGTTGGCCAACTGAATCTTTTTCCTTTCTGAATTGATGTTTTGCACCCTACAATATACATCAATCTTTCTAATCCAGTTATCTATATTTTCTGCATTTAATTCCCCATCATATATTGGCGAATTAAATTTTACATCTAATTTAATCAAAGATGTTTTCTTCTTTTTATTTTCAGGGCTAGAAGGAGGTGTTGATGGAGGAGGCTCTTCCCTTTTCCCTTTTCCTTCTGAATGGCCATCTAGAAGAGGTTCCTTTGTTCCTCTGTCTTTTTTGGAGATTGAAGTACTTTCACCTCGGCCTTTCTTAAATTCTCGATACATCTCTTCCACCATGGCTCTCATGGTCATGAAACTGTCCATGAACTGAGAGTTTGATTCAAATGAGACTTGTTCTGCCATTTCCCTCCTAGGATAGACTCTTCCAATTTCTGGGTTAGCCTCAACCAGTTCTCCTTCTCCTAATTTGAGCTTTGACCTAGTTAGCATTCAACAATCCAGTACAAGCTTGTCTAACCTTAGCAACCTAAAGCTTTGATACCACTTGATCTGATAATGAGATCTTAGACAATTATTAAGGTATTACAAACTCATGTGCATGGATTTTCCTATGTTACTTTGTGCAATGGATTGATAAGATTGTGAAATACATAGACAATGAAGCAGTTAAAGAACATAATAGACGAACACACATAAACACAACAAGTTTAATAAGGAGTTCACCCAACACTCCTGGGCTACGTCTCTTGATCCAGCCTTCAGTGGTGACCTTTCTATTATGTCTTAAGAAGCAGAGTTTTTACAAAAGTGAGCTCAATTTGAGTCTCACACAAAAGATACAAAACAACAAGGATTTACATGGATCCCCCAAGTCTTTCTGAGTACACAAATTCTCCTCACTGACTCTCTGTCTCTGTTGCTCTTTGTCTCAGCACTGCCTGCCTCTGTCTCTGTCAGTCTATGGCTTTAAAGCTAATCGGTGTTGTCTGTTCGTTTCTCCTTCTCGGGCTCTCTAGCTTCCCAGCCTCTGTCCACTCAGATCCCCCTCTGAGCGTTAGCAATCATTGCTAAATGCTTTCAGGGATGGTGGCCACCTGTTTTGTAACGAAATGGGTCATCAGACCTTTGAAATCCCCAACAACAGTGTTCTCTGTTTTCATAGAGAAATACACTAAAAACATAGGAAATCTGCCGATCTATCGTTTATCGGATTTGAAATAATATAAATCCCGCATTATATCTCCTATTGGGTCCACCTTTATGTCGCTTATCGCATCCCCATCATTGATCTGGGAGATCTGGATCCAACGACTGAAGTTCATTTCGGGCGACTCATTCGTACGGGGGTTAATAGCCCAAAAAGGGTGGTTTTCTCTCTCCAGGGTCTCGACATGTGGCAGCCAGTGTATGGGCTCGGGCGGAGCCTGGCCAAAACCACTTACCACCTTCGGCCTACCCGAAATCCCGTTTGTATCGTGATTTCCCTTTGTATTTAAAAATACATTAAACTTGAAAATCCCGCTCATATCGGACTTGAAATAATACATATTTCTATTAACAAACCCTTTCAGGTCCGATTTCATCGCATCGGTGCATTTTCTTTTGTTTTTCGTTTATTTAACGAAAATGTGATTTACATTGAAAAAACCCTTTTTCCAGACTTGAAAATATATCAAATATCGTTTATAATTTTATCGGGTCTGGTTCATCGTAGTCGCATTTGTTATTGAGCCTGCTCCCTTGCTTTGCTCTGATGCGATATTGCGATATCGCAATCGCATGTCGTCGATCCTCCGGGCCATGGTTAAGTCCATATATATATATATATATATATATATATATATATATATATATATATATATATATATAGATATATATATATATATATCAGCAATGCAATAGTGCGATTAAATCTGGACCATTGATCTGCGCGCATAGATCAATGATGCTCGTTTAGTTGCGCTTCCCATATAGCCGCCTCCGATAAGCTCTTCCTGCCTTCGCCAATTGTGATATGTTGATTGGATCTGGATCGTTGATCAGACAAATCCGATGGCTCTCATGCAAAATAGTTTTAAACCACCGATACTCTGTTTTTCAATGTTTTCTCTATGTTTTTGCCTCCTGATAGTGTTATCCGACTTTTCCAAAATTTATTCTCATGTGATAGTTTTGAATGTTTGAAGACTTAGAGGGTGTTTTGGATCTATTTTGGATCAATAGTGAAGACGACTATAGACAAGGCTCATTGAATAGTACATTGGGATCCATGAAGTATAACCAAATACATCTTGAAAAGGTGAAGCTAAGGGTTGGAACCCAAGAGGTTGGAGCCTCGAACTAACAAGGTTGGTGCCTTGGAGGATAGGGTTGGATCCCTAGAGGATCAGAGTCCTCAAGAAACCAGGTCGGAGCTTGAACAAGATCTAGGGTTGGAGCCTTGGAGGTTGGTGCCTTGGAAAGTCCAAGTCGGTGCTTGGCACATTATAGGTTGGAGCCTAGAGATTGAAGATCAATCTCTTCATCTAGGGTTGCATCCCTCTCTATATTGTACTTGATTTATTGTAAAGAAAATTTTAATAAAATATTTTATTCTTATTGTTAATTTTGTGTTCTAAATATAAGTGATGTAACTAGTAAAAATAAAAATTGAAAGTAAATATTGATTCAACCCCCCTCTCAGTATTTCCAACAAAATTGGTATCAGAGCTAGTACCTTCACTCAAATCCTGGTAGCTCGAAGGTTAATCCTTAGAACACAAATGGAAAAGCCAATGAAGAAAGCCTCCAATCCACCTAAAGATGCCTCTTCCTCAACCTTGAAAACTAAAGACAATCAAATTGAGAAAGTTCCAGTGTTCAATGGAAACTTTGATGTATGGAAGGTAAGAATGAGAAATTTTGTAATGGATCAAGGCGTTGGAGTATGGGAATCAATGATTACTAATATCACGATGGACGATGAATCAGAGGAGTACAATACAAGAGCAATGAAGACAATTTTGAATGGGCTACAAAATTCTATAAAGGCCAATTTCGAAAAATGTTCATCAACAAAAGATATATGGGACAAACTTCATGACCTTCACTCAAAAGGAGCATTGATCATGACCTCTAGTCAAAAATATGATGGAAAGCAAGAATGAAATCCAAAACCCATCAAGGAAGCTGAAAATAATAATGATGACATCAAGGCCAAAGAAGACCTAGAAGAAGAAGAAAGAAAAGAATACTTTGAAGAAGATATCCTCACTAAACTTATAGCTGCCTTGGAACAGATTAACAGTTTGAAAAAGGAAAGTGAGGAACTTAAGAAGAAAGCACAAGATGGTGACCAAGACAAGGCAAGGAAGGAAGTTGACCTTTTCAAGCTTCAAGTACAAGAAAGAGATGAGGAGCTCACCAAACTTAAGGAGGAATTTCATCAAAACAAAAGAAAGAATCATGAAGAAGTCATATCCATGACAAATCAATTGGACAAGGCAAAGAAAAGGGAAGAAAATTTGTCAAGACACCTTGAACAAAGATTCAAGAACTTCAACAAACTTGAAGCAAAGATTGGTCAATACAAGAAAGAGATCTCCTCCCTTAGATATTGACTAGAAAAAGCAAGGAAACAAGCATAAGGAGCTAAGAAGGTTATGGAAACTTTGACATTTATAGAATGACAAGTTGATAAAACTGAAAAGGATAGAAACACCATGATATGCCAACTAGAAGAAAAGGATGATGACATCACCAAGTTATGATCAGAAATCACTTATCTTGAGGCCCAATACTGTGAAGCAACCAAGATGAAGGAAGAAATGGAGATCATTCTATCAAAGAAGGATTAATAATGCAAGAAAATGAAGAAATAAATTATCTTTCTTAAAAAGGAAGTTGACTTGCTAAATAAGAACTTCAAAATTTCTCAAACCCTAGATGACATCCTATGTTATGCTCTTGACCTATGAGAAGATGCCAGAATACCAAATATACGAAGAAATACAAACCAGAACACAGAACAAAATGAGAAAAAACAGCAAGTATTTTATTATTTAGAGATGAAAGCAATGTTCACTTGCCTCTTTGAGGGGGCAACCTCCAACAGAGCAAAGCTCGATTACAGAATAAGACACGACGCTACTCAATGGGGAGTCTCTATCCTTTATATAGGATTCATACATGCAATACCATGGGTTGGTACCACAGTTCTCTCAATACCATCTATCTAATACCATGGCCCGTTTGCAACTAACTATTATCCCTTTCTTTAAATGCAGGTCAACCACATACAATTATTAATACGGGCTTTATTGACTCTTTAACTAACTATAACTATGACTCGACCCTATTACATAAATAAAGGGGTTAGGGTTGGACCCTAACATGCCCTCCCCGATAAAAAACAACCTTGACCTCAAGACTGAAGTTTCGGGAACTGCTGAAGAATAGTGGTTGGTTCCCATGTCGCATCTTCTGGAGAGGTGTCTTTCCACTTGACGAGGACTTCCTTGATCGTGTGTCTGCATAGATTTCATTCCCGCGTGTTGAGGACCTATTCAGGTTGGAGCCAGAGTGAACCTTCTTCATCCAATTCAAGTAGACTAGTTTGAATTCTTGGATTTTTGCATTTGGTGGCAAGGCTAGCTTGTAGGCTACTTATCCAATGCACTAAAGTATTTGATAATGTCCGTATAATTTTGGAGATAATTTCTGACAGCCCTTGTCTTTGAGTGATGTTTGCTTGTATGGTTGCAGCCTCAAGAATACCTGATCCCCTTCTTGAAATGTGCACTCTGAACGATGTTGGTTTACCTGTTGCTTCATGCGATTTTGAGCTTGATGGAGATTATCTTTGAGACGGGCTAGCATGGTTGCACAGTTCTGTAGGAGTTGATCCACTGCTTGCACCTTAGAGCATCTAGGGATATAAGAAGTAGGTGAGGGCGGGAGTTGACCATACACTTCTTCATATGGAGTCATCTTGGTGGCAGCATGATAGTTAGTATTATATCTCCATTCAGCTAGAGGTAACCATTGTACCTGTTGATGTTGCTTTTCTGAAGTGAAGCACCATAGGTAGGTCTCCAAACATTTGTTGACTGCTTCAGTTTGATCATCAGTTTGGGGATGATAGGAAGTACTTAGTTGGAATTGGGTGCCTTGTAGCTTAAAAAGTTCTTGCCAAAAGTTACTAGTGAAGGTCGGGTCATGATCGGACACAATGGAAATGGGCATGCCATGTAGTTTGAAGATCTGGTCCATGAAAGCTTGAGGCACCAAAGTGGGGATAAATGGGTGGCGTAGGGTGCAAAACTGAGCATATTTAGAAAGTCTGTCTACAACCACCATGATGAATGACTTGTTTCCTGACTTTGGAAGACCAGTAATGAAATCCATAGAAACATCCATCTAGATTGGGGCAGGGATGGGCAATGGTTGTAAGGTGCCTGGGGGCTTGACTGTTTCTCCTTTGTGGTGTTGACACACATCACATTCAACTACAAAAGTAAGAATGTCAGTTTTCATGCCTATCCAAAAGAAGGAATGACGGATGCGAGCATAAGTCTTCTGAAAGCTTGCATGGCCTACAGTGGGATATGAGTGCAACTCTGCTAAAATGCGCGTTTTGAGGGTGGATGTCGGTGATATGAATACTATATCCTTGTAGCAAAGAATCTCATCCTTCCAAGAGTAGCCCACTGTGGAATTTGGATCTGCTCTCAAGTTATTAATGAGTTGGGAGAGAGAGGGATGTGAAAACCATTCCTTGCGGGCTTCTTCAATCCAATCTAGAATGGGAAGAGAGATTGATAGCAGGGTGTTTTCATCCTAAAATTGGCGTGATAAAGCATCTACTACTACATTTCCGTGCCCTTTCTTGTAAATTATCTCATAATCATATCCCAGCATTTTGGCCAGCCATTTATTTTGTTGGGGCGAGGATAAACATTGCTCCAATAAATATTTGAGGTTTTGATGGTCTGTGCGGATTTGGAAATGCCGCCCCAATAAGTATAGTCGCCAAGTGTCTACTACATGTAAGATGGCCATCATCTCCTTCTCATAGGTAGATTGTCCCAGATGTTTCCCACTTAGTTGTTGGCTAGTGAAAGACAAGGGTCGACCTTCCTGCATTAAGACAACCTCA
This sequence comes from Pinus tabuliformis, assembly GCA_031772625.1. Classification (NCBI taxonomy): domain Eukaryota; kingdom Viridiplantae; phylum Streptophyta; class Pinopsida; order Pinales; family Pinaceae; genus Pinus; species Pinus tabuliformis. The sequence goes on from CM062816.1 coordinate 11,648,403, forward strand.
ATACCAATACCTAAAGCATCACATTCAATCACAAAAGATTTAGTGAAGTTGGGTAGTGCTAATACGTAAGTGGAACACATGGCCTGTTTGAGAGCCATAAACAACTATTGTGCTTCATCAGTCCAGAGGAATGAATTTTTCTTGCGAAGGTTAGTGAGGGGTCTAGCAATGCGACCATAATTGTGGAAAAAATTGCGATAGTAGCCTGTGAGACCCAAGAATCCCCTCAAACTCTTCAAGGTCTTTGGTTGGGGCCAATCCTGCATTGCCTGGATCTTTTTGGGATCCACCCTGACACCTTCACGACCCACAATGTGTCCCAAATACTCGACTTCTTCCATGTCAAAAGAGAACTTGGACATTTTGACAAATAATTTATGCTTCCAGAGCAGTTGCAAGAGCATGTCTACATGCTGAAGATGTTTTTCCCAGGTGAGGTTGTAGATGAGAATGTCATCAAAGAAAACGAGGACAAATTTTCTGAGATATGGTTTGAGTAGGTGATTCATGATGCTCTGAAAAAGTGGATGGGGCATACAGAGACCAAATGGCATGACCAAGAATTCATAATGGCATTCATGAGTTCGAAAAGCAGTCTTGGGAATGTCTACTTCTTTCATGATTATTTGGTGATAGCCCAAGCGAAGATCTAGCTTAGTAAATAATTGAGCACCATTTGGTTCATCCAACACATCATCAACAACCGGGATAGGGAATTTATCTTTGACCGTGAGCTCGTTGAGCGCCCTGAAGTCTAGACACATGTGCCATTCCCCATCTTTCTTTAGCACCATGACCACTAGTGATGAATAAGGATTGATGCTAGGACGAATGACACCAGCTTCCAGGAGTTCCTTGATGATTTTTTCAATTTCATTCTTTTGGGCGAAAGGATATCTCTATGGGCTGTGCCCCTGGGACCAAAGTGATGATATGATCATGTTCCCCTCTAGAGGGTGGAAGCTATTTAGGTTTTTCAAAGACCTACTAGTGGCAGTTTAAGACCTATTGCATCTCAGGATGAATATGAAGAGTATTGGGCTCGATGGCCTGGATGGCATTAAATTGGGTGATAACTCCATGATGGCCCTTCTTCAACAACTTTTCCATTCGATGCGAGATAATGATAGAAGGAGCACCTGCCTGGAGTCCACGAAAGGTATGCATGTGGTCATTCTGCTTAAAACTCATATATAACTCTTGGAAATCCATTGTGATTGGGCCTAGTGTGCGAAGCCATTCAGCACCCAAGACAATGTCACAACCACCCATGTTGATGGAAAACATGTGGGTCTTTAGGTGGTAATCTCCCATCTGAAGTTTGATATTTTCATAGCAGCCTTCACATTTCATTGTCCCCCCATCAACAATCTGGACCTGGAAATTAGAGACTGCCCTGACAAAACAATGAACAGCTTCGGTGACTCTCTAATGGATAAAGTTATGAGTGCTACCACTATCAATCAATACTACTATAGGGCGATGTTTAATAAAACCTCTAATTTTGAGATTTTGGGGCATAGAAATGCCTGCCAAAGCATGTAGCAAGATAACTGGCTCTTCTGGCATAGCTGGGAGCTCATTGTCCCACTGGGTGTCCTTATCTTCCTCCTCTAGTCCCTCAAGGGTTGGGCTTCCTTAGATGAGCTGTGATCAGTAACATCAATTTCGAAGAATTTGGGTTCCTTGCATTTATGCCCCGGGGAGTATTTGTCATCACAGTAGTAACACAATCCTTGTTTTCTTCTTTCAGCCATTTCTGCGGGGGGCACCTTTTGAACCTTAAGTGTTTGGGTAGTTCCCTGAGCCTGGGTGGGGCGTTCCTTGGCTATAAAATTTGGACAATGCGATTGGGCAACTAAAGCATGTTCCACTTCGATAACCTTTTTGCAAGCGTCCATCCATGTGGGTGGGTGGTGCATCCGGACATGGGCTTGGATGGCTTCTTTGAGATCACTTATAAAACATTCCAAGTAGAATTCATCTCCCAGACCTCCTGTGCAGATGGCCAATGTCTCAAAGGCCGCAATGTAGTCTTTTACTATGCCTTTCTATCAGAGCTTAGTAAGACGACCCAAAAAATTAGATTCGCGGTCAAAGTGGTCACAAATAGATTTTGAGAACACCTGCCAAGTAATTTTCCCAGGATAGCATTTCCGATGCCACTGCCACCATTTCCATCTCTCTTAGTCCAAGTAAATTCCTCCCACACGTAGTTTAGTTTCATCATCTACGATATCATTCAGAGTGAAATATTGGTCCATTTGTGCTACCCATACTGCCGGATTAGAGCCATCAAATTTGTACATGTCCAGCTTGGGTGGTCGAGGGTGGGAATGTTGGTGATTTCCATGGAAGTGAATATGATGGCTAGATTTGCCTTCAAGGTCTTCATTAAACCCATGTGCCTCTGATTGCAACCCCGACTTGCCCCTTGTGAATGTGTCCATGAATTGTTGCATCTGGTCCACTAGGCTCTTGAAAGAAGCCAACTGTTTTTCAAGGCTCTCGATCTTCTCGTTGGCCATGGCTTGAGCTCTGGTTTCTACCATACATAGATCTTGGTCACTTGTCATCACTTTGAAAAAATTTGGGACCACCCGAAAATTGAAGCTGACAAGTGAATGGTACCACCTCGATTAGCTCGTCATCCTGATTCTTATGGGCTAAGTCTCTTATAAGCATCCCAGGAAGGCCTCAGTAGAGTTTTACTCCCCGCTTATCAATACTACAGTGGCCAATTTCCAGAAAACTTAATCCTGCCCAATGTCCTGCAAGAATCACCCTAGGGTATAGGAGCCACAAGCCTCCCTGCACAAATGGTCAGATCTGCCTGCGAAACCCTCAACTGCTAAATGTGAGTTGGACTGCAGTGGCAGCAGAACCCTAATTGCTAGATCTGAATGGTATTGTGGTGGTAGACCCTCAACTGGTGGATCTGATTATTGCAGCGGCAACAAAACCCCAACTGCTAGATCTGATATGGCAAAGAAGATAATGGGAAATCTTCAGAGAGATGAGGGAACTATGGTCTCAAGGAGTGTCAAGTGCTACAGATCGCAATATACATAAGGGTCCAACAGTAGTACTCGGCCCAATATTTCAGGGCACTAACTAAGGAGGATCAACCGTACCCTTAGCTGTACTACCTGACTACCCTATCGTACGCATGAGTAATATCCCTGAGTGTTGTTCTCGGTGTACTGTAGCAGCAAGACGGCTAACGGTTTATCTAAGGTGAGGTTTCAGGTGAGCTTAGGGGGCTTCCGATATACCCAGAGGGTACATGGAAGACAATCTATGCGCGATTTTGTCTAATGCGCTACTACTCGAAGGGGTACCCACATGGGTTACAAGGGAGTCCAACAAGCATGACCACCTCTTGTATTTCCTACGTGCATGCCTCCCCAAATCTACAGGTTTATGTGCTCAATGACATATCCTGTGGTTTAAAGACGCAGGAACACGTCTCTAGCCTAAATTTTTTTTTTCTAAAAATGGAGAGACCATCGACCCTGGAAAGCGATATGATACCACTTGTTATGCTCTTAACCTGCGAGAAGATGCCAGAATACCAAATATACGAAGAAATACATCCTAGAACACAGAACAAAATGAGAAAAAATAGTAAGTATTTTATTATTCAGAGATGAAAGCAATGTTCACTTGCCTCTTCGAGGGGGCAACCTCCAACAAAGCAGAGCTTGATTACAAAATAAGACACGACGCTCCTCAATGGGGAGTCTCTATCCTTTATAGAGGATTCATACATGCAATACCATGGGTCAGTACCATGGTTCTCTCAATACCATCTATCTAATACCATGGCCTGTTTGCAACTAACTGTGGTCCGTTTCTTTAAATGCGGGTCAACCACTTACAATTATTAGTACGAGCTTTATTGACTCTTTAACTAACTATAACTATGACTCGAACCTATTACATAAATAGAGGGGTTAGGGTTGGACCCTAAAATCCTAAGTCATCAAAGGTCTCCCCTCGATAAATCAGGTCTTGGCTATGCCTCGAAAATTGTAGCACCAACATTGGGGGATAACCACCTGGTCCGAACCTTAGTGTAGCGCCTTTTTCGTTTGGTATGGTAGCTCTGACTGGATATTATGGGACTTGTTTCCCAATCAAGTATGATTTGATGAGGGTGTTTTAAATGTATAAAAAGATGATAGGTGATTTAATCTATAAGCTCTAAAATATACAGATATATCTATATAACCTGGGTGATCTCATAATAATGCGATTCTTGATGATTCCTAGCAGACAAATGATAATATAGATTATTCACTTATCTACAAAAAGATGCATTTAAATGATGATTACTTTGAATAATAAATTAAACAAAGTAATGTGAAAACATATCGCATAACATACTAATATTTATCATTGACATATGTATACAATATAACAATTCTAGATCATTCAAAAGTGAAATAATACAGAGTTGTTTGAAACATGAGAATATATCAACAATAAAAAATCAATGGAATGCTAATTACATAAAACAAGACAAAAAGAACAAATATAGAAGTACCATAAGCATTTGAGTCTCATTATGCAAGTAACAATCTGGTTCAATCTTCTTATTCTGAAAACTCCAAGAAGATACAAAAATGCAAGTCTTTATGAAGCTCTTTCACAACAAGTCTGAACCTCAATCCACGGCTTATAAAAAATAAATTAAGAAGTGTAGAAGTGCAAACTTCTCAAGTCTAGTTTTATACAAATTGACCCTTTCTAAAATGACATGAAAGGGTCTTTATAGTAAAATTAAAAAACAAACTGTCCATAGAAATTGCTGAGAGTTGTTGGAACTGCCTTCATCAAAATATGGGATTTGAATTTCAAAAATAGAATTGCGATAACCTTTGAAGAGATTCATCGCATCTATGTTTTCTCTTGTATCTTCAACTGACAAATCGAGAGCATGGTTTGGATTTCTGGAGGATGACTCATCCTGGAGTGTAACTGTCCTGTGTATGTGGCATCTGAGAGCTCAGGCATCATGCAATCAACGACATCAAAAAGGAAATTGATAGTCATCTATTGGTTGTGTGGCTTGACCAAAAAGGACCAATGTGCATCCCAGTTAAGACTTTGTACTATGTTGAGTTGCTCCTCCTTGGTGTCCAAATCTTGCTTCCATTGCTTCTCTAAAACTTTTGCCTTTGGAAGATTTCCTGGGAACAATCAGAAATTAAATTGGCACCATATAAGTTATCATTCACCAGCTCAATAACATTATTCATTATAGCCCTGGCCCTGGAGGTAGCTCTTTCTGCTTTTATCAACTGTGTTTCCCATTCTGAAAACAATATCTCTTTATGGGACTCTTCAATTTTAGGTAATTTAGCAGCTCTTCCATCTTCTGTGCTTTGCCAGGAGAGATAATCTGTGACTTTATCATCCGCATCTTCAAATTCTAACCTGGTATTGACTACTTGGTCAATCAGTGATGTCATTGTGATGCATAATGGATCAATAAGATATATTTTCTGGCAGAGTAGATTCAGCTGTTGAGATAAAGCCTTATTTGCCTCTAAGTCTTCCTTCTTAAACTCTTCAACCTTGGGATAATCTTTGAATTGTTCTATAGAGAGTTGTAACTGTGTGATTTGCTCTTCTTTAGATTTAATCTCTTGCTGATGTGTCAATTTAAGCTGCTCGAGCTCTTGAGACAGCTGTTGTTGTCTTTGAATGGCCTGCTGGTCAATTTTTTGTTTTTCCAGGTTTAACTGTTCTTCAAGCTGCTCACTCTTTTGTTTCTCTACCGCTAACTGTTCTTCAAGCTGATTAATCTTTTGATCCTTTTCTTTGATCAATTGATTAACTTCAGTTGCTTTATCAATTGTAGCAACTATGTATGCCCCTGCAAATTGAGATAACTTGGTCAAATCCTCAGAAGGATTGACCTCTGAATCTTTCCATATGACATTCATAAATTTAGATTGAGGAGTTGTGGATGATGTTTGGTCTATTTTCCTCTTTTTCCTTTGCCTCTTGACTACAACCCTGTGTTTTGGGCTATAAAACACATCCAAGGGTGGAATTTCCTCAATGTTCAATGTAATCTCTCTTGAAGGATTTTCAGGGATTATTTCTATCTCTTTTTGAACTGTGCCTTTGCTGGGTGTCTCTTCAATCACAATATTAGGAATAATGGGCCGTTGTGTTCCAGGAGGCGCTGATGTGATAATGTTTTGAGGATCATTCTGACTTTTGATCTGTTGATCAAATTGCTCCCATTCTTTAATCAATATGGGATCAATGTGAACATATGTGTTTAGTTGCATTGGCCTTATCAATTGTTTCAACTTCTCCAGAAATATTTTCTATAACCTACTCTCCGCTGTGTTCTGCTTGCTGAATGATTGGTGTAGTACTTAATAAATCCAGAGGTACTGTCAGTAACCTCTGTGTCCTGTATTCAATGAATTTGTCCATTTTCTCAGCACCCAATTTGAATTTTGCCAGATGACTTACTGTTGAGAATAACTCTGTTGAAGCAAATAAGTCATCAAACTCATCTTCCTCATGCATGAATTTATTAACTTTCATCTGAGTGGTGAAATTGAAAGCAACCTTATTTGGGTCATATTGTCTTTTAGGGATAACAGCTAGACTCAGATCCTTTGTCTTGTTTGCTTCTTTCTCGGCATGTTTAAAATCATGCAATGAGTAGGTGCCGCAACGAAGAGGAAAGGCATGCCACAATTGTTTCTTGGAGTCTTTAAGATTTCTAGACATCCCCTTTTCCACTATCTGGTAGGCTACTTCCCTAGCTAATAGCTTACCTGGAATGTAAAGTGGAAGGATATGAGGATTTGTAATGCTGCCAAAAACCCTAACATAGGTGAACGTCTCTTCCCCGAACCAACTGCCGATTGAGGTTAAATCAATGCTAGCCTCGTCAGATAGCTGAGGAGTAGGTTTATTAAAGATAGCTTGATGGATGGGTAGGATGAAACCATGGCAAATCCTGTATAAATGATTCTTGTATTTAGACTTCCATAAGTATTTATGGTAAATATGAATGGGGTTTGGATCCTGAACAGTCCATTTCCAACCTAAGATGGGAAAGTCAGAATTAAAACAAATTGTGTCAACTATGTAAGCACTCATATAGAATGGGGGCACAACTTGGGTAGTGACATATTTGTTCTTTCTATAATCCAGTATTTGACTAGCCATTTTATCTGATAGGATAGTTGCCCAATCCATCACAAAGGAGTTTATCGTTGCTTCTATCAATGGAACCATTTCAATAGAAAATCTAGCAGAATCGGGGCTTCCAAAGAGTCTACACATCATAGCAATAGCATAACAATATGGAGATGCTAAGGAATCCGCAGGATACATACCGGATGATTCATGTTTGTGATTGTTAGGAAAGTGTCTCCATTACTTGATAGGGTTTGATTCAATCTGATTCTCCTTGGTGAAAGCTTCCAGGAATGATTTGTTGTAGTGTCGCTGGGGATCTGGCAAGTGATACATTCTCTTGACGTCTTTAGGTTTGAAGGATCCAAACATCCTTCCATCAGCTGTGAAGAAAGCTCTGTCCGTTATGTTAATGCTCTCGATTACCCATCTTACCATATCATTATATGGTAAAACCTTTGCATGGGTTGCTATTCGATGGAGGAAAGAGCTGGCCAAATCATTGAGTGTGTTTTTTGATTCATCAGTTCCATCAACTGTTGCTTCTTCTTCTATCTCCTTCGGATTTTCATTTTCAAGCAAAGCATATATGCCTTCCCACGAGATCTTACCAAAGCCTTGATAGGTAGTATCTAAGATTAACACCAATTTTCCTTGTCCTTCTTCCACTTTAAGGGGAGCCTTTGTCTTTCGAGCTTTCTTGGTCACCTTGACTGACTGCATAATTCTGGATTTACACTGCAAAAATGAGAAAGAGCGTGATAGGCGAAAAACTTTGAGAGCAACCAATACAACTAATTACAGACTAAAATCAGTATATGCGCATTAGATGCAAAATATCTCATATAGTACATAGTCACAAAGGATGAAATCCTTAAAGGATTGTAACCATAACTGCCTCTTAATGCTTTACCATATCCTCATGACGTGAAACTTTAATGTTGAATTAATATATATCGCATCGAAATTTTTCCAATGGTCCTTTTAGAACAGGTGCCATAACTCTGCGATTTTGTGATTAGCAATTGTATTATTTTAATACTTGTAGAGCCATCGCATATCACAAATCGGGAGTTACAAGTGCTATGTTCGAAAGAATTCTTTGTATTGTTGCGATTGCGATGAGTGATGAGCTGGCACGTAGAGTTGGCGGGTTCCTTTTCAAACTTGGCAAATCATGTTTTTCCTTCGTAAATCATGTTTTCCTTTATAATTGATTTAACACTATATCACGAGTCTTCATAGTATATACTTGATCTGGATTTAAACAGGAACACAATAAATTACAGAGATAACCCTAAACACAAATATGCAACGGAAATAATACTTTATTTCATTAATGTAAAATACTGAAATATGCTTACAAACAAGAATGGAAATAAACCAGCTAGTTGTGATATTTAGTTAGAGAAAGATTTCGGCGTGATATTGTGATATTAAGTAAGATTTCTCTAACTTAATATGGATCACAGAAGCCTAAACTCTATAGTTGTGATATTCTTTTTGCAGGCCACCATAATGGCCATCATCGAGAACTTGTCAACGACCACAAAAACACAGTCGTTTCCATGCTTAGTGGAAGGAAGGCCTGACATGTAATCCATGGAGATGGATTCCCAAGGTCGACTAGGGGTAGGCAGCGGGGTATAGAGGCCTTGATTCTTGACAGTCGGTTTGGCAATGGCATAGGCAGTGCATGATCTGATGTACTTCCCGACATCCTGTCAAAAATTCGGCCAATAGAAATACTTCTATAGTACTGCCACCGTTTTCTTGACCCCGAAATGCCCAGTAGCCCGATTGTAGTGTGCTTCCCAAATCATCTTGGCACGCTCGCTTGAGGGAACACAAAGGTGACCCAGGTGGCATAATAGGACATCATAGAGGTGAAAATCTGGAACATGCCGACCCTCCAAGAGTGTTTGGTATGTGTGGCTGAATTCTGTGTCACTTTTGTAGAGAAGTGGCCAATCAGAAGTCTCGTGCCCACAAGAGTTGAGCACTGTGGTTAATGCCATGATCGGTGGTCGACTGACGCAATCTGCAACATTATTGGTTCTGCCCTTATTATACTTGATATTCAAATGGAACTGTTGTAGGTATGTGGACCACTTTTGATGGTGATCATTCTGCAATTTCCCTTGGGTCTATATGAACTGGAGGGGTCGGTGGTCTGTGTGGATGACCATTTCCTTCCCCAACTCGTAATGTTTCCATTGTCGGCAGGCCTGCAAAATGGAATACACCTCTTTGTCATAAGTGGGATACTTCCGAACTATGTCTGAAAGTGTCTCACTGTGATATGCCACTAGATGCCCGTGTTGAGTAAGGACTACCCCAATAACATAGTCAGAGGCATCTATCTCGACCTCAAATGGTTGTTGCAAGTCTGGCAATGCGAGCAATGGTGCCGAGCAGAGGCGATATTTCAACTCTGTGAATACCTTTTGTTAAGATTCAGACCAAAAGAATTTTGCTTTCGCTCCTCCCTTGGTGACTTGACTCAAGGGCTAAGTGATATGAGAAAATCCCAACACGAACCTATGGTAGAAGTTGGCAAGACCTAGAAAGTTGCGAAGCTTTGTTAGAGTGGTTGGAGAGGGCCAATCCTGAATGACTTGGATCTTGGTTGGATCCACATGCACCCCTTGTTCATCAATAATGTATCCTAGATACTGAACCTGGGTCATGCCAAAAGTGCATTTCTCCAAATTGGCACATAACTTGTGTTGCCATAGTGTTTGGAGAACCTGTCGGATGTGGTGGAGGTGCTCTTCCCAGCTCTGGCTGAAGATCAGGATGTCATCCAAGTATACCACTACAAATGAGTTGGTGAATGGCCGCAAGATGTCATCCATTAGCCTAATGAAGGTTGCAGGAGCATTTGTCAATCCAAAATGCATAACCAACCATTCGAATAGGCCCTCCTTGGCTTTGAAGGCAATCTTCCACACATCGAAGGGTTTGATTGGTACCTGGTGATATCCTGACTTCAAATCGATCTTGCTGAAATATTTTGCCCACTTCAGTTGGTCTAAGAGGTCATCAATCCATGGGATCGGGTACCTATTACAGACAGTGATCTTGTTCAGTGCCCGATAGTCAATACAGAGTCTCCAAGTCCCATCCTTCTTCTGTACCAACATGATTGAGCTCCCATAGGGCAATGAACTCAGATGGATGTGACCTTTCTACAACATCGCCTGAATCTGCCTCTTGATTTCATCGTTCTCCAGAACGGAGTGCTGATAGATTGGTCCATTGGGCAGTGGTGCACCTGGGGTCAGATCGATGGAGTGCTTGACCTGACAGTGCAGAGGAACCCCTGTGGGGGAGGTGAAGATGTCCTCGTACTCCTCCACGACCTTGTCCATCTGTAGTTGTCATGCGGAGGGGCCCTATCTAGAGGTCATGGCCACCGTCTTCTTCTTTCCTTGAGGGCGTATCATCAGGAAAACAAATTTCCTAATTTTGGAAATGAGCTTACTGCATTGTTTTGCAGTAACCAAAGAGATGGCGATAGGCGGTGCTACCTCCTGAATCCTGTACAACTTATTTCCCAAAGTAATAATAACAGCACGAGGCCTTGATTCATACATAGCATGTCGCTTCCACAAGTATGGTTGTCCTAATAGTACATCACAAACTTCAAGGGGAGCAATGTCACACAATACCTCATCCGTGAAGGGCTTGATGTTGTGTGGAAGGAGACACTACTGGCTCACACGAAGATCTCGTCCTTGGAGAAGCCACCCGATGGTGTACGATTGTGGATGTGCTATGGTCAATAAGCCCAGCCGCTTCACGACCTCTGCCGAAATGAGGCTCTTTTGGCTCCCGCTGTCGACAATGAATTGTAGCAGGGATCCCTTTACCCACATCTAGGAGTGGAAGAGATGCTCCTCCTCCTCTGGATCTTCAGGTTCCTCCTTCTGGATCTTCATGGTGGCAATGGTGGCATTGGGCTCCGCATCGATAATATGCTTCCCTTTGTCATTCCCCTTGTTGGGTTCTGACTCAGAGTCGGAACATGCATCTGATTCTAAACCTTTAGCTCAACCACCAGTGACTGCTTGGCCCAACACTCACTTGTGTTGTGAGTGGAGCTCTTATGGAACTCACACCATTTTCCCGTGTCCTTTTTCAGCTTCGCGGCACTGTTCTTTACTTGTAGCTTTGGCAAGTTGTCTTGGGCCGCCCCGCCTTGGTTTTGTCCTTTGTTCTGCAGTTTGGGGGAACCTTTTGCTTGCTTCAGATTCGAAGGTCCAAAGTCTTGCTTCTTCTATTTAAACTTTTGCTCGACCTTGACTGAATATCGGTATGTCGTGCCGAGTGAGCATATGTTCAGGAATTCTATTTCTTCCTGGATGTACTTGTGCAGGCAGTCACGGTATTTGAGTATCAAATGCTGCTCCGAATCCTTGATACCCAACTTTTTGTGAAGGGTATGGAAAATATTGGTAAACTCTAGCATGTCTTGGTCCCTTCCTTGCCGTAGCATGGTCCACTTTATGTATTGATCCTCATAGCTTCTGATAGGGTAGTACTACTCCTTGATGGCATCCTGGAATGAATTCTAGGTGGTTGCGGCTGAAAATAGTGAGCCGATATTTTCTTCCTTCTGCTCGCAGTAGGTTTCCCACCAGTCCTTGACATGGGGGGTTGCTTTGAGAAGAGCGAAAACAATATTTTCCCAACTCGAAAAGTCATGAACAGAAAATAACCCTCTTGCAGATTTAACCATTTATCTATGGCATCTACATCTAACTGACCCTCGAATATGGGGATTTCAAAATTAACTTGTACCTTAAAGAGCATGGCGTTTCCAGAGTAGCTACTGGAAGCCGATGCGTCGCCTCTAGGTAGCCGTGAAAGGATTTGGGTAAAGTTGTCCATGATCGCGTTCCTTTGTCGCTCGAGGGCTTCTTCGAGCAAGATTTTGATAGGATCTCTTGCCCCCTCGTCTTTCTTCTCATCCACCATGGGAGGCTGTTGAGATTTGCGAGGCTGGTCTTGCAAAGGTTCAACCAATTCAAGCCCTAACTCCTTATATCCCAACCTCATTGGGGACATGCAAAAAAAAACAAAGAGAAAGCAGACCGCTCTGATACCACTGATCCGGATTTAAACAAGAATGCAATAAATTACAAAGATAACCCTAAACATAGAGATGCAGTGGAAATAATACTTCATTTCATTACTGTAAAATACTGAAATACGCTTACAAATAGCAATGGAAATAAACCAACTAGGGCGATGGTAGCTTATCTCTGAGAAGAGATGTGGCGGCTACATGCCTCTGAGTTGTGTTACAATAAGGCTCAAAGGCCTATTTATTGTTGAGAAACATGGGAAAACCCTAAACATCCAAAAACCTAACCCTAAAAGATGAAACGCCAAACTGTGGGCCCCGTTTCGATAAATTCATACATCAACTTCCTGGGGTCGTAACTTTGGCATACGATCTCCATTTGATGCGTAAAATATCTCGTTAGAAAGATCTATCCAAGAACTACAACTTTGGAAAGAGCAACATCGGTCCATGGACCCATGTTGCTCCTAGGTTTCCCAAAAAACATCGTTGAGGGCCTCAAAATGGCTCCAGAAGTTCAGGACCCGAAAAACTGCTAAAAATAGTAAATTGTGCTACAATTAAGGAAACTGAAAATCTAAAAGAAACAATGGTGGGTGTCTAAGTGGACTTGATGGGTGGCCACCAATATCCACTCGGATCAATACTACTTGCTTCTATTGGGAGCACGATATGAAATATGTGATCGCGATAGTTATATCGCATCGCAAAGTTTCAACGGAGTGGTTTCAATGTTTTCCTATGGATTGGCAATATGCGATATGCGATAGCCTTATCGCATCACAAAGTTTCAACGAAATGTTGTAAATTATTCCTTAGGATTAACGATATGCGAAATGCGATAGTTATATCACATCGCATGTTTATAAATTATTCATTTCAATTTAAAACTTTGCGATAAGGAATTTGCAATGACTTTGATCACATTGCAACTTTTCAAATGAATGTTCATTGGTCTTAAGCAATTGTGATTTGCGATGAGCGGTTCCGAACACTCATAAAGCAACTTTTATATGAAAAGTATGGAAAATCTATTTTTACTCAGAAAATTTATTGCTTTTTATATCCTAAAGGGGACCTGTTTCTTATTTAGCATCTTTAGACTAAGATTAAAAATTTGAAATGGGGGGGTTGTTGTATAGCACAACAGCAAGTGAATCCTCAAGCAAGAATGATAATGCTTCAAACGATAAGGATGTGAGGAAGCCAGGAAGAAATCTTGATGCTCCTAGTTCCAACAAAGGCAAGGAGAAGGGTCAAGACAACAATGGAAGAAATTATATTCCAAGGAGACATGCAGATGATGTCAAGAATACAAAAGGTAATTAATATCATCAAAGAATCCCAAGGCAACAAGACTTCAGAAGTACATCAAGGAAATCTTCATCTCCCAAGTACTAGAGTATATTTCTTGGTTATTTCTATTCTTGTACAAACTTTGGGCACATGGCAAAAGATTGTAGGGCATATCGCAAATACATGTATAATGGTCCCTGCCAATCTCCTAGAAACATTTTTACAAGAAGAAGTCACGATTTCTCATTCATGAACAAGATGGAGTGCTTCAATTGTCATAACATTGGTCATATGGCACGTGATTGTAACTTGACTTGGCCCCCTACACAAGCTAGAACCATGCCATAGAATAAAGCTACACAAGTATGGAGAAGGAAGAATATTGAATCCAGAAGTCTCTTGAACACTCTAGCCAACAACACATGTTTTTTATTTGATGAAGTCATCCTTGATATTTCAAACATTTGATGGCAAGACTCTGTCAAAAGGAGACCATATAGTTAAGGGGAGCTTGTTATTCTTGACTATTCTTGAAAATTTTTTCCATGAAAATCCCTATGAAATCCTTGATGAGACACGCACAGAGAATCCTGATTGATCATATCTTAGGAGTAACTCCATTGAAGAAAATCATGAAATTGTGAAGATGTCTTCCACTTGATCACAAGGCAACAATCTTTCTCAACTTGGGCAAAAAGAATATCTAGAGGAGTTTATGCAGGCAAGGGGAGTTGGTTGACCATCTACATCATCCATTTCCATGAAGGCATGCAAAGGCTTAGGGGGAGCAAATTCATTAAAGAAGAGAACCATGAAAGGGAGAGAAATATATCCATCATGAATAATTATCATTGATGAATAAAATACGATGAAGCAACATGTCAAGAGGTAGCTTGATAGGGAGAGTACTTGGGAATCCCATTTTCCATTGATGTCAAAGGGGGAGAGAATGTAGGAAGGGAAAGAATATTTCCGTCAATGGGAAAGGGGGAGAATATTAATCAAGGTTGTCATTGATGTCAATATGGCATTGTTCATGATGGAAAATTCTTGTGAGCTATGATGTTGCCCTAGATTCCCTTTGATCATAGTGCCCTATATGTCTTTCAACTAACCATGAAGATGCCATAACCTCATGCATATTATGATATCCTTGCTCTTGATGATAAAGCCCTAAAACCATGATGATGTCCTTTCTCATGATGACAATCTCTTCTTGATTGATAAGGACGCCTAATCCTAATGACAATGTATGGAGCCCTAATCCTTATATACAAGCCCTTGCCCTAACTAGCTCTATTGAAGAACAATGACAACACATTACATTTGATGACATGGAAAATGGTTGAAGATATGACATGAAGGACTTGGAGATCACTTGATGACATATGATGACATAATTGAAGACATGATAAGTGGAGACCTTACCTAAAGCACTTGATGACATATGATAACATGGAGGACCACATGATGACATGGAAACGATATAATGACAAAGTTGGAGTCATGACAATGAAAAAGCCCTTAAATTATAATCCCTATATTCTTCAGTAAAAATTCCAAAACAACCATCCCATGGCTTGCACTACAAATTTTTTTAAAAAAAGTCACAAAGAAAAAGATATTTTGACACCTTAGAAGCAACCTTTCATCATGGGACCTAAACCATCTTAAAGAGAATTTTTCCCTTTTTCCAATGAGCCCTTACTTTCCTTGAAACTCCCAATAGTTTGTGACATATTGAATTTTCAAGTTAAAAAAATAAATAAAATATTTTTTTGCATTGAGCCAACCTATGTTCAAGGACACAAGTCAGCCTCCATACAAATGTTGGAAATACTGGGGGGGTGTGAATCAGTATTTCTTTTTAATTTTTCTTTTTATCGCCAAAACATATATATATATATATATATATATATATATATATATATATATATATATATATATATATATATATATATATATATATATATATATATATATATATATAGATATAGATATAGATATAGATATGGAACACAGAAATAGATAGCTGAAATAAATTCTTTTATTAACACAAACAGTGCAATGAAATAAATACAATATATAACTAGTTGCAATTAGTTGCCAAGCACCAACTTGGACTTTTGTGAGGCTCCAACCTCCAGAGCACCAACTCTGTTCTTCCAAGGCAATAGCTCTACACTTAGGAGCACCAACTCCCAAGGATTCCAATCCTTTCAGTTCTGAGGCTCCAACCTCGTGGGCTCCAACCCAAACCTGGTATAAGTTGTTTTGTTGTAGTTCTCTACTCCCAAACCTGCTGAGCTTCTGCTTCACTCCTGTTCTCCTGTTTCTCCTACCTCTGCCTGAACTTTGGCTTCCTCTCACACTGATTATTCACTGGCTCTTCCTTGTTTTTTCCTATTTTTGTATTCCTGATGCCTCTGACTATTCATTTCCGCTTTCCATTGGCTCTTCGGCTTCTTCAATGATCGCTTCAGCATCCTCTACACTGGCTTGTCCTTTGGCTTCCCTCTTCTTCATTGTTTTTGCTTTTCGGTTTCCTCTTTGTTGGCTTACACTTTGGCTTCCCGAATTTTCGATCACTGTAGCTTCCTCTGTCTCTTTGTGCTCACCAACACTCTTGGGACATGTTGATTTAATGGCAAGGACCGAAATACACAGAGAAAGCTGCCATGTCACCACCGCCATCTCAATCAGCATCATTCAGGCCTTTTGGACTATCGGGAGCGTTTCTTATGCATTTTGGCCTTCAAAAGAAAAACCCCGTGCAATACAGATATTCTTATACCACAAGTGGTATTTTGGAAGGGGCATAAGTAGGAACTGGTATTCAGAGGATAGCTTCTAATTCCACTCGGTAGGTGACACATAGCAGTGGGAAGGAAGAGGATACCGCCTTTCTGGCAGGTATTCCTCGAGCTACATGTCCACCCGAAATACATGTAGACCGTTGGATCTACGAAGGGATGATCAATGGTAGACCCCAACTTACATATTGATACTATTAGGGCCCATCAACCCCTAATGCAGTCATTACATGCCCTAAAGAAGATAGTCATCAGAATGCATCACTTCCTAAGAAGTTCCATCACTGAAAACATCCAAAAACTACCTCTAAGAAGATTAGCATAGGTAGGCCTTCATTAGGGTGTGCTGCAATGCAAACCATACACTAACAGGGTGCTATGCAGCGCACTTGGTCTCTCTTTGGCCTGTGCTGGGTGAATTTGAGCGAACTTCCGTGAGGGTTTGAAGATTCCTTACCCATTGGAAGCCTCTAGAAGTTTCTCAATGCCACCTAATCCTTTCAGTTCACTTTTGGATTAGGAAGGGAGTTAAGGAACATCAATCCCCCATCCCTTCTTCTATGGAACTGATTTCTAAATTTAGAAAGGCATTCATTATCACCATTGATGGCATAACCTCCTTCATTCACCTATAAAATGATCACTCATCTAAGAGATTAGGGGCTGGAAAATATTGAGTTATAGGGATATTTTGTTGTAATGAGACTAGAGTTGACTACAAAGTCTTGTATCGTGTTGAAACATCTTGCTTGTCATGAGGTGAAGAGGGATTGAATTGGAAGTGTGTCATTGGATCAAGCACATATGGGTTGTGATTCTTCCTCTTATCAATAAAGTCTTCAAAACTTTTTCCTTATGATTGTGTTATATGTTGACGCTTTCATATGTATATCATGTTCTTGATTCCATGTTATTTATAAGCAATAGATCATTATCATTTGCTTTGAAGGGTTTTTGTCTCTGTGTTTGTGCAAGTACTTTTCAAGCGACTTAAGTACAGAAAGGAGTGGCATGATCAGTCAAGGGAGACAAGGAGCTAGCGAAAACTACAAGTAGGTTTCTCTTCTCTCTTGTTTTATCTATTGATTATAGAAAAGGTAGAGATTACTTTATCTATTGTTTCTAGACTTGCTACTAAGTCTAGAGGGTTAGGCGTTTGTCCAAGAACACTAAATATTCCCTAAAACCTAGGGGCCTCAAAAACCAAATTTTTTTGCTTAAAACTGAAAATAAATGGAATAAAATGAAAGAGAACAGGGATAGCTCCTACTTGGTCTAGACGACACAAGAAATGGTCCACTGAATCCTCTGCAATTAGCTAGTGAACTTCGAGGTAAAAAACTGCTCCAGAGCACCAAAGTCAAAGGGTAAAAGTGAAATGGTAAAAATGAATGATAAAACTTGTTTTTATGTTTATTTTTGCACATTAATCGAGTAAACATTAGTTTTTATTCATTTTTTCCATGAACATGTATTTTTAATCCACTTTGATGGAGTTTTGAGTAGGTTTAACAGCTGAAAGCAGAATTTGACGTGCTTAAGTGTAAATTGAACATCTTTGACCACAAAGCAAAATTTTGTTTCTTTTTCGAGCTTTGTTAAAAACGAAAAGAAACCCCCTTAGAGTCCTCTTTAAACTCTTTTCAAACTCTCTAAATATGAAAATCTTTTTGAGTGCTTGTCTATTCCAGCTCGTTAAAGGATTGGAAATGATATCTCTCTTGTATTATTTTACGCTTTTTCAGACTTGAGAGATTATTTTACGAAAAATAACTTATGGATTTTCATTTTCATCCCTTTTCAAACTCTCTAAACATGAAAAGAACCGAGTTGTCTTTGTCGTTAAACTCATTAAAAACATCAAATAGTGACAAGCTTGTCCATCTAGACAAGGCCGAGTTTCACCTTCGCTAGACTCATTAAAGCATCAAATAGTGATGGATTCGCCCGAAGGGTGAAATTATACAACAAGAATATGTTATCCTCCTCAATCTTGATAAAAAATAAAGAGGTACTGGTCAGCAATGACTGGGGAAAAAGGAAAAATCCAAGAAAACTTTATGGTAGCAAGTCACTCTTGAACATGACACTTTCACCTCATCACCGTGACTATGTGAGTTGGGTCATTCAGCTTGATGGTTATCACACCGTTGGTCTATCATACCATCCATTACTTTGTTTTGGGTCAATGCTACCAATTCATCTTAGTGTCGCCGACATGTTCAAGAGAAGTCATTCAGTTCAAACTTCATCCTTTGCAATACCGTAAACCTTCATTTTCATGACCGCCATTCCTGAACTTTGTGTCGTCAGTCGATTTTTCATCTCCAAAATCATTTATCTCATTTTGTGTCATAGATGTGGGATACATCAAGGCCCTCCTGCGACGAGTTTCTTCTTGTCGACATTAGCACATCATCCAAGAAGTTGACTTAGAAACACCCCTTCAGTACCTTGAAACTTGCATACATCAATGGTAGGTTTCTCGCTTCTGGCGATAGGTTGATATCAATGGCCTTCAACCAAAAGACTTTGTATGGTGTTCAAAATCAAGTCATTTATTCACACCATGCGAAATGTACTGTAGTACCTTTAGGGTCATTATCATTATCAGTGATTCCTCTTGTGACTGTTAACGGCTTACATCATTGGCTGGTAATCAGACGATGTCTTTCCATGTTCAACTTCAGAACATCTATTCACATGGTTATACTTGTACTTGAGCAAAATATTGAACGAGATTGAAGACCCCGGATCTAGTTTCATCCATCTGGGCTGCGATATTTTCAGGAGTACTAAATCAAATGTACAATGGCCTTACATTCATGGTCAACCATTCATGGGTCTATATCTGTAGATGACTATATTTGTACATGTAATGAAATTTTATAAGTTGAGCATGGGTATGCCTTCCCTCAGCTAGTTCATGAGAAAAATCAAATTATCATGATATATATATATATATATATATATTGTAATTGATGCAGGTCACCTTCCGTTTCAAAACCTCCTCTCCTCGTGATAAAGCATTTCACCCGACATATATATTTACGACTTCATGCTTTAGGGGGAAACTGTTACAGATCCATTTGGGCACATCAACCCCAACTTACAGATCGATACTATTAGGGCCCATCAACCCCTAATGTAGTTGTTACATGCCCTAAAGAAGTTAGTCATCAGAATGCCTCACTTCCCAAGAAGTTCCATCACTGAAAACATCCAAAACTACCTCTAAGAAGATCAACGCAGGTAGGCCATCATTAGGGTGCACTGTAATGCAAACCATACACTGACAGGGTGTTGTGCAGTGTACTTGGTCCCTCTTTGGCCTGCGCTGGGTGAATTTGAGTGAACTTCCCTGAGGGTTTGAATATTCCTTATTCATTGGAAGCTTCTAGAAGTTTCTCAATGCCACCTACTCCTTTGAGTTCGCATTTGGATGAGGAAGGGAGTTAAGGAACATCAATCCCCTATCCCTTCTTCTATGGAACTGATTTCTAAATTTAGAAAGGCATTAATTATCACCATTGATGGCATAACCTCATTCACCTATAAAAAGATCACTCATCTAAGAGATCAAGGGGCTGGAAAATATTGAGTTATAGGGAGATGTTGTTGTAATGAGACCAAAGTTGACTACAAAGTGTTGTATAGTGTTGAAGTGTCTTGCTTGTCATGAGGTGAAGAGGGATTGAATTGGAAGAGTGTCACTGGAACAAGCACATATGGGTTGTAATTCTCCCTCTTATCAATAAAGTCTTCAAAACATTTTCCTTATGCTTGTGTTATATGTCGATGCTTTCATATGTATATCATGTTCTCAATTCCATTTTATTTATAAGCAATAGATCATTATCGTTTTCTTTGATGGGTTTTTGTCTCTGTGTTTGTTCAGGTACTTTTCAAGCAGCTTAAGTACGGAATGGAGTGGCAAGATTGGTCAAGGGAGTCAAGGAGCTAGCGAAAACTACAAGTAGGTTTCTCTTCTCTCTTGTTTTATCTATTGATTATAGAAAAGGTAGAGATTACTTTGTCTATTGTTTCTAGACTTGCTACTAAGTCTAGAGGGTTAGGTGTTTGTCCAAGAACACCAAATATTCCCAAAAAAAATTCTCAACTCCACTAGGGATCAATTATCCATCTTAGTAGCTTATCAACCTCTTAAGACATTTCTACATACTGTACTTGTGGTCGTTTATTGATTTCAGTCCTTTTTCATTGAAAATTGAGTCGAAATTGTGACAAAGTTGCCTTTAGAATTGCTTACTATCATAAGCATAGTCTAATGAAGGACACAATGCATTGCAGTGCACTTCCCACATAGATTCAGTGTGATTCATCGCACTGTCTCTAACTGCTGCCTGTGCTGATCCCTTCAGGGTCAGTTTCCCATCTAGGAACTATTAGTTTTTGCCATTTTTCTCTTGTTTGAATGAGTTGCTGAATGTCAATGATGTTTTGTAACTGAAATTAGTTTTCCATCTCCTTAATTTGGCCCTACTTGGACTAGGATTAATAAATGTTTCTTATGCATTTACTTTATCATTTTCAATCTATAGTCGAAAGTTAGTTTTAATCGATTGATCTTTAGCGAAAGAAAGTGTTGTAAAATCGTATTTTCCTTCGGAAGTTGAATTGTCGTCAAATATTCATTCATGAAAGATAAATTGGTTGATATGTGCATATGATTAGTCTTTTCGTTGAAGTGTCATAATTCCTCATTTCTTTGAAAACGAAAGTGTCATAGAGTCTTCCTTTCCTTGAAAATAAATCATCGTAAATCATCATTTTTATGAGAAGAGTTTGCTGATCGTTTGTGCATTAGTTTTCATTTTTGAATCAACTGAAAAGAAATGCATGCATCTTGCATTGAAAAGAGTTTTTGTGTGCTAAATGGAATAGTGTAGGGAATTTGCATTTAGATTGTGCTCTTTGATCTTTGATCAAAATAAATTTGATTGCTCTATCCCTAAATAGCTAGGATTTTCATTGTTAAAACTAAATGGAAAGAGTGCTTATCATGATAGTTGCATTCCTAGGAATTTCAGAATACATCACGTGGTGAACTTGAAAGACAAATTCCTAAGCAAGATCAACTTCAAATAAACATAAATTTACCTAATGGAGCATTGTCATTAACGAAAACATTTAGTGATTCTAGGCTAGAGACGTGTTCCGACGTCATTAAACCAAGAAGTTGTCGCTAACTTGTCTGCAATACATCCTGAGTGTGATACCTCATTCCATGTACGTGAGTATATCGTAGCTCGTCCACATACCTTCGAGTATATAGGGCGGTGTTACAGTACGTAAAGTATATGGGAATGCTCTCACTATGCGGTTTTGCATTAGATAACGCTTATACGGACCAGGCCTCCACGTACCTTTGGGTATATATGGGAGGACAACACTAGGTTGCTATCCATCCTTAAGTAACCGAGTCAGCTTCCTTGCAAATGTGATACACCGAACACAACATTTGGGGAGATTGCCTGCCCGTACTTCTTGGTTCCCAGGAGGTATTCTGCAATTCACAGTTGCCTAGTAAACCTTTTGCCTAGCTATCCCTTTTTGTTTATCTCTTTTTGATAATAAAATTAATTAGCAATCGTGGAGGAACATCAACCCAAACCCTGTCGTTCGTGGAGAATAGCGAGCCAACCGCCTTTGCCTCCTGAAGCAACACCAATTCGGACAAAGCAGTCTTGTTTAACTGAGTCTAGTACATCAAGAACTCCTAGTTCTTCATCTGGATTACCTGAAACATTTATTTTAGTATCTATAGAGACTCCAGTTACTCTGATTATTTCTAGTACATCCGTTCCTAAAGGAGAAGTTTCGCAATTACCTGACGACATTAGCACTAATCCTAGTGAAATAGTAAACGAGGTTGTCCAACAACAAGTTGATAATCAACTCGAAATTGTTCAACAAGAAAGTGCTTCTGAACTTGAAACAACTCAACCAGAAGTTAGTCCAGAATCTATCCCAGTTCATTTGCCTGAACCTCCCTTTGAAACTGTTGTTCATTTTCCTGAACATCTGGACTTCGAATTTCGACATTCAGAAGTTGTTACCCCTTAGACATCAGTTATTGTTGAAACTACACTTTCATCAACACCAAAAATATTTTACAGACCTGACGGTCAAGTTCTTCCACCAGATTTGATTGCCATAGAGGAGGAATTAGTAGAAGATTCCACACCTGGAACCCCATTTCACTTTGGAAATGGGCTTAATATTTACCCTACTACTCCTGATTACTTTGCTTCATCTGATCCTACTTCCTTTCAAGTACCCGTCGAATCTTTAGGACAACTTTTGGGCTAGTTAACTATGGCTGAACAACCGTTAACATCCAAGACTATATCATTTGATGCAGCTGCAACAAAATATTCTGTTGTAACTCCTTTGATTTTTTGTACCACACCTGAGTCACACCTGTATGGTGAATCGTCCGTCCCGATTAGTCACCAATCGTTGTCAGGAACCCACTCAGGGGTTGCTTCTGCACCATGGTCATCACCCATGTCCTCAGCAGAATTCTGCCTGGTTCTTCTCTAATGGGAACTCAACAATTTGATCTTTCACATCAGTATCATGTTGGGAAATCTGGTCAAAAAAGACCTGTGTATCCATTAAATATTGGATTGCCACCATATGGAGAGCAATATGCTTATTCATCATATCCTCATTATTCTGGAGGACAACCATATGGTCATTTCCCACTGTCAGGCCAGGGTAACTCCAGAATGAGCGGAAGAAAGAACTGATATATTATTCATTAGCTAACTATTATTTATATACATACATATGACGGATCAGTTCATCTTCTTGATGACTGTCCAGTTCACCCATCCGTTTCGGATTAGGTGTCAACATTCCCCCCCTTAATCTGAAGGGATGTTGGTGAGTCCAAGCATCGTTCTGAATCTTTCAAGCTTTTCTCTTCCAAGCGCTTTGGTGAAGATGTCTGCAATTTGCTCGTTTGTGGAACAATGACGGAGATGGATTGTTTTGGCCTCAACATGATGTCGGATCAGATGATATTTAGTATTGATGTGCTTAGTACGATCATGGAACTTTGGGTTCTTGGCCAACTTTATTGCAGAGGTGTTATCAATCATGAGTGGAGTTGATTGTATTTGTTTTACCTGCAAGTCTTCAAGAATTTTCCTGAGCCACACAATTTCTTTCGTTGCTTCAGCTGCTGCCACATATTCTGCTTCTGTTGTGGAATCTGCTGGTACTGATTGTTTGCGTGATCTCCAGGAGACAGCTCCTGATCCAAGACTCATAGCATATCCTGAAGTAGATACCCCAGTTTCTTTGTCTCCATCGAAGTCTGAATCAGAGTATCCAATCAAGTTGAAGTCGTCCACCTGTGTATACTTGATTCCAAGGTCTTGAGTTCCCTTCAAGTACCTTAGAACTCTTTTTGCAGCAGACCAATGTCCCTCACAAGGCTTTTGCATAAACCTGGAGAGGATTCCAACAACAAATGAAATGTCTAGTCTGGTAGTAGTGAGGTAGATGAGACTTCCTACAAGCTCTCTATACTTTGTTGCATCCTCAAATTCCTTTCCTTCAATAGATGTGAGCTTCAAGTTTTGTTCCATTGGAGTAGAAAGAGGATTGCACTCTGTCATGCCAAATCTGTTTAACAAATCTCCAATGTATTTCTTTTGAGAAAGAAATATGGACCTTGGATGTTGGGTTACTTCAATGCCAAGATAGTAATGAACATAGCCCAAATCAGTCATTTCAAAAAAATTTCCTAATTCTTTCATTATGGATGCAATATAGCTTTCATTGTTCCCTGTCATTAAAATATCATCTACATATACCACAAGATATACAACTGTTTTGCCAACTTTCTTGACAAATAAAGTTGCATCATCAAGATCAAAATGATTGAAGTTGAGTTTCAGAAGATGCTCAGTTAGTTTTTCATACCAGGCTCGTGGTGCTTGTTTGAGGCCATACAAGGACTTCACAAGTTTGCATACTTTATGTTCATGTCCTTTCACAGCAAATCCTTCAGGCTGGGACATAAAAACATTCTCTTTTAGATCTCCATTCAAGAATGCAGTTTTTACATCCATTTGATGGACTTTCCAACCGTTCTGAGCAGCTAGTGCAAAGAGTGTCCGGATGGTGGCCCATTTTGCTGTGGGGGCAAAAGTTTCCTCATAATCGACCCCTTCCTTCTGTGCAAAACCTTTTGCCACAAGCCTAGCTTTGTGCTTGTCAAGTGAGCCATCAGCTTTGTACTTGTTCTTGTAGACCCACTTGCAGCCAATTGGTTTGGTTCCAAATGGAGGATCAACCAGCTTCCAAGTGCCATTTTTTATGAGGGCATCATACTCCTTCTGCATTGCTTCTTTCCATTCATCATGAGAAGCAGCTTCTTTGAAGGAAGTTGGTTCAAAATCTGTAGACAAGTTCAATTCACAATCATAAGTAACATCCATATCAACAGGTGAATTAGAGTTATCTACATCACCTCCATCTTGTCGGTTTGTATTTCTGGTTCCTGTTTTTCCAATTTCATCAGGATGAACACTTTCAAGTGTCTTTGTCAGCCACTTTGGGGGACCTTTCTGAGATGGTCCAGGCTGCTCTGTTGATTGAGTTGGGTCTGAATCAAGATTAAGTCTCCCAATTCTATTAATTACATCACTTAAAGCATCATCCGTTGTTGGAGTGTCATGCAGGGGAGATTGTTCTTCAGAAGAAGAAGATTCCACATGTTGATCTAGTATAGGAATCCCCCCTTCAAGATGTGGAATATGATTATCAAACTCTTGAAATGATTTCGGTTTTGTGAATCTATCCAAGCGATCAAGTTGCCGCTCAACAACACTTTCAGATTTGGATGATTCAAGAAAAATGACATCTCTAGATAAAACAAACTTTTTATTTACTTCATCATAGAGGCGGTATGCTTTAGATGTGTTTGAATACCCCAGGAAGATACACTTACGACTTCTAGCACCAAGTTTGTTTCTATGTACCTTTGGTATTAAAGCATAACAGGTGGAACCAAAGATCCTGAGATGTTTTACCGAAGGAACATGTCCATACCACAATTCATAAGGAGTTTTGTTTCTTATAGCACTAGATGGACATCTATTCTTTATATATGCAGCACATAGAACAGCATCAGCCCAAAACATTGTCTTTACATTTTTGAAAAAAAGCATGGATCGTACCATATTCAAAATTGTTCTGTTCATTCTTTCAGCTACACCATTCTGTTGAGGATTATAAGGCACAGTTGTTTGATGTTTGATCCCATGTTGGCGAAGATAGTTTTCAAATTCATTTGATGTATATCCTTTTCCATTATCAGTGCGAATAGACCCAATATGAGATTGTGCATCATTTTCAATCCACTTATGAAAATTCTTGAATGTTTGAAAAGCATCAGATTTGTTCTTCAATAAATAGACCCAACACATTCTGGTGTAATCATCAATAAATGTCATGATATATTTATTTCCATTTGCAGAAGGAACAGGCATTGGACCACATAAATCTGAATGAATAAGTTCAAGCTTCCTATGTGCTCTTGAATGTGAATCATGAAAAGACTGTTTGCTATGCTTTCCTAGAATGCA
Source organism: Pinus tabuliformis (assembly GCA_031772625.1). Classification (NCBI taxonomy): domain Eukaryota; kingdom Viridiplantae; phylum Streptophyta; class Pinopsida; order Pinales; family Pinaceae; genus Pinus; species Pinus tabuliformis. Next base: position 11,674,406 of record CM062816.1, read on the forward strand.
AGCATCACATTGCTTATGTTTTCTAGGAATTGTAGGCAAACCAGCAACACCATTTTTCTTCAACAAGCGGAGACTATCATAGTTTAAATGTCCAAATCTAGCATGCCATAATAAACTTGATGGAAGTGTACCTTCTTCATGATGAGAAATATATGAGAAATGTTGTGCATGAGCAGAGGTTCCTTGCAGTTTAAGAAGTCTTTCTTCTTCTATTCCCCTCATGACAAGTGAGTGGTCAGATGCCTTTCTTACCTCAAGCTTTCCATCAAACATATGAATGGAGTGACCTTGCTGGCGGATGTGAACCAGGGACAGCAAGTTTCTCTTGAGCTGTGGGAGATATAGAACATGATTCAGAAGAAAGTCTGGAAGACCAGGCAGTTTAAGCCTGATTGTGCCAAGCCCTGATGGCTTGATTTTTGACTGATCTGCAAAGTATACTGCTCCATCAACATTGTCAGTGAAATCTTCAAAAAAATCTTTCCTATGAGTCATATGACAGGTTGCTCCTGAATCAAGCAGCCAATCATTTTTCGAAGAAGCAAGTGAAGCATTAAACAAATCTTCATTTACTCCAATGTTACATTGTGCCTCAATATAGTGAGCGGATTCAGGTGCTTTACCTTTGTCTGTGTCATCAGTTTTACCTTTCTGCTGGTTTCTTCTCTGCTCAATTTTGTCCCATGGTAGCTTGCATGTAGAAGCATCATGTGATCCATTTCGTTTGCAGCGAATGCAATGTAGATCTGCCTTTTCTGCTTGGGAATGTCTGCCCCCCTGCCTCTGAAGTATCTTCCTCTTCCTCTTGTAGAATCTTGAGCAGGATGCTTTTCTTTATGAGCAAGGCAAACAGTCTCTTAAGAAGATTCAGGGACTGTCTTCTTTCCAAAGGCTTTCTCTCTTTCAGCAAACTTTTTCACAAGAGAGTCAAAGGTTATATCTTTAAGATTTCCATTTGCTTGTAATGACTCAAGATAGTTGGAGTAGGTAGGATAGAGTGCTTTGAGAAAGGCAATAAGAGAGATATCCAGCTCAACCTTAGTGGATTTAATATCATGCATTATAGACTTTATTTCAGATGCAAGAGCAAGAGGATCATTATTTTTCAGTTCAAGAGTGAAGAGTTTAATCATGAGCTGAACAACTTCAAGTGCAGAATGTGTATCATAGAGTTCTTTCAACTTTTGCAAAGCTTCAAAGGCAGTGGAATAGGATGAAATATGACGAATTACTTCTTCATTTACAGATGCTGCTATCAATGCATAGGCTTTGCTGTTCTTGTTTTCCCAAATGATAAGTTCTTTATCTGATGTAGGCTGCACAGGGTCTTTGTCTTCTTCTCCAACACACACTCCCTTCCACAACTCATTGTAGATGAGGGTGTGTTTTACCATCCGGGACCATTTAGGATAGTTCTCCTTGCCAGTGAGAACTATTCCTACCATAGAAATGATTGAATGCATTCTGTAAAAAAAAACTTTCTGCTGATAGAAAAATACTTCTGCTGATAAAAAAAATTTCTGCTGATATACAGTGAAATTGTACTCAAAAGGGTAACAGATTTCAAATTCTTTGTGCACTGAGTTTTCTTCAAATGTCTCCAAAATTTATAAAATATCCTCCCCTTTCCATATCACCTCCCCTTTTATTTTCTTTTAAGCAAGAAAACCATTCAATATATATATATATATATATATATATATATATATATATATATATATATATATATATATATATATATATAGATATAGATATATATATATTCTGGACCACAAACTTGGACAATATATATATACATCCACAGTGCTCAGCGTTAATACTCACAGTGTTTTCCCCGGATGCGCTCAGCTTTAATACACTCGAATATAGTGAGCGGATTCAGCTTTAAAAGGGTGTTAATAATGCAAACGCATTCAAATATTGCAGACACATTCAAACGTTAATAATGCAAAGGCATTCAAACGTTAATACGACTGTGCATTCGATAAAAAATAATACCACTGCGCAACACATCACATTACCAGAACCGCCATTTAAAATCAACTGCGCAACACGTTACCTCCCTTGCTTAAATCACCGAAGGATTCTGGCAGGCCCCTCAAACCGTGGCAATCTGATGCGTTTGAGTTTCTTTAGTTCATCAAAGGAATCAGGCAGCCTCTTTAACTTGTGGCACCTCTGCAGATCGATGCGTTGGAGATTCCCTAAACTACCAAAGGAAGCAGGCTCTTCAGATCGTAGCAAACATCAAGCTACTGCAGCCGCGGACGAGTACACCACACAACAGTCTCACAAGCCAACGCTCAGCGTAGCAAGCACCGAGCCGAAGGGAGGAGTCCACCATACTTCGATATTGTCAACGACTTGAAAATGGTGAGAACCCATACCCGAATTGAGCGGACAGCGCAGTAATGGAAGGCTGATCTTCACGCCTATTCACTAAAGAGGGCACGCTTTTCATTAAAGAGAGGGTACTGCACCATGCAATGCAAGGGACACTTCTTCAGAAAACAAGTTCAAGCAACACGGCAGTGAGCTGTATTGTTCAAGGATAGATTCAGCTTGGTGCATCGATAGTGGGAGGACGGTGAGAGCGTTAACAACCATGAGCGTTGGGTGAGAGCAAAATGAGGCACCAACGCATCTCTGGTATGTCAGTCCAGCGACAGAGGCACCAACGCATCTCTGGTATGTCAGTCCAGCGACAGAGGCAAAGCAGCGCTCAGGACTGAGCAGCGCTCAGGACAGAGGAGCGCTCAGGACAGAGGAGCGCTCAGGACAGAGATGGGAGTTACAAGGAATCTGGGACCTGCGCTCTGATACCATGTCAGGCCAGGGTAACTCCAGAATGAGCGGAAGAAAGAACTGATATATTATTCATTAGCTAACTATTATTTATATACATACATATGACGGATCAGTTCATCTTCTTGATGACTGTCCAGTTCACCCATCCGTTTCGGATTAGGTGTCAACACCCACAATATTCAAGTCGACCTGGAATTAGAGTTTGTCAATGGCAACTAGCAATGCCAACTCAACCAAGGCTTGTGTATCCAACACAACCAATGCAACTATGTCAACTATTCCTACTACACCTGTTGTTACTACTGTGTTGTAGTCACAAGATTAAACTGTTGTATCTCAACCAGTAAAAACTAATCCTTCTCCCTTGCAACCACAAGTTTCAAGTTAAGAGGTTCAAGTTTCTCAAGTTGTTATAGAACAACCACTTGTTTCTGGAACTCAGCAACAACCTCAGGTTAGTATACCTTTATTTGGACTGACCCAGACTTACACTAGTATAGTTGATTCACAACCTGGTCAACCTTTCATTGCTGGGCAACAACAATTGGCTCAACAAACATGGTTTCCGCAATTCCAACAATCCCAGTTCCAACAGTTCCAACCTCAGTTTGGACTTGGTTCACAAGCTCAACCTGGTTTTGGTCAATATCAAGCTTACCAAGGTCCTGGGCAACAAGGCTTTGTAGGTTATGGACAACCACAAATTCAATATGGTTATCAACAACCACCTTATATTGGTTTTGTTCAACAACCATACCAAGGTTACCAAATGCAGATGCCCTACGATGGTCTGCAAAGACCTATTGCATAGGCAATTCCATCATATCCTGGGTATGCTCAACCTGACTTGAATTGACAGTTTCCATTCGTAGCAACTTTAGAATTACCAGATTTAAATCGGCTCACCAATGATCCAATCACATATGTACCTTGGTGGCCGGTAATTCCGCACAAGTTACCATCTGATATTCCGAAGTTTAACAGAAATCCTGGAGAAGACCCATCAAATCATGTTATGACCTTTCATTTATGGTGTTCATCCAACACTTTGAATGATGATTCGATCATACTTCGTCTTTTCCAAAGAACACTTACTAGTCTAGCTACTAAATGGTACATTGAATTACCAAGAGCTTCTTTCGGTAACTTCACCACTTTAGCCACTACCTTTTTGACCCACTTCCAGTTACCTATTAGATACGAGACTAGAACAGAACTCTTGACCAACTTTAAACATACTACTGCCACCCATATATCAGATTATATTCATGAGTGGCGGCGTAGTCATTGAATGGTTAAGACATATGTTCTTGATCAACTTTTAGCTAAGTGGTTCATAAAGTCCTTGTTGCCATCAATCACCGAGGATGTGGCAAAAGGTGGAGTTGTCATAGAAGAGCAAGTTATCGCTCGTGCCCAATACTTGGATTTGATTTACACACAATCCGGCACGCTCTATGATAAAATCCCTAATGCACCTAGACCAGCTTACACTGTTCCACCACCCCCATAGTTGACCCAGGACTCTCATGCCTGCGATTGTGTGATCAGTTCTTCAAGCACACAGACAACAAGAAGACCATTTGGTCAAACTCTTGCTATTTCCAATCAAGCTACAAATGCATCAGAAAACACGCATGCCTCAGAGATTAATTTCATGTCATCTAACAAAGGCAAAAATCCAAAGAAACCATGAGGTAAGAAAAAGGGGAAGAATAACAAAAAGAAATAAGAAAATTCCACTCCAGAGAAAACATCTGATTCCCCTACTGTGGCCAGGAAACCTCGTTATCCATGTCTGATATGTAATGACGAGAATTATAAAAGAAATTGTCCACATCGTTCTGAGGTCTCTAAATTTTTAAAGGCTTCAACCACATCAGCAGTGTTGACAGATCCGTTTCCAACCCTAGAGACACATTTGGTTGCAACTGACCATGATTCTACATCCCAAGTACTCATGTTATCCATCACAGATCCACAAAACGATGTTTTAGTGTCAACAAGAAACAAAGATTATGGAAATCCATTGTCGTCGAATAACCAGGCCACTGATCAACCTAGTACTTCGACCTCGACTTCGTCAGAAGTTGTGCCACCAGTTGTACCTAAATTGACGATAAAGCCACCAAAGGGAGTTGTGCACAAATCAACTTTCAATCCTTGTACTCGAGCAGCTCAAAACTATAATATAGTGGAAGATCGGGCTCATCACCTTCTGCTATGTCGACATTTGAGGTGTTGCAAAACTGTCCCTCCCAGAAACAAGCTTTATTGTTAGAAATAGGTGGAATAGATCCTACGGATTCAAAATTTGTGGTTTTTAACCATGCAGGATATTCACCACAGTTATCGGTGCAATTAGCTTTCCTAATACAAGTAAAAGCTCTCAATAATAATGTTCACCGAACTATTATTGATGAGGGGGCATCTACTTGCATTATGTCCATGAGATGTTGGAAAACACTTGGTTCACTGCCATTGTCACGATCACCAACTACGTTAAAAGCCTTTGATGGAAGAACATATACTCCATATGGGATTTTGAGTAACCTGCAAATTGAACTAGGGGGCAAGACAGTTACTGTTGACGTTGAGGTAGTTGACGGACTCCTCAATTACAACATTTTACTAGGAAGGCCTTGGGTATATGCTATGGCTGCTGTTGTTTCCACATACTTTCGTACAATTGCATTCCCTTTCAAGGGTGGAATCATAGTCATTGATCAACTAGCCTTCTTTGCCAATAGTTCACAGGCTATGGGAAGCATTTCGTTGATACACGGAAACCCACTGTCACTTCAAAGTGTTGGAGTAGGTCTCCTTAAAGATCCTTCCTTGATGGGCACTTTTACCCTCCCATCACCATCTGGTTTGGCGGAAGTGGCAAGAGTAGAGACTTGCAACATGATTTCTTCTACATCATCTGATTTTACGAATATTTCCAACTACTTTGAAACTGATGGTCATAGTGAGGCGTTGCCGTTAAGCCCCATTGAATCATCATAGCAATCAATTTTCCAGGCTTGTGCGGCAAACCCTAATCCGCACTCAACAATTTTATGGGTAGATAGATCATTAGAATATGGTACCTCTTCAAATCCTTTTTCACGTATACATTCTACGGATGAAGGAATCGTCAAATCAATGATGATAGGAGAGGCACCATGGGAGGATTATCATCATCATTCCCACCTTCTAGATGACATTGAAGATTATTCAAATGAACTAAAACACCCATCAATCATTGATTTCTTGTCAAATTCTGTAAATACTGTAGATTCTGAGCGTAATTTGTCCAACATAGAAGAAACGATTTCTATAAACATTTTGACCAAGCCTAACATTATAGAAAACATTTATGTTGGCAAATCTTGTTCTCCATTGGAACTTGATAATTACTGTGCTCTTTTTCATGAATTTCGAGATATTTTTGCATGGTCTTATGAGGAGATGTCGGGCATTGACTCAAGTATTGTTGAACATGAGATTAAAATGTACCCTGATGTCAAACCAGTACGACAGCGGCTTCGACCTATTCATCCTAAGAAAGTCGCTGCCATTAAAGCAGAGGTTGAAAATTTTTGCGTGCTGGCTTCATTTTCCCTGTACCTCTTACTGATTGGGTATCTAATATTGTTCCAGTGATGAAAAAACAAGGAACAATTCGAGTGTGCATCGATTATAGGGATGTAAACCAAGCATGTCCAAAAGACAATTATCCTACACCTTTTATCGACCATATTATTGATGAATGTGTCGGATGTGAAATCTTTTCATTCATGGATGGTTTTTCTGGCTACAATCAAATCAATATCCGTCGACGGGACCAATCAAAAACCGCTTTTATTTGTCCGTGGGGCACATTCTCTTATCAAAAGCTACCTTTTGGTTTGAAGAATGCAGGGGCTACATTTCAGAGGGCAATGAATTATGCATTCCATGACATAAATCACATTGTTCAGCCTTATCTTGATGATTTGCCTGCTCATTCACGAAAATGGACTTATCACCCACAACATTTGAGAGCAATATTCTTATGATGTCGACACTACAAGATAAGACTCAATCCACATAAATGTGTGTTTTGTGTTGGCTTTGGTCGATTACTTGGATTCGTAGTTTCAAAAGATGGAATTCGACTTGATCCCATTAAGGTTCAGGAAATCCTTGACTTGCCTCCACCTCCAAACTTGTTATAGATATAGAGACTTCAAGGGAAGGCAAACTTTCTGAGGAGGTTCATTCCAAACTATGCTGAGTTAGCTAAAGGTTATACACGTCTATTGAAGAAAGGGGTACCCTTCCATTGGAACCAAATTTCGCAAGCTTCTTTTGATGCTCTCAAAGATTCCCTGATTAGAGCATCATTAATGTATGCCCCAAACTATCAAAAAGACTTTTACTTGTATCTCGCTGCTGCAAATACAACCATTGGTATGGTTTTAGTTCAAGAAGAAAGTGGAACTGAACATCCTATTTATTATTTGAGTTGTAACCTCAATGATACAAAAATTAAGTATTCACATGTCGAAAAGTTAGCCTTGGCGGCCTTTCAAGTTGTACAGAGATTTCGTCATTACATCCTCGTCCGCAAAACTACCATTCTATCAGATTGAAACCCTATGACATACATTTTGTCACGTTAATTGCTAGGGGGCAAGTATTCTAAATGGATAGTTATCTTGCAAGAGTTTGATTTGGAATTCATCAAATCTAAATCAAAGAAATCTCTTGTCTTTACTGAGTTACTTTGCAATCTTCCCTCGTCCTCTAATGATTTAACATCAGAAGCATCAATCTTAGATGAGTCTTTGTTTCTTATCTTGTCAAGTGATCCATGGTATGGAGATATACTAGTCTATCTCCAAACCCAAGCTTTTCGGCCTAATACCTCTTGCTCTAAACAACGACGTACTCGATACCAAGCCAAAAATTATCTAATAATTAGTGATACACTTTATCGTCGTGGTATCGATACGATCTTACCTTTGAATGAGTGTCATTCAGGTGCTTGTGTGAGGCATTTATCTGGTTACGCAACTGCATGAAAAAATCTGCGTGCTAGTTACTTCTAGCCAATCATATTCAAAGATTGCATTCTGTTGTGGCCACCAACAACCCCCCTCTTTGTTTAGTATTAGCAATAACACTAAGCAAATGGGGACCCTTAATAAAAAATCCAAAAAACATTTTTATAAAAACTTTTGTATTTAACTCCTTAAAACTATATCGCATCGCGAGAAGAGAATAAAGCATTTCCTTATGAGCATAATAAACTGCAAAGAAGCGACGCGAAATTCATCGCATCGCATACATTATGAAGCGCTCTTAAATGAAAATCTTAAGAAATCTCCGACGGCCGATGTGCGACGTCGCATATCGCAATATCGCATAAGCAGCACCCAATGATTTAACGACTCGTCGCGATCTGCGATCTGCGATAAACGCGATCTGTGATCTGCGATAATCTAATCTGAAAAAGTTGCGATGACACATCTAGGTAATGCGATGACGCGATGCTGCTATCGCCCATCGCAAATTTCCTCGGCTCAACATTCAAGAAAAGCTGTCTATAAACCAAAATTGGGCGCGCGCCTTAAAAGAAATTAATGAATGTACGCCAAAGTATTCAAGAAGGACAGTTTTGTGTTTTTCGAAGAGTCAGTTCACGATGAGTGTCATGATTTTATACATTCATAGAGGTTAGAGCTTTCATATCAGTATTGATTATCATTACTCTTTTCCTTTGCGTGAACTGCAGGAATGAAAAACAGGAAACAAGATGAAGCAATGAGCAAGAAACATCTAAGGAAAAGGGGAAAGCGTCAATACTTGGAGAACAGAGAAGAGATGCCTTCATAAATGGATGCCGCATGCAACAGAACCGCAGATCCCAGAGTATCACTCAACAGATGCTGATGTCAATAGGTGATTCAACATTCAGGGTCGAAAAGCTCACAAAAGCAGCATGTTTACGAAAAATCCTGAAACTTCTACCCAGTGAAGGAAAAAGCGCTAAAGGCGGAAAATGCACCAGAAAAGCCCGGAACAAAGAACGGAGGCAGTTTTCGATGCGCGATTAGCACCTAGCGCTAATCACGCATCGCTAAGAAAATTGTTCAGAAAGCAAAGTCCCTAACTTGCTTAGTCATTCGCAAGGCCGGAAACCAAAATAGCAAAAGCAGAAGCAGTTTGAGAGAAATTTGGGTTATTACCAAGTATACACGCAGTAAATCCACCCAGCCAAAGGAAGATTCTCAAAAATATCTTCTAGTTTACTAGAAAGTGGTGCCAGCGCTTGCCATTTCTATTTTCATAGCTCAAACAAAAGCAGAAGGTGACCGGCCGACTCTTCCCAGGCGAATGTTGCATGCTCGCAGCACTAAGGAGCAAATACAGAAATAGTTAGGAATTAGATTCAATTTTTAGAAATAGTTTTGCTTAAAAAAAAGGGCGGTCATTTAAACCGTATCCAAAATTTATGTAATTAATTTATTTTAGTTAGCAGTATTTAAACCCTTCTCATGCATTTGGAGAAGGGTCCAGAAATTTTTCAAAAACTTGTCTTCAGAACATGCACTTTTGCACCCTCGGAGGGGGTTTTGATGAATGGATGGATCAAGGTTTATTAATGCTTGCATTTGATATCTGCTACTGATGTTGCACTTCTGTACTCTTAGTAGATGTTAGAGCAAGGAGAGATAGATCATTGTTGCTTGAAGCTTATGAGTAGAACCAGTCATAAATGGTACTTTTATCTCTTGGCCATTTCTGCTTATATTCCTAAAGTGATATATAGTCTGTAGTTGTTTATATGTTATTGCATGAATGTGTGAGTTACCATTTGGCACTTTTGTACAGTGGAGCCATTTATTTATGTCTGATATATGAATAACTTATTATGCGATATGCTGTTCACAACTGTTTTGCCTAACTTTTTATGCAAAGTGGTTTATCTTAATTGATTTCCATTCTTATGATAGTTGAATGATCTATTTTAGATCGCATAATAGAAGAAATACACCCTGGGTTAGCATAGATTAGATGTGTTGTTTCTCATTAGATTACAATAGCATAGAGTTAGTTTAAAACTTTGAATTAGATTAGCTTTAAGTATTCTTAGATCAGCAAACATCCAACTCTGCACACACACACACACCCTTAGATTGGGAAACTGGTCCCATTATCCCTAGTTGGACCCGCTATACCAAACGGATAAGGAGCTGACAACCAAGGTCCAGACCGGGTGGGTATCCCCCTTGTTGTCGACCCGATTTTCGGGGCCTTCAAAATATTTGGCACTAGAAGGAGGGCCCGAACTATGAATGGCACCTAAGTCAAAATCTAAATACCATTCTGAGAGTAAATCGCCCTCATCAACTCCCCCGACTTCCCCAACAAGTTTAAATCCTGAGTCAGAAGTCGCTCGAGTATTAACCGCTGCTACACACCCTAATATTTCAGACCAATCTACCATTGAACCCCCTGAAGTTCAAACTCTGATTCACAAACTCCAGGGATTTTCCATTTCTACTCAGAGGTCTGATAAATCTCAAAGCAGCGTGACTTCGCAGTACAATCCTGCTCATCCCCTGACCAGATTAAAGAGTGAAAAATTTGGCATCCAACCAACTGAATTCCCTCTCCCAACCAGGAAAAGAGCAAGGAAAACGCCACAAGAAGTCTGACAGTGAGACTCTTTCATCTACATCGTCCATTTCAACTCCCTCACCGCGAAGTCAGCCACCCACATCTTCATTCCAAACCATCATTCATCCGCTTACCGGAACTCCCACAACCCTTCTTCAATCATCTACGATCATAGTATCCTCATCTTCCCAGCCACAGGGATCATCTTCTGCGCTTTCATTCACTAGCAACTCGACGATGGCCCAGTCTCCATGGAATAATCCTGGGGCAGTTTTAATGCCTCCACCCTTGAGTCAAATACCGGCCCATCCTGAGAAATAGCTACCCAAATTCAATCCAGAAGTAGGCATGCTAGCAGAAGAACACATAAACAATTTCATGCTTTCTGTCAATCTCAACAGAGTTACTAACGAAGATGTTGTTGTTCGGCTTTTTCCCTATACAATGCAAGGAACAGCCGGGTCATGGTACTTTTCATTACCCTCCGGGTCTATCACAAGTTGGGACATTTTTCAAAGTCAATTCCTCACCAAGTTTGGTGATGACAGATCAACGGCAACGTTAATCAATGACCTATCCAACCTTAAAGCCGAGGCTAGAGAACCCATCAAAGATTTCAATTTACGGTTCAATAAGATCCTCAACAAAATTCCCACTGCTTCCCAACCCAGCGAAGAAGTACGATGTGAATGGTATATTACGGCCTTACCATCAAACTTAGCAATCTTCGTGGATAGGGCAAATAAAACAACCTTAGTTGAAAACTTGACAGAAGCAATAGCAGTAGAGAAACGCGTAATAGCCCTGGAAAAAAGATCTGTGTTAGAGGAACGCAAGTCTAAAAAAGTCACCTTCAAAGAAGACTCCAAGAAGAAACAAACAAAAGACCCTTTCGATTTGGAAGGATTGCAGAAAGTATTAAAGACCATGTCCAATGAGATGATTGACATAAAAAAACAAGTAGCAGAAACTTCTTCAAAAAATCCCTACAGAGCTTTTAAAAGAGGTCCTTCAATGGATGTGAAACCACCCAACGCTATTTCAAATGTCGAATCCGAAGAAGAGGAAGAAGAAGATAGTACCACTGAAGGACAGATTGATGACGAAGAAGTTGTGGAATTACAAGGAATGTGGGATTTCATCCTCCCACAAGAAGAAGATCAAGAAGCATTTCCGGTTAGCACACGAAGCAAAAATCAACTTGATCCTCCCCAAACTACCCCTAAGCAGAAGAGCGCAAGCTCTGCAATAAAAGATAAAGTCGCAATGAAGAAAACGACCGCTAAAGCGACTCAATATAGCCCAGTCCAACCAGATCAAACAACTCCATCAAGAACACTGATAGTGTCGGATGAAATGGAATACAATATTATTGACGACATGAAAAAGACTAGGGCTAATATTACCCTTTACGAATTGAGCAAATTGAAACATCAACAGAAGATAATGATGAAAGAATTACATGCCGTGCCTATTACATATTTGCCTACAGCTGTAGCTTCCCACAACATGGGAAGACCTCCAACCAACATGATCAATAAGATTGATCCAAATGACATCGCCTTGATTGGAGGAAGATCAAGATCTCACACTCCCCCTTTTCTTCTTACTTATGAAATTTTCAATAAAAATGTGCACAATTGTTTGGTAGATTCTGGTGCTTCAACGAATATTTTACCCAGATCAATATGTGCCAAGTTAAATGTCCAACCACAAAAATCCGCAGTGCGCATAGTTCAGCTTGATCGATCTCAAGTAGAAGTGACTGGTGAACTTAATCAAGTAACCATAAGATTGTCATCTAACCCGAAGGTATGTCAGGTTATTGACATTCTAGTAGCTGATATCCTAGAATTCTATGGCTTGATTCTTAGCAGGGATTGGTCCGAGAAACTCCATGGATACTTTTCAACCGACTGGTCACACATGTGGTTACCCTATAATGGCAAACCGAATCAAATAAAGGTTGAATGAGAATTACACCAGAAGTACATAGTAACGGAATTGGAGGGAGAAAATGAAGCAATAGCGTATAACAGCAGTATCATAGGCAATTACTCGGTAGATTCTTTTCTCGGCAATTTCAATGCTCATACATCACCTTACTTAGAAAATTCAGTTTTATCCCAAGTCGAAAAATTTTCCCAAACTGATAATTCAAAGTGTGTTAATTTTGTAGATAAACCTGTAAATACATCTTTGTTTTGGAAATTATATTTTGATAGCTCTAAATCTAATGAAGGAGCAGGAGCAGGATGTGTTCTGATTAGTCCAGAAGGAAATAAGACCATGCTTACGTGCAGACTCGAATTCGATTGCACAAACAATACAGCAGAATATGAAGCCTTGGTGCAAGGCCTATACAAAGCAATCGGGTTGAATGTCAAGTATCTTCAAGTCTTCGGAGACTCTGAGATTGTCGTCAAACAGGTACGTAATACTATACATTGCCTATCAAGTCATTTAAAACACTATCAATCTTTAGTACAAGATCTGACTGAGCATTTCATAGCATTCAATATTTCTTCAATCCCAAGACTCCAAAACACAAGCGCAGACCTTTTGGCTAACGTAGCCTCTAGGCTTATTCCCTCCGAAGAGTTTAGTCCAGATAGATTCTCAATAGAATTAATCTTTAGACCATCCATCCCTGACAACATTACAAATTGGAGAGTATTCAACGACGATCCTGATATTGTAAATTTCCTCACTTCCGAAGGATCCTACTCCAATCAGATAATTGACGAAGACCATCACGATCGACAAATACAACAAAATGGCACTGATAATGCTATACCTAAATCGGTGGTTAAGTTAGAAGACTTATACGATTTAAAAAATCGGTTTAAAAGGCCTGCCAATTCAAAGCTCTACAGTTCAACCCTGAACTACGAATTAGTAAACCTAGGGACCGATGATAAACCACAAAACGTTACTCTAGGCATAGGCCTGGCCCCAGAAGAAAAACTAGCGTATATTCGTCTTTTGAGACAATATAAAAATATCTTTGCCTGGAATTACGATGACTTGAAGACATACGACACTTCTATCCTTCAGCACACTATTCCTATGATTGACAACGAAAAACCTGTCCAACAGAAACTAAGAAAGATCCACCCAAATTTAGAAAATCAGATAAAAACTGAGCTAAACAAGTTATTAAAAGCCAGAATAATTTTCCCCGTCAGACATTCCAAATGGGTTTCCAATATGGTACCTGTTAGAAAGAAAAGCGGAGATATTAGAATCTATATCAATTTTCGGAATCTCAACAAAGCCTGTCAAAAAGACAATTTTCCTCTCCCACCTATGGAACAGATATTACGACAGTAGCAGGCTCAGAACTGATGTCTTTCTTGGATGGATTTTCAGGATATAATCAAGTGCTAGTACATCCTGATGATCTGTTGAAAACCACATTCAGAACTAAATGGGGCACATATGCATATCAGAAGATGCCATTTGGTTTGATCAATGCCGGCGCTACATTTCAGAGAGCCATGGACATCGCATTCAAGGGTTTATTCAATAAATCCGTAGTAATTTATTTGGATGATATAACAGTGTACTCCAAGAAGCGAAGCGACCATCTCAGAGACTTAAAACAAATCTTTCAACGATGTTTAAGGTATGGGATTTCACTTAACCCAAAGAAATCTTTTTTCGCATTAAGTGAAGGAAAACTTCTAGGATTCATAGTGTCAAAATCTGGTATTCACATTGAACCTGACAGAATCAAAGAAATTTCTGAAATATCCCTACCTCATAATAAAAAAGCCATGCAATCTTTCCTTGGTCAAATCAATTTTGTAAAGAGATTTGTCCCATTTTTTCACGAATTGTGTCTCCTTTGCAAACCATGATTAAAAAGAATTCAAATTTTAAATGGGGTCAAGATGAACATGAAGCATTCAACCTGATCAAACAAGCTATTATTAATGCTCCATCTTTAGCAACCCCGAATTTTTCAGAATCTTTTATCTTATACACATTTGCCTCAGAGAAATATTATGCTGCGATTCTAACTCAAGCAAATCAAGAAAAAGCAGAAGCTCCAATTGCGTTTTTTAGCTCAAATTTACAAGGTGCTGAACTCAATTATTCAGACGTGGAGAAACAGGCCTATGCTGTTTTCAAAGCGGTCAAATATTTCAGACCTTTCTTACTTAAAACCCATACTAAGATCATAGTACCATTTCCAGCGGTAAGAAATCTTCTAGTACAGAAGGATGTGGGTGAGAAAAGAGCAAATTGGATCACTGCTTTACAGGAATACGACCTTGAGATCAAACCAGCAAACATTGTAAGAGGTCAAGGCTTCTGCAAAATGTTGGCTGGAGCATCGCAAATTCCTGAAGTCCCATCTGAAGAGGTACAACTGTATGAGGTAAGCCTAAACGATGCAGAATCATTATATGCTGACATCATTTATTATCTTAAGAACGGATATGCTCCATCACACCTAGATCACACTAAGAAAAGAGCTCTGAGATTGAAAGCTAAACAATATCAGCTCATAAATGATGTTCTTTTTAGAAAGAATTATGATTCTATTCTTCTTAGATGTCTTGAGAAAACTGAAGCTGAAAAAGTTTTGCAGGAACTCCACGACGGACCATCCGGCGAACATTATGTTGGAGATGCTACTGCACTTAAGATCTTACGTGCAGGATATTACTGGCCTACGCTATTCAAAGACTCACACAGTTACGTAAGGAAATGTCAAGTCTGCCAAACAACTGCTGGAAGACAAAAGAAGCCGTCCCTGCCACTACATCCAGTAAACATCGAGCAACCATTCAGTCAGTGGGGCTTGGACATAATAGGTGAGATCGTTCCTCACTCTTCTAAGCAGCATAGATACATCCTCACGGCAACAGATTATTTTACTAAATGGGTAGAAGCAGTTCCCCTCAAGACAGCTAATTCTGAAAATATTATTGAATTCATAGATCAATTTATAATCACTAGGTTTGGATTGCCAACGGCTTTAATGTTTGATAATGCATCATACATTTCTGGGAATGCAATGACTGAGTTTGCACTTAAAAGAGGGTTCAAACTGAAATATTCGGCCAACTACTATCCGCAAGGTAATGGGTTAGCTGAGTCAACAAATAAAAACCTAATCAGGATTATTAAAAGAACAGTTGACCAGAACCAAAAGAATTGGCACAAAGCTTTGGTAAATGCTTTATGGGCAGATAGAATAACGAAGAAAGCTTCAATCAGCACTTCTCCCTTTAATTTAGTTTAAGGGAAGGAAGTGGTTCTTCCAACTCACTTAGTCATCCCCTCTTTGTCTTTAGTACAATACATCGATGAAGTATCTACTTCCTCCATACAACTAAGACAAATGGAAATAATTAAATTAGAAGAACAACGAGAACAAGCTAAGAAAACCCATGCTCATCACCAAGCGCTGATAAAATCCTCTTTTGATTCAAGCATAATGACTAGAAAAAATTTTCAGATGGGAGATTTAGTTTTGAAATGGGATAAGGCTCATGAAGAAAAGGGCAAACATACGAAATTTCAAAAGATGTGGCTTGGTCCTTTTCAGATTGTTGAAGTCATAGGTCCATCAACGTTTGTGTTGCAGGATTTAGCAGGTAGGGGGGAATCTTTGCCTGTTAATGGACAAATCCTCAAAAAATATTTTCCATAGAATATTATTCTTCTATTTTGTAGAATAATTTTGGTTTTTCTTTTCTTTTTCATAATAAAACCAGTTGTAAATGGTTACTACAGGTATTCACGGAAAAGACACCAATTCTCTTTCAGATTTTGAGCTTTTCGCTTGTATAAATAACAAAAATTTTCATAAATATGATCTTTATTATAGACAGATAGAGTTAAAAAACTTTAGTCTAGATATGATGCTAGTTTCAACTTCAAAAATTTGATGAAAGCAACCTTTAGCGAAGAAATTGTTTTATATCAACACAATGAAAGGTATCAATAGCAAAATAAGGGTTTAAGTATGGGGGATTTACGCAGTGCATTATATTAGATATCATTTTTGGGATTCAACTGCGTTAAGTAAGTCATTCAAACGTATGACCATTTCCATGAGAGGTAGTCGTAACTGACTAATTTCTCATGATTCATGAGGCACAATACTTGCTAAGGTTTTGCAAATGGGGTAGCAAGCTAAGTGGGCTTGATTGTGGGAAAAACTCCATAGTTAAGCGCGCTTGAGCCAGAGGAGTTTTGGGATGGGTGACCTCCTGGGAAGTCCTGGTTACCGGGTGCAAGCCCCGGAAGTGATGATTGATGCTATGTGATTCGTTCTCCACATTTCACTAGTTTCAATCCCACTTCTTCACCCCTGTGAGCATCACCTGATGCAATGAGTGCTAAGTGAACTATTCAAAAATCATGAGAAATTAGTCAGTTACGACTACCTCTCATGGAAATGGTCATACGTTTGAATGACTTACTTAACGCAGTTGAATCCCAAAAATGATATCTAAAATAAGGGTTCTCTGTAAAACTGCTGTTTTCAAACTCTATTATTGTCGTCCAGAGCTTTCTTAAGGAAAAAAATGACTTCCTCCCCGCTAAAGAAAATCGCAGCATTCAGAGGAACAATCCAAGAAACACTATTTCTTAAAATAATAAGAGGTCTCATCATGAGCCGGCTTATCATGATCACAGATATTATAACTTGGTGACTTTGCCAATACTGTCTACCAAAACAGGGCAATGACTGAAGATTGTTGCAATCAAAAGACAAGGGGTCTCATCACGAGCCAGCTTGTTCAGCAAAAGTGTAAATCGAGTGAATGACTGTGTCATAATTTGGCTACCAAACCAAGACATTGTTCTTTAGAGAATAAAAAAAGAAAAAGTGTCAATGTGTATTTTTCTTCGAACGTTGTAGATAGCCTTAAGCAGGATAAAGGATCATTGCTGGGTAACAGGTAACCCTGTCGAGGCTATGGACGCCTGCTGGCAGTAGAGGCTCTACCTACGACAAATGAGCATATTTTAAAAGCTGGCACACAAAGAAGACTTTATTTTACCTTTACAAGACCAAGTAATGGCTGATGTAAATACAAGGACAAAGCCTGAGGAAGCAAGCAATTAGAATAGAAAAAGGTTGAAACAAAATATCATTAATAGGATAAGGAATAATGTACTCTATCTGTCCATAACGAAATTTAGACTTATGAAAATTTTTTTGTTTTGGAAGTTAGAATTCAATAGAAAAACAGGGATAACTGGTTCTTCCAGGTGAATCGCCATTGTTTTGGCCACCAAAAACCCCCCTCTTTGTTTAGTATTAGCAATAACACTAAGCAAATGGGGACCCTTAATAAAAAATCCAAAAAACATTTTTATAAAAACTTTTGTATTTAACTCCTTAAAACTATATCGCATCGCGAGAAGAGAATAAAGCATTTCCTTATGAGCATAATAAACTGCAAAGAAGCGACGCAAAATTCATCGCATTGCATACATTATGAAGCACTCTTAAATGAAAATCTTAAGAAATCTCCGACGGCCGATGTGCGACGTCGCATATCGCAATATCGCATAAGCAGCACCCAATGATTTAACGACTCGTCGCGATCTGCGATCTGCGATAATCTAATCTGAAAAAGTTGCGATAACACATCTAGGTAATGTGATGACGCGATGCTGCTATCGCCCATCGCATATTTCCTCGGCTCAACATTCAAGAAAAGCTGTCTATAAACCAAAATTGGGCGCGCGCCTTAAAAGAAATTAATGAATGTATGCCAAAGTATTCAAGAAGGACAGTTTTGTGTTTTTCGAAGAGTCAGTTCACGATGAGTGTCATGATTTTATACATTCATAGAGGTTAGAGCTTTTGTATCAGTATTGATTATCATTACTCTTTTCCTTTGCGTGAACTGCAGGAATGAAAAACAGGAAACAAGATGAAGCAATGAGCAGGAAACATCTAAGGAAAAGGGGAAAGCGTCAATGCTCGGAGAACAGAGAAGAGATGCCTTCATAAATGGATGCCACATGCAACAGAACCGCAGATCCCAGAGTATCACTCAACAGATGCTGATGTCAATAGGTGATTCAACATTCAGGGTCGGAAAGCTCACAAAAGCAGCATGTTTACGAAAAATCCTGAAACTTCTACCCGGTGAAGGAAAAAGCGCTAAAGGCGGAAAATGCACCAGAAAAGCCCAGAACAAAGAACGGAGGCATTTTTCGATGCGCGATTAGCGCCTAGTGCTAATCACGCATCGCTAAGAAAATTGTTCAGAAAGCAAAGTCCCTAACTTGCTTAGTCATTCGCAAGGCCGGAAACCAAAATAGCAAAAGCAGAAGCAGTTTGAGAGAAATTTGGGTTATTACCAAGTATACACGCAGTAAATCCACCCAGCCAAAGGAAGATTCTCAAAAATATCTTCTAGTTTACTAGAAAGTGGTGCCAGCGCTTGCCATTTCTATTTTCATAGCTCAAACAAAATCAGAAGGCGACCGGCCGACTCTTCCCAGGCGAATGTTGCATGCTCGCAGCACTAAGGAGCAAATACAGAAATAGTTAGGAATTAGATTCAATTTTTAGAAATAGTTTTGCTTAAGAAAAAGGGCGGTCATTTAAACCGTATCCGAAATTTATGTAATTAAGTTATTTTAGTTAGCAGTATTTAAACCCTTCTCATGCATTTGGAGAAGGGTCCAGAAATTTGTCAAAAACTTGTCCTCAGAACATGCACTTTTGCACCCTCGGAGGGGGTTTTGATGAATGGATGGATCAAGGTTTATTAATGCTTGCATTTGATATCTGCTACTGATGTTGCACTTCTGTACTCTTAGTAGATGTTAGAGCAAGGAGAGATAGATCATTGTTGCTTGAAGCTTATGAGTAGAACCAGTCATAAATGGTACTTTTATCTCTTGGCCATTTCTACTTATATTCCTAAAGTGATATACAGTCTGTAGTTGTTTATATGTTATTGCATGAATGTGTGAGTTACCATTTGGCACTTTTGTACGGTGGAGCCATTTATTTATGTCTGATATATGAATAACTTATTATGCGATATGTTGTTCACAACTGTTTTGCCTAACTTTTTATGCAAAGTGGTTTATCTTAATTGATTTCCATTCTTATGATATCTGAATGATCTTTATTACCAGTTATTGTCTGAAATCTTTTTTAGATCGCATAATAGAAGAAATACACCCCGGGTTAGCATAGATTAGATGTGTTGTTTCTCATTAGATTACAATAGCATAGAGTTAGTTTAAAAGTTTGAATTAGATTAGCTTTAAGTATTCTTAGATCAGCAAACATCCAACTCTGCATACACACACACACCCTTAGATTGGGAAACTGGTCCCATTATCCCCAGTCGGACCCGCTATACCAAATGGATAAGGAGCTACCAACCAAGGTTCGGACCGGGTGGGTATCCCCCTTGTTGTCGACCCGATTTTCGGGGCCTTCAACACATTCTTACTGTCAGAAGTTGCCATTCTTTCCAGATATTTGACCGTAAAACCAGATTACCACCTGCACCATTGCATCCAGTCGTTGATATTGGCCCATTCGCAAAATGGGGCATTGAATTTATGACAGTAACCCCACCTCGGCCGGGGGGCATGGGTATATTATAGTCGCCATTGACTATTTTACCAAATGGGCCGAGGCGATGCCAACATTAAACAACAATGGCAAAACGGTTGCTCTGTCTTTTTTCAACCATGTGGTTGCTAGGTTTGGTGTACCACAAGCTATAGTTACAGATCATGGGTCGCATTTTTGCAATCACATGATGGTCGAACTAACTTCCAAATTAGGAATTTCACATGATAGTTCTACTCCATACTATCCGCAAGCTAATGGACAAGTTGAGTCTATCAACAAAGACCTTAAGCGCATGTTGCAAAGAATGATTAGAGTTCATAAAAGGAATTGACATTTAATCCTGTACTCGGATTTTTGGGCATATCGAACCTCAGTGAGGAATGCGACCAGAATTACGCCTTTTCAGTTGGTGTATGGTTTGGAACTAGTCTTACCAATCCAATGTGAAATCTCATCTCTCAAACTCGAAATTGACCTACTACCTGACATTTTTGAAGAAGAAGCGCGTTTCTTGGAGTTAATCCATTTGGATGAAACCCATCGTGATGCCGTAGTGGCTAACGAGGCGCATAAAAAACGCATCAAGGCGCAATATGATAAAAATGTTAAGCCTCATGTCTTCTCAGAAAGTGACCTGGTCTTGCTTTACCATTAGGATTCTGATAAACTTAGAGTAGGAAAATTTGAACCGCTATGGATGGGTCCTTATATTGTTAAACGCGTGTTGACGAAAGGTGCCTATGAGTTAGTGGACTATGATGGGATTCCATTATCACAATCCCGAAACGGGTTGTACCTTAGACATTACTATGCTTAGTTGAGTTTAGTAAAAGTCATTGTATCTATGCTTTGATTGCATTTGTGTGTGTGTTTCTTTTAAAGTTTTTATTTGGTTAGGTAATCCATTTCGCATTTGTTGCAGATGTCGAACTTTTCGAAACTATTTGTTGGTTATGCCGATGGAGCTAGTCATAGTATGCAGAATTTATCTTCTGCAGCATGGGCCATTTTCACTCCAAGCGACGAGTTAGTGAGTTATGTATTAGACGATCAACAAACAATATTGTTGAGTATAGTGCATTGATTGAACTCCTCTCTGATACCATTTCACTTGGCATACACCAAATCATCATTAGGCTAGACTCACAACTTGTTGTACTACAACTTATTGGTGTCTATACCGTCCATAACCCAGCAATTCATCGCATGTTCCTTAGAGTTCATATTTTGGAAAGGTATTTTGAGTTTATTCAATATCAGCATATTTCCAGAAATCTAAACACATTAACTGACTCTCTAGCGAATTATGTGTTAAATAGACATTTGCGACATATGTAAAGTAAACATTTTCAATTCACATCATCATTTGAATAGAATTACATCACTTAACCATAATAAAACTCTAGAAGTCAAACAGATAGTTGTATATAAGTTTTTTACAAATAGTTTGTGTCCAAGACAAAAATTGGTCATCTGACCCAAAAAACTCAAAAATGTATGCAGAAAATATCCAAGTAGACTAGTGCTACTCATGATAACAGGTCATAGCCTGTGCTATCATGCGTAGGAGTCTCATCCAATGACTCGACACACCAATGGTATGGCGCTGCAATCGCATAGGTAACTCCTCGATCCGGACATCCGGAATACCTAGGGTCAAACCCTCTATGTGATCCTGTAGCTCGGCCAATGTCTCTGCTAAATCCAAGTCTTAGAGAACTGCTCTCCCAACAGCTCTCTGTATTGGTGCACCTGCCTCTCGTTGGTGTTCCACAGGTCGAACAGATCCAACATCTACATACATATAAAAAAATATTTGTTTAGTCTTGGCAATAAGCAAAATACACAAAAAAATTAGAAAACTTTAAAAAGGAAAACACTTTGGTCAAACAATTTACCAATAGCACTCCACTACACTCCAATCGGTAACATCAGATCTGGATCACCACAGAAATCCATTCCTGAATATGGATATTCTGTGAAGGCCATGTCCTATTGGTCAAACCACTCAAAGAAAGCAGGGGTAAACGAGATCAATGACTGGCCAGCATGCCTAGCCATAAGATCTACCCACCTCTGCATCTGTGGGTCTCTAGGTCCAAGTACTCCTAGTGAGATGTGTTGTGGCTGCATGAGTGGAATTCTCTCCAAGGCAAAAGAAATCAAGATAGACCCATAGCCAAAAAATTTTTTCTTTCCATTCTTTACCTTGGTCAGTTGTTCTTTCATGGATGAAAGAACTGCCTCACACCAGTTGAATACTTTTGGCTCTAAACGCTCTAAAGCATACTGCATATAAGACTTATTTGACAAGTGTAAAGTTGCGTTGCCAACCAGTTTGGCAAGGGTAAAAAGTATTGTTCTCAACGGTAAATCACTAACATCCCTGATGTTGATCTTTCTATCTCTGCTAGGTTGAGCTCCTTCCTGGCAAAACTGTCGTATATAGTCTCTCACTGATTCACCTCCTTTGGTAAATCCTGATAATGAGATGGGGGCACCCCGCCTCAACAGTCTAGTTAGAAAGTAAATATCATCGATGGTAAAGGGGATCACTTTTCCCCTAATGTGAAAGACCTGATTGGTAGGATCCCAAGAATGAACAGGGTACTGTAAAAGCTCAATTTGTTGCCGCATGCTAAATAATAAAAAATACTTGGGTAACCCACAATTCCTTAGGGAATCAACTATTCCCTGATTCTTTAGGGCGATCATATCTTGTTCTTCATGCTCTTGTTCTCTCCATATAATCACCATTTTTATCTGATGAATGTCTGCAGTGCAACCATCAGACAAATTAGGATCCATTTTTTGCAAAAAACAGTGGAAAATTTGGGAGAAAACAACTGTCAAAATTTGGTTTTTGCGCCCATCGCACCCCTCCCTTAGAGACAGTGTGATGCAATGCATACTGCCTTCTAGGTGTGTGCAATGCAGCGCACATTTCGATATTGTAAGGGTGCGCTGATCCAAAGTGCGAAAAATGAAAACCTAGGGGCCTCAAAAACCAAAATTTTTTGCTTAAAACTAAAAATAAATGGAATAAAATGAAAGAGAACAGGGATAGATCCTACCTAGTCTAGACGGCATGAGAAATGGTCCACTGAATCCTCCACAATCAACTAGTGAACTTCGAGGTAAAAAACTGCACCAGAGCACCAAAGTCAAAGGGTAAAAGTGAAATGGTAAAAATAAATGATAAAACTTGTTTTATGTTTATTTTTGCACATTAATCAAGTAAACATTAGTTTTTATTCATTTTTTTCCATGAACATGTTTTTTTAATCTACTTTGATGGAGTTTTGAGCAGGTTTAACAGCTAAAAGCAGAATTTGACGTGCTCAAGTGCAAATTGAACATCTTTGACCACAAAGCAAACTTCTGTTTCTTTTTCAAGCTTTGTTAAAAACGAAAAGAAACCCCCTTAGAGTCCTCTTTAAAATCTTTTGAGACTCTCTAAATATGAAAAGATTGTCGAGTGCTTGTCTATTCCAGCTCGTTAAAGGATTGGAAATGATATCTCTCTTGTATTATTTTACGCTTTTTCAGACTTGAGATATTATTTTACAAAAAAGAACTTATGGAGTTTCCTTTTCGTCCCTTTTCAAACTCTCTAAACATGAAAAGAACCGAGTTTTCTTTGTCATTAAACTCATTAAAAACATCAAATAGCGACAAGCTTGTCCATCTAGACAAGGCTGAGTTTCACCTTCGCTAGACTCGTTCAAGCATCAAATAGCGATGGATTCACCCGAAGGGTGAAATTATACAGCAAGCATATGTTATCCTCCTCAATCTTGATAGAAAAAAAAAAGAGGTACTAGTTAGAAATGACTGGGGCAAAAAGGAAAAAGCCAAGAAAACTTAATGGTAGCAAGTCAGTCTTGAACATGACACTTTCACCTCATCACCGTGACTATGTGAGTTGGGTCATTCAACTTGATGGTTATCACACCGTTGGTCTATCTTACCATACATTACTTTGTTTTGGGTCAATGCTACCAATTCATCTTAGTGTCGCCAACATGTTCAAGAGAAGTCATTCAGTTCAAACTTCATCCTTTGCAATACCGTAAACCTTCATTTTCATGACCGCAATTCCTGAACTTTGTGTCGTCAGTTGATTTTTCATCTCCAAAATCATTTATCTCCTTTCGTATCGTAGATGTGAGATACATCAAGGCCCTCCTGCGATGAGTTGCTTCTTGTTGACATCAGCACATCATCCAAGAAGTTGACTTAGAAACACCCCTTCAGTACCTTGAAGCTTTCATACATTAATGGCAGGTTTCTCGCTTCCAGTGATAGGTTGACATCAATGGCCTTTGACCGAAAGACTTTGTATGGTGTTCGACATCAAATCATTTATTCACACCATGTGAAATGTACTGTAGTACCTTGAGGATCATTATCATTATCAGTGATTCCTCTCGCGACTGTTAACGGCTTGCATCATTGGCTGGTAATCAGACGATGTCTTTCCATGTTCGACTTCAAAAAATCTATTCACATGGTTAGACTTGTACTTGAGCAAAATATTTAAAGAGATTGAAGACCCCGGATCTCGTTTCATCCATCCGGGCTGCGATATTTTCAGGAGTACTAAATCAAATGTACAATGGCCTTACATTCATGGGTCTATATATGTAGACGACTATATTTGTACATGTAATGAAAGTTTGTAAGCTGAGCATTGGTATGCCTTCCCTCAGCTAAATCATGAGAAAAATCAAATTATCATGATATATGTATTGTAATTGATGCAGGTCACCTTCCGTTTCGAAACCTCCTCTCCTCGTGATAAAGCATTTCACCCGACATATATATTTACGACTTCATGCTTTAGGGGGCAACTGTTATAGATCCATTTGGGCACATCAACCCCAACTTACAGATTGATACTATTAGGGCCCATCAACCCCTAATGCAGTTGTTACATGCCCTAAAGAAGTTAGTCATCAGAATGCCTCACTTCCCAAGAAGTTCCATCACTGAAAACATCCAAAAACTACCTCTAAGAAGATCAGCGTAGGTAGGCCTTCATTAGGGTGCACTGCAATGCAAACCATACACTAACAGGGTGCTATGCAGTGCACTTGGTCCCTCTTTTGACTATGCTAGGCGAATTTGAGTGAACTTCCGTGAGGGTTTGAAGATTCCTTATCCCTTGGAAGCCTCTAAAAGTTTCTCAATGCCACCTACTCCTTTGAGTTTGCATTTAGATGAGGAAGGGAGTTAAGGAACATCAATCCCCTATCCCTTCTTCCATGGAACTGATTTCTAAATTTAGAAAGGCATTCATTATCACCATTGATGGCATAACCTCCTTCATTCACCTATAAAAAGATCACTCATCTAAGAGATCAAGGGGCTGGAAAATATTGAGTTATAGGGAGATGTTGTTGTTATGAGACCAGAGTTGACTACAAAGTGTTGTATAGTGTTGAAGTGTCTTGCTTGTCATGAGGTGAAGAGGGATTGAATTGGAAGAGTGTCACTGGATTGAGCACATATGGGTTGTAATTCTTCCTCTTATCAATAAAGTCTTCAAAACTTTTTCCTTATGCTTGTGTTATATGTTGACACTTTCATATGTATATCATGTTCTCGATTCCATGTTATTTATAAGAAATAGATCATTATCGTTTGCTTTGATGGGTTTTTGTCTCTGTGTTTGTGCAGGTACTTTTCAAGCGGCTTAAGTACGGAAAGGAGTGGCAAGATCAGTCAAGGGAGACAAGGAGCTAGCGAAAACTACAAGTAGGTTTCTCTTCTCTCTTGTTTTATCTATTGATTATAGAAAAGGTAGAGATTACTTTGTCTATTGTTTCTAGACCTGCTACTAAGTCTAGAGGGTTAGGCGTTTGTCCAAGAACACTGAATATTCCCAAAACAACGGACTTCACTATTTATGCACCCGAACGTATATGTTCCGTCGGGTCCGCACATATATGTCGCTGTCGGGGGTTTGGGGTGATGGCACATAACCGAACTGCCAACTATCATATCGCCGATATATATATCTTTCTTCGCTCCGATAGTTTATTCAATATAACTAAGTCTTCCACCTCCGATAGTGTAAATGCATATATATAAGTTTTTCTGCCTCTGATAGTGTATATAGCCTATATATATATGTGTTTGCACCTACGATAGTGTATTTGGCATATGTGTGTGTGTGTGTGTGTGTGTGTGTTTGCACCTCCAATAGTGTATTTGCATGCATATACACTATATTGCTCCCAATAGCTCTTGATAATGTATTCTTTGGCATTCATTGCTTCGATAGCTCTGTTTGCTTCCTTTGATGGCTCTGTCTGCTCTTTACTCCTCTTGGCTCCTCGAATATTGCCATATTGACATCAATGACAATCTATGTCAAAAATCTTCCCCTTTGTTATTGATGGAAATATTCTTCTTCTCTCCCCCTTTGACATCAATGGCAAAGGAATGCATACGGACTCCCCCTGTCGAACTGCTCCCCCTGTCCTGCAACATCTTTATGAATGAACTTGAGTGATGCTAAAGAAATAACCCCCATATTTTGATGAAGATGTTCAAATGCTTCTCGAGGAAGAGGTTTTGTGAAAATATCAGCTATCTACTCCTTAGTATTGATATATTCCAAGATGATGTTTTGTTCAGCTACTTGTTCATGAAGGAAATGATACTTGATTGGTATATGTTTGGTCTTTGAGTGCATCATTGGATTTTTACTGAGACTGATAGCACTTGTGTTATCACAATAGATGGTAATTGGTTGATCTGTACCTATGTTGACATCTTTTAGAGCTTCCTTCATCCATAGTATTTGAGTACAACAGTCTGCTGTAGCTATATACTCGGCTTCGGCTGTGGATAATGATATGGATGTCTATTTTTTGCTGAGCCAATATACTAAACAGTCTCCTACGAAGAATGCATTTCCACAAGTACTTTTCCAATCATCTACACTTCTGACCCAATCAGCACCGGTGTATGCAGTTACAGTCGGTGTTGAGCTCTTAGGGTACCAAAGACCGAAATTAGGAGTTCCTTTCAGATATCTGAGAATTCTTTTTACAACTAACAAATGGGATTGTTTAGGAGCGGATTGAAATCTTCCCACCATTCCTACTGCTTGCATTATGTCGGGTCTTGTAGCAGTTAAATATAGAAGGGCTCCAATTATTGACCTATAATAAGTTGTATCTATTGGAGGGGAGTCATCATTTTTGCTCAATTTGCAATTTGTGGTCATAGGTATGCTCATGGGTGTACAGTCTTCCATTCCATATCTTTTAAGCATGTCTTTAAGATATTTGGCTTGAGATATAAACAATCCTGCTCTGGTTTGAGATACTTGTAGTCCAAGGAAGTGAGATAAATCTCCTAACATTGACATCTCGAATTCTCTTGACATATTTTGATAAAATTCATGGCTCACTTCATCATTATTATAGAAAAATCAGATCATCAACATAAAAAAGTGTGACTAGTAACTTACCTTCATCCGTCTTTATGTAGAGATTACTTCCTGCCACTCCCTTCTTGAAGCCTTGTTGTTGTAGATAGTGATCCAATATTGCATACCAAGCTCTGGGAGCTTGTTTCAACCCATATAATGCCTTTTTCAACTTACAGACTAAGTCTTTTCCTTTCGTTAGATCAAACCCTTCTGGTTGCTCCATGTAGACTTCTTCCTTGAGTTCCCCATTCAGAAATGCTGATTTTACGTCCATTTGATAGAGTTTGAATCCTTTTGAGCAAGAAAATGCTAAGAACATCCTGATAGTTTCCATACAAGCTACTGGTGCAAATGTCTCTTCAAAGTCAATTCCTTCAATTTGTTAATAGCCTTTGCAGACAAGCCTTGCCTTGTTTCTGATAATTTGTCCATCTTCATTCATTTTATTTTTGAATACCCACTTGGTTCCTATTATGTTTTTGTCCTTTGGACAAGGTACCAGCTCCCATGTCTCGTTCTTCTCAATTTGGGACATTTCTTCTTCCATGGCTTTTACCCAATGAGGATCCTTGCTTGTGCAAATGTTTCTGGTTCTATCATGGATAGAAGAGCAATAATGTTTCTCTTTGGTGTAATTATCATCGTTATTCAGGTTTGCATCCCTTCATCTCTGTTGCAAATAATCTGTTCTTCTAGATGATATTTCTGGAGAAACTTCATCTTTGAAGGGGTATGAGGTGGTTCTTGTTCCTCTTCTTCTTCTTCCTGATCTATTTCTTCTTCTTCAGGTTCTTCTTCTTCAATGAGAGGATCATCTTCATGTTCTTCAATTTCTTTTTATGGACGGTCTTCATCAATATTTACATCAATGCTTTCCATTATTTTCCTTAGTTGAAAATTGTAGCACTTGTAGGTTTTGCTCCGTGTAGAGTATCCAAGCAATATCCCTTCATCAACCCTAGAATCAAACTTTCCTGGTGAGCCATCATTGATTTTTATGAAGCACTTGCTTCCAAAGATCCTGAAGTGTTTTACGGAAGCAAGTCTTCCTTTCCATAATTCATGAGTTTTTTCACAATTTGGTCTTAATTGAGTTCGATTCAAGGTATAGACAGTTGTCCCGACTGCTTCTCTCCAAAATTTTGGCTGTAAGTCTGCTGCTAATAACATTGTTCTTACCATTTC
The DNA here is from genome assembly GCA_031772625.1 of Pinus tabuliformis. NCBI lineage: Eukaryota > Viridiplantae > Streptophyta > Pinopsida > Pinales > Pinaceae > Pinus > Pinus tabuliformis. The sequence continues at coordinate 11,703,082 of CM062816.1, forward strand.
TTGAATTATTCGGTTTCTTCTTTCAACTACCCCATTTTGCTGGGGTGTTCTGGCAGCAGAGAATTCTCTTTTAATTCCATGTATATTACAGAGCTCATTAAATTCTTTTGATGTGAATTATCCCCCTCTATCTGTTCTGAGGCACTTAATTTTTTAGTCCTTTTCATTTTCTACAAGTGCTTTTAGATTCTTAAAACACTCAAATGTTTCAGATTTATATTTTACAAAATATATCCACATCATTCTAGTATAGTCATCAACAAATAAAACAAAGAACCTTTCTCATTGGAGTGCCTGATTTATGGTTGGTCCACATAAATCAGCATGGATGATCTCCAAGGGCTTTGATGTAGAGAGCTCCTTGGTCTTGTGGTTGGTTCTGGTTTGCTTTCCATGTTTACATGGACCACATACTCCTTGATTTGGTTTGAATAGCCTTGGGATGTCTCGTACAACTTTAATCTTGCTAATATTGATCAAATTTTTGAAGCTTGTATGTCCAAGTCGCTTGTGCCACAACCAAATTTCATCTGTCTGACTCAGGTAGCATTTATTTTATTGAATCTTGTCCAGAATGTAAATATTGTCTGGTGTTCTAACCCCTTTTGCCACAAGTTCCCCTGAGGAAGAGTTCCTTATTTCACAGTCTTTGGTGCTAAAGACAACATTATGTCCTTGATCACAGATTTGGCTGACACTCGAGAGGTTGTGTTTGAGCCCATCTACTAGCAGAGCATCTTGAGATTTTCCTTTTCCATTGATAAGAGTAACAGTTCCTTTTCCCACAATTCTGGCAGATCCACTTCCAAAGGACACATTTCCTTCCTTTTTGCTCAATGAGACAAAATTCCTTTTGTCCCCTGTCATATGTCTGGAGCACCCACTATCCACAAACCAATGATTTTCATTATTTTGAGCATATAGATCCAGGCCACATTTATCCATGTTGGGATTCTCACTACTTGTTTTTCCTCTTTTGAGTGGGTAGTTTTGTTCAAAGTGTCCATTATTGTAGCATAATGAGCAAATCAGATCAAATTTAGTCAAGGGATCAAATGAATTGAAGGTTTTGATTTGTCCCTGCCTTTTGGGACCATATGGTTTAATTATTTGATCCTTTAGCTTTGGTGTTTCACTCTTGCGAGCCATGCAATGTCTGGCTTGATGACCAAAGTTTTTACAATGAAAACAATGTCCAAGAAAAGATAGTTTTGTACCTATCGTAGTAGCCACGGTTTGAGTCAATTTCCCTCCTTCGAATTACTCCCGCTTCATTCTTTGGATTTCAGATGGGCCTATGATGGAATACTGGCTTGTATTTGCTGTAGTATCCATGATTCGAATCCACATTCTTCTTTGGAGTTATTCTCTCTTCATTCTTTGGATCTGGGATGCGCCTTTGATGACATACTTTTTCTTCTTTTGGGTTGCTGGAAAGTGCATCGGCATAGCTTTTCACACTATTCTTAGTGCTTGATGATTCTCCTTTAAAACCTATTCCAGACTTGTGATGTTGAGGTTTCTGACTTTTCAGGATAGTCTCAAGTATTTGAGAGCTTTTCCAACCCTCTTTAACTTGCTCCAATTCCTTCCTCAGAGATACTATTTCAGCTTCATGTTCTTCGCAAGTCTCTTCTTTTTCTTTTAGCTTCGTTTCCAAGAGATCTTATCTTCTTCTTGTTTCCTCGTTTTCTACCTTGAGAGAAATGATTTTACCCCGTAATTTCTCATTTTCTTCAATGGCACTTATTAACAGTTCAACTACATTTCCTTCTAGCCCTGAGTCATCATCATTTGTGAATGCCATGAATAATGTTTCTTGTCTTTCATCATGGTCACTTTCCTCAACTAATTTCTTTTTGATGACTACAAATTCATCCTCATCAGACTCATCTTGCTTCGAGAAGAAGTTCTTCTTATTGATCCCTTTCTTTTTGTCTACCCTTCTTTTTGAATTTTCTTCATCATCGCTATCATGTTTATGAGGACATTTTGCAGCGTAATGACCTATTTTTCCACATTTGAAATAGATAAGAGGGTACTTACCTTTTAGCTTAGATCCTTTCTTCAGTTTTCGTACAAATTGAGCCAATTCGGATTCCACATCGGAGTCATCATTACAGTCATTCCTTTCTTTCCCCTTCTTTGATTTTGAGGCCTTGAATGCTGCATCTTTGGAGCTTGGGCCACCTTTTCTCATCTCATAGGCAGTGAGGATTCCATGGACTTCATCCATCTTGAGAGCATCTAGATCCTTTGCTTCTTCAATGACGCTTATTTTGGAGTCAAATCTATCTGGAAGAGATCTTAAGACCTTTTGAACAATGGTACTTTCTTCAATATTTTCATCCAATCCTTTAAGAGAGTTGACCACTTTAGCTACTCGGAGGAGGTATGCTACAATATCTTCTTCATTTTCCATCTTCAGACTTTCAAATTTCCTTCTATGAGTTTGATGCTTTGCCTTCTTGACTTTTGAGTCTCCATCATATAAGCCAACTAGCTTATCCCACATTTCTTTGGTAGAGTTACAATTCATTACTTTTGTAAACTCGAAATCAGTGATTCCATTAGTGATGGAGTTCAAGGATTTTGCATTTGCAATGTAGGCTTTCCTCTCGTCTTGATCTGTTGGAAGAGTGGTAGGAATTTGGTACTCATTTAGAACAAAATGCCAGACTTCAGGTCCAAGGGACATTAAGTAGTAGGTCATTCTCTTTTTCCAGAAACCAAAGTTAGTGTCATCGAACAGAGGAGGTTTTCCTGACGCTTCGTGATTTCTCATCATGACTACGAATCCTTCTTCAAGCTGTTAGGCTAATATGAAGAAGCCCGCTCTGATACCAATTGTTGGAAATACTGGGGGGGGGGTGAATCAGTATTTCTTTTTAATTGTTCTTTTTATCACCAAAACATATATATATGGAACACAGAAATAGATAGCTGAAATAAATGCTTTTATTAACACAAACAGTGCAATGAAATAAATACAATATATAACTGGTTGTAATCAGTTTCCAAGCACCAACTTGGACTTTTGTGAGGCTCCAACCTCCAGAGCACCAACTCTATTCTTCCAAGGCAATAGTTCTGCACTTAGGAGCACCAACTCCCAAGGATTCCAATCCTTTCAATTATGAGGCTCCAACCCCGTGGGCTCCAATCCAAACCTGGTATAAGTTGTTTTGTTGTATTTCTCTACTCCCAAACTTGTTGAGCTTCTGCTTCATTCCTGTTCTCCTGCTTCTCCTGCATCTACTACCTCTGCCTGAACTTCGGCTTCCTCTCACATTGATTATTCATTGGCTCTTCCTTGTTTTTTCCTGTTTTTGTATTCCTGATGCCTCTAACTATTCCTTTCCTCTTTCCATTGGATCTTCGGCTTCTTCGACACTCACTTCAGCATCCTCTGCACTGGCTTGTCCTTTGGCTTCCCTCTTCTTCATTGTTTTGGCTTTTCGGTTTCCTCTTTGCTAGTTTACACTTCGACTTCCAGGATTTTTGGTCACTGTAGCTTCCTCTGTCTCTTCATGCTCACCAACACTCCTAGGACACGTTGATTTAACAGCGAGGACCGAAATACACAGAGAAAGCTGCCATGTCACCATCACCATCGCAATTGTCATTGTTCAAGCCTTCTAGATTATCGGGAGTGTTTCTTATGCATTTTGGCCTTCAAAAGAAAAACCTCGCGCAATACAGATATTCTCATACCACAAGTGGTATTTTGGAAGGGGCATAAGTAGGAACTGGTATTCATAGGATGGCTTCTGATTCCACTCGGTAGGCAACACGTAGCAGTGGGAAGGAAGAGGATACCTCTTTTCGAGCGGTATTCCTCGAGCTACATGTCCACTCGAAATACATGTAGACCGTTAGATCTATGAAGGGATGATCAACGGTGGAGGGTCAGATGCACTGGGAATGCGGACCCACCTTTTTATGGTTGTAAATGTAATACTTCAATTGTAATACAATTACTAAAATACACAGGAAAATTATGAAAAATCCGACCGAAACTCTAAAGGGCGGACTTCAAAAATATTACACCCACATTAATAACTTTATCGAGTCCATAGTGTATATCACAATCGGCGCTTTCAGAGGTGCAAGGCCTTAAGCACTTGCGATATGTCAGATGCAACATAACAATAGACCAAACTGTAATGTTGCATCGGGTCTGCAACATTCATCACAATCGGCGCTTGCAGGAGGACAACCCTTTGTGTATTGTGATATGCAATCATTGATAGGGCAAATGCGATATGATATTAAATCATATTTCAGTGTTTCAGTGGGTCCATATATATCGCAGTTATATTATATTTATATATATAATGCAAATTTGCATGTTTTAACGCGCCAAGGCTTAGAGCCATAAAAACTGAAATACACTAAAAACATGCTTCGGAACACTTTTGGCGGACTTCACTGTTTATGCACCCGAACTTATATGTTCCATTGGGTCCGCACATATATGTCGCTGTCAGGGGTTTGGGGTGATGGCACATAACCGAACCGCTAATTATCATATCGCTGATATATATATCTTTCTCTGCTCCGATAGTGTATTCCAATATAACTAAGTCTTCTGCCTCCAATAGTGTAAATGCATATATATAAGTTTTTCTGCCTCCGATAGTGTATATAGCCTATATATATGTGTTTTCGCCTCCGATAGTGTATTTGCATGCATATACACTATATTGCTCCCGATAGCTCTCGATAGTGTATTCTTTGGCATTCATTGCTCCGATAACTCTATTTGTTTCCTCTGATGGCTCTGTCTGCTCTTTGCTCCTCTTGGCTCCTCGAATTTTGCCATATTGACATCAATGAAAATCTATGTCAACAACAAAGACGTATCCCTTCATTCAAGCAACAAAATGTGTATAAATAGAGATGATAGGCCCTCATTTCTAACACAGAATTTTTGGTCAACATCACAGTATCTCTGTGAGAATCACAAAAGAACAAGAACATTTCACAACGTGTAAGAAGGATAATAAAGTTTGTGATAATTTTTTGTGATTGGGTTATCATTTAAATCTCAAGAAACAAACTTCGGTGGGTATCTTCTGCGATTTTTGCACCTGCAATTCTGTAATTTTCATAACAGAAATTTTATGATTTTCCTACCTATCTTTGACCTACAACTACTATGATTTTCAGACTTGTATATTTGACCTACAAATCTGTGATTTTTGGACCTAAAATTGAAGCCTCTAAGACGTGTGTGGCTGATTTTTTCTTTTGACCAACAGTCACCTATTACAGAATTCGTTGAAGACATTTCTTGCATCACAAATTTTGGATCTGGCCTTGAGTAAACCTAAAGAAAGTTTAGAGCATATTTGTTGAAGCAAAATTGAAAGGCAACCTTGATAGACTTGATCTTAGTTTTGGAGCTGCTCCCTTGTGAACACTCTTTGCATCTTTTGGAGACCTATAGTTGTGAACCTTGGAGGCTTATACAAGTTGAAGAACTTGAAGACCTTGAACAATGGAACATTTGAGGATTTGCACAAGAGAAGTATTAGATATTGAAGAACACTCTTGGAGAAGCCCAATGAAGACTCTCTTGAAGAAGCCCATTAAAGACACTCTTGAAGAAGCCCATTAAAGACACTCTTGGAGAAGCCCGTTGAAGTCACTCTTGGAAAATCTTATTGAAGCCATCATGAGGTGACCTTGAAGCTTTTGTTTGGGTACCATGAAGGAAAACAGAGACACGTTCATGTGAAGAGATCAAGGTTGTCATTGATGGCATAACATGGATACCACAGTGAAGATGAAGATAGACAGGGTTCATTGAAGAATACATTGGGAGCCATGAAGTATAACAAAATACATCTTGACAAAGTGAAGCTAATGGTTGGAGCCCAAGAGGTTGGAGCCTCAAATTGACAAGGTTGGTGCCTTGGACGATAGGGTTGGAGCCCTATAGGATCGAAGTCCTCAAGAAACCAGGTCAGAGCCTGAACCAGATATAGGGTTGGAGCCCTTGAGGTTGGTGCCTCAAAATTGACAACGTTGGTGCCTTGGAAAGTCCAAGTCGGTGCTTGGCACATTACAGGTTGGAGCCCTATATATATTGTACTTAATTTATTGTAAATAAGAAATTAATAAAAGAAATTATTCTTATTGTTCATTTTGTGTTCTAAATATAAGTGATCTAACTAGTAAAAATAACAATTGAAAATAAATATTGATTCACCCCCCCCTCTCAATATTTCCAACAATTGGTATTGTTGTAGCATTTTTTGGTTTTGATTAGATAGAATATTTCAAAAAATGTTAAGTTAGGATATGGACATAACAATAGTGAATAAAATGTTAGTTTAAAAAATATTTTGATGATGATGTCCATATCAAAGAAAATGTTAGGGTAGCTGCTCTAAAAAATAAAGGCAAAAAGAAAATGTTAGGTAGAAAGAAAACAAATAAACTCTGAAAGTGAGCAAGTCTAAATGCCACTACTCTTTTTCTGCAAAATAATAGTTGTGTGTAGCTTGTTTTAAATGCCACAACCCATGACAGTCAAACTATTTAATCTTGACTGCTTCATGCTTTAAATTTGATGTTCTAGATAGAGAATAAAGATCTGTCCAAATTGTTTAATCTTGGCAGATCAGTAGTTAGGTAGAGAATAATAAGGTGCTCATCAGTTTAATCTGAGCCCTTGGAAGTTATAAGGGTAGATTTAGATAGTTTATTTTTGTTAAATAAGAAGAAAGGATAAGGGTTTGCTAGCTTAAATGCACCCATTAAATGAAGAAAAAATGATAGGATAAGCAAAGGGTAAGTAGAGAAAGGTTGTAGAAGTTTAATGGTTGATTGGACAAAATGTACATTTATCATGTTTCTATGTCCAGGAGGCAATTATACAAGGCAAATGAAGGTCTACTTGATCAAGTAATTAACTTCCCATTCATCTCCATTCATTCATATATTTACTAACTTCCCCTTCATATATTCATTATCATTCATTCCATAAGAACCCCTTTTCCTATGGTAAAAACCCTTTTTACCTAGGAAAAGTAAAACATCATGAAAAATCCCTTCTTACCATATAATTCCCCTTTTCACATAAAATTTTCCCTTCCACTCATATTTTCATATTAACATTAATTTATGTATTAAATCCTTAGAATTCCCTTTTCCCCGTATTATATAGTTCCTTTAATATAATATCTGAAAACCCTTTAGCTTCATTAGAAACTATGCATTATATAAAAATATCACATTGCAAATCGGTGGAGCCGCTAGCCTTTAGAATATGCATATATCATAGTTTTATTTAGAAAAACTATGTATTTAATATATATCGCATCAGTGGGATCAATGAACCTTTTGAACATGTATACACCCCCACATTGCGATATGCGATGGCAGACCCGAACCCAACGCTAGTTATATCACATCCACTCATATCGCATTTGCTCTTATTCAAAGTCCCGCTATACCATAACCCTTTGCCCACTGCGATCTCCGATTGCGATGGGGATATAGACCCGATGAAATATATATTGCAGTTCAAAGCTATATCGCGTCCAACCCCTATTGCGGTCCTTTTTAATGGGCCTACCCCCTGCCTACTCCGATTGCGATAGCCGATATGGACTCGGACCCGATATCATTACCCACCAAATTCCATTAAAATTTCAAGTCCGTATAATTGTGTTTTGTGAAGATTTCTTGTGTTAATTTGTTTTTCAATTTAAACACAAGAATGACCTGAAAGCATCATTTTTATTGCTAATCACGGTTTTAAGCTATAATTAAACCATTCCCACCATAAATTAGTCATCTCCGCGCTACTCTTTCGCTCCACCATTGTTCACCTTCGCCCGATAACTCAAAAATCAAGACTATCTTTCCTCTGTTACACCTGTTTTACACAGCGCAACCCAATAAGCCTCTGCGGCCATTGTAGCCATCATTTAGCCTCCGATACGCCCTAGACTCCTCCAATAATATTTTAAGCTTAGCAGAGCCATTAAAGACCCTCAGCCACCATATTTTTCTTAATAAGTGTTGTGTTTTGCAGGTAAGAAGATCGTTGTTCGAGGTTTTGTTAAATTGGCAACTAGGGCCAAACTCCATGTGGGTCGGCTTATTTATGGCAGTTGATATTTTTATTGGATCCCTCTCGTCGAGAGGTGTAGGATTGATCCAAAGATCATCCGATTCCGATAAGTATTTATGGAGATATGAATTTATTTTGTTTATGTAATTATTATCAAGCCGACCAGCACTTATGTAGGCTCTAGAAGCCCAACCGACGTGTCTATTCAACCTCTACATTTTTAGTATAAATAAGAGAGGGTTTGATGTCATTTACAACACACATACACTCTTAAGGTGATCTCCTCCTCTCCACGTCTTTGGGTTTTGGTGAAGGAGAGACACTAAAAAGTGTACGTCGGTCTTGTATGGTGCCCTAGCCATAGAGTTGTAGATGAAGCCCTAGCTACAGTACGATGATCCTAGCAGCAAAGATAGAAGCCCTCAGCAGTTAAAATTGGAGGCTCTAATACGCTGTCCAAGAGGCCTTTATGCGTTGTCAAGGAGGATTCCTTATACGTTGCCTGTAGAAGCCTAAACGTGGTCCTATCACGCAGTCAATTGAGACCTGTACATGCAACTAAGGAGACATGTTCACGCAAGCACAGAACTCTCACATGGAGGAGCAGGTTCGTATTAGGTGCAGTCATGTTCAGATTTCAGAAGTAGGATGAGGACGCAAAAGTAGTCTATGTATTGGGTCGAGGCATGAAGCCACAGCCAAGGTATGAAGCTGCAGAGAGCCGCAGTCACTCTAAATGTTGTTGTAAAGACTCGTATACGCAGGGCAAAGATCCTTACACGCAGTTCATACACAGTCAACATATCTGCTACCCTAATCCATTGTAATAGCCGCAGTCATAACCACAGTTAGATAGAGCCGCGGGCATAGAAGAGAAACCACCGTAGATGGAAGAGCCGCAGTCAAGCAATGGAAGAGGTGCAGTCAAGACCTCACATGTATGGGAGCAAATCCACACTGCATGAAGAATGACGCTGATCTCAGGTGAGTACAGGTTCTTGGTGTCAATTTGTAGGTTCAGTATTTCGTAAGAATACAATCTCGGTTAAGCATATATGATAAGGGTTTTGGTGAAGTAATGAGGATGAAAATCAAACCCTTGCAACCCGCACTACAGAAACATCACTTCGGACCTACCTTCTTAACAGCCTAAGAACATGTACATAAATGTATATGGGTACTATCTCAACAGCATGTTATCTAGGAAACCACTAACACTATCTCAGCTAAATGGAGATCACGTTAAGTGATTATCTCAGTCTTACACATATATATATGACTGTCTTGACATAATGATGAAATATGTGATACTTGGCATACCTGTAACCTAAAGAAAATATCTTCGGATGAATAAATCAGAGAAGGCTAATGATGATCTCAGTATATCTATGAGTAGCATCTATGATCTGGGCTATAACGTTGTATGATCTGGGCACATATATATAATGCAGTCTTGGGCAGCAACATGATATATTGTATATGGGCTGTGCAATGAATACATGAAGCATGGGCAGTAGCATGATGGGCAGCACTATGAAATCATGTGCATGGGCAGCCCAATGATACATTAGCAGGGGCAGCAGCATGATAATGATGCACATTAGTCTGAGAAAGATCATGGACCTGGACAATAGCATGCGGCAATATGCAGTAGTGCAACTAGAGGACGAGATGCAGTGCGATGATAGGTATCAGTTGAAGCAGAATGTCTTCAACTGATCTCGTCGTTATAGGAGATGATCTATGCTTAGATCTAGACAAGTCAAAGTGTTGACTTATGTTGTAATTGTACTATCTCTCTCTCTCTCTCTTTCTCTGTTGAACTTTGAAGATAAAAGAAGATTTGATCAAAGGGTTTCCCTACACATTGTGGGGTTTGTCCTTGGCTCGCGCCACATCTTGTGTCCTCTCGTCTTGGCTTGTCTTCTGCGTTTTATATTTATGTTCTATCTGCAGTTTATCGTAATGCTGATGTGATTGCTAACTGTGAAAATTTAAATAAATTGCTCTAGCATAGAACATACCTAATCTTAACATGGTATCAAAGCTGAGGTGAAGACAATGCCCAAGCAAGAGTGAAAGAGCAATCACTGAAGACAGTTGGGACAAGACAGAAGGATCAATGGGTTCCTCATAATTCACCTAGGGTGAAGTCAAAGCAGAGAATGTTATCAGAATGGCGCAGCGGAAGATTCTGATGGTCCATCTTAAGATCACTTCATTGGGAAGTTTGGATCTAAGGGTGGAAGGAAAGGCGGATGCCTTGTTGAAATAAGTTCGGCCGTTATGCGAAGGAGTGGCAGAGACACATCTCTTGATGAAGATAACAATCATCCCTGGGACATCCTCAATGATCAAAAGAATGACTGGTAATGCAGGTCATCAAGGAAATGGTTGACTCTTCCACGAAATCAAGGAACCCCAAAATCTCTTTTATGTACCTGATCGAACCTGGTTACAGGGTGGCACTTATCGATGGAAAGGTACGTGTTTGAAAATAGATCTTTTAAAGATGTTTTTGAGTTCAGGGTTGTATCAAGTTACAGGAAGTCCACTGGGGACCATGTCCTTTGACTCAACTCCGGAGGTCTGTGAGTCAGATGGTCACTAGGATGCCTGAATTCAAAAAGAAGCATGAAGGTACATGTTTGAAATGTACCGAAGGAAAATATTATAAGGGGACCATTCCCCTCTTACAGCAGGTCCACAGGCTTGGAACAACCCAAGGAGTTTGAGACTCATGATCAGGAATCTCATGTATACAGGTGGAAGAAAGCCCTTTATGGCTTGAAGCAAATCACCTCAGGCGTAGTATGAGAGGATTGATAGCTGTCTAATGCAGCTGAGATTCACTAGGAGTGAAACCGATCCAAAACCATTACTCGAAGGTTGTGGATGCTAAACCTCTCGTACCGGCACCTATGTCTGACAGGTGCAGACCCTCTCATTTATAGGAGACAGAGGGAGTTGGATTCTGAATGTGGGAAGATAAGTTGCAAGCCTGTGACTACCTCGAGGATCTTAACTTTCAAGAAGTTATATGGTAGTGATGTCGGACCTGATTTGGGAATGCCTTTGAAATTCATAAACTCATTCGCATTGATGTTCTTGGAGAACCTTCGTTCGGACATGTGTTGCAGTTAGCATGGTGAGCTCATATTTGGTTGAGCCTCACTGGATTGGTGCCAAGAATCTTCTGAATTGAGATACACTGCCGAAAATATGAAACCACATGATTATTCGAATGATGAGTGGGCAGGCAGTGTGGAGGATCACTAGAGCACTTTTCAGTGTTGGTTCTCTTTGGATTCTACTTCGATGCAGGAAGCAGAAGTCGGTCACTATAAGCACCGCCAAGACCGAATACATGGCTACGAGTATGATCTCGTATGAAGCTGCATGGTTGCGGAATTTCTTATGTTAGTTGTTTTTCTCTGTGACAACCAGAGGTGTGATTCGATTATTGAGGAATCCTGTATTCGACAATTGCTCTAGCAAACAGACATCAGATACTGCCTTATCTGGGATATGGAAAGTCGATGAGCAAGGAGGCTCCATCGCACTGAGATGATATACAGGTCGCTAAAGCCCCGGGGGAAAGATCAAATTTGTGATTTTCCCGAATGACTTGGAGTCATCAAGAGACCTTTGTAAAAGGGTTCTGCATGTTGTATACATTGAGCTCTGAGAGCTCTGGGGGGCTTGTAGTTCTACTGGAGCAACATACGACCACAAGGTGACTCACCCTCCCCTGGTGGTGTGCACTGGAACAAGATGATTCGCTCTCTTGTGGGACAAGATGATTCGCTCTCTTGTGGGACAAGATGATTCGTTCTCTTGTGGGACAAGATGATTCGCTCTCTTGTGGAACAGGATGATTTGCTCTCCTGTGTAGCAGGATTGATGTGTTCTCCTATGAGGCCTGGATTGATGTGCTCTCCATGGCGGCCTGGATTGATGTGTTCTCCATGGCGATTGTAGCAGGATTGATGTGTTCTCCTGTGAGGACAGGATTGATTAAGTTCTCCTGTCGAGGCATCCTACCCATGCAGTCTGGGACTCATGGGAAGTACCTCTCATCTGATCAATGAGCAGGGAAATGAAGTTAGGGACCATAGTAGTACCGATGGATGCATCGTTGTATCTACCGTACTCCCTATGCTAGGATGTACTCCATTGATCTGGGATCAATGATACTGGTCTGGGACCAGTGGTAGGAGTTGTACATACTATGACGCTGACTTCGGGTCGGCTGAGACTGGTCTAGGACCAGTGGTACATACTCCGAGACTGACTTCGTGTCAGTGCAGGACTGGTCTGGGACCAGTGAGAGTCGTACATACTATGACACTGACTTCGGGTCGGTTGAGACTGATCTGGGACCAGTGTTACGCACTCTGAGTCTAACTTCAGGTTAGTGGAGAATGGTATGAGACATTCTCGATCAATTATTCTTCTTCATAGTTCAGCAAAGCTGAGCAGAGTAGAGCTAGCAGAACCAGCAGCGCTGAACAGAGCTGAGCAAAGCAGAGCAGAGCTAGCAGAGCCAACAGAGCTGAGCAGAGCAGAGCTAGCAGAGCCAGCAGAGTTGAGTAGAGCAAAGCAAAGCCAGCAGAGCTGAGCAGAGTAGAGCAGAGCCAGTAGAGCTGAGCAAAGATGGGCAGAGCAGTGCAGGGCACTGATGGCAGAGATAGTACAGTCGGACATATGGATCAACAGATGGAGTTCCCCCTAGTTGAGAGGGAGTGTTAAATTGGCAACTAGGGCCAAACTCCATGTGGGTTGGCTTATTTATGGAAGTTGATATTTTTATTGGATCCCTCTCGTCGAGAGGTGTAGGATTGATCCAAAGATCATCCGATTCCGATAAGTATTTATGGAGATATGAATTTATTTTGTTTATGTAATTATTATCAAGCCGGCCAGCACTTATGTAGGCTCTAGAAGCCCAACCGACGTGTCTATTCAACCTCTACATTTTTAGTATAAATAAGAGAGGGTTTGATGTCATTTAGAACACACATACACTCTTAAGGTGATCTCCTCCTCTCCACGTCTTTGGGTTTTGGTGAAGGAGAGACACTAAAAAGTGTACGTCGGTCTTGTATGGTGCCCTAGCCATAGAGCCGCAGATGAAGCCCTAGCTACAGTACGATGATCCTAGCAGCAAAGATAGAAGCCCTTAGCAGTTAAAATTGGAGTCTCTAATATGCTATCCAAGAGGCCTTTATACGTTGTCAAGGAGGATTCCTTATACGTTGCCTGTAGAAGCCTAAACGCGGTTCTATCACGCAGTCAATTGAGACCTATACATGCAACTAAGGAGACATGTTCATGCAAGCACAGAACTCTCACATGGAGGAGCAGGTTCGTATTAGGTGCAGTCATGTTCAGATTTCGGAAGTAGGATGAGGACGCAACAGTAGTCTATGTATTGGGTCGAGGCATGAAGCCACAACCAAGGTATGAAGCTGCAGAGAGCCGCAGTCACTCTAAATGTTGTTGTAAAGACTCGTATACGCAGGGCAAAGATCCTTACACGCAGTTCATACACAGTCAACGTATCTGCTACCCTAATCCATTGTAATAGCCGCAGTCATAACCACAGTTAGATAGAGCCGCAGGCATAGAAGAGAAACCACCGTAGATGGAAGAGCCACAGTCAAGCAATGGAAGAGGTGCAGTCAAGACCTCGCATGTATGGGAGCAAATCTGCACTGCAGGAAGAATGACGCTGATCTCAGGTGAGTACAGGTTCTTGGTGTCAAGTTGTAGGTTCAGTATTTCGTAAGAATACAATCTCGGTTAAGCATATATGATAAGGGTTTTGGTGAAGTAATGAGGATGAAAATCAAACCCTTGCAACCCGCACTACAGAAACATCACTTCGAACCTACCTTCTAAACAGCCTAAGCACATGTACATAAATGTATATGGGTACTCTCTCAACAGCATGTTATCTAGGCAGCCACTAACACTATCTCAGCTAAATGGAGATCACATTAAGTGATTATCTCAGTCTTACACATATATATATGACTGTCTTGACATAATGATGAAATATGTGATACTTGGCATACCTGTAACCTGAAGGAAATATCTTCGAATGAATAAATCAGAGAAGGCTAATGATGATCTCAGTATATCTATGAGTAGCATCTATGATCTGGGCTATAACGTTGTATGATCTGGGCACATATATATAATGCAGTCTTGGGCAGCAACATGATATACTGTAGATGGGCTGTGCAACGAATACATGAAGCATGGGCAGTAGCACGATGGGCAGCACTATGAAATCATGTGCATGGGCAGCCCAATGATACATTAGCAGGGGCAGCAGCATGATAATGATGCACATTAGTCTGAGAAAGATCATGGACCTGGACAGCAGCATGGGGCAATATGCAGTAGTGCAACTAGAGGACGAGAAGCAGCGCGATGATAGGTATCAGTTGAAGCAGAATGTCTTCAACTGATCTTGTCGTTATAGGATATGATCTATGCTTAGATCTAGACAAGTCAAAGTGTTGACTTCTGTTGTAATTGTACTATCTCTCTCTCTCTCTTTCTCTGCTGAACTTTGAAGATAAAAGAAGATTTGATCAAAGGGTTTCCCCACACATTGTGGGGTTTGTCCCTGGCTCGCGCCACATCTTGTGTCCTCTCGTCTTGGCTTGTCTTTTGCGTTTTATATTTATGTTCTATCTGCAGTTTATCGTAATGCTGATGTGATTGCTAACTGTGAAAATTTAAATAAATTTCTCTAGCATAGAACATACCTAATCTTAACAGGTTTTTAAAACAAAAAACCTGTGTGATAGTTTGAAGACCAACTATGAAGATTTGTTGTGAAAAACACAGTAAAAACAGGAATCCACAGTCAAAATCTACTCAGCCAGATTTACAGAGTTTAAAGAAGTCAAATAAAAGGGGTTAAATGAAGCAATTTTCCAGTGTAGAAGATACAAACAGCAAATCAGCTAAAGGGGCAAATATCAATCATACAAAAGCTAGCACAGCCTGAATAAAAGGGGACATCAAGAAGTAGTTCAATAGCTGCCCCTATCTTCTTGCCATGAAGATCTTCTCCATTCCTAGAATAAATCTTAAAAAATTTTAGGATATTTGTAATTTTATTATTGTATAAATAACTCTCTTCTTGAGATGTTATGGGTTCAGAGTTCGAGATTCATAGCTCACTACTTGTAAAGTCTTTGACTATTAATGCTACTTTGAACCTAGTAGCCACCTTTGAAAGAAACTTTTGCAGACACTTGATGTAATCAGTGTTTCTGGAGCCTTAATGCAAAGCAAAGGATTCTGAATATGGTTTTGCACAGTTTGTGTTATCCTGTAAGTTTTTCCAGTTTTTCAATCATTGTGTTATTTCTTCATATGCTTATGACTTGCAGAGATATCTAGGTAGGAACAATTAGAGTTTCAATTGATTCCAATAAGCTCCTGAAGTGATCATCTATTAAGAGATTGGATTAATGCAATTGTTTGTGTAGCTAATCCCCTCTAATCAATAAATCATCAACATCTTGTGTAAGCATTAAGTATACTGCCTTGAACCTTTGGAACATAGTTTAGAAGGTTTTCCAACTTGTGATTGTTCTGTTTTACAGTCTGGAAACTGTGATAATAATATTTTTGTTGTCTTCTACTCACCACTATTTTAATCTATATCCCTGTGTAATGATTTATAGTAGCCCTTTGCTGAAGTATTAATATACCCCAAAGGATTAATTACTTCAATTCTACGTCTGTCTTTATTCATTGATCTTCCAAAAAATTGAAACCAAAAAACCCCCAAAACAATTATTTTAGATGCTCTGGCATTGATAGCTTGACCTACTACTATCTCAAAGGTACAACATCAGACTAGCGCCGCTGCCGAGGATTCAAATTTCATTTAAATTTCCCTGGGGACAACGATATTCGTTCATTCTTTCCTTTAAAGGTGATTAAAGGTTAAAATCATTCACCTAGGCAACTCCACACTCCCAAGCTGGCACCATATAAACATACCAGATCTCGTTCAGAAGGTGACATACTTAGTCCTTTGTCAAATCCTGAAAATATTCTGAGAAAAGCCAGATCTAAAAGGGGACACCAACCATCTTCTTCTTCCTCTTCATTCCTGCAGTCTAAAGAATTAGAATCATTTGACCCCTATAGTAATATCCCAACTGATCCTGATTACTCCCATTTATCACGAAGGGTTGTTGAACTTCTAAATAGAGGAGTTGATTTCAAGTCAGCCTACCTTATTCATTCATTAGAATCTCATCCTACACCCACACTTCCACCAAGATCACCTAAGACTGAATCTGATTTGGGTGTTAATCTTCTTGAATATAAACCCAGAGATTTCATATCCCCTACCACCTATCCATTTCCTCCATTTTTTATCAACTTGAAGCTTCTTCTTCTGAACAACCTAAAGAGACCTTTTCTGTATATACCAATCCTCTCTTTGCATCAAAAGAAGGTATTCCTTTACAAGTCCCAATGTTAGCTCTTAGGACTCCTTTGAAGTCTTTCAGGAGATCTCCTCCTCCTTCACCTCCATCTAGTTCATCAACTCCTAAAGCACCATCTTCTTCTTCTACTTCTTCTTCATCCTCTACATCCACACAAACACCTCATACTCCACCTGGACAACCTCAGAAACCTCAAGAACCTCATACACCACCTGCTGTCATGGCATTCCGACCAATTGTACAGGCTAGATATGTTGCCTTAGTCTTACCTAATAACCTTGACGCATTCCCACCTAGATACTTAAAATAACTTCCCAAGTACAATGGAGAAACTGGTCCCTCAGCTGAGGACCATCTTCAAGCTTTCCTTGACTTTGCAGACAACATGAATATTAGTTGAATTGAGGCTTCTGTGATCCATAATAGTTGAAATAATAACTTCGGTGTAAATCACATGTAGACAAACATTTGTCGACGCGTTTCGAACCAACTAATGTGGTTCATCGTCAAGACAAGTTGTCCTGACGATGAACCACACTAGTTGGTTCGAAACGCGTCGACAAATGTTTGTCTACATGTGATTTACGCCGAAGTTATTCTTTCAACATGAATATTGAACAAGAAAATGTTTATATGAGATTGTTTGTACAGTCACTTGAGGGAAATTTGAGGATTTGGTTTAGGCAGTTACCAGCAACTACCATTAGAAATAGGGATGAGCTTACAACCATATTCAAAAATCAATGCGGTGTCAAAAAGGATCCTCTTTACTTCCTCACAGAATTTGAAGAGTGTTAAATTGGCAACTAGGGAAAAACTCCATGTGGGTCAGCTTATTTATGGAAGCTGATAATTTTATTGGATCCCTCTCGTCGAGAGGTGTAGGATTGATCCAAAGATCATCCGATTCCGATAAGTATTTATGGAGATATGAATTTATTTTGTTTATGTAATTATTATCAAGCCGACCAGCTCTTATGTAGGCTCTAGAAGCCAAAACGTCATGTCTATTCAACCTTACGCTTTTAGTATAAATAAGAGAGGATGTGAAGTCTTTTAGACACACATTCTTGATGTGATCTCCTCTCCACGTCTTGGGTTTTTGGAGAAGGAGAGTCACAAAAAGGAATTCGTTGACCTAGTTTGATGATGCCCTAAATCCAACACAGTCATAAGCTTATACGTTGTTCATGGTGAAGCCGCAGATGGAAGGAACCCTACCATGGTTATATGCAAGGCATAAAGACTCCTCATCTATACACAGGTCATGAGGATGAGACCTTACGCAGAAGATATAGGTAACGTTGTTCTGGAAGATACAACACAGTCAATGGAGCTATCCAAGACCTCGCAGTTCTTGAAGACTCCTTACACGCAGTTCTTGAAGACTCCTTACCCGTGAAGACACTTACACGCAATTCTTATACGCTCTCGAATGAAGGAGACCTAGCCACAGTCCTAAATGAAGGATCTGGCCGCAATTAAGAGGAGAACTAATACGCAGTCAAGGAGGCATCATACACAGCACTAGGGAAGGTCTAATACGCAGTCCTAAGAAGAGCCCTATACCCTGTCCTAAAGGAGATCTAGCCGCTGTGAAGAGAAGCTCTAATCCGCATCAAAGGGAAGGCTCCATACGCAGTTAAGGTAGGCTCTATATGTTGTTAAGAAGAGCTCTAATCTACACTCAAAGGGAGGCCCTAATCTGCCGTCCAAGAGGCCCTTATACACAGTCATAAAGGAGCCCTAATTCACTGTCAAGAGAGCGCTAAATCCGCAGTGATAAAGAAGCCTAAAGCCGGAATCTATGAAGGCCTAATTCGCAGCTAAGGAAGCAGTATAAGCAGCAGATCTGAGGAGCCATAATACACAGTCATCGACTGACCCTAAGCCGCAGCAAAAGGAGCCCTAAACGCAGCAAGAACAATTCTGTTGACAGCATGAGGTAAGGGACTGTTTAGGCATCATTTTGTGACTGTGTAGGAGGGCCGAGTTAGAGGAGCTCTAGATCAGATCTGTTGGGGTATCTTTGAAGGATCAAGGATAACGTTCTGCTGCCTGGAAGCTACAGGAAGACTGTGTGTTAGGCCACAGGCCATAACACCACAGTCAAGGTTTGTTCATGAGTGTTTAAGGGCTCATATATGCCCAGATCATCAGCATAATCTAGGAGCTGTCTTGTGAGTTAATACTACTAAGGTTAAAGGCTGTTTTGATGACTGTTGGAGGACTGGTGCTGTAATGTTTGGTGCCCTAACTGCTGAAGCAGTGACAGCTAGTGCAGCGAAAGACATCAGAGTTCTGGGAGATGTTTTGGGTCAAAGGTTGATCATGATTGGCTTAGTTTGCTGAACATCCTGTTGATACCAGATGTATGATCTTCAGAGGAAAATTCTGTCCTGTACGACCAGCATTGTCTTCTCTGGTCACGTCTTTTCTACTGCTGTCATAAATATCAGTCTTGTATATTTGTACTATCTCTCTCTCTGCTGAACTATTGAAGAATATAAGAAGAATTGATCAAGGGTTTCCCCACATTGGGGTTTGTCCCTGGCTTGCGCCATATCTTGTGTCCTCTTGTCTTGGCTTGTCTTCTGCATATTATATTTATGTCCTATCTGCAATTTATCGTAATGCTGATGTGATTGCTAACTGTGAAAATTTAAATAAATTGCTCTAGCATAGAACATACCTAATCTTAACAAAGAGCTTAAAAGGAACTTTGGTGAACTAGTAGCAAATTTTATCAAGAGATTCAACAAACTCTATCACAAAATGCCTGCTGATTGTAAGCCTCTTGTAGCAGCAGCTAAATATAGATTTTCCAAAGCTTTCGATGATGACTTTGCTGTTATGCTACGAGAGATAACTTCAAGAACTCTTGAAGATATGCAAACAAACGCTATAGAAGTAGAAGCAAATAGATCACCCTCAACTTCTTTAAAAATTAAGGAAGAAAATGCCCAAAGAAAACTTAAATCTATTCAAGAAGCCTCTAGTTCCTCTAAGACTAAGTCAGAAGACTCAAAAATAGATGAAATAACATCTCTTCTTACAAACCTATCAAATAGGATTTCGAAGATTGAGACCCAACCTAAGACCATACAACAAACAATTGCTAGACCTTAAAACCAAACTCAAGGTCAGTATAAGAGAAACCAACCACTACAAATTCTTCAGAGACCTACCAATGATCAACAGGTTCATGCTCCTCTATTGATAGATGACCAACAACCTGATGATAATACTATGAAAATTACTGAAGATATTAATAGTGTGGATTCTTCTTCTCCCAATCAAATAACCATCATTCCTCTCTCACAATAGAATCAGGTTCAAGAAGATCAGGAAGCTGCACAGGTATCTAAATGTCATGCTTTTTCTGAATTTTTAATTGTAGAATTAAACAAAAGGTATGATCTTAGGCCTAGGCCCGGTCTTGGGAGACCTCCAAAGGAAGCTCTAGTGATTGAACCATGTACTAAAACTGCTGAAGCTCAAACAACTCTTATTCGGCCATTAGATCAATCAATTGATACTTCCCAAGCTGGTAAAACATTTTGACTGCATTTAATGTTGAAAAGGAATTAGAGAGGGTTAAGATCCCAATTCCACTGTCAGAACTTTCTAAAAACCCTGGTTACAAAAGCCAAGTGACAAAATGGATACAAAACACCTCGTTTGATGCAGAAGGTGATGTTATAAGTCTACAAGATGAAAAACCAGCAGTAGTTTTTGGCCCTAGTTTAGACATGATAGATGAGATAGTGCCTCCCTTCTATGTAACTCTTAAAACAAATGACTCCATGTTATACAATTGTATGCTTGATTCAGGAGCATCACACAACCTTATGCCAAAATCCATCATGGACCATTTGCAACTCAATATCAATAAATCTTACCATGACCTATACACCTTTGATTCCAAAAGGGTGCTCGGTTTAGGACTGATTAAGGATCTAGTGGTTACCCTTTGCCCAAATTCCATTCAAAAGTGTAGTACTTGACATTGTTGTCACAGATATCCCTCCCAAGTTTGGAATGCCCCTTTCTAGGTCATGCTATGCCAAACTAGGGGGAACTCTACAAATGGACATGTCATATGCTACTATTCCTGTTTATGGAGGAGAGCAACTGAGGTTATATAGAGAGGTGAGATTTGTACATACTGTTTGTAAAACTAACCAGCCAAGGAACCATCCAATTTATGCAATAGATCAAGACTTTGGTTGTTTTCAGCTCACTTCAAGCCAACATAAAACTCAAGTTAAGATTGAAGAAGTAGTTGTAAGTCTTGAACCAAACCAAACTGATATTTAGAAACTGTTCTTTAATGGCTCTTGCACAAAAGATGGGGCAGGAGCTGGAGTTGTTTTAATTTCGCCTAAAAAGTAAAATATAACACAATCATGTAAATTATATTTTTACAGGTAATAGATGATTTTTCGTTTCTGCAAATTGATGATGATAGAGCTGAAATAAATGAAAACGTAGAGGGAAATGATACTTCACATCTTAAAGCCCAGATTTATAATCACAATGTTATCCAATTATCTAATAATTTTATTCCAAAGGGACTCATTCCTTTAGAGAAATTATTCGATCAAAATGATGTTTTCCAAAACCCGCAGTCTATTTCTTCAGAAGATGATATAGAAGAGATTAACGTTGGAACTATTAAAGATATTAAAAACATCAAATTGTGCGCATCTCTGGACCCAGAAATCAAAGCTCAGTATTTAAGTTTCTACAAAATTATAAAGGCATTTTTACCTGGACTTATGTTGATTTAAAGACTTATGATACATCATTAATACAACACAAGATCCCTCTAAAACCATAAGCAAAACCGCATCAGTATAAGCTTAGAAGGATAAATCCAGCTCTTCTACCAATAGTAGAAAGAGAAATTAAGAAAATGTTAGATGCGCAAATCATCCTCCCTCTTAGATATTCTAATTGGGTTGCAAATCTAGTTCCTGTTAGAAAGAAAAATGGAGAAATAAGACTCTGCATGGATTTTAGAAATCTGAATAAGGCATCATTAAAAGATAATTATCCTTTGCCCAAAATGGACCAGCTACTGCAAATGGTTTCAGGAGCACAAAGACTTTCTATGCTTGATGGTTTTTTAGGCTATAACCAGGTAAATGTTGATATAGAAGACAGAGAGAAGACAACCTTTACAACACCCTGGGGTACTTTCATGTACGCAAGGATGCCATTTGGCTTAACAAATGATGGAGCAATGTTTCAGAGAGAAATGGACATCGCTTTTATGGGTCAAGTAAATAAATTTGTGGTTATTTATCTCGATGACATAACTGTTTTTTCTAAGTCTGATCAGAAACATTTAAAGCACTTGATGAAATTTTTTGATAGGTGTAGAAAATTTGGAATATCACTGAACCCAAAGAAGTCCTTGTTTGTTGTTAAAGAAGGAAAATTGCTGGAACATATAATTTCCAAGGAAGGTGTAGTAATTGACCCCAAACGAGCATCTACCATAGAAACATTGACCTTGCCGAGAAACAGAAAGGAGATTCAAGATTTTTTGGGCAAGATTAATTTTCTAAGGAGATTTATTCCAAATTATGCAGAGATAGTGAAGGATATAACAGACATGCTCAGAAAGGACCATGAAATCAAATGGACTCCTTCTTCTAGGCATGCATTTGATCAAATAAAAAGGGCAATCTCTGAAGCTCCCACCTTAACCAACCCTAATTAAACCAATTCATTTAGTATTTTCTCTTTTTCCTTTGAAACAACCCTTGCTACTATTCTTTTACAAAAAAATGAAGATTCCCATGACCAACCCATAGCCTTTTTCAGCAAGGTTATGAAAGATGTTGAGCTGAAGTATGACATCATTGAGAAGCAAGCCTATGCCCTTATTCAAGCCTTGAAATCTTTCATAATGTATGTATTACACTCACCTATTATGGCTTATGTCCCAAATAGTGCTGTCAAA
This sequence comes from Pinus tabuliformis, assembly GCA_031772625.1. NCBI lineage: Eukaryota > Viridiplantae > Streptophyta > Pinopsida > Pinales > Pinaceae > Pinus > Pinus tabuliformis. The sequence continues at coordinate 11,725,634 of CM062816.1, forward strand.
ATTGTTTTAACCCAACCAGACACTGATGGGAAAAGAGGTAGATGGATCACTCAAATTCTGGAGTTTGATCTAACTATCAAGACTACCAAGCTAGTAAAAGGTCAAGGATTAGCTAAGCTTCTAGCTGAATCCAACTACAAAGTACTTGGAATCAATTCTGTTTTAGAAATACAAGGGAAGAATCCACAAGAACCTTCCTTTCAGTCTCAAGGGAAGAATAAACAAGAACCTTCTATCCTTGTAGAAGGGAAGAATCCACAAGAAACTTCTCTTCATCCTACAGGGGAGAATCCACAAGAACCTTCTCTTCATCCTACAGGGGAGAATCCACAAGAACCTCCACCTTCAGAGCAGATCAGTCCTATACACATTGATGAAAAATATTTGTTGTCAAACTGGTATCAAGATATTGTAAATTTCTTGATCCATTTTGAGTGTCCAGCATCATTCTCCAAAACCTAGTGTAAAACCCTCAAGTTGAAATCATTCAAGTACTGCATTATTAATGCAAATCTATATTGTAAAGATCAACTTAACATTTTGTTATTATGTTTAATAGAATTAGAAACTGAAGGCATCATTGATCAGTTTCATACAGGATTTTGTGGGGGGCACTGTGCTTGGAGAGCTACAACATACAAGATTCTGATGGAAGGATTTTATTGGCCCTCATTATTTTTACAAGTAGGAGTAAAGGTAAGAGGATGTGTTCCTTGCCAAATGTTTGCTGGAAAACAGAAATTAGCAGCTCTTCCACTTGTTCCATCAATAGTTTCAACTCCTTTTTCTCAATGGGGATTAGATTTTATTGGAGAGATTCACCCCACTTCAAGTAATCAACATAGATGGATCCTCACTGCAACAGATTACTTTACTAAATGGGTGGAAGAAATTCCAGTCAGAAATGCTACTGATGCAGTAGTAATTAAGTTTATTGAGGAGAACATCTTAGCTAGATTTGGTTGCCCAACTCAAATTGTAACTGATAATGCAACATCTTTTTCTAGTGTTAAAATGATTGACTTTTGCTAGAAATATCAGATTTTGCTACATCATTCAACTCCATATTACCCTCAGGGTAATGGCCTTACAGAATCATCAAACAAAAGCTTGGTAAAGGTAATCAAAAAGACACTAGCTGATCATAAGAAAAGCTGGGATTCACATTTGATTTATGCAGTATGGGCAAACAAAATTACTCCAAAGAGATCAACTGGCAAATCTCCATTTTAGCTAGTCTATGGTAAAGATGCAATCTTCCTTACCAATTTGGCTTTCCCTATTTTAAAATTTCCACAGGATGCAATAGATGAACCTAATGATTTTTGTAGAAGAATCAATCAAATTATTGAACTTAATGAAAATAGAGATGAAGTTCAATACAAATTGCAAAAATATCAGAATAAGATGAAAGTCTTATTTGATAGAAGAGCCAAGGAAAGGGACTTTAAGGAAGGTGATCTAGTTCTAAGATGGGATGCCAGGAGAGAAGAGAAAGGAAAGCATGGCAAATTCAAAAATCTATGGTTTGGACCTTTAGCAATTGCTGAAGTAAAGGGTAACAAAACTTTTGTGCTGCAGAAGCTTGAGGGGCTATATTCCACTTATCTTGTAAATGAAAGGTTTCTCAAAAATTACATTTAGTACTAAGAGATTGAAATAATTTTCATTGTATATAACTCTGATTTTCTTTCCTTTTCAAGATGTCAGTGTGATATTTTTTACAGCAAAGACTCCATAGCTCAAGGAGAAGGCACATGGATCTGCATGTTCTCTGGATTCTACAGGAGAAAGCAGTCCCCAGATGGAGCCAATGTTGTAGCTTTATTTGGTTTTGATTAGATAGAGTATTTCAAAAAATGTTAAGTTAGGATACGGACATAACAATAGTGAATAAAATATTAGTTTAAAAAATATTTTGATGATGATGTTCATATCAAAGAAAATGTTAGGGTAGCTTCTCTAAAAAATAAAGGCAAAAATAAAATGTTAGGTAGAAAGAAAACAAATAAACTCTGAAAGTGAGCAAGTCTAAATGCCACTACTCTTTTTCTGCAAAATAATAGTTGTGTGCAGCTTGTTTTAAATGCCACAACCCATGACAATCAAACTATTTAATCTTGACTGCTTCATGCTTTAAATTTGTTGTTCTAGATAGAGAATAAAGATCTGTCCAAACTATTTAATCTTGGCAGATCAGTAGTTAGGTAGAGAATAATAAGGTGCTCATCAGTTTAATTTGAACCCTTGGAAGTTATAAGGGTAGATTTAGATAGTTTATTTTTGTTAAATAAGAAGAAATAATAAGGGTTTGCTAGCTTAAATGCACCCATTAAATGAAGAAAAAATGATAGGATAAGCAAAGGGTAAGTAGAGAAAGGTTGCAAAAGTTTAATGGTTGATTGGACAAAATGTACATTTATCATGTTTCTATGTCTAGGAGGCAATTATACAAGGCAAATGAAAGTTTACTTGATCAAATAATTAACTTCCCATTCATCTCCATTCATTCATTTATTTACTAACTTCCCCTTCATATATTCATTAAGAACCCCTTTTCGTATGGTAAAAACCCTTTTTACCTAGGAAAAGTAAAACATCATAAAAAATCCCTTCTTACCATATAATTCCCCTTTTCACATAAAATTTTCCCTTCCACTCATATTTTCATATTAACATTAATTTATGTATTAAATCCTTAGAATTCCCCTTTTCCTCATATTATATAGTTCCTTTAATATAATATCCGAAAACCCTTTAGTTTCATTAGAAACTATGCATTATATAAAAATATCGCATCGCAAATCGGCGGAGCCACGGGCCTTTAGAATATGCATATATCATAGTTTTACTTTAAAAAACTATGTATTTCATATATATCGCATTGACGGGATCAATGAACCTTTTGAACATGTATACACCCCTGCATTGCGATATGCGATGGCAGACCCGGACCCAACGCTAGTTTTATCGCATTCGCTCTTATTCAAAGTCTCGCTATACCATAACCATTTGCCCACTACAATCTCCGATTGTGATGGGGATACGGACCCAGCGAAATATACATTGCAGTTCAAAGCTATATCGAGCCCAACCCCTATCGTAGTCCTTTGTAATGGGCCTACCCCCTGCCTACTCCGATTGCGATAGCCGATATGGACCCAGACCCGATATCATTATCCGCCAAATTCCATTAAAATTTCAAGTCCGTATAATTGTGTTTTGTGAAGATTTCCTGTGTTAATTCGTTTTTCGATTTGAACATAGGAATGACCTAAAAGCATCATTTTTACTGCTAATCACGGGTTTAAGCTATAATTAAACCATTCCCGCCATAAATTAATCATCTCCGCGCTGCTCTTTCACTCCACCATTGTTCACCTTCACCCGATAACTCAAAAAGCAAGACTGTCTTTCCTCTGTTACGCCTGTTTTACACAGCGCAGCCCAATAAGCCTCTGCGGCCATTGTAGCCATCATTTAGCCTCCAATACGCCCTAAACTCCTCTGATAATCTTTTAAGCTTGGCAAAGCCATTAAAGACCCTTAGCCACCATGTTTTTCTTAATAAGTGTTGTTTTTTGCAGGTAAGAAGATCGTTTTTCTAGGTTTTTAAAAAAAAAACCTGTGTGACAGTTTGAAGACCAGCTATGAAGATTTATTGTGAAAAACACAGTAAAAACTGGAATCCACAGTCAAAATCTACTCAGCCAGAGTTACAGAGTTTAAAGAAGTCAAATAAAAGGGTTAAATGAAGTAATCTGCCAACGTAGAAGATACAAACAGTAAATCAGCTAAAAGGGGCAAATATCAATCATACAAAAGCCAGCACATCCTGAATAAAAGGGGACAGGAAGAAGTAGTTCAATAGCTGCCCCTATCTTCTTGCCATGAAGATCTTATCCATTCCTAAAATAAATCTTAAACAGTTTTAGGATATTTGTAATTTTATTATTGTATAAATAACTCTCTTCTTGAGATGTTATGGGTTCAAAGTTCAAGATTCATAGCTCACTGCTTGTAAAGTCTTTAACTGTTAATGCTACTTTGAACCTGGAAGCCACCTTTGAAAGAAGCTTTTGCAGACACTTGATGTAATCGGTCTTTTGGGAACCTTAATACAAAGCAAAAGATTCTAAATATGGTTTTGCACAGTTTGTGTTATCTTGTAAGTTTTTCCAGTTTTTCAATCATTGTGTTATTTCTTCACATGCTTATGACTTGTAGAGATATCTAGGTAGGAACAATTAGAGTTTCAATTGATTCCTATAAGATCCTGAAGTGATCATCTATTAAGAGATTGGATTAATGCAACTCTTTGTGTAGCTAATTCCCTCTAATCAATAAATCATCAGCATCTTGTGTAAGCATTAAGTATATTGCCTTGAACTTTTGGAACGTAGTTTAGAAGGTTTTCCAGCTTGTGATTGTTTTGTTTTACAGTTTGGAAACTATGATAATCATATTTTTGTTGTCTTCTACTCACCACTATTTTGATCTATATCCTTGTGTAATGCTTTATAGCAGCCCTTTGCTGAAGTATTAATATACCCCAAAGGATTAATTACTTCAATTCTACATTTGTCTTTATTCATTGGTCTTCCAAAATATTAAAACCAAAAAACCCCCAAAACAATTATTTTAGATGCGCTGGCATTGGTAGCTTGACCTACTACTATCTCAGAGGTACAACAGGTATCAGAGCCAGTACCTTCACTCAAAGCCTAACATCTTGAAGGTTGATCCTTAGAACACAAATGACAAAGCCAATTAAGAAAGCCTCCAATCCTCCTAAAGATGTCTCTTCCTCAACCTTGAAAACTGAAGACAATCAAATTGAGAAAGTTCCAATGTTTAATGGAAAATTTGATGATGGAAGGTAAAAATGAGAAATTTCTTAATGGCTCAAGGCATTGGAGTATGGGAATTAGTGATTACTAATAGCATGTTGGACGATGGATCCAAGGAGTACAATACAAGAGCAATGAAGACAATTTTGAATGGGCTACGAAATTATATAAAGGCCAATTTCAAAAAAAATTCGTCATCAAAAGATATATGGGACAAAATTCATGACCTTCACTCCAAAGGAGCATTGACCATGACCTCTAGTCAAAAATATGATGGGAAGAAAGAAGGAAATATAGAACCCATCCAGGAAGATGAAAAAAGAATGATGACATCAATGCCAAAGAAGACCTAGAAGAATAACAAAGCAAACAAGGCTTTGAAGAAGATGTCCGGACTAAACTTATAGCTACCAGGGAAGAGATTAAAAATTTGAGAAAGGAAAATGAGGAACTTAAGAAGAAAGTGCAAGATGGTGACCAGGACAAGGCAAGGAAGGAATTTTACCTTTTCAAGCTTCAAATACAAGAAATAGATGAGGAGCTCACCAAACTTAAGGAGGATTTTAATCAAAACAAAAGAAAGCATCATGAATAAGTCATATCCATGAGAAATCAATTGGATAAGGCAAAGAAAAGGGAAGAAAATTTGTCAAGCTACCTTGAACAAAGATTAAAGAACTTCAACAAACTTGGAGCAGAGATTGGTCAATACAAGGAAGTAGTCTCCTCCCTTAGATCTCAACTAGAAGAAGCAAGGAAACACTCACATGGAGCCGAGAAGGCGATGGAATCTTTGACATTCATAGATGGACAAGTTGATGAAGCAGAAAAGGAGAGAAACACCATGATATGCCAACTAGAAGAAAAGGATGATAACATCACCAAGTTAAGATCAGAAATCACTTCTCTTAAGGCCCAATCATGTGAAGAAACCAAGATGAAGGAAGAAATGTAGATCATTCTATCAAAGAAGGATGAAGAATGCAAGAAACTGAAGGAACAAATTGTCTTTCTTAAAAAGGAAGTTAACTTTTTGAATAAGAACTTGAAAAGTTCTAAAACCCTAGATGACATCGTAAGTCATCAAAGGTCTCCCCTTGATAAATCGGGTCTTGGCTATGCTGGTGAATCCTCAAGCAAGAATGATAATACTTCAAACGATAAGGATGTGAGGAAGCCAAGAAGAAATGTTGATGCTCCAAGTTCCAGCAAAGTCAAGGAGAAGGGTCAAGACAACAATGGAAGAAATCCTAGTCTGAGGAGACTTGTAGATGGTGTCAAGAATACAAAAGGTAATGAATATCATCAAAGAATCCAAAGGAAACAAGAATTCAGAAGTACATCAAGGAAATCTTCATCTCCTAGGTACCAGAGTATATTTCTTGGTTATTGCTATTCTTGTACAAACTTTGGGCACATGGCAAAATATTGTAGGGCATATCATAAAGACATGTATAATGGTCCCTGTCAGTCTCCTAGAAACAATTTTGCAAGAAGAAGTCATGATTTCTCATTCATGGAGAGGATGGAGTGCTTCAATTTTCATAACATTGGTCATATGGCACGTGACTGTAACCTGACTTGGGCCCCTACACAAGCTAGAACCATTCCAGAGAAGAAAGTTACACAAGTATGGAGAAGGAATAAAATTAAATATGGAAGTCTCTTGAACACTCCAGCCAACAACACATGTTGTTGATTTGATGAAGTAATCCTTGATATTTCAAACATTTTATGGTGAGACTCTGCCAAAAGGAGACCACATAGTTAGGGGGAGCTTGTGATTCTTGACTATTCTTGCAAAAGTTATCCGTGAAAAGCCCAATGAAATCCTTGATGAGACACACATGGAGAATCCCTATTGATCATCTCTTAGGAGTAACTCCATTGAAGAAAATCATGAAATTGTGAAGATGTCTTCCACTTGATCACAAGGCAACAAACTTTCTCGATTTGGGCAAAAAGAAGAGCTAGAGGAGTTTATGCAGGCAGGGGGAGTTGGTTGATCATATACCTCATCTATTTCCATGAAGGCATGCAAAGGATTAGGGGGAGAAAGTTCATTAAAGAAGAGCACCATTATAGGGAGAGCAATATATCCATCATGAAGAACTATCATTGATGAAGAAAATACGATGAAGAAACATGTCAAGAAGTAGCTTGATAGGGGGAGTACTTGGGCACCCCGTTTTCCATTGATGTCAAAGGGGGAGAGAATGTTGGAAGGGCAAGAATATTGCCATAAATGACAAAGGGGGAGATTGTTAATCAAGGTTGTCATTGATTTCAATATGGCATTGTTCGCAATGGAAAATTCTTGTGAGCTATGCTGTTGCCCTAGATTCCCTTTGATCATAGTGCCCTATATGTCCTTGAACTAACCATGAAGATGCCATAACCTCATGCATATTATGATATCCTTGCTCTTGATGATAAAGCCCTAAAACCATGATGATGTCCTTGCTCATGATGACAAGCTCTTCTTGATTGATAAGGATGCCTAATCCTAATGACAATGTATGGAGCCCTAATCCTTATATACAAGCCCTTGCCCTAACTAGCTCTATTGAAGAACAATGACAACACATTACATTTGATGACATGGAAAATGGTTGAAGATATGACATGAAGGACTTGGAAATCACTTGATGACATATGATGACATAATTGAAGACATGACAAGTGGAGACCTCACTTAAAGCACTTGGTGACATATGATGACATGGAGGACCACATGATGACATGGAAATAATATAATGACATAGTTGGAGTCATGACAATGAAAAAGCCCTTAAATTATAGTCCCTATATTCTTCACTAAAAATTCCAAAACAATCATCCCATGGTCTGCACTACAAAAAGTTCAAAAATAGTCACAAAGAAAAATATTTTTTGACACCTTATAAGCAAACTTTCATCATGGGACCTAAACCATCTTAAAGAGGATTTTTTCCTCTTTCCAATGAGCCCTTACTTGCCCCGAAACTCCCAATAGTTTGTGAGATATTGAATTTTCAAGTTACAAAAATATATTTTTGACATTAAGACAACCTATGTTCAAGGACACAAGTCGGCCTCCATACAAAGACGTGTCCCTTCTTTTTTTTGCTGAAGCAGGAGTAGTACCTTCTATCTCATTAAATCTATAAACAACTTACATAATATACAACATTCCCATAGGAATTTAGGGCCAAAGAAAGAACCCACCGCTTACTTCCAAGGCTAAAACAATGAGCCTCGGTCCTCAAAAAAATTGCCATAACCTCAAAATACAAACAAAGCCGATACCGTTCGGCCGGAGACATCAAACAAGTAAAAAATTATAAACAGACCCGATGACGAATTAGGGACACTACTAAAAGGATTTCGGGTCTAGAAGGGGATAGCCCTCGAGCATGTGGAGCACACAAAGCCACCGTATCCCACCAAGACGCGAAACCTGCCCAAAACAGTGCTATTAACCTTGACCGTCAATCCTCCATGCCAGATCCAACGGCAGAGGTTAATATCGCAATACCAAGTAGCCCGGTGATTAATGACGCGATAGCCATTCTAGACCCACCAACATGCATGATTGATCCTAACTGTAGATCCGTCTTGCATGATCTGACAGTTGAGGTGCATATCACACGGGCCTAACATACCGAAGATTGGGCGCGATGAGGGCGGTATTCCTTCGCCATACTCTGCCACGTGTTGGTTGGTGAGTGGAATTGCTCCCAACTCCGCAAAACCACTTCCCACTTGAAAGGCTTGCAATGGACGATAAACCACCTCCCGAGCGGTATTGCATCCACAAAAAGGAAGACGGGGGTATTAAGGCTGCCGAGAAAGCCAGAATTCCGGCCCCACTTACCATCTCTTCCCCATGGTTGCATGAATCTGTGCAGAATGAAAATCCCTCTTTTCGTCCGACTATCCGCATAATTGTATATGCTCAACCACTCTGATTTGAAGCTTTTGAGATCATACTGTCTAGGTTTGGGGAGGCCGACAGTGCCCTAAATCCCCAGAATATACTTACTTCTGAAAAAACACTGCATAAAGAATCCAAATCAACTCGACCCCGCCTCTGTGTCCTTGTTTCGAAACACCATTATGTCCTCATCTGCCTGGTCATGACATTGCGCCCTTAATCTATTCAGAGGCATCTCAGGCCAACTCATCGCAACCCTGCTATTGTTACAGAGTACACCTTGATTGGCCAAGATGTCCACCAATTTGTTTGTTGTCCTTCGCACATGGTTAAAACTCACAGTACGTAAACCACGGAGATGAAGCTGAATCCTTTGAAAGACCTAGAGTAGCCTCCATTGTTTTGAGACTTTTTCCGGCTCCGTGCCATAGCTAATTCTTTTGACCGAGTTTATGATTAACTCTGAATCAGCTTCGACAATGACATTCTAGAGATTATCCTGCTTCAGGAATTCCAAACATTGCTCCAGAGCCATTAACTCTGCCATATTGTTAGTTTCTCTTCCCAAATGGCAATGAAAAATGAAAAGAAGACTGCCATCTTCATTCCTTAACACTCCTCCACAGCCAGCAATACCCGGGTTATCTTTGGAAGCCCCATCAATGTTTTATTTGAAAAAAACCTGAGGGGGAGGATGCCAATAATCCTGCTTAGTATCCATTTTCAAAACCTTCCTGTCCAGGCCCTGCAGAATAAGCCCCTACATACCTAACTTGTGAAGAATCTGTGTTTTAGCCTCTGAAGGTGGATTTTTGGGGAAAGTTCGCACTATGGTACTTACCATCTCCTTAAGTTTTCTTAAGATTTGCTCAAAAAGGCGTTGGGAGGAACATTTTTCATTCTTGAAGATTCTGTTGTTCCTTTCTTTCCAGATAGTCCAGATTATGAAGCTTGTTGTTAAAGCCCAGTCAGAGCCCAGAAGCTCAAAATCAGAGAAGTTGCGTCTCCAATTGATCAGGGTATTGATAATACTTCCTTTGTCCCTATCTGTCTGTTGGAAAATATTGGCAAATGTATCCCACAACCAAGAGGTGAAAATGCAATTATTGAGAAGGTCCTCCATTATTTCCTCTTGGGCTTCACAGAGTTAGCATCTGGAAGGGCCCAGAACACCCCTCCTCCTAATGCTATCCCAAGTTAAAATTTTCCTATGATATACCAGCCACATGAATAGTTTAATCTTCATCCAGCCTTGATGTTTCCAAATTTTCTGCCAAACCCTGTCCGAATCATTGGAACCCAGCTCAAGGAGAATGCATTTTGCCTCCTTAAGATTGAAGGTGCCTGAATTATTGATGCCCCATCTAATTTGGACATGCCCCCCTGTCACTAATATTTTCCTTTGTTCCAATATTATCAGAAGAGCCTCTGCTTTGGCTTTTAGTGGACTATCTTCCCTGTGATCCATATTCTTCCAGATTCTCCATTTTCCTTCACTATTGGTTTGATCCCAAAAATCTTTTACCTTAAATAACCTTTTGGAATCTGTATCTTTCTTGAGGTCCAGAAGGTTCTCTCTTAACAATATAGGTTCTTGTTGCCATTTGTCCTCCCAAAACAAAGCAAGATCACCCTCTCTGATTTCCCAGAAGATGTTTTTTTGTACTAATCCTCTATTCCCCTAGGCCTTATTCCAGATGTGTGAGCCCTTTATGATGCCAGACATTCTTATTAGATCATTATCTTTCCAATTGCTAGCATATTTTTCTTTCCAAATTTTAGCCCATTGTGCCTTTGGGTCTTTCACCCAACGCCACCATAACTTCGCCCCTAAAACTTTACTTAGTACTTCCGGATCATCCAGTCCAAGACCCCCATAATCTTTGGGATTACAGATCTTCTCCCAGGCTACCAAGGCCCATTCCCCCCCCCCCCCCCCCCCCCCCCTCCTTACCCCAAAGAAAGTCTCTTTGAATGGTTCTAAAAAGTTTCAAAACTCCTTTTGGAGCTGGAAGTGCTGATAACATGAAGACGGGGATTGATTGGAGAACAACTTTTGTAAGCACTAACCGACCAGCTAAGTTTAAAGATCTAAAGGTCCATTTTTTGATTTTATCCTGCATCTTATTAATCACTAGCTCCCAAATGCCCTTGTGCAAAGGCTTATCAGTAAGAGGAACTCCCAAATATTTGGAGGGAAGGACATCCCTTTGAAAGCCTAGAATCCTGGAGATATTTTTCTAAATAGCAATATTGGTATTAAAGAAAAAAATCTTAGATTTGGAGAGATTAACTTCCATACCTGTAGCCATGGCAAAGTCAGAGAGGATATGTTTGTACGCTAGAGCTTCTTTGACCGTGGGGATTCCCTGCAGCATAGTATCATCAACAAATTGTTGATGGGTCAAAGCCTGACCAGTCTCTGAAAGTTGGAGGCCTTTGATATTACCAACTTCTTTCGCATGTTTGATAGACCTGCCCAGTGCTTCCATCATGAGGATGAAGAGAAAGGGAGAGAGCGGATCACCCTGGTTGAGGCCTCTGGAAGGAGTAAAAATCTTGGAAGGAGAACTATTAACCAGAATTGAAAAGCTGGAAGAAGTGACCAGGGCCATGACCCATCTAACCCAGTTATGATCAAACCCAAAAGCAATAAGGACCCTCCTTATATATGTCCAATTCAGCTTATCATAAGCTTTGGCTAGGTCCAATTGCATAATCATACCAGCCTTCCTATTGCTTGTCAATGAGTGCACCACCTCATGCGCTTGAATGATGTTATTGAGAATTTGTCTGCCCTCCACATAACCAGATTGCTCTACAGAAACTAGAGTAGGAAGAAGTGGTTTGAGTCTGTTAGCAACAACCTTGGATATGATCTTGTAAACCACATTGCACAAGGCTATGGGTCTAAACCTGTCTAGAGTCTGAGCATTGTCCTGTTTGGGGATCAGGGAGATGAAGGAAGTATTGAGCACCTTCAAAATAGTTCTATTCAACCTGGAATCTTCCACTACGTTCAGAATATCCTGTTTAACTATATTCCAGCAAGCTTTAAAGAAATCCACATTGAAACCATCAAGGCCTGGCGCTTTACCATTCTTCATTTCTTTGATGACCTCACTAACCTCCTCTTTTGTCACTGGCCTATTGAGATTGAAATTATCCTCTCTAGTAACCAGTCTAGGAATATGCCCAGTTAAATCCCTGATAAAATGCTCTCTATCTAAAATGGTTTCCTGTGCTATTCCATGAAAGTGCTGAACTAACACATCTTCTATATCTTCATGGGAATTAAGAAGATGACCTCCCTCATCCTTGATCAAAGAGATCCTATTATGAGATCTGTTCGCTATGGTTGATCTGTGGAAAAATCTAGTGTTACGCTCCCCTTCTTTCAGCCATTGAACTCTAGATTTTTGTCTCCAAAATATTTCCTCTTGTTTACATAAATTCTCCCAGTCTTGATGGTGTTTGGTGACTTGGTCATTTCTATCTTTATCAAATCCCTCTGAGATAAGGGTTTGATTGAGTTCCCACATTTTATCTTCAACAGCTTTTTTAGCTGCAAAAATATTGCCAAATTCATTCTTGTTCCAATCTTTAAGTCTTAGCTTGATGTGCTTTAGTCTTTTGTGAAGTTGGAACATACTTGTACCCTGAATATGCAGGTCTTCTATCCACCAATTTGTAATGTTGCTGATGAAATAGGGGTGTGTGAGCCAGATATTCTCAAATCTGAAAGGTTTGTTCTTGGGGGTACCAATGCCTTGAACCTCAAGTTGAACAGGCCAATGATCTGAGCCTCCAAAGGGGAGAATTCTCGCTGTCATTTCCTTGTTGTTGAGCATAAGGTCCTCTGAGATTATGAATCTGTCTAACTTTGAGGCTACTTGAGACTCTCCTCCTCTTTTATTGTTCCAAGTGAAGAGACCATTACTCATGTTAGTATCAACAAGCTTCATATTATCTATAAAAGTTTGAAAAGTTGTGGAGTCTCTGCTTAATGTTCTGGTTCCCCCTTTTTTCTCTGAAAGTGATTTGATCATGTTGAAGTCCCCACACAAGATCCATGGTATATCTACATGTCTGTCTCTAAGCTCCATAAGAGAATCTAGAAACCTAAGTTTATCATCCATTCTTTGAGGGCCATAAACATTCGTGACTAGATAGGTATCCCTATCTCCCACCGGCTGTATAACCACTGATAAATAATTTCTAGATGCCTCAACATCTATTATGCCAATCTTTTGGGGGTTCCAGAGAGTAGTTATACCCCCTGTTGTATTATCTGCTTTGACTTCTAGAAACTCAAATCTATTGAGCCATTTGTTGTGAATTTATTTTATTTTTTGAATGGAACATTTAGTTTCCTAGATAAAGATCATATCTGGAGCTTCTTGTTTCATTCTATTACTAATTTTTCTTTGTTTCCTTTTACTTCCTAGACCTCTAATATTCCAAGATGTAAACTTCATTATTAAAGATTCGTAAAGGAGTAGCTGGTTAGATCTTTCATCTTACCTAAATCTATCATTAACTTTCCACATTCCATCAATAACTCGTTCTGCTTTTTCCCGCCCCTTTTCTTTCCTGGGTTTCTGGGTGCTAATCCAGGTGTGATTTTCATAGTTTTCACACCTTCGTTGCCCTGCCTTTCATTTTTTCCCTGCCTGTCTAACCCTTTATCCTGAGTTTTCCATAGGAACAACTGTTGTACTCTATTGAACTCTTCTGGCGGTAAAGAGTCTACCCCCCTCATGGTCCCCTGTTTCAAGAACCCTTCTAGATCTAGGTGTTCCCTGTCAAGAATCTCCTGTAGTTCATGATCCTCCATTTCCATCTCACTCTGGGTCATTTCTTGGTCCATCTCCGGTTCTGCATCGCTCAGCATAGTCTCTTTCTGTTTGTTAATATCCTGTGTTTGTACTCTATCTTCCTCTTTCTCCTTCTCCATTGGGCTTCCTTCCATTACCTGATCTACTTTTGTTATCTCTTCTTCTTCTTCAAGTACTTGGAACCTATTCAGATTAGCCTGTTGCCCTTCTGTTTGATGTTTCTTTGGCCCCCTCTTGCCCCCTTTTCCTCTATGTACCACTTTGTGAAAGCCTTCAGTATCTTTCATTGTGGTCGCTTTACTTCTATTCTCTATTTTACTGAGAGGGCAGTCTCTAAATAGGTGCCCATGCTCATGGCATCTCCGACATCTAAAAGGAATATGTTCATAGTCTACTGTTTGCACCCATTCTTCATCAAAAACTTCCAAGATGACCTCATCCGGTAGAGCTCCAGAGAGATCCATCTCCACACATATTCGTGTGAAGGAAGTGTACTTTCCCCTTTTGGTGGCCTCAAAAGCTTTGACAAAATGCCCTAATTTGTTTCCTATGGCAGATAATGATTCCATTTGCTAGTAATCAAGAGGTAGAGAGTAGAGTCTTACCCAGACTGGGACCGAAGTGAAAGTTTCTCGCTCAGGGAAAAAATTCATCATCCACGGTCGCATGTACAGGCTTGTTGTTGCATAGAAGTAGGGCCCTCCTTCAAACACCCTGTCTTTATCCTCAATATTTGTGAAGACCACAGTAAAGAAACCCTTTGACCCAAGATGTAGGTCAATGCTTCCTTTTGGTTTCTAGTTGTATTTAATCCATGTCTGTAAAGCCTTTTCAGTGGGCCATAATCCCATGAATTTACAAATGATAGCATATGTCCCCATGTGGTCCCTGTGTGCCTGCAGAGTAGGATCATTTAAAACTACTCTGGGTGTGACCTTAGCTTTGGGTTTACATGGCCCCTTTTGTGCTTTGCTTTTCACTCCATGTTCCTTGTCTTCTTCCTCATTTTCTTTATTGTTGTTATTCTCCCTTGACTTGTTAGATTCTTTCTCCTCTTCTGTGTTCCTTATCTCTTCTCCTGAAGGCCCTCCGACATTCTCTAATGGTTTATTACCTCGGCTAGCTACTGCCTGCCTATAGGAGGGAGTGGAGCTCCCCCCTTTGTGCCCCTCCATGGATTTCTACCGCTACAGACACCTGAAAACCCTAGTTCTTCCTGTCGCCAATCATCCGTTCCTCCAATAAAAAAACCAATTCGTTGGGACAGAGACGTGTCCCTTCATTCAAGCAACAAAATGTGTATAAATAGAGACCTCAGACCCTCATTTCTAACACAGAATTTTCGGTCAACATCACAGGATCTCGGTGAGCATCACAGAAGAACAAGAACAATTCACAACATGTAAGAAGGAGAATAATGTTTGTGCTAATTTTCTGTGATTGGGTTATCATTTAAATCTCAAGAAACAAACTTCGGTGGCTATCTTCTGTGATTTTTGGACCTGCAATTCTGTAATTTTCAGAACTGAAATTCTGTGATTTTCGGACCTGTCTTTGACCTGCAACTACTGTGATTTTTGGACCTGTATATTTGACCTGCAACTCTGTGATTTTCGAACCTGAAATTGAAGCCTCTAATACCTGTGTGACTGATTTTTTCTTTGGACCAGCAGTCACCTATTGCAGACTTTGTTGAAGACATTTCTTGCATCAAAAATTTTGGCTCTGACCTTTATTAAACCTAAAGAAACTTTAGAGAAGATTTGTTGAAGCAAAATTGAAATGCAACCTTGATTGACTTGATATCAGTTTTGGAGTTACTCCCTTATGAACACTCTCTGCATCTTTTGGAGACCTATAGTTGTGAACCTTGGAGGCTTGTGCGAGTTGAAGAACTTGGAGATTTGAACAATGGAACATTTGGGGATTTGCACAAGAGAAGTATTAGATCTTGAAGAACACTCTTGGAGAAGCCCATTGAAGACTCTCTTGAAGAAGCCCATTAAAGACACTCTTGGAGAAGCCCGTTGAAGTCACTCTTGGAAAAGCTTATTGAAGCCATCATGAGGTGACCTTGAAGTTTTTGTTTGGGTACCATGAAGGATATAGAGACACATTCATGTGAAGAGATCAAGGTTGTCGTTGATGACATAACGTGGAGACTACAGTGAAGACGAAGATAGACAGGGTTCATTGAAGAAGACATTGGGAGCCATTAAGTATAACTAAATACATCTTGACAAAGTGAAGCTAAGGGTTGGAGCCTCAAACTGACAACGTTGGTGCCTTGGAGGATAGGGTTGGAGCCATAGAGGATCAAAGTCCTCAAGAAAGTAGGTCGGAGCCTGAATAGATGTTGGGTTGTCTTATATTCTTTCCATGACTAGCCCCAGTAGTTAAACCGGGGTGTTAGACGGGGGGCGGTAGCCCCCCTCTATGGGGTCCGGGGCAGCGCCCTGGGGAATTTTTTTTGGACCCTATATTAGGTGGACGGACCTACCTATGGTTTTGTGCATGGATTTCACACATTATTTTGGGCACGATGGTTTTCAGTCCATGGGATTTTGTAGATCCTATCAAGGGAACTACGGTTATGTTCTAATCCAGGGTTAATGGATTGGCGTTTATGGATGCTTCGACATATATATATATGTATTGTAACATTGAAAGGAACAAAATGAAAAATCAATTTGGTGGTCCCGGTTTTGGGATCCAAGGGAAAATCTTTGTGTATATTTGTTTTATGTGTATGCTCTCACCATTGTTTATTTTCTATTTTTAGAATTCAGATGCAGGGAATTTCTGTACGGGGTTAAAACCTACACCAGATATAGGTTTGGATCCCTTGAGGTTGCTGCCTCAAAATTGACAAGGTTAGTGCCTTGGAAAGTCCAGGTCGATGTTTGGCATATTAAAGGTTGGACCCTAGAGATTGAAGATCAGTGTGTTCATCTAGGGTTGGAACCCTATATATATTGTACTTGATTTATTGTAAAGAAGAAATTAACAAAAGATTTTGATCTTATTGTTCATTTTGTGTTCTAAATATAAGTGATTTGGGGGGGCGCAACGCTAGGTGGTCGGACTTCAGCCCTGCCTAGGGGCCCGAGGGGCGCGTCCCTAGGCGAGCGGAGCTACACATAGCTCTACCCGCCCAGGGTCGCCTCCTCCCTCCCTCCCCCACCCCCCAGGCCCCTAAGCGGAGCTGCCTCAATTTTTTTTTTTAAGGTTTTTAAATAATTTTTTTTTTTTAGATTTTAAAATTCTAGTTTAAAATTTTTAATTATATTGTTTTTTTTATTCGATTTTTTTGTTTTTTTGTTTAGGTTTATTACATTTTTTTTTTTTTTTTTTTTTTTTTTTTTTTTAAATAGTTTTTATTTTTTTTAATTATTTAAGAACTTTTTAATTTTTTTGGTTAATTTTCTAGCTTTTTTTAAAATGGTTTGTATTTTTTTTTTTTAATAATTTTTTAAAATGGTTGTATTTTTATTTATTTATTTTTCTAGTTTTTATAATTTTTTGTTTGTTTGTTTTTTTTTTTTCAATTTTTTTTTATATTTTATGAGATATTTTTACATTTTTACATTTTTTCATGTGTTTTTTTTTAAACATGTTTTTGTTATTATTTATTTCTTTATATATATTTTTTTTATTTTTGTATTTTTTATTTTCAATTCATATTCTTTATAGGTTAATTTTGTTTTTCTTTTTCAACATTTTTATAATTGATTTTTTTTTTTTTTTTTGTCTTTTTTAAGGTTAATTTTGTGTGTGTGTTGTTGTTGTTGTTGTTGTTGTTGTTTTTTTTTTTTTTTTTTTTTTAATATATATTTTTATTTACTTTTTGTTATTATTTTTTAACTTTTTTTTGTTTCTTTTTTTTTCATTATTTTAATTTTTGTTTTTATTTTTAAATTTATGTTTTCATTATTCTTTTGAAATTTTATTGTTTTTCGGAGTCATGATAAAATCTTTTATGCCATTTTTTCAAAATGTTGAAAATTTATCTTGAAAAAAAAGCAGACATTATTTCAACATCAACACATCAATACGTTTCGTTTTCAATGTGTTTTTTGCACAATTTTTGCACAAAGAATTGGTTTTCACTGCCATTTTTAAAACATGTTGAAAATTTACGCTAGCAAAAAAAGTGTTATTCCAGCATCAACACTTTTCATTTTCAAGTTGATTTTTCATGCTTTTGAGGGATTTTTTGGCTATAGTTCTCATTTTGAGTTTATAATTCCCGTTTCAAAGTTTACATTGTTATAGCAGTGAATACCTCCTTTTAAGGTGGGGCAGTTCATTGCCCACCAGGTGCTGGGACAATCATGGGTTCATGGAACCTGTAGAAACCAGGGTGAAAACCATGATGATGGGGAAGAGCTCATGTATTGGATTTTTCCCACGTGCTAAATGTGTTTGTCCCAACCATCTTTTGCATTTTGTGGTACATTTTCCTATTGAATGTGGCCAATATGCTTTTATCTTTCTTTTTAGCTGCATTAGCCTCCGAACTTCATTCCAGGCCATGGCCCAAGGTGTGGGCAAGGGGAAGGGGCATGCTAACCCTATGTGGACCCAGTGGAGGAATGTGGACCCAAGTGGGAGAAATGATGAACGTGGTAATAATGAATGGAAAGAAGTTAATGCAAGAGGATAATGGAGCAGGACCACGTAACCAAAATCGAGGTTTCCCATGAAATACCTTCCCTAGAGCTAAATGGTCAATAAAAGAGATCCCACAGGAATAGAATTCAAGGTTAATACCTAAAATAGGTCTAGGGGACAAGAGCACAAACCTAACACATTCTTTCCACAAAATCCCCCCATTAATACATGGCTAGAAGTGTCCATAATAAGCAAAATAAAATACTCAATTTCCAAATGACAAGGCATACCTTTAGGTTCGGGAGGCCCATCTTCAAACAAACGATCATGGTAGATAGGCGAGGGACCACATGGCTGGCTTAGGTGGCAGAGAAATGGCACGATGAGGTAGTTGGTCATTGCAAGGGGTTGTTGGCTGCCGATTGAGGACCATCTTGGAGAAAAAAAACCCTAGGGATATTACTCACAAAATGGTGGGTAACAATGCCTTACAATTAGGTCTACCTTATGTGAAGATCCCTTGTTAGTCTCAACATTTTTGAAGTTTGTTTACCATGACAAATTGTTTTAGGTGTGAAAAGGGTTATATGGACACCAATTTTTTTAACTATCTTTTATTGAAGCTTATGATTAATTTTTCGTTATTAAACCCTAATCGACCTGAAGGAAGGCTGGTGTGACCATAGGAGCTTTTGAGGTTATTTAATTTGGGCACGAAACTTTGGCTAACCTTGTAGGATATCTCCTTTGTGTTCTGCATAGTCGTTACTGGGTATATTGTTGTTCAGTTTGCAAGAAAATTACACCGGGTCGAACCCTGAACCTTTGCTCGTGAAAGCTAGTTATGAATGGGGTCTCTATGTTGTTTTGATGGTGTGAATTCATATGATCACTTGATGTGTTGAAGTGATAATGCATGCACGATTTCTGTTTTTCTTAATTTGAATTAATCCATTTCTTGTATATATTTTTATTAAGTTTGTGAAGATACATTGGCCTATCTAATCTATGTACGTGCAGATACAAACAAAAAGGAAAAAAAAAACAAACAAAATGGGGAACAAAGCATGGTTTGTATAAATGTATAAATGTGTGACTGTTGACATTTGTATTGATATCGTTCCCTTCCCCTTTTCTTGTACATTCCTAATTCAATGTCTCAACTCAGGTTTTTTTGTACTTGTTGATAAATGGCTCTTTCTTTCACTACCTGTAAGTAATTAGTTAAATTCATTGCAAAATGGATATCTTTAATCATAATAGGGGAAGGGGTAGGAGAAGAGGAGGAATTAACAAGAATAAAAAATTAAGAGTAAGAGGAGAAAGGCCACCTAGGGTTTCTATTCACTTTGATGCCAATTCCCAACTACTAAGAGAATTTCTATGTGAAGAAATCACAAACCTATTGGGACTTCCTCAAAATCAACCTGAACCACAACCTTAGTCATAACAACCCTCTATTCCTCAACCACTTTATAGTATTCCTATTCGACCACACATGTCTACCCCTCTGGTTAATCCATACAATGACGGTTGGGGACCCCCTATCCAAACACAACCTTTATGCTCTATGCAAGATTGACCTATTGTTTCTCCACCAAATCCCCCTCCTGAGCCACATCCCTCACATGTACAGTCTGCTACTCACAAATAGTGCATACTCCACCTGCAACACCTCAACCATCCATGCCCATTACACAACATACTCCTCTTGCATGCCAAATTTCCAAACAACAAACAATCCTTGTTGCCCTCGTGGGCCAATGATCCAACCTACATGTTCTTCCTCTCTAATGTGTCTCACAGTGATCGTTGATCATCGACATATTTTTATAATCCATATTTCCACCATTAATGCTTTCCCAAGAACATACAAATCAAGCTATTCTACATAACTCTTATGTCTGTCATAACATGCCTTGAAATTTCTTTTGATAAACAACATCTCCTGCTCCATCTCTCTCAACATATCTTGTCCAATCAACACTTTGTTCATTGGATCACTCCAACTGATAGGAGTATTACAACCCCTCCCATAGAGAGCCACAAATGGACTCATCCTAAAGGATTCTTGATACCCATTATTATAAGCAAACTCCACCAGTGGAAGATACTCCTCCCACTTTTTTTGTTTATGCATGAGATAAATCCTCAACATATCCTCAAGAATCATGTTAATCCTCTTTCTTTTCCCATCTGTCTATGGATTGTAAGTTATACTAAATGCTAACTCTGTCCCCAAACTTGCAAAAAGTTCCTTCCAAAACTTGGAAATGGACTTGGCATCTTTATCTAATATAATCTTCTTGGGAACTCCATGCACCCTCACTATCTCCCTGATGAAGATCCGAGCCACTTCACTAGCTGAAATTGTAGACTTCACCGCAATGAAGTGAGCTACCTTGCTCAACCTACAACCACATCCATGATGGAGTCATGTTGCCTTGATGTCCTAGGAAGACCTGTAATGTATTCCATGGAAATAACCTCCCATTTCTATTCTAGAATTGGAATAGGCTACCTCAAACCCGCTGGATGCTTGCATTCAACTTTCACCTACTGACAGTCCAAACACTTACCAAAAACCTCAACCACCTCTTTCTTCAAGTTAGGCCAATAGTAGAACTTATTGATAGTTGTCAAGGTATTTTGTATCTTGGATGGCCTTAATATGGCTTGGCATGAAACTCTCTCAAGATAAGCTTCTTTAATTTACCACTGTCAGGCACATAGATCCTGCTCCTGAATCTGACCAAACCATCTATTATGAGGTGATACTCCTCATGCTTATCACTCTTACCTTGCTGCAACAATCTCTACTTCAACTCTTGGTACCTCTCATCCTGCTGCCCTACATGTAAGTTTTGGTCCTTCAAATTTGTCCCATAAGAGCTCACAGCTAAAATATGATTCAATTGCACTCTCCTACTGAGCATCCACAACACGGTTCTCCTTGCCTTTGATGTACCTGATCTCAAAATCAAACTCACTAAGAGTATTCAACCATCTAGCTTGCCTTGTATTCAGATTGGGCTAGTCAAACAAGTATCTTAGTCCGTTGTGATCACTCATCAAGACGAACCTCCTGCCAACGAGATAATGTCTCCACACTTCAATGCATGAATGATAACCGCCAACTCAAGATAAAGAGTCACATAGTTTTTCTCATGCTCATTCAGCCTCTGTGATTCATAGAAAACTGCCTTCCCTTCCTACATCAAGACCCCACCAAGTCCTTCCTTACATGCATCTGTACAAACCACAAACTCCTTATCAGAATCTGAAATCTTCAAAACTAAAGCATTTGTAAGCAAATGCTTTAACTGGTCAAAGCTAGTTGCATGCTCAATAGTCCATTCAAACTTCTTTCCTTTCCTCTGCAAGGATGTAATAGGATAGCCAATCTTGGAGAATTTCCTGATAAACCTCCTGTAATAACCTGATAGTCTCATGAATGATCTAACCTCATCCACATTCCTTGGAGTTGGACACTCCATGATAGTTGTTGTACCTTGGGAGACAATTCTTGGCTGAGTAGAAATTAGTGCCCAAGACATTTATTAAAATTTACAGATTTGTTATTTGTAAGTGTCATCATTTTGCAAACCCCAAAATATTAAGTTTTAAACCCTTTAACCTTCAATACATGAAATACAACTTTGAATGGCCTTTAATTGTTGGATACAAAGGGATTAAAATTTGTGAGAAGTGTTGGTGAAAGCATCAGAATAAAATGTTGTCTCTGCAGAATCTTTTATCATAAACTTAAAGGAAAATGTGCTCAATTAGAAATGAAACTTTGAAAGAAGAGAATTGTTTTTAAGGATCCTTTTAACCTCTAAATTTACAGAGAATTATAACCATTAACTATAAATAAAGAACAAACTGCTTCAATTCTTTCAATGAAGAAATACATACATAATATGACACAGGAAAAACAAATCATACCCAACAATTTCTGGAATCACTAAAAGATTTCTTTATCATTAAAATGAAGATTGAAGTACAAGGTGGTACTCTTTGAGGTATTGCAAAAATTCGGAATCCTTTTTCATCTTCTTGAGATACATATATACAAACTTTTCAAAAGACAGTTATCAAAATTGTCAACCTCCTAACTACTTGACTATTCGACATTACATTGAAATATAAAATTACATGACTTGAAAATAAACAACTTCTAAAGTGAACATTTCATCTCAAACGATCTGAGATTGTGGAGCAATAAAGGGTTCTACTTCTGTGGCAGCAGCTTGTGGTGACATCCATTCCCTGGTCTTCCTCCAGATCTCTGTACTTGTGCTTGGAGAATTTATAAACTTGACATGTGCTATCCTGAAGTCTGTGATTTTGTTGTATGTAGGCTTCTCAATAAACAAAGTCTTCATCATCCAGACAAGTTGAAAATATTTATGAAGATAGTTTACAATTGTAGCTCCCTTTAAGACTGCAGTCTTTTCATGTGTAGAGTTAATTTTACTTTTTGCTTCTACCAGTAATGTTTCATATAACTCCCAGGATAACAAATTATTTTGCTGATCCCAATAGGATGGCAAACTAACCCTTGTTCTTTTATCAAAATTAATATCAAAAATCATCATTTCTTCTTTGATCTCCATCAATTTCTTCTCTGCTACTTGCATAGTATTTACGATGAATGGTCCAACAGTCTTAGGCAACCTTAAAAGGAGTCCCTTCTTTGTAGGTACAAAATGTACCTAATCCACATTCAGACTTTGTCTAATGAACTCAAGAGAAAACATCCTCATGGGAACAAAAGTTGGTGATTTGTAGGGTTCAACCTCAGCTCCATATAGCCTTATCTCAACATGATCCTGGAAATAAAACCAGTCTCCAACTTTGACATATTTACTCACTTGAAGGAAAGATTGGCCTCTAGGGAGTAAATCTGGTGCAGTTGAACTATTAATTATTTAATATACAATAGAAAGGAAAGAGGAGGCAAAATAGGACATACCTTCATTTCTGGGATCAATTCTTACTATATCAGTCCAGAAGAACACTGATTGCTTATGCTTGAGGGTGTCCATAATATTTAACCCTAGATGCATGAATTTCTCAACATTGGAATAAAGGAATAAATATGTTACAAGTGAAGGAAACCTAAAACAACTTGTAAGAGTGAAATTCATGAACTGGACATTGATTTATTTTTCCCAATAAGTTGGTATATCTAATACAACCCCAGGCTTCATCATTACAACAAACATTCCTAAGACTGCTCTATCAACTACTGTAATGTCCTCTTTCCCTAAAATTCTGGCCAATACCTGAAGAACTGGTCTTACATATTCAACAAAAATATCCAAGGGAAAGTGAGTGGAATCTATAGGGAATTGTTTTCCATTAGTCATTAGGTACAAGTGAATTACAGCAGACTCTGGTTTAGATAATTCTTCAAAATAAGTAGTCAATGATTCTTCAGAGAAATAGAAGTAAGACTCTACTGAAGGATAACACAATTCTTATTGAATCAGAAGGGAAGACACCTGAAAAACACTTTCTCCTAGCCTATTTATCACAAAACACCTCTGAGGATACATTGTTGAAACTAGCCAATGAATAAACTCAGGGAACATGTATGTTTGAGGGAAAAAGGCAGCCAACACACCAAATTTTATCATAGTAGCATAAATTGGGGAATTGGATTGAATATGTTGGTAAAATTCATGATGGTTGACAGGGAAAGAAACATAAAAAATGTCTCTTTCAGTATCCATGAGCGGAATGTGTGAGGATGAACCAACTAAAACAAATTTCTTGGCCATTTTTAAGAGATAAGCGGTTGATTATGGTTAAATACCTGGTACTAGTGACGAGGATGACTCGGATGTGAGCTGGACTTCAATTTTCTTGGCAGCGAACAACAAAACAATGTACTGAACAAAAGCCAAGAAAAGGTTTTTATAGCGGAATGAAAAAAATCATAGGAGGGAAAAATGACATTAAATTCCATCGTGGGAAATGACTGAATTAAATGGAGGATTTGACAGTTTGGATGACAGTTGGACAAGGGATGTGACATGGCGAATGAAATTTGAATGAGTTGGCTTGCTTGTTGTCGTCACTGTGGGAGACTGCACTTTATGGGACCAATTTCTGAGTGGTGCCCCCGTAGTGAATCTACATCGTTCATTCGAAAGTCAACAAGCCCAGCAAAAGTATTTGCGGGGGCACTACCTGTGTTAACCTCCGACTTAATTGTGTTGTTGGGTTTTCTCCATCGGGCAAGTCCCATCCTTTATACCTTTCACGCATCATGAACCTTCTTGCACTTTAACACCTCCAACTGCCACTGCAGGGTCCCACCATCAGACTCAATTTATTGCAATAAACTTTATAAATATGAGATATTAGTAATGCAAAGACTTTGGTAAACTCTCATATCTTAGTTTAATCAAATAACAAAGTCTTTCACACTTTTACACTTATGTTTAATATGTACATCAAATTTAAAACATGTTACAACAATAACCTTAATCTTTTCTGGATCCATTGTTATCCCTTCCTTGGAAACAACTTGTCCCAAGTAATGAATCTGAGATCGAAAGAAGCTACACTTGTTGAGCTTGGCATGCAACTTATGCTCTCTCAATAATCTCAATACCATTGCTAGGTGCTTTGCATGCTCTTCCTCATTCTTTGAAAAGGCCAATATATCATCAACAAAGAATATCAGTTACTTATCCAGATAAGGGCACAATACATTGTTCATCAAACACATGAAGGTGGTTGGAGCATTGGTAAGACCAAAGGGAACCACCACAAACTCATAGTGCCTATACCTTGTACAAAATGCAGTCTTGTAGATGTATTCTTCTTTGATGCGCACTTGATGATATCATGATCTCAGATCAATCTTTGAAAATATTGCTACTCCATTTGGATAATCAAACAAATCATCAATCTGACACAATGAATACCTGTTCTTAATAGTCACCTCGTTTAGTTGCCTGTAGTCAATGTACAATCTGAGAGTATCGTCCTTCTTCTTTATAAACAACACAGGTGCACCTCAAAGAGATACACTTGGCCTTATGTATCCCTTATCAAGCATCTCTTTAAGCTGCAACTTCAATTCCACCAACTCATGAGTGCTCATCATGTAAGGTGCCTTAGATGTTGGTGTTGCTCCTAGTATCAACTCAATAGAGAAATCCACCTCCCTATGAGGCGACAGATCTAGAATCTCTGCAGGAAACATGTCCTGAAATTGTTGTAAAATAGGATACCTCCTCAACACTTCACCATCCTCATCATCGAACCATTAATCACTTAAAACATGCATTGCAAACAATAAGCATCCTTTCCTACAGCTACACTTAGCTTGCATAGGAGTAACCATCCTCACTAACATAGGCATCTGCTTTCCCTGCAAGACCGTTTTCTCCAGCCTCATCCATGCACTCAATGGCCTTCTCATAGCAATCTACATTAGTCCTGTAAATAAACAATCAATCCATGCCCAAAAGAATACTCTATGCACCCAAAGGAAGCAAGTTCAGGTTTGTTGTTGTAGGAATGCCATTAAGCTCAAATGCGCAAGTTATCACCCAATGATGAAATTTTCACTTGGTCCCTGTAGTCGACTACACTAACCAATACTGTACATGCATTCCCTTATTCAAATAACACTTATCCATCAGGTCATAATTAATATAGCTATAGTTAGATCCCAAATCAATCAAAATGGAAACAACTTGATGACACAACTTACCTTCCATCTTGATGATATATGCTTGATGACCTTCCTGCCTATTATCCACTGCTCCATAGATCCAAGGAATGCTTTGAGCCACATCCCCAACTGTTTGCACCTCCTGTGCACTGTAAATATGAGGCCTTCCACTATGATACAGTGGACAATCATTCTTGCGATGGTCTCTACCAAGAATCCAACACTTCAATGGTTCTCTGCCACTCCTCTTATTTTGTTGCTCTCGAGGCTAAGACTGATTTCCTTTCTTAGTTGCATTAAACTTCTAGTGAGGAACCACATTTTCCTTCTCACCTGCTTCTTAAGATGTTCCTTGCATCTTGGGCCATTTTCCTTTAGCATTCTCATTACTCTTCCAGTCACGCTTGAACTCAGACTTTCCCTTTGATTGTTCATAGAAATTCTTCAACTTCTTGATGGCTTCCTCCAATCACTGGGGCTCATCAAACTCAATCCAATCTTTGAATGGCAATGTAAATACACTAATGAACCTTTGAATATTTGTTTTATCATCCTTGAGATAGGGCACATATCTCAATAGCCCTATAAATTTGGTTGTGTACTCTTCATTTGTCATGGAACCCATCCTGAGCTCATAGAGTTCCTTGGCCTTCCCATCATAATATCTCCCAGACAGGTACTTCTTTTTTAACAGTCTTTCAAATTCTTACCAAACTAGCTTCTCCTCCCTAATGCCTCTAACATGCCTAACATCTTCCCATCATATATGCTTTTCCTTTGATATCAAAGGTAGCTATCTTGGCTTCCATGTTTCCTGAATATTCATGAAGCCTAAAAAAATTCTTCATCCCAAACAACCATGCTTCTAAATCTTTTGATTTAGTCATCTAACTATCAAAATTAGGTGGCTTGGCTTTCTTCAATTCTTCTGGAAAGTACTCCTTCTCACTTCTCCTGTGATGATGTTGGTGATGATGGCAATGGTATCTTCTAGAAGTAGAGCTAGAATAAAATCCATGCATACTAGCCCTCCTAAGAGTCTGCCACTCTTCACTGTATCATCCCTGTCCATATTGTACCTTCTCTGAGACCTGCTAACATTTGCCTCACTAATATTTTCCTCCAACCTATCTCCATGGATAATCCCCAGTTGTCCCTACTTCTACAAGTCTGAAAGGCTATGCAAAATAACTGCATTAACCTCAACTTGATTTTCTTGAGCTTTTTCAAGTCTTTCCTGTACTTCAATCAACTTGTTAGTATCTGCTTTACAACTTTTGATTTATGCCTTCAAACATCTTAATATATTTGCAAGATTAGGAGAGTCCCCCTCTCCTTGCTGCTCAACTAAGGCCTCCCATCCCACTAATTTCTCTTCTAGTCTGTACGAGGAGTCATTTGAAATGTAATCCACCATTTTGTTCTTCATCTCTTGACTTTCCGTTTTCCTACAATATGACATTGTTAGCTAAATAAAATAATAATAAAAAACTTTACCTCATTTTACTTCTAGCATGGCTATTTCATCTGCACAGGTCAATCCAATTAGCATGATACATACTAATATAAAGAACATAAATGAACTACCATGCATGCAATTGCAATGGCAATAAGAACCACAATAACTATTATGCATAAATAACTAACATGCAAATGACTGCATAACAAACATGTGGATAACTGAATCGCATGCATGATAAACATTTGGATGCATGCATAACAATCTTTCTTTACCCCGAGGTCTAGTGTTGTAAACATGCTCTAATACCACCCTATAACACCCCACCCCACATTTACCTGCTTTTAAAAGCTAGGCTAGGGTAAACATGAGCTAAGAATTACTATGCATGACTTGACATCCAAGTTCCAGTTATGGAAGTGGAGCCTAATGTCCCAAAACTTACTGCAACCTCTAGGAATACCTAATCACCTAGATGTCAGAAAACAGCCATTGATCATCTTTTGTTGGACTGGAGCTATCTTTTTGAACCACTTTACAACCTAACCGCACACATGAAGACCTATGCATGTGGCCAGAAGGCTCCAGTCACACACACAACCCATCCTATGTTCTGTTACAGCTAAAATTCCCCAGTTACCAGAGTACATCCAGAAGCGTTGTTTCGAATTTTCAAGGCTAGCCTACATGCCATCTGCCCAAAACTTCTAGAGCTTATAGGAGTCTTCTTGCACGGTTCTTGACTCAATCCCTGCTCAAACTTGTTAAATACATGATACTCATTTATATAAACACTCTATAAGCATAGTACTTGTAGGTCATGAATGCATATTTTTTCAATAATTCATTGAGTTTATCAAAGAATCATCAAGGCTTGCCGCCCTCTCTTACTAGCTGTAACACCACACATTATCTCATGCATTCATATAAAGTGATCAAGAGCCCATCAAACCATGGAATGGATCCCTAACAAGAGCACATCATATAATGAGAAATATACCATGCATGTAATCAACATTTAACCATAATGGAACCATGACAAACCAATTATAAAATCATACATTAAACCAAAACGTGTGCTCATTAACCTCAATAAATAATAACACATAATAACATATGCAAATGCCAACCAAGTCAGGGACTTCCACGTACCACCCAACCATCGATTGGACTGAACCAATTCTTTCTTTCAGCCAATCACCCATGTTCCATATTCCAAGCATGAATGTGGGATCTCATGGGATAAATCAATATATAACCAAACAAGGAATCCAGAGGTTAAACCACCCCCACCCTCAAGCGACAGTGATCTCACCTAAACTGGTCCAAATCTCACCAAACCAAAACAAGCTTGGATGCCTCAGAATTTCTTCACCATATGCAAAGGAATTTTTCCATCCCCACCCACCTATCAAGGGCTTCCCAAAGAAAACAATCTCCACCCCCAACCCTTAGGATTTTCTTGAGACCACCTCACCTGGATCCAAAATATTCTGGAATTCCAAAGCTCAACCAAATAGAAAACCCACTACATCATGGCTATCTAGAATTGGCAAAGGATAGGCTATACATCACTGTCAATCAAGGAAAATCCCATGCCAATGACAACAAAAGAACTAATGAACCAAATGCATGCACCATGCATTCAAGTCCCAACAAGGAAACCTCACATTCAACCTATTACCTGCAATGTCCTACTATTATAATTGACTTTCCAATCTTCTTCTTGCGCTCTTTTTCTTTCCTTTGCTTGCTTGGGTCTTCCTTTTGCTTCTCTCTCTTGTTATAGTTGTTCTCCTCTCCTCCAAGTCTAGGTGAATGCTAGAATATCCAAGTCTATGAAAGAGTGTGATAGAATGTGTTCAAAGAGTAACCAAGAGTAACTAAGAGAGGCATAGAGTGTTCTCTCTCTTCTTTTATTTTTTTTCCTTCATTTTCCCTTGCATACATATTCTTGTCTCTTCATCTTATTTTTCTAATATTTTCCTTCATTTATTGAATTAGTTGTCATTTATTTCCCTTTGCCTTTTGCCAATGCTAATTTCAATTTCCATAGACAATAATTAACCACAAGTGGATTCCAACATGATGTTTTTCCCTTTATTCAACTTGGAATACGTGTCCCATGACCTTGGTTTTTACTTTTGTCTTTATAATGTCATTTTCTTACATGTAACTTTAACTCGAGGTTGTTACAAATATTATTCGTCGTCCATTTTAATGATTTCAAAGTGGAAATTTGGAGGAATCAAATTACAAGACCATTTTTACCGGGGAGTCCCAGTTTGGAGAATTGAGATCTAAAACCTTCCAAAGGAAACTTGAGGCATTAAATGAAGCTTTTTAGGTTCCAAATACTCTCACTTGTGTGAGACCCCCTGTCATTGTTTTACACTCATAGATGTTTCCAATGGTGCAAGGAAGATGACAAATAGAGTTCATATGCAAAATTTAGGCCTCTCGGAACTTGACCTTCCTATTTTGCCCACTATGATTAAAGCGGATGCCACATCAACCCAATTACTTATCAAAAAGATGCTAGCCACATGGAAGACTATGAAAAATATTCTAAAAGGGTCGAAGTTATAACTCTAGTTGAGAGTTAAAGGAGTCAAACTTAATCTTTAATTAGCCATGGAGTTGTGTTAGTCACTAGGAGGAAAATGGGTTCCATTCTATTCAAGTGCATTTTATTCCATAATAGAGTAGAGTAGCTGGGGGTGGATATAGAGAGTGTTGTCTCTTTTTCTAGCACCTGTAGCACAAGTGCTTCAGGAGACTTGAAAGCTTCCTAGAGACAACTTCGGGTTGAAGGGGAAGACCAGTGCCTAGGACATCTTAAAGAATGCTTGACAAATTTATATTAAATACTTGCAGCACTTCAGTTTGTCAAAAATGGTGTAAATGGGTTTGATTCAGAACCATTCATAAAGGTACAATATATGAAGTAGCTTGTGCACAGAAGTACTCGGGAAATAATCTTCAACTCATAGGTGGCCAAATCAAATTAGGAATGTGCAGCGATTTAATTGTTCAAACATAGATAATGGGAGAAGACAGTAGAAGAGTCATCCATCATATAAATCTTAAGGCCTAATAATTCTATATATCAAGACTCAGAGAGAAACGAGTGAGAGAGAGTGTTATGAAATGCTAAGATGCATGGAGCGGGTTTTAGAGACTCGATTTCCACCATGAAAAAAGCATTATCCATCAATGATTTGATTTAAATGAATCTACAGCTGAAGGGAAATACAGCTAGATACTATGTGACATGCAATCTGTGAAGAATTTTAAACATATATGATAATACAGAGAAAAAAAAAACATACTGCAAATCTAATAGGTTGGAATCACCTAAAACTTTGTATTAATATCTTGAGAAAAACCAACATACAAGGAGATTCAAACATGCCTTTAGAAAACCAGGAAAAGGTCTCGTAAGAGAGAAGTATTTCCCAAAAATTATGAACCATTCTTAAGGGTTTCTTGCCTCCTTTTATAAGGAGAGGGATATCTTGAGAATCAATTACAAAAATATCTCAAGCCAGAGCATCCAATTGTCTACTTGACTAACTGTCTCGACGTGCAAGCTTTGTTGCCTCAAATTATTACAACAAAAAAATGTCTTTCTTTAAAACAGAATAACAAAAAGAATCAAAATCAACAAAATAGAATTAACATGTGAAACTGAAATGATGGTCCTGTAAAAATATTTCCACACCACTTCCTTTGCTGGCCTTGGGTCTAACCACTTTTCTGCCATATTATGCCTCATACTCTCTCAGTCAGTTCCCTATCACTTTCATTCTTAACAAATTTAATTCTTCACTTACAGGAACCGAGAGTGATCCCCCATGATGACCATAACATGTCCTAAGCACAACCAGGGTTGCGGAGGAGCGCCCCCCACCCCCCCCCCCCCTCACGATCCCGCTCCCAATTCGCACTCCAGTCGGGAGCGACTCGAGAACGCTCTCCCAACAAAAAAAAATTCTCCCTCGTTTTTTTGGGAGGGTCACTCCCACTGCTCCGCGAGAAATTTTTCCAATGGGGAAGCAGTCGGGTAGCGATCACTCCCGACCGCTCCCCCATTAGAAAAATCTCTCCCGGCTGGTGGAAAGGAAACCCCGCGACGTCAAGAGGGAGGGAAATGACGACTTAGAGAGAGGGGGAAAGGGAGGGAAAATGGGAGATGAGAGAGGGAAGGGGGGGGGAAGTAAATAGACCCTCTCCCCTCCCATTATTCACTTCATCCCATTAAGAGAGCAAGAGATTTTGGATAGAGTTTGAAGCAAGGGGAGGAGCTTGGAGGAGTTTGAGGAGGAGCTCGCAAGGGGAGTTTGGAGCTTTGGATTGGAGGCCAAAGAGGTAGGATCTACACTCTAATCTAGATTTTTTTTTTTTATGTTCATTGCTAAATAAATAAATAAATAAAATTCTATATTTCCAATTCTTATTCCTCCATTTTCTTTGCAGATTCAAAACTTCAAATTTCAAACATCATGGTTATATGGCTTGGAATTTTCTTCTTCTTGGTTCCTTTTTTGGTTATTATGGTGTTGGAGAGTAGAAAAAGGAGGGTTAAACATGAAGAAGAGGATGAAGAAGTGGGTTATAGTGGCTTTCATGAAAACCCAAAGAGGAGTACCTTGGTGAGGAGGAGGAGGAGGGTGAACATGATTCAGACCAAAAAACTAAACAAGACCAAACCCCATTGTGGAAATATGTTACTAGGCCTGAAGCAGGGAAAGGGGGTGGAACCACTAAATTTCACTACCCCCATTGCAACAATAATTACACAGGTTCATACACCCGTGCTAGAAGGCACCTCTGTGGGAAAAGGCCATGGGATGGAGATAAACAAATAGGAATCAAAACTTGTGCAAGTGTGTCAACAGTAGATAGAGCCAAATACATAAGGGAAGAGGAGGAAGCCCAATACAAATCTAAAAAATCAAAGGGTTTCTTTGAACCAAGCTCACAATCACATGCATAAAGAACTCCTTCAACATCCTCCCATGGCAGTGGATATGGAAGCATAGGGTCACGAAACATCTCTTTAAGGCATAGAACCATATCAAATTTCCTTGATGAAGGGTGTAGGAATGATGTGGATTAAAAAGTTTACCGGTTTCTCTATGCATGTGGGATACCATTCAATGTTCTTCACTCACCTTATTGGCATGAAATGGTTTCTGCCATAAATGATGACCCTAAAGGATACAAGAGCCCTAGGTATGACAAGGCTAGAACCCTTGGACTTAATCATGAAAAAGAAAAAATATCACATTCTTTGAGTATAATGACAAATTATTGGACTGAGCATGGGTTGTCCATTGTATCTGATGGATGGAAAAATGTAAAAGGAAAGCCATCGATAAGTGTTCTTGTTGTGTCTGTTAGTGGTGCCATATTTCTTTTAGCACATGATTACTCAGACAAGTTCAAGGCAGACATCAACATTGCAG
Source organism: Pinus tabuliformis (assembly GCA_031772625.1). Lineage (NCBI taxonomy): Eukaryota > Viridiplantae > Streptophyta > Pinopsida > Pinales > Pinaceae > Pinus > Pinus tabuliformis. Next base: position 11,758,481 of record CM062816.1, read on the forward strand.
AACCATTACTTGAAACAATTGAATGTATTGGACCATACAATGTCATCCAAGTCATCACTAATAATGCTGCTAATTGTAAGGCAGCGAGAGCAATTATTAAGGATAAATTCCCCAACATATTTTGGTCTGGGTGTTTGGTTCACACAATGAACCTTTTGATGCATGATATTATTAAGAACAAAAACCAACAATACAAATGGATTGGTGATTTGTACAAGAGAGGAAAACAAATGATAAAATTTATTACATATCATAGCAATACCCATGGGCTTTTCCACAGTCACTCAAGATTGGAGTTGTTGAAGATTGCGAAGATTAGATTTGCTAGTTATTACCTCACCTTCAGGTGCCTTTTGAAGGTAAGAGAGTCATTGGCCAGCATGGTATCAAGTCCACACTGGCAAGTATTAAAGGAAATGGCTACAAATGTAGTTGACAAGCAAGGTTTTGAACAAGTGGAGGAGACCGCTCTTGATGGTCAGTTTTGGGCACATGTGAGGCAAGTATTGGAATTCACCATGCCCATTTATCACATGATTCATTTTTTCATATACAAATAAACCAGTGATTGGGGAGGTGTATGAGCAGATGGATACCATGTTGGGGCCAATAAAACATATTGTTCACAAAGATGATCCCAACTTGTAAACATTGATTCACAATTGTGTGTGTACACAGTGGAATAAACTCAATGTTCCATTACATGCCTTGGTGTATATCCTTATGCCAAAATACTACTCTCCAACTTGGTTGGGCCAACCTGCACCTAGGGGTGGGGTTAGGGTCAAACCCCATACAGATCCAGAGGTATCTACAGGACATATGGAAGCATTAGACAAGTTGGTACCTGAGAGGGAGGAGTGTGCTAATCTGCATCTTGAATTAGGTAGATACTTCAGTTGCACGGGTTTGTTTGGTTCTTTGCATGCCATATCTAATGCTCTCACATGGTGGGAAGCATATGGCGGCATGAGACTTTTGCCAAAATTGAAAAAAAAAGGTTCTCTCACATGTTGTAAATACTTCTTCTGCAGAGAGATGTTGAAGCACCCACAACTTCATACATAATGTGAGAAGAAACAAACTCAATGAAAACAGGGCAGAAAGCTTGGTTTAAGTGCACTACAACTTGAGGTTGTTGATTCATTACTGTGATCGGGCTTATGAGGATCCAACATATAAAATTTGGGACAACCACCCAAAGGACGATAATTTGGAGGATGACACTATACATCTTGAAGAAATGGAAGAAGAAATTATGAGATATGAAGATGAAGCAACAACCATGCCACCCCCACCATCCAGTAGCAGTGCTCGAGTTCCAAGTCTTGTTCCTTTGTTGTCGCCGCCTCCTGTAATGTCCCTTAATAATAAATAATAAATAATATAATATAATATTAAAATACAAGAAAATAAATAATAAACAATAAATAAATAAAAATAGTAATAGTAAATAAATAATAAATAACAATACTAAAGCTCTAAATAAATATAAAAAGAAATAAAACAAGAAAGCAATAAAGTTGCATGTAGACACATGGAGTGTGTGCATGTGGTTCCCCTTCCAATGTTTGCTCTATTTAATAGATGGTGAGGAAGATGAGAAGCATTCCATCATTCCAATATTCGATCATTCATTCTCTTGGGAGAATAGTGTTCTAAGACAGAGGAGTCACTGGCAGTAGTACGTTGATTGAGGGCTCGGGGGTGGCTAGTTGTAGCAAGTCCTTGCGCAATTGAGCCTATGGTTGGGTGGATAGTCGTCCCCAAAACCTTGTTGCAGTAAGCAGACTTCAACCACAGGTAAGTGCTACTCATAATTTGAACTTGAAGTTAATTAGTTGATTAATTACATGTTTATTTTGGGTTGTTACCTCTAATTGAATTTTATGATATGATCTTTCTATTTTTATTTTTAATTATTTTCCTTGGTTTAATATTTGGGGAAGGAGGGCAGTCATCCGCATTGGTTTTAAATTATCTTAGGCGTAGATTCTATCATTCATTCTCTTGGGAGAATAGTGTTCTAAGACAGAGGAGTCACTGGCAGTAGTACGTTGATTGAGGGCTCGGGGGTGGCCAGTTGTAGCAAGTCCTTACGCAATTGAGCCTACGGTTGGGTGGAGAGTCGTCCCCAAAACCTTGTTGCAGTAAGCAGACTTCAACCACAAGTAAGTGCTACTCATAGTTTGAACTTGATGTTAATTAGTTGATTAATTACATGTTTATTTTGGGTTGTTGCACCTCCATGTACATCTACATGTGGAGGGCATTTGCCTTCTGGTTCTAGTCGTGAGACTGTGCGGGAGGAGACTCCTAGAAGACCACCATGACCTGCTCAAAAATTAGACATTATTCGTGGCGGCAAGAGGAAGATGTAGATGATAGATTTACTTGTCTTTTCTAGTTTCTAGTAGTTTTTATAACTGTTGACTCTTTCATATTTATTTGAATATTTTTTGTAAACCATTTATAACAATTTAAGTTTGAAGTTTGAAGTTGGAAATTATAACTCAATGGTAATGAATTATGAATATGATGCTTCGTGAAAGTTGAAAGTTTTTTCATTTCATTTTATTTTATAGCATTTCATTTCATGTTAGATATTATTTGTTGTAATGGTTACACTTAACTTACCAGTACAACTTTGGTGATCAATGATGATAAATGTTATATATTGAATTTTGAAAGCTTGAAACTTTAAGATTGATGAATCATGAGACTCAATATGTTGTATGTTACTATGTTACTAACTTGTGGATGTGGTTGGTGAAGATTATAACTTCTAGATGATTGTTGTTATATGGTTCAATCTATGTTTTTTATTTCTAATTCATCATTCTACATGCTTTTGTTGAAATATATGCATCAAAATATAAAAGATATATATATATATATATAAAACGCTCCCAAAATCGCTCCCACACTGGGAGCTTATGAAAATGTCACTCCTGCTCCCACTCCCCTTTTTTGCTCTCGCTCCCAAGTAACCTTGAGCGCAACTGCCAACTCATCTGCCCCCTTTCCTTCTTTATCAATCCTTTGGAACTCAACATGCCCTTTGAAACGATTATACAATTGTATCGGAGCTTAGAGATCAGAGGTCTTAAGATGAACAAAATTGACAAAACTGCGAACATCGATATCTGATTAGGCCTCTCTCCCTTAGCCCTGGAGCTTAGGTGGAAACTATGTGATAGAGGCAAGGGGACTCTAGGCCTAAGCCTTCAAGGGCTTAAAAACCTTTAGCTAGGACGAGGGCTAATTCTTTGAAACATTGCATTATAAACGGTCCCACTACATAAGACATAGGACCACGATACATATGCGTCTAGGCCTTTTATAATATCAGAACTTTCTAATCGGAAATTTTATTATGCTGCATTTGGTTGCACCCCCCAAGACTTGCAATCTTCGATATATGACGTGGCTTGGTCCACGTGAAGAGGAAATATGGGAAAGCCCGCACTAGGTTATAACATATAAAACATGTGTTAAACCTTTTCTACCTAACCTTATAATTTTAACATGTTAAACATATATTTATGTTGTTGCCTACCTTGTGCCAATAGCTCTTGGTTCCTTTTAGCTCTCGTCACCATGGTGTTAGCCCCCACATCGGAGCCCTTCAATCGGAGAATTTCAATCGGAGGTTTTAATTTCAAGTAGTGACATTCCTCATCCTCTAATTTCCGTTTGCGATCTGATGTCATCCTTTTCCACTTGTCACCTTGTGAGTGGTGACATGTGTCACCGTGTTTTGCCCCCTTAGGGCCCTGAAAATGCCAAATCTGCATGCCACGTGTCCACCATACGGCCACGTTATTGATGACTTCATATTCCACGTGGCATATCATAACCAATTGTTTCTCGCCACGTGTCTCTCTGGAGGAGAGAGAAAAAGGACCGAACCTACTATGGTTTTGCAATGAAAATCCTTTGTTAATATGTTTTCGGTCCTCCCGATGCTTTAACACTGAAGGCACTTTCCCGACAGTTTAATCGCATATCGCAACTTTATAATATCACAACATGTCTCGCTTTACCATTTCTCCGATTGTTGATTTGCGATATGCACTAGACCCCACTGATATGCCTAATCGCTAATCGCTAATCAGTGAAATGCTACCATTGTAGTGTTGTACTTTGGAACCTTTAATCACCGATATGCGATATCAACGATCGCTGATTGCAAACCTACTCTGACTTCTATTGTTTCTCCTTTCCAAATCTTCGATGTACCATATGCCTCCTCTTCCAATCGTCGATTCCCAATTGGACACGTGGTGGATGGACATAAAATCAAACTTAGAATTTTTCAAGTTTTCCCTTTGTCTTCTGGTTTTGAGAGGCAGAAATTCAAATTTCTCTAACTTTTGATCCAGAAGTCCATTTTGGGACTTCCACACACCGTTGGAAAGCTTGTTTAGAGCGCTTTCATTTGGAGAGGGTATGATTTTGGATTTGTGTGCTTGTATTTCTTGGAGGATGGCTGCAAATCTCTATGATCCTTTGCACTCTTTTTTACAACTGGAACACTTTTTACAGAAGGTGACAACATTGGCTCCAACTAGGGACAATGCCTTTCTAGCAAGGTGCTGAGAACCTGTAGACTAGCAACCTTCTATCTATTGGGAATGGAGTCATTTTGTTCATGTATATAAAAACAAAAATAGAAATATAAAGAACTGAAAGCATTGATGGTATTTTACAATAGCTCAACGATTACATGTACAATGGGTGAGAATTGAACCTCTTAATGCTGGAAATAAAGCTTGAGGAATTGCCCATTTACAGGCAGCTCAAGAATTTCACCCTCCAAGTTATCCAGCATAAAAGTATTGTTTCCTTTAGTCTCAGCAACCTTGAAGGGTCCAAACCATAAGGGATCAAATTTACCATGTTTCCCTTTGTCTTCTCTTCTCACATCCCACCTCAGAACTAGATCTCCTGGTTGGAGAGGCCTGTCTTTGGATTTCTTATCAAACAAGGATTTCATTCTTTGTTGGTAGTTTTCGAACCTGCGATTTATCCTTCTAGTTAGGGAGTTGGGTTCTTCTTCCACATCTTGTAGCATCTTAGCAACTGGCATAGCAAGTTGTATAGGGAATACAATTGCTTTTCCATAGACCAACTTGAAAGGTGATTTACCCATAGATCTTTTTGGAGTGACCCTATTTTCCCATAGTGAAAATTTTAGTTGAGAATCCCAGTTTCTCTGGCTTTCTGCAATTGTCTTCTTCAAGATCCTCACCACCATTTTGTTGGAAGACTCAGCCAACCCATTTCCTTGAGGATAGTAGGTAGTAGAGTGTCCAACTGTGATGTTAAATTTATGAAAAAAGGTACTAAATTTTGTAGACCTAAAAGCTTAGGCATTATTAGTCACAATCTTCACAGGACATCCAAACCTAGCCAAGATATTCTCCTTGAAAAAGTTTATTACCACAGTGTCAGTTTCATTCCTCGCTAAGATTGCTTCTACCCACTTAGTGAAATAGTCTGTGGCTATGAGGATCCACTTGTTCTGGCTGCTGGAAGGGGGATGTATCTCTCCGATAAAGTCCAATCCCCATTTCCTTAAGGGTTCTTCTACACAAACAAGGATCAAGGGGAGTGGAGCTAATTTTTTCTTTTCAGTAAACACTTGACACTACTAATAGGACCTAACATAAGAGTGAACATATCTGAATAGTTTGGGCCAATAGAACCCTGCTTTCAATATCTTATGTGCAGTGGTCTTCTAGTTGTAGTGCCCCCCACAAATGCCACTATGGAACTCATCCATCACTCTTTGAGTTTTTGTCTCAACCAAACACAGCAATAGAATTCCCACTAGGTCTTTCCAGTACAGTTTCCCATTGGATATAATGAAATTTTGGTCTTGAGCCCTCAATGCTCTATACTTGGATTTTTCCATCTTTGTTGGGCACCTCAAAAATAGGAGATAGTGGATGACATTCTGATACCAAGTAGAGGTTTCATATTTGATATGAATCTTTTGGACTAAAGTCTTGATCATGGGTTGTGTCCCCTCTTCATCTTCTTTTATTAAAAGGTTGATCCCCAAGGCCTGGTCATCAGAAAGCGCAGGGGAGAGAACCTTGACTTTGACACTTAGACTACCTACCAGGAATCCTTTTTATTAATCTGGAATACCATAAAGGTGCGAAGCCGCTTGTCCCTCCGGGGGGCAAGGAATTCACTGTAGTTGGAGGTATTCTTAGGGGAGGGCAGGGGATTCATTTCATATTCCTTTCTTTCGAGGGGAGCGTCGTGCAGGGGAGCTTCTTTCTACCAATTATCCATATTCTTCTTATGCCCAATAGTATACAGGTCCTCTACAGGTCATGGTACTTCTTGAATATAAAGGTTAGGTAAGGTGTGGGAAGAGTCGGGAAGAGTAGGAACGAATGGAAGGAACGACACCCCGTGCCTGAAGGTCCTGAATCAGAATGTGACCGTGTGTTAGTGTGTGTATGTGTGTATGTGTGATAGTATTTGGGTAAGTAGTCTTTTTGTATGAACGAATGGGAAAGAGTGGGAAAGAGTGGGTAAGAAAGAAGGCAAGGTTAGGTAAGAGCAACTCGATCTACTTTAGCAAATCGATCTACAGGATGGGAACTAATTGCACCGCCAATTAGACTCTGATAGGATTTTGGTCAACCCTTGTCCTTTAACGAGTTTAGTGGGCTTTACCTCCATGTCACACTCTTAGGTTTTTGCAATCCACTTACGGTTACCATCATTGTCCCCTTGCAATAAGATGTCCTTAACAGCTATTGTTGGGACATAAGCCACGAAGTTTGAGTGAAAAACATAAACTATGAAAGCCTTTAGAGCTTTGACTAGAGCATAGGCCTGCTTTTCCAATATATTATATTTCAGTTCAGCACCCCGCAAAACCTGGCTAAAGAAAGCTATAGGTTGCTCATGGCCTTCCTTATTTTTCTATAGTAACACAGCGGCTACAGTATGGGAGGAGGCAAAATAAAAGATTTAAAATGGCCTTGAATAGTCTGGGATGACTAACACCAGAGCCTCTGCAAAATCTCTCTTGATCCTTGAGAAGGATTCCTGAGAATCTAGGCTCCACTTTACTTCATTCTCCTTCTTCAACATCTCCGTAATGCCTTTCACTATTTCTGCATAGTTAGGCACAAATCTCCTCAAGAAATTAATCCTCCCCAAGAACACTTGGACCTCCTTTCTATTTCTTTGTAGGGAAATATGACTAATGTCCTCCACCAGCTTAGGATCAATCTTTACCCCTTCCATGCTATGGTGTGCCCCAACAACTTGCCTTCAATCAAAGCGAACTAGGATTTCTTAGGATTTAGAGACAACCCATACTTCTTGCATTTCTCAAAGGTGAGTTTCAGATGTTCAATATGATCCTCATCTGTTTTGGAGAAAACAGTGATATCATCTAGATAAACCACCACAAATTTGTCCTGCTCTCCCACGAATGCTATGTCCATTGCCCTCTAGAAATTTGCTCCTGCATTTATAAGGCCGAATGGCATCCTTGCGTACATGAAAGTCCCCCAAGGTGTAGTGAATGCAGTCTTCTTCTGATCATCAGGATGCACTGCTATCTGATTATACCCTAAAAAACCATCCATCATAGACATCTGAGCAGAGCCAACTACTTTCTGTAAAATATGATCCATTTTAGGCAATGGGCAGTTGTCCTTCAAATAAGCTTTGTTGAGGTTCTTGAAATCTACGCGCAGTCTTATTTCTCCATTCTTCTTCTTGACAGGAACCAAATTCACAATCCATTCTGAGTACCTCAGTGGTAAAATGATCTTAGCCTGAAGCAACTTCTTCACTTCCTTCTCAATGGTTGGGAGTAGAAGGGGATTAATCTTTCTGAGTTTTTGCTTACAAGGCTTCATCCCACTCTTAAAAGGAATCTTATGTTGAATTGTTAGTCAAGGTTATCATTGATGTCAATATGGCATTGTTTGTGATGGAAATATTCTTGTGATGCATGAATAACCCTTTTACCTAACCTCATGCAAACCCTACGAGAAAACCCTAAGCATGAAGATGATGCATATTCCCTTGCTCTATTAAACCCTAGGAATGCTTGTTCTTAATTATTCCCTAAATGTATGTCTAGCAATGATGAAGCATGCCAAAACATATCCTAAGTCTATGAACATAAATTCTAGAAACCTAGACCTTATATTAAAACCCTAGATTCCCAAAATTAACATGATGATGCCTTTCAAACCTTATCATGAAATCCTAATTCTAAAAACCATATATGTGAATATCCAAACCCTAGAAACATATGCATATAATGGAAAGTTAGTTTTATGATGCCTTTATTATATATGAATAAATACATTACTAAATATAAACTTAACCCTTATCCCATGAGAATTAATGACCAAATGTATATATGAAACCATACAAAAACATATTAAAAGCTTATATGAAACCATACAAAAACATATTAAAAGATTTTATAATGTTGGATAGCGTATATATGAAACCATACATTGCATTAACTTTGATTAATGGCAGACAAACATGGCATACATGACCATACATGGCATTAACTTTGATTAATGGCATACACACATGGCATACATGACCATACATTGCATTAACTTTGATTAATGGCAGACAAACATGGCATACATGACCCTACATAATGCAACAACATGGTGTAATACAACACTCATGGCATATAACACTCGCATGGCAGACAAGGTCTTATATTATCCATCACATGGCAGATAGATGTAATGCATACATCACATGGCAGATATAAGTAATGCATACATCACATGGCAGACAAATAAATAAATGATGAAAAAAATATCCTAAAGATATGTCAGCTTCAACAAAAGTCGGCCACTCCAATTGATGTATCTATTTGTATAACTCATAAAACTAGTATATATTAATGTTTAAACCCAACATTCAAGTCATCCAATCTCGGTGATCAATACAGATAC